>CM035627.1:81870279-83120279 GCA_020496765.1 Gossypium stocksii | reverse complement strand
TGATAATGCTTAGCAGATGGTGAAACTGTTGCTGTAATTCAATCATCTTTTTTGAGGTAAAAGTACCATGAAGTCCTCTGTGTTAGGGGTCGGGTTGCATTTTGTCTCCTCTACTAAAACATAGATAAATTAGTCCATATATGTTAGATTAAAAAACAAACCGGTTCTTTTGTTAAAAATTCTATCCATTTTGTCTGTTAAAAATTGGCCCATTTACATCAACATGAGGTATACATGACACACTATGTGTCATTATCTGGTTATTTCGTCAGCCACGACAATTTTTAACAATACAAATGAATTAAAATTTTAATATAAATGACCGACTTGCTCTTTAATTTAACATATAGGAACTAATTTGTCTTTTTATTTTAGTAGAAATTTAAATACAATCAAATTGTTAATGCAAAAACGTCCATGATACTTTTTTTCTTTTTTCGAGAAATTAAAAGCTATTTAACAATTGCCACAAATAACCAAACCAGATGAGTTCATTTATTTACTTTTTCTCAGAATTCACCTTGGTGGAATAATTACTGAAGGAACTGACAAAGGATTTATGGTAGTGAGACCAGCTCCTTACAATGTAGTGCTTGAAGATGATACCTATAAAGGACAGATACGGATTGGATTTAAATTCATTGCTAATGTGAGTTTGCTCAGACCCCAAGTTCCCATTTCTACTTATAGTTAAGCATCTTATTTAGCTTGCCAAAAAGCTTAAATTTATGGGGTAATATAATTTTTGGACCGGCAACAAAGTTAAAAATATAAAAATTTGATGATATGACACTTTGTGTGATTGTGTCATATTATCACTTGAAAGTTTAAAAATAAAATAATTTTTAGGTGATGATATAATACAATCTCAAATTGTTATATTTAGTGTTTTAATAACTTAACCAGTAGTTGAACATATCAAACCATAATTTTCAATTTAATTAGTTCGATTGGTACGACTGTCGATTGTCAGACCAACAGTAGTTAAATAATTAATAAAAAATCATAAAACTCTAGAAGAAATTAAAAAATAAATGTTAAAAGTTTAACCCGTTCAACTGTTGATTCTTGTCCCAGTTTCTAATTTTTATCAATTCCAAGCAATTTCTGAATTAATCAATCCAATCCTTTTGTTTGAATTGTTATGTTGATCAATTTTCAGTTTGTCCCATTTGATCATGTTTTAGTAATACTAGGCACATCGCTAAATCTTGATAGAATATAAGCTCAAGAACCAAAATAGATTTAGTTGTTAAGTTTAAGACTAAAGTGGACAAAAAAAAAGTACAAGTACCAAAGTGGATTTCAGTATTAATTTCAAGAGCCAAAAATTATATTTTTCTAAAATTTATACCAAGTGATGGATGCAGATATGCAATTGTAAAACACATTGCATTTTCAAAAGAGAACTGAAGTTTAAATCTTGAAAACAATGTTGTTTTGAGGGACAATCATTAACTTCAAAAGAACAAGTGTATCATAATCATGGTTTAGGGGGGCCTTACCCCTCTCTTAAATTTCTGAAAATTTCATTTATCCATTGAAATTTTTTTAGAGAATTTTGATTATGCCCTCTAATTTCTTTTTTAAATTCTCATTATATATATTTTTGAAAATTTTGTATTAAGCTCTCTCAAATTTTGTGAAAATTCTCTTTAATCTCATAAAAATTTAAAAGCTCCAAAAAAATTTAAAAATAATTCTCATTAAATTCATACAGTTTTTTAAAAGTTTACTAGGACTCTCTTAAAATTTAGTTTTAAGATCTGTGATTGACTCAAAGGATTAATTTTCATGGATAGTAAAAACAGTCATGAAACATATTTCTTTTTTCCAGAAAGAATTGCAAAATGAGATTCGAGAATTTGCTGTGATGCCTAATGAACCAAGATCAATTTTTAGCTGCATCAAGAATCTATGGAAATTCCCATGGTGGATATTTTTATACCCCTTTAAACAGGAAAATTCCAAAAAGGACAAGCATGAGTGAGTGGAACAGCATGATGTCAGCTGCATGTGATTTAATGTAAGATTGTGAACTTTGGTCTGAAAATCTACATGATATGAGATGTTTTTTTTTCAATAATTTAGAGAAATAATAAGGCTTTACACCATTTTGTAAAAGATTTCAATTTGACCCCCCAAATTAGGCCTGAAAGGCCATTGGATTCAAAAGAAATGGGAGGCACGTCCATCTCATGATATTAATGAATTATTGCTTTGTTTTCCCTCTCTATTTTTCTATTATGTTTGACTTATCGAAATTAAAAAAAAAAAAAAAACACCATGAATTATTGTTCACAAAGGCTTGTGTGCTTGCTATTGATTTCCAAGCTAACCTCCGACCAAGGGGGCCTATAAATAAATTCTCCAAAACATGCAAGCAAAATAGAAGATTTTAAATTTGGCAAAGAAATTGTTGTAAAGATCAGATAAAATGTATGTTAGTTCAAGTGACAAGAAGTTTGATATCTCTAAAGTAAGGCTTTGAGTTTGAATATCATTAATGGAGGGATAATGGTATGGAACTTTACTTCATGTTTAAGGGTTTGATGTAATTTAACTTTAAATTCAATCGAGACCTAGTATGAAAATCAGATGTAGGAAGGTTTTATTAAAAGAACATTTCAATTAATCTTTCTATCCAATAAAAGAATTAGAACTAAAATGATAAAGAAGTAAAATTAGGAACTAATTTTGTTATTATGTGAAAAAAGAAAAAACTTGTTTGAAAAATGGATTTTGGTGTTTTCTAGCTTTCCCATCAACTTGAATAAATCACGAGGTAATTTGGTAAATTTTGTCTAATTTGATCACTAAATTTGAATTTTTTAAAGATATAATTATATGGCATTCGAAAATTGCATCACGTAATCACTTGAATTTTTTTAAAAAATTATATATATTTTTTGTAACTTTTAAATTTCGTTTCATTTTTTAAAAAGAAGTCAGGTGATGATGCGACACAATTTTAAAATGACATGTCAGCATATTCTAAAAGAATCCAAATTTAGTAACCGAATTAGAAAAAAGTTGTCAAATTTTGAAACTATTGTAGACCCAAAACAGTTTAATGATCAAATTGAAAAAAAAAAACAAATTCAGGGACTAAATATTAATACCACATAAGTTTTTAAAGGCAAAGTGGTTGGAGTATTTTACCTACTCATAAAACCTTGACTATGACACCATCTTTTCCAACTAGTTATTCCTTCACATGTTTTGGATTTACATCATTCTAATGAAAGTTTCTAAATTTGCTTTGAAACAATATCATTTTCTTTTTGGAAAAGAAACCCATAATTTTCTTTATAGTCAAAAACATTGAATTATGAATAAGAGACTTTATTATTTAATATAAGTTATATATATATATATATATATATATATATATATGTAAAGCTTTTTGCCTTTTACATCACTTAATCATAACGTGATAGATAAATCAGCTTATTTTAGGCAATTTCTTATACATACCCATCTGCATAATGTGATCTCACATGGTAACATATCCGTTATTAAAATATGAAATTCTTTTATATAAATTTAGGGGTAAATTATAAAAATAGTCATTTTTGTTTGTATCAGATTATATTTTAGTTACTTATGTTTGAAATGTTACGTTTTAGTCACTTATGTTATTGTTTTGTTACAAAGTGGTCATTTTACCTTTAAACTCCATTACCTCTCTAATGGAAGTCCTACATGACAATCCAAATGGATTTTAAATGTCAACTTGGGTGTTCTACGTGACAGTCCAAATTAAATTTATTTAATTAAAAACCTATTTTCATCTCAACAATTAGATATCCAAGTTGGCATTTGAAACCTATTTAGACTGCCTTTAGAGAGGTAACGAAGTTTAATGGTAGAGTGACCACTCCGTAACAGAACAATAGTGTAAATGACTAAAACATAACAACATAAGTAACTAAAATGTAATCTATATTTAATCTTAACATTTACCTTTTTTATGGTTTTAATCAAATTTTTTATATTTTAACTCACTTCTTAAATTTTAGTCAAATTAATTTTTTTATGAGAAATCTAACTTATTTAATTATTAAAATTTTAACAATACTAAAGTGACTGTCCATAATCCTTTCGTAAAAATTCAAAAAATGCATAAAATTAATGAAATACATATAGATCTTCACACATGTATTATGTCATTGTTATTAAAATTTTAACATTTTAATTAGTTTTTCTTAAAAAAATAATTAGATTAAATATTTAAAAGTTAATTAGTGATAAATTTGATATTATGTTTTCTTCTAAAAAAAATTATAAACAATGTTTTTCTCTAATTTTATATATCAATTTCAGGGTTAAAAGATAGAATTTCTGACACTAACTCAGAAAGTTAGAAAATTTTCATTTAATTAAAAAATAAAAAAATAATTGAGATTCCTTTTTCACCGAAAACTATAAAATATTCATCACGTATTTGCAAATTGCAAAATCATATAATAATACAAGCCACCCAAGTCTTCATAAATATTCAATTCAATTTACAAATAAGAAACACACACTGTATGTTCTATCAGAAACCAAAAAAAATACTCTTTCAACAAGGATCCAATCGAACCCATTTTTGTTTTCCAGATTCTGAAACTGGGTTTTTCTTCTTTGATCACAAAAAGCAAAAAGAACCCACCAATCAGACGGTCAAGAAGTCAAGATCCCTTGTCTTTTTATGTTCATATGATGATGATGATGATGATGATGGTAGCATGGTGGAATTGCAAAAAGAAAGCTTTTCTTTTGGATTATATCAACAAAAAGGAACTGTTTTAAACGTTCCTCTTCAGATTATTACTAGCTATATTATCATCATCTTCTTCAACGGTTTTGAATTAAAAAATCTTTACTTTAAAAAGGTAAGTGGAAAAAAAGAACGTTGCTTTATCATCAACGGTTGCTTATATGTAAACTTTATTGTTCATATTGTCAGTGAATTACAATGACCTGTGACTGTTAGCACACCAAGTATTTGCTTTTTTGTTTCTATAACAAAGTTGGGTCTTTTTCTTTTTCTTTCTTTACAATGTAGAATTATTCAGTCTAAGCCTTTTTTGGCCGGGTCCATGTTTTTGGACCATGGTTTGATTATGGTTTTTCAAAAATGTTCTTAAATCTTGAGCCCCCACTGACCAAAATTTTAATGATTATTTGCAGAGCAAAGAGTAAAGAGAAGTGTTATAAAGAGGTGTTCAAATGGAGAATTCATCAAACAGTGATGAAAACTATGATGTGGGTTATCAACCATCACCTTGTTCAACTGATCCAAATGATCAGTCAACCATGAGTGGTGATTCATTTGTGTATTGCCGAACATATTCATCGACTTCAGTATTTTCTGAACCTGTTGATGATCACCATAGTTGTTGTAGTGAAGCTTCACCTTCTTGTTCTTCTCATTGGTCAACTAGGAGATCTGGTGGGGTTGTTCCTCAAAAGCAAGCTCTTCTTACAAGGCTTGTAACAAAACAGTGCAAAAATAGCAATGCAGATGATCATCAAAAGCTTGATGATTTGGAATCATTGGATTTAGGTATGTAAAATTGCTTGAGATTGTCTTTCATATGCTTAAACTATATATATATATATATATGTATGTATGTATGTATGTATATATATTGTCTCTTTTTTTAATTTTTATGCTAATGGAGGTTTAAAATTATGTTGGAAAGAACTTGAAATGATGAAGGAAAGATTTGCAAAACTTTTACTGGGAGAAGATATGTCTGGAAGTGGAAAAGGAGTATGCACAGCTATTACAATCTCAAATTCCATAACCAATCTTTACGGTAGATACGCACATATACATTCATACATTCATATCTACTAAAAAAATAGCAAATTAGTTCAAGTCTGTCAAATCAAAGAGCAAATTGGTGTTCTATTAAAAATTTCATTCATTTCTACTATTAAAAATCGGTCTCTGTACATTAACATGACGTCACTATCGGATTATTCTGTCAAGCAAACTAGTTTTTAACAGTACAAATAAGTGAAATTTTTAACAGAAATAACTAATTTGCTCTTTGACCTAATGTACAGGAACTAATTTGTCTAACTTTTCTAGTTTAGGAGGCCAAATACAATTTGACTCCTAGAACAGTGACCTCTGTGGTACTTTTACCATATATTTGAAATCTATGGAATTGCTTACTCTATGTTGAATGGTAATTACTGCAGCAACTGTATTTGGGCAAAATTTGAGGTTGGAGCCATTGAACCCTGAAAAGAAAGCTCTTTGGAAAAGAGAAATGGATTGTCTTTTATCTGTCTGTGATTATATTGTGGAATTTACTCCCAAGTCACACAATTTACGTAATGGAGCAGCTGTTGAGGTAAGATTTCATAGTCCATATCCAAAAAGATCACTTTTTTATGGAGATTTATCATCTTGCTTGCTTTAACATGATATATATATCTATGTATGTATGTATATGTTACATGTTTAGATAATGGAAAGCAGGCAAAGATCAGATATTTACATCAATCTTCCAGCACTGAGAAAATTGGATGCAATGCTCATTGTAAGATACAAGCTCTATGTGAGACAAAAATCGGTAAAAGTACCATAGGGGCACCTGCCGTAGGAGTTAGATTGCATTTTGCCTCTTTTAGTAAAAAATAGGCAAAATAGTCTCAGTAAGTTAGATCAAAGGGCAAATTGATTTTTTTTATTAAAAATTTCATCCTTTGTACTATTAAGACAGTGATGCTTGGCGTGCAATATCTACCTTATGCTAACCTACAAAGACCAGTTTTTAACAGTAGAAATTGATGAAATTTTTAATGGAATGACCAATTTGTTCTTTGATTTAATGTGCAGAGTCTAATTTGTCCATTTTTTAGTAGAAATGGCAAAATGCAATAACTCATAGTACAGGTGCCTATGTAGTACTCTTACCAAAAAAAAAAAAACAGTCTTTTGTTTATATATATATATATATATATCTTAGAGCTTACATTCTTTTACAGGAAGTACTGGATAGCTTCCAGGATAGAGAATTCTGGTACGCAGAGCAAGGGAGTATGTCGGCAAATTCAACCCGTATGGGTTCATTTCGAAGAGTTGTTCAAAGAAATGACGAGAAATGGTGGGTACCAGTGCCGTGTGTTCCTTCGAGTGGTCTTACCGAGAAAGCAAGGAAGCACTTGCGTCATAAACGAGAATGTGCTAATCAAATTCACAAGGCTGCTATGTCTATAAACAACAGTGTTCTTTCTGAGATGGAAATCCCAGATTCATACATGGCATCACTTCCAAAGGTTAGCCCCTTATGCTGATAAAAAATGTATATACACACAAATGTTCCATTCATAATAGCTTAGTTAGTTCGTGCGGTCACTTGTAAAAGTATATCGACATTTCGTAAGTCCAAGATTCGAGTTCTAGCATCTGCAACCCCTTCCCCTGTCCCTAATGCTTTCTTGGTAGACAAGGTACTAACTCTCTTTTTCTTATCTACAGAGTGGAAGAGCCAGCATCGGAGACCCGATATACCGCTACATGTACACCACAGAAAAATTCTCCCCTGAGTATCTACTCGATTGTCTCAACATAGCATCCGAACACGAAGCACTTGAACTTGCAGATCGTGTTGAAGCTTCAGTGTACACATGGAGACGTAAAGCATGCATGATCCATTTGAAATCATCATGGAGCATAGTGAAAGACTTAATGTCCGACGTCGATCGAAGTGACAAAAACCATATATTAGCTGAAAGAGCAGAGAGCTTGTTATTTTCATTGAAGCAAAGATACCCTGAACTTTCACAAACGTCCCTAGACACATGCAAAATTCAGTACAATAGGGTAAGTGATAAAAAACTGGTATTTTCTTGCTTTCCACCATAACATGCAAGCTTTGAATGCCAAAATTGTGGGTTTTTTTTTGCAGGATGTGGGGCAAGCAATCCTTGAGAGTTATTCGAGGGTATTAGAAGGACTAGCTTTCAACATTGTTGCTTGGATTGAAGATGTGTTTTTTGTAGACAGTACAACAAGAAACCAAGACTGAAAAAAGGCTAACTCAACCCCAACATTATTTCAGCTGGTTAACCCAGCTTCTTCTTCTTCTTTTTTCTAAATTCCTTGCATATGTTGATTCCTGTTATATTTGAACCATTTCTTCTTGTACATTAGAATCGTTTAAATAAACCATGTAATTTCTAACACCTTTAACCTTGCTTTTTAAATATGTTCCGTTCATGATCATATGTTACTGCAAACAATACAGGTTATTCGTTATAACCTTTGAAACAACAATCTGAAATAAAAGTAGAATGGATACCCACTAATCCATTTTAAACATCAGTCAATGAACCACAGGGACTTGGAAGCCTGCATCAAATATATATAAATATATGTCTGTGTGTGTGTGTGTTGAGGAAGTGGAGGCAGTGGAAAGGATGGTTCACACGGTGGAGGAAGGTTAAGATTCTATGCCGAGAGACTATGAGTTACGGTGTGCAAACTAGTAGAAAAGTGGGCAGGAGAGAGGGAGTTCTCGGCTTATGGGACAGTCCATGGATGGATACCTGTATTTGGTTCAAGCACGTGTCCATAAGCATAGGTGCAAGGTTGGTCGGCGGTACGGCTTGATATGATTGAAGTGGAACATGTGACTAATGTGTGATAATTATCCTATCGGGATTGGCATAGAGAAAAGCAGAATTTATAGTATCTTCTTCTACAAGAATGCTGAGGAAAAAGAAGCTATAAAGTTTGAGAATAGAATCAAACCAGAAATAGATATCAGCTACGAATTTCTCAAGGCCAAAAACTCCAACGGTAAGGGTATCTTGAGTGCTTAGAAGATGATACTTAAGCTCCATTTGTTTTATTAAAAATGACTTTCAGAAAATAATTTTTAAAAAATAATTTATATTTTCTGAAAAAGCTAATTTTGGTGTTTAAATGAATTTATGTAAAATATTTTCTATTGTTTGGTACATTTCTTAAAAATATTTCATAAAAGTTATTTTCAATTAAACAAAATACATTTGAGCTTTTCTTTTTTTTTATTGTTTAATTAAATTTATTTTTATTTATAATTTTATATTTTACATTGTTTTTGCATATACTACAAATATTATGTTAAATCCAGATTCATTACAACGTCATTTTTTAATTACATGACTACTAAGTGAATATTTTTTATTTAAAAATGTGTCATCAACAAAATTGACAAAAAAAATTAACGATGTCAACAATTGGACTTGATTTTCAAATTTGAAAAGTAAATGGACTAAATTCTTGAAAATAAAAATACAAAGACTAAATTACAAATCTGTGAAGTGTACATAGACTTAAAACATATTTTAACCTTTATACTACAAAACATTTATTATTAATATATTTATAATTGTAATAAATGTTTATTATTAAAATATTAATATTGAATATTTTCAATAATATGTGAATAATATTATTTAAAATTATTATTTTAAAATTTATTATTAAAATAAAATTGAAATATTAAATAGTTTATTAAAATAATAAATCATATTTATTATATTAATAATTTATTATATGACTAAGTATAATAATTAAATATATATGTTTAATAATATTAAAAATACAATATTTTAAATATTTTTAAAAATAAAAAAAAATTATTAACAATATAATAATATTAAGCTTGATTTAAGTTAATTTTTATATAAAAATAAAATTAACCATAGATGAGCTCTTTTCCGGAAAATGACTTGCGGTTTTCAAAAAGGTAAGTTATTTTACAGGAAAAAGGACTTATTTTATCTTCACCTGTAAGTTATTTTCTTTTGACCAAACTATTTTTTGTGAAACAAACACAGGAAAATGCAGAAAATATTTCCGTAAAACATTTTACATGTAAACAAATGGACCCTTAGTGTTTTACATTGTATCAAACTCACTGAGATTCATAATTTTTAAATTTTATTTTTGGACCACTGAGATGCGGTCTATTAAGTTCATTATCTTCAAACAGCTGCAATATAATCAATTTTCTCATACAAGAGTCAAGACCCACAAATACTATTACTACTAGCATTTCATAACATTGGCCTATATAGGAAGTCATCTTATCTTAATTAAAGCTAAAATTAACACTAAAATAAGTACCCTTGGTTTTGTATATAAGACTACAATAATTTCTAGATATCCCAAATTAGTTTATAATAGATTTAAGTCGGTCCATATGAAATGGGCTAACCGTAACAGTAACAAAGCAGCAGATCTGCTTTGTAATTTGGCTATTAAAAAGAGATGTAATTTGCTCTTTAAAATGGATTATCCCTTGGAAATCCATAACATTGTAATTCAAGATGCTTTTAATTGAGTTTTTTTGACCCTTTGGGTCGTTTTTATCAAAAAAAAAAAAACTACTTAATAGTGCATAAATACAAAAGGAAAAAGTTGGGTTCTATGATCAATGATCCATTAGTTCTAGCGGATGCCTATCCAACAAAAATGTTATCTTGACATCAGAAATGTTTAAAAAAATCAATTTAAGTACACGGAAACTGATGTTTAATGATTGAAGTAGTGTATGCATGACTGCAACATAAGCAATAAATGTATTTCAGTACATGGCATGTGGATGTCCATACCTTAGCATGTGCATGTGCCTTGGAGAGAGAGAGAGAGAATTGGAGGCAAAAAGTAGGCTAGTAAATGGAACAACTACATGTCATTCTTGGGATATTTTGCTCAAATCAATGGGTAAACAGAAACAATCATCTCTATATATACAACAAGGCCTCTGAATAGCACTTGTGATACAGTCTAGGTGGGGGCATAAAATGATAGCAATTTGTATTGCATGTCGAATAAATGGCCTACAATGAGCACATTTTGAGATTATTGTACAAAGACTTTCAGCATGCCACCCCACCATCCGACTGAAAAAAAAAAAAATCCCCTCCTAACATTGTCCCCTCCACTATTAGACAAGGAACAGGTAAGAGAGATGAAATCGATGCCAACATGCATGCTACAGAATTCGTGTTAAATTTTACCTGTTGCTCTTGGGGGGGTTTGGGGGATCGCTAACCTTATACGAATAAAAAATGAAGTTAAATCTAAAATCAGCTGTCATCATCCACTGCACCGGTATATGTCAGGTCCGTTCGCCTCACTCTTACAGCCCCCTTAAGCCAACTTGAAGCTCGAAGATTAGCACGATCGCTGCTACCAATGACAATAGTGCCACTTGAAGATGGACTTGAACCTGCTCCATCTTCCAGAAGTGTCCATGGGTCGATTTCCATATCGTACTCCGGTAGTGAAGGCATTGACTTGGCTTTTCCCGGTATGTTATTTGCAGTTCGTGCCGATGCAACCTGTCTCTGAGGTGCATTTAAGGTACCATTGCAAGATTCAGGGATGTAGATGCTGGATTGAAGCGCACTAAGAGCACCGACTGGGACCGAAGGTGTGTGGCAGGAGATCACATTGCGGAAAGAAGGAAATAATATTGGCATCGCTGCCTGAATACGCCATCTAATCATCTCAGGTAGTTGCATAGAATCTAATTCATTCTGCACCAACAGATAAAGGTTACTGAGTTGAGTAAAGAATCATCTATCATTTTACTCCAATGCTAACTTCAGTTTGAATAAATAACCTTTTACACACACGGCAAGACTTACTGAGAACTTTATGTTCATAAGAATATAGTTTGTTTCAAAAGAGGAATTAAAATGAATCAATATTCTACATTCACAGGAAGGGTATCTCAAGAACTCATAACTTACATAAAACCAAAAGTCAAATTAGAAGTGCAACCATATACGTCTTTAGCATGCAGCACGCCTGCTTTATTTATATTCCTTATACCAATTACATTACAGGTGCAGCAAAAACACATCATGACCACATTTCTAATAAATTTAGGTTTATTTACGAAAACAAGCAGCAGTAAATTTAATAAGGGAAGGATAAAGATCAAACCTGGAAACTCTCCAATGCCTCACGGTCAAATCCAGAAAAATCATTGGCAGTCTTTGACCTTAGCCAACTTGGCTGGCAACTGCTTAACAACCCATGTAGAACTAACAATAACCGATCAAAAAGACTATCTCTATAAATCTCTAAGGATGCAATAGAAGACACCAGCTCCGCGTCCCTCTTCAACTTTTTGAAATTAAAAGATAGGTCCACATCCTCATGCACAACCCTACTTCCAAGCAATCGAAGTATTACAGAGGCAAGCATGTGCCTCATGTTTCTTGATGATGGTTCCCTAAATAAGCCAACAAATGAACCTTGGTGAACTAGTTCATTAAATACCAGACATTGTAACACAGATTCTTAATAATATTCCATCACGATGTTGAACAAAAAAAAAAAAAAAATTCCATCACGACTGTCTGATTGAGTGGTTATTAATTTGGATGAAAGAATCCGAAGACGGGGGAATAGTTTCTGGTAGAAGACCAAAAGTCAATGTATTTTTCAGTTTTTTTAAATTCTCCCATATAGAGAAGAAAATACTCCTGGCACCCAATTTTCAGGCATCAGCAACACAGAAAAGAGTTAAAAAGTTCCCTCATAGAAGATAAAGGAAAAGATGATCAAATCAGATATAAAACATATCAAAACAGTTCATTTTTTCAATTTACGAAATACCAAAGAGACGAATTACTTCAGGGAAGAAAGAGTGACAAATCATCAATATAGAAAAAATCTTACCCATCTGCACATATGATCGGCAGTAATCTCACAATAAACTGCAACCTTAATGACATAGAAGCTCGCAAAGCTGCAGGAGAAGGAGGTACAGACTCTGCAGGAGCCATTGTTCGTCTAGCCAATCCAGGACTAGCACCTCTTATACTTTTTCGACTGTTGCTTTTATTAGTAGAAACTTCAATTGAAGAGGCAGTTCCAGTCTGCTTGCTTACGCCACGAGTAACCAACTTTACTTGCTGCTCAATAGTGCTAAACTGCTTTATCAAATCATTTGCAAAGGTATTGCGCGAGTCAGCAGAGCTTTGGTCTATGCAAGGAAGAATCAATTTAATAAATGCCTTCTCTGTTACATGCTGCTGGCTGATATTGGAACCTTCAACATCGATTTGAGAACCTTTTGCACACTTTTTTGACTCCACGGCCTCCTCAATGACTTCACCTTCCTCAAGAAAGGTGGTTTCATTCTTCTTCTCTCCCCTATTCGTCACGGGATCACCAACAGAATGAGACCATCCCCAAGGCTTCCAAAACTGGGTCTTAGTAGAAAGGTTCTTAGTTTCAGCAATATTAATGAGCCGTTGCCTAATAGTTTTCCGTCCCAAAAGAACATCCATGCCTCCTAAGAACCATTTAGCCTGCATCAGCAATGAATCTTCTAATGACCTTCCAAAAAGGTGAACCACCTCTGAGAAAAGAGGAGCAGCATCAGGTCTGACCAACAATCTGGTGAGGATGATCTCAATGAAAACTTTCTCATTCTCAGAAGGAGAAGCTCTTTCAGAACTGGGTGAGGAAGAGCGAAGTGCATCCACCAAGGACATGTCATGATTCTCCATCTTATCAATGAGTGCTTGTTCATTTAAAAGAAGCCTTAATTCAACCCACTGCCAATGAAACTTAGCTGGTTGCAAAGCATCCAATGCACGAATAAGCTTACCTTGCTTTGAATCATTCTCTACGCGCAGAGCTTTAGACTCGCCAAGTCCAGAAACCCGATTCCCCTCATCATGTGTAAAAGCAGAATAAGGCATCTTACAATCAATTATAGCATTTAGAAAGAGCCTTGCACGAAGAGGGATAAAGGCCATAGATTTCAAGTGCGTGTCCAAACCATTCAACTCTAGCAAGGCTGCGAACTCAGAATCAGTGGTATCTGCAGCTATAATATCATAAAAACCACGGGTATCCCTCATACAAACATCACGAAAAGGTATGTGTTTCACAGCATCACCAATGGCCATTGTTAAAGACTGATACAATTGATGAATATCTTCACGACTTGCAATGTTACTACTCAAAATGAATGGCTTCCATATAACAAACGCAAATATTGCATAAGCTGGTGGAAAGACCAAATTAATTGGGAGCAGTCTCTGCATCCTTGAAAGAGCTACAATAGGTTGTTCACCCAAGAGTTCCAAAACTAGCCCATCACAAACAGTTCTGCAGTTCCCAACAAACAGCCGAAACCAGTGCACATAAATTTCAAATGAGTTGTCCAACTTAAAAGACCCAACAGATCGGGCATTACCATTAGAACTGGTTTTTGTGCTCCTTACAAACTGAACAACATCCAAACCTTCCTTTAATCTTAAGACTGTTACCATTCTCTCCAAGCTAATGACCCCATGAACAATAGCCCCTAAAAGAAGAGCAGAAATAGCAGCTGACATTTTGGTTGTTCTCCCAAGAGTCGATTTGGCAGAACTGTTCAAATTGTCACCAGATATGTTCGCATTAGACTCAGGAGCATCAGGAGACAACTTAAACTGACCACGAGAGGACTTTGCAGGAGAAAATGCTACTGCTAAAGCAGAAGAGGCCTCTGTTCCAAGAGCTACCTCAAATGCCCGGCTTTGGCGTTCTCCAAGGGCTTCCTTTAGAAGGCATAGGCATATTAAATGAATGCGCAAGATACGCTTTGCAAAACTCAAGGAACTTATAGAGGGTTGATAATTTGAATAATTGCTGCCACCAGTAAAATCAGGTATCTTTGCTAGTGTTGATCCTACATTGCCAACAATGGCAGAAACAGCAGAAGACACCAAACCTGGGTCCCCTTCTTGAGCAGCACCACCAGTCTGTCTAATGCAGTCCATTAGTCCCATTATGATTTGTTGAGCAACTTGATAACCATCACCCCCTTTTTCAACGGCAGGAGTTTTTGGTGCACCAGCTGCAACAAGTTTTCTCTCTTTACCTAAGATAGAGTGCAAGACATCATCAACATGACGCTGAACCATATCTCTCATGCTTAAACCCACTCTCGAAAAACGTCCACCAGTTATCTTTTTACGGAAATAATCATCAGGATCTTCAACACCTCCTGGAACTCCAAATGGAAACCCAAAATCTCCCTCTTGTTGTCCAGATTCAAGTTCAGACAAAAGTCTCTTGTCACAAGTACCTTTGTATTTCTTCTCCCATTCAATTACACTGGCAACTTTGCCATACTTCTTCAACAAATACCAAGCAAACACTAGGGTTCCCGAACCTGTAACTCTTCCATTTGTGGCCATAATTGCAGCAGCACGAAGCATTATAGCTGACAAAGCTTCAGGAACAAGATCTGCAGCAATAAGTATGTTCTCATACCTGAAGAAAAGACATCATTAAGCAAGTAAGATATATATGGAGGTCAAGCCAGCAGAGAGAAAAAACCACAAAAAGGCATGATAAATCCAGTAGCTCAAGAATCCAATCCTGAGCAATAACCTCCAGAGAAAAATATTGAAGTTCTCCAGTCTCCAGGATGGTTTCTAGACATCAGTCTACTCCAACCATATACACCAAGAAAAAATGTACTTTTGAAATGCTTTCATGCAGACAATAATAATATAGATAGATCCACGAAAATCCTGAACAGTTTTGCTTTAGCCAGAAATTGGGGGCAGAAAAGAGAGGAAAAGAGCTAAAATTACTGGTAAAGTAAGATCTACAATGGACACTAATAAAGAGCCAGCCTAGAAAAGCAAAAAAATTTTATAGCCAGAACTGATATGCATGAACAATTTAGTTAAAAGAAAAAAAAAAGGTAGAATAATGATATTTCACCTTCGAAGAGATGATAAAAGATATGCCTCCCCCACTGCACATGCACAATTATCTACATTCCTGGCCACCCTTAGACTGTTTCTCCCACTATGAACAGTAGGACCAGGATTACTGCTAACTACTGGCAACAGCCAAAGGAGAAATTTGATCGCTGAAACTGAATCACAGGAAACATCCATTAGATGCAGTATAACTGATAGTTCATCCTCACCAAGCTTCCATCTCAAAGGACTCTTCTCATCAGCTGCAATGAAGGGCCTGCCGTACTGGCCAGCCTTGGCCACAGATTTCTCCGACTCTTCAACAAGCTGCTTGACTACAGATATCAACCAAACCATGATAATCCTCTTCTCCACAAAGCGAAGCTGCTTTAAACCCTTTTCAATCAAAACAATATCTCCAAAATGGATTGTTCTGATTACATCCACTGGCTTTAAAGTTTCTACCTCAGTTCTATGATGTGAGCAGTTCATCTTATTATCACAAATGTGACTTGTAGATGCTCCCTGGCTACCCTCAATTCTAGCAGATGCTAATTGAGCAAGACTCTGAGTTTTACGCACAGTCTTTTGTCTACCACGAGAAACTTGCTTTGTTGATTTAAGCGGAGGATCAGATTTGAAAGATTCTATGTTTTTCAGCCCCTTCCTCATCCACCAAGTACCTTCATCATCTGATGGAATTGGTGAAGGTGCTTGAAGATATAAACTCTTATCTTCACTTAATTTCTGTCTTTTTACCCTTTTACAATCTTCATACCCAGGGGCACCTTCAAACATGTCTGGCTTGTTGCATGTTGACCCAACAGACCTTTTGGAACTCCCTTGAGACTCTTCAACTCCACTATCTGCAGATGTAGAAGATAAGCTAGGGAATTGCAACAATACTGAAATGGAAGCCTTCAGTCCTTCAAGGTCCACATCTCTCCTGAAAGTCTTTGAAGACTGAAGAGTTTTCCACTGATCACCAGAAACTTGGAAAGCACCATCCCTTCCTGAGGTAGAATGAGACTTTTTGTCATTAGTTGATACATGAGAAGTGTTTGCACTATTATGTTGATCAAAAAGAAGATTGTGAAGGACAAGACGACGTTCATTTGAGTAAACATTTACAGCCTCAAGCAATTCCGAGCCCTTAGCAATTCTTGCTTCTTCCAAAATATCTAGCATATACTGCCCAGGTAGCTGCTTCAAGATTCGATGGTGTCTCTTCCTTCTGTCCAGGTCAGCCATAGGTCGGGATATATCGATAATCCCACTAACTATAAGCTGTCTCACATATGCCTGAGGATAAAAGATTCCAGATCGTATGAGTTCCAGTATGAAAAGCTGAAGTCGCTTGCCACCTTCTCCTTTAAGCCCTTCATGCTGATCGATCCAGCACACAATAATATCATGCAGGGGACCAGGGCTGTCAAATATTTCTGAAGAACTACTACTTCGTCCATTAACATATTTTCCATTGCTTTTAGCGTCATATATATTTCCCAACAAATTCCTCCTGGAATAGTTATTCTGATGACCGGTATTCTTTGCAGTGCTGTAAAGTCCAGAAGCTCTTCCTTTGTATTCTGGGTTCTGCCACTCTTTCCTCTTCAGCTTTAGAAGATGAATTGCAAGATATATTTGTGAAAAATCTTTTCTACCAGTGAACTTCAAGTTATGGGGAGGAGCAGTCCGGAAGTCTCGGAAATCACATGTTGCCCACTCACAGAGGAAAAAAACTGAGCAAATCAATGACAAATTCACTGTTTGAAGCCATTTTAGTGATGATCTTAAGCATGGGCTGACCTCAGCAACCCAACCTTCGACAACTGCTCCATCACAAAGATCATCAAAGATATGTTTATAAGCCTCTATTAGATCTCCATGCAAAAGAGCTTTGTCCAGAGTCTGCACAGCTTTTGCCATACTTTGGCTAGGATATCCAGCACTTGCACCTTTAGCAAGATTATCAGCACACTTGTGGATGGTGGAAACAACATGATCGAATGACAAGGACTGGTATTGGGAATCAAACCCTTTAACTTTGAGAACATAAGCATCTGCTGAATTGCTTTTTATTTTCCCCGCATCATCTGATGACTTTGACAAAAAACCACCATCACTAAATGCATGTGAAACTACACAAGTTGGTAAAGGAAAGCAATCTAAAGCAACAAATGTATCTGGCACAGCCTGTATCAAATAGCGAAGCATCTCAACCAGTGCAGATACTGTATATGCTCGCCGGGAATTATCAACCAAATCAGCTCCACCAGGTGAAGGCTCACGGATAAAGCGAATAGCTATAGCCACAAGATTACGTACATATGTCTGACATAAAATAACTGTTTCTAAAACTCCATAAACAATTGGCAATAGCAACTGCAGAATCTCAAGCAATTCCTTTTCCTGGAAAAGAATAAATATGACAATTAAAACTACAAGAATGTTCATAAGCTCACAATTACTCCCTATACGAGCATTCCTCAAAGAAAGGTGGAAAAAGCATTTATAGGTCACACCAAATTCAATACCTGCAGTTGATTCAGAACCCAATCAATGATAAGAGAGGGAAGAACCAGCCCTTCTGCATGATGCCATTGCAAGAGTCGCACCACATACAACCATTTGAATTGAAGAGATGGCTCCTCACCATCAAGTGTTGCTGATGCTGGGGCACTCCTATGCTGCAAAGACGTTGCATTATGCATTTGTGGCAATCGATCTCTACCATGTTGAGTAAAATGAGAATTATTTCTAGAAAAAAATTCATCTAAAAGGTGCTGCAAGTAATCAATAACATCTTTTGTCCAGAGCTCTGTACGAGATAATTGAGCTTTGTCGAGTGATCCAGTAGAAATTGCAGAACCTGGGCGAACCTACAAAAGACAACCATAATTTGCTAACAACTGATATGATGAATAGACTAGAACAATTGCGAAGAGTGTGATCAGATTGCTTCAATAATTAAAGCAATTGTACCTGATTAAGATAAGTTACTTTGATAAACCAAGTTGCTCTCAGCAATGGAACGTTATTCCGGATAAGAACTTCAATTAATGTTCTATTCTTATACCCAAGAGGAACCTGATCGGCCAAAGAACACAAACTTTTGTTTTGCTGTGATAAGCCCTGGGAAAAATATAAGGAAACAAATAATTGAGTTAATGAATAAAGTTTGTTTTTGCCTTTCACCAAGTATCAAGAACTCAAAAAATTGATAAGAAACAACATAACTTAGGGAGCATAAACACACCTCAATCCATTTCTTTCTGAAATCTTCACTGCATGGCCTTTGTTCAGGGAAAACCCCTGGTTTACTTAACAGTGAACCAGAAAGAGGGATACCATATACCTGACCAGCCTGACAAGAACAAAATACAGCCTCAAATACTATACTGAGATTCAGACTTTAAAGAGGAAGCAAAACAAAATTTGATAATACAAGTACTGAAACAAGAAACAACTAAAGAAGCAGATAAGTAAATAAATATGAATAGAACAAATGCATTACCTTCCGCTTTTGAGCACGAGATTCATTGATAGCCCTTAGACACTTTCTTATTGCCTGCAAAGAAGACAAAAACTTATTACAAAGTTAAAAACACTTTTCAAAAACTGAACGTTATATTTCACAAGAAATTAAATTTAATAAGCACAAAAGTAAAACAGTCTACCCGACTACCTTAGCACCAGAAATAAAGTGACTTACATCTCTGCATTTGAGAACAACTGGCTTTGTAAAAGCCTGAATCTGAGTCAATGAAATCTCTTTCGAATCCTGAACAGAGAGCGGGACCATGTTAGGCAACAAATCTGATAGTAATAAATGAAGCTAGTGGAAAGACAGTTAATCTCCTAAAATTAGCATAAAAAAATTTCCAGATATAAATTTCCTACAGCTTTAAGAAATTGCTATCTCTGCGTCAAGCTCAAAACAGCCTCAAACCCATACTATTGATCAAGGAACAATTTTTCAGATTTAATCTTATGGCTTTAAGAAATCACTAAGTCACTATCTCAGCATCAACTCCAAGCAGCCTCACACCGATATGGCTAAGTAAATTTCTCAGCATCAACTCAAAGCAGGGCAAAGAAAGTAAAGCATCATTACCTCAGCATTAAGTTCAAGTAATTTAAATTCATATAGATTGGAAAAGCGACCATAGTTAGCAACCACACACATGGATGTTGCAGGGGAAAAAGAGTAAAGATAGCAGTCAATAATAAGAATATACCTCCAGTCCATCAGTGGTATCTTTATATCCCTGTTGCACATTTTCTCTAGTGAGAGTCTCCTCAGGACAAGTTTGGGACTGAGGATGAAAATCAGGGGGGCCAAGTCTGAAAAGGAACAATTATAAAATACTAGTATGCAAGATAAACTACATGTCTACATTCAATAATTTAAGAAGATAAATTTAAGAATCAAGCAGTAGGCCCATCAACTCAAATAGCTTCATAATCCATTATCATAAAGCAGTCAAAAGGGTCATATAACTGTATTATGAGGTACCTGCAATTTAGCGGTTCCTTGTCACACTTCAACTTGTAGGATGCTAACTGAGATTGCCGCCTATAAAATGGGTATAATTAAGGATACCAGGCAGAGAAAGTGTATTCTCACACTAAGACAACTTTATAGATCTAGTAAAAACCGCTAAGCATAAATATATTTTCTGAAATTTAATATATTAAGTTATTAACAGTCCATAGCAAACTAGATCTATTTTTCAGGGAAAAAAGAGGAAAGTGCGAGATGATTTGAAAAATTATAAAGGTGCGCGAGATATACAAGCATTAGATACGACTTCTAACCACAAACACCCTATGCACAGTCATACAATCAGATAAGTGGACCAAAGTGCTCACAGCAAAACTTAGAAGCTAATTCAAGATTAGCAGTGTTCTTAAGAGTCGAAACTGGAGCAAAAGATTCTCAAAATATGGTCACTAATTGAAAATTCATCAAAGGATAATATCCCAAAAATATAGTCTAACGCTGTTTAGAATCAACAAAAGTAAAATCAATTCAAAATCCAAGGACACAGGAATCTGTAACCAGAGCAAAAACGAGTATGGTATTTTGGAACAGTCACCTAGAATTGAATTGGAAGTTAGGTGGTAATGAAGAAGAGTCAGCCCGGGAAGTATCCCTAGCTGAAGCTCCTCCTATCGCGCTGTTATTAACTGCACTAGTGCAGCCGGCACCATGATACCTTTGCATATCTACCAACTATCAGCGGCATACTGCTTCAAGCATCAAATACTAAGAGGAGATGCCAAAGCCAAGCTGCATTCAGGCAAAACATATATATATCAGAACCACCATGGAATTTTATTAAATATATATAGAGAGAGAGAGAGAGAGAGAAAATCAAATTGAGAAAGCATAGATGCACTGAGTGTGCCACCTCAAACATGGAATCTACAAATTAGCTTATCAATCTCACTCCACCCTGTCAGCAAAGTGAAAGTAAAACCTCATATCTATGGGGATATTTAATTAAGAAACAAATAAAAGCAACAACCACTGAAGACAAAAATCACAATTTAATCTCTAACATAATTGTTTGAAACACAGTATGAGCAAATGTCTCCATCCCCGAGTGACTCAATCCAGCATACCAAAAAAATACACCGTTTTTGATTCAGCAATGAACAAATCTACTAAACCGAGCAAACCCCAAAATAGAACTAAAAACAAGCTATGTTCTTTTACATGCTAAAATGCTAAAAATAGAAGAATACAAAAGATGAGGTAACAAGTTAAAAGGATTGACCCTTTTTTCACCCCTTTGTGGAGATAGTGTCAAGCTAGGGTTTTGATGGCAAATAAGTAAAATAATGTAGGAAGTCGAGGATAAAATTGGAATAACGAAAGCTTATGAAAGAGGATCGAGATTGCAAAAGAAAAAAAAAATAGTGAAGCTCACCTCTGATAAAAATTAAAACTTTTTCACATACACACAAACAGAGAATCGATGGAGTTTAAGACCCTTTCTTTTTAAGGCTTTGATTAATGAAGACGATGATGGCCTCGGCTTTTCAGTTTCTTCTTCCTCTATGCTCTCAGACAATTAAAAAAGGAGCGAATTTGGTGACGATCTACTCATTAAATTATTACCCACTTCCTTTTAGTGCTAATCTTTATTTTTCCTATTTTACCCTTTATTTTTTTTCTTATTTCTAATCAATCCTTGAGTGGATGAGGAAAAAGGGGGGGTAAAATGGGGTGTTAATTGAATAAAGTATTAAATTAGTTTCCTATAGAAGAAATGTTATAACAAGACAAAAGATCCTCCTTATACTAGCTTTAATTATGTTTTCAGTGCTAATGATGTTGGTAAGAATAAGTTTTGAAATATTCTTTTTGGTAATTTATACTTTTAAAAATGTATATTTTGATGATTTAACTTCAAAGAATTATAAAATGATTATTAAATTATTTAAACGTTTTCATTTAAGTTGTTAAATTATTCAAGAGTTTTTTTTAGTTTTTGGGCTGGTATATTTTTTTAAGTCCAGCTAATAAGCTCTAAGTGATAATTCGACGATCAGTATAGTAGATTAGTACCCGTCAACAGGTAGAAGAACATACTTTATATCCAAATTGATCTAACGTTTAGTGTCAAAGATTGAAGAATAAAATTGTTTACAAAATAGTCATTGAACTACTTAAAAGTTTTCATTTAAATTACTAAACTTATTAGAGAGTTTTTTTTTTTTTAAGTTATTAGATTGTAAATGTTGTTTTTAAGTCTAGCTATTAAACTACAAGCGATGATCCAACAATTAGTTTGGTGGATTAGTACTCATCGACGAGTAGAAAAACATGCCTTAGATCCAAGTCAATTTGACGGTAAGTGTCAGATATCAGAAAAAAAGCTATTTGGATTTGATTCATAAATTCATAACATTTAAAGTTGTTTCATAAAAAAAAAACTAAACTGTAGAAAATAAGGAGAAGGAAAGCTATTGGATTTTGATTTATAAATTCATAATATTTAACGTTGTTTCATGAATTAAAAAAAAATTGTAGAAGAGTAAGGGGAAGGAAAGCTTTCGGTGCAGGTAGTGCAAATAGAAAAGGCCTTTCAACAGTGCTTTTAATAGCTTAGTGACTTAAATGAAAACTTTCAAATAATTCAATGACTACTTTGTAGTTTTTTTTTTAAGTTTAGTGACCAAAAAGTAAGCTTGCAAATAGTTTAGTGACATCGAATGTAGTTTATTATATTTTAGTTGAAGTTGGAGTTTTATATATAATTCTATTTAAACCCCACTAAGTTAGTGTCACGAATTGGGGAAATTATAAAAATATTTTTTAATTAAATTAAATTATATTATTTTTGAAATACTTTAGTCTTTTTATATTAACAAAAACCAATTAAAATTAAAATATGTCTATGATGAGATTTGAACGCACGCCAATTAGATTGATAAAATCTCTGATTTACCAGATTACAAAAGTTTCATTTTGATGTATTTTATATATTTTTATTATACGTTATTTTTAATCACACATCTGTATTCTCAACCCGTGATTTCCACATACATACATGTGTTATAGTATTTGTAGTCATATATAATAAATGTTATGTTTGGATTTTCACTCAAATTATTTAATGTTTAAATTTTATTATGTGCGTACTTGTTGAAACTTATTCTAGTCTAAATTTGGATATATTCTGATTTTCTAGAAGGTTAATTTAAATATTTTATTTTTATACTATTATTAGTAGATTTAAATTGATAAGTGTTATTCAAAATTACATTGGACTATATTTGTAAATAAGTCAACATTCTTTATAAAAATCTCATTTATTTGCCAAATTTTTAGATATTATAGGGAGGTGGCTATCTAAGACACCTATAACAATATCTGAAGTTTTATAATATTTTAAAAACATTAATTAATGATATTTAGATAGTATCTTTAATAAAATTTACAAATATAATTATATTTATCCATGATTATTTTCATCTAATAAAGTCATTTTAACATTTTTTTTTATAAAAATTTAAACATTCTATTGCAATAATATTTTAACTATAATCTATTATGTTTATTTCACTTGTAGAATTTATTTTACTAAAATTGAGATAATAGATTGTTATAGATAATTAATTTAATAAAAAATATAATTTCATATTTATGATTGTTTATATTATAGAAGAAAACTTACTATAAATAGTAAAAATAAAAATATAAAATCATCTCTACAATAAATTCAGATGTTATAATGAAATGTTCCGATAAAATTTAATTATTTTAAAGATGTTTGATTGTTTTGTTAATCATTTTACGCGATTTTTGTTTAAACAATCAATTTTATTGATACTTAAATTTATTATTGGTCCAATATGGTTGACTAAATTTTCGTATGACAGTGAATAAATCGTATCGTTTCTATAACAACATCATTAATTTAACAATGAAAATTATCAATTTAATTTACTAAAGGTACTATAAAAATAAAACATTGAAATGTGTTAAATTAAAATAGAGAATTTAAATTAATCAACTAGATAATCGGAAATTGATCGACCATATAACTTGAATACACTCAACCCTCTATAGGACAACTATTATTTGTGACAACATTTCATTCTTACAACTAAGTTTGTTATTTTTTTATGTTTACACTTTATAACATATTTATAAATTTTAATACCGATGCAAATTTTGTAGTTTTTTTTGTAAATTATAAGAGGAGGGCAAAGCCCTAATAATAACGCAACTAGTGCAACTCGAACCCAGGTCACACCTAGAGTGATGAACACTCTAACTATCAGACCAACACACAGGATTCACAAATTTTGTAGTTAAGGCACAAAGTTTTCATAGATCAAATATTGTTATTATCATTTTGACAAAACTATATTATAAACATAGAAAGGAATGCACATTTATTTGAGACAAGTTTAAATACACAACCTTTTGATGTATATATAAATAAGAATAGTGAAACTTCAATTTTGGTTGTGCTACTATTCTCAAATTTGAAATTTAATATTTATACTTTAACTTTTGATATTATTTTATACCTAATTTTTTATAATATCATCAATTAGTCTAAATATTTTATTTTGATTAAATACTTTAATCTAAATACATAATTTGTTGTTTTAGGTTTAGAGGTATTTCTATTGCCACGATAACAAAGATTTGCATAAAAACTTACCACATCAAAGTCGTTCTGATGGTTGAAAGTGTCGAGATTATGTGTTAGGATCTTTCTTTACTCTCATTCTAGATTAAATTTCATCATTAGTCCCATTGCTTTTGCAAAAGTTGTGGATTTAATCCCTATAGTTTTATTTGGTAATTTTTAGTTCATATACTTTCCAAATTTTAAAATTTTAATCATCACCAAACAATAACTATTAAATTCATTAAGTAAAGTTATGCTATTTCTAAAATTTGATGCACCAAACATATATGTGTAATATTATGTCAACTTATTATTTCCAGATAATACTCACTAAAAATTCAGTTAATGGATTAATAACTGTCATTTGCTTCAATACTGAAATCTTAAAATTCAAAAAGTATAGGGACTTAGAATGATCCAATTAGAGAAAATTAACTAAACCTATAATTGTATATGTAAAGCAAAACTAGTAATTGAATTTAACCAAATAAATTTAACTACTATTATTTGGACCAAAATTAAAATTTAAAAAATACAATGACTAAAAGTGACAAATTCAAACAGAATAAGATTAAAATTAATAAAATAAAAAGTATAAGAATTAAATTTATCAATTTTACAAAATACAAACACTAATAGTAAAATTTAAGACTCATTTCATACACGGGGAGGTAGGAAAACCTGATTTAAGCAATGAAGGTGGCTGCCTTTCATTAATAACTAATATTTATTTATATTTGGTGCAAATGAATAGTCTAGTGGGCAAGAAAGGCAATCATTTTGGTGACAAAATGTGGGGCAAAAACTTGTAAGCATGGGTGTATTTTTATCACCTTTTTCTCTTTTTATTTGAATTTTGATAAAATTTAAAATTTTTTGGGTATCAATTTAAAAAAAAATTTGGATTGGTTGAGTTGGGAAAGTACGAATATGTTTATATGAGCTAAATTACTTATTTTTAATGATTTATTTAATTAAACCATTTGAATCGATTGATTCAATGAATTGATGACCTAAATAATTCAATCATCAATTTAGTTTTGAAAATTTTGTTTTAATTGAAAAAAAAAACAAATTGATAAGTAAACATTGTAGTATGAAGTCGATTGAGTATTAGCTCAATTGATATAGGTATTGTTGTCAATGCAGGAGGCCGTGGGTTTGAGTGTGCTGAAGCGCATTATCCTCCTATTTATTGGTTGGGAAGGGGTTATGGGTAGTTTTAAGCATTATGTCAAAAAAAACCATATATGATCAGAACCTATAATGAGATTGTTTTAAAAAAAAAGCATTGTACTGTGAAAATGTACTAAATTTGAAACCAAAATAGTCGATGTTTTGGACAGGAAAAAATAATTAATTTAAATAGTAATGTAATGAATAAATTTAATATGAATACGATATGAATATATCAACTTATTAAACTTTTTTTTTGTAAGATTCAATTTTTTTAAAGATATTGTTGGTACTAAACCACGGGTGAAGTCATAATTTTTTGGGGATTGAAGATAAGTTATATATTTTATTTTATATATTAACTTAACATTTTATAATATTTGGAAGATTGAAGTAACAATTTTTCATTTTGGAGAGGGTTAGGGCGTGCCTGCCCCCTCCCTTTGCCCCTGTAATAATTGACAAAGAAGTTGAAACCACTTAAAATAAACACCAAACATTTGGTGGCCATTGTTGAATGTCACAATTTAATATTCAAGGCATTCGTTACAACAAAAAACACAAAAAATACCTTGTCATGTAGGGGTGTTCAATCAGTTAACCGACCCGAAACACCATTAACCGTAACTGACCCTTCAAAAATTTTAACCGTTAACCGAACTGAAATTTTTTCAAAAAAATTAATCGAACCAAAATTTTTCGGTTTATTCAGTCGATTAACCGAATTAATCGAAAATTATATTTTTTTATTTTTGGTTAAAATAAGTATAAAAATAAATCGAATTAACCGAATTACCTGATTTACCCGAATTACCCGAATTAACTAAATTATTTTTATTTTTATTTATTAAATTATTTGTAATTTTTATGATTGGGTTGGGTAATTGGGTTGGGTAATTAATTTTAGTTTGATTGAGTTTATGTTAAATTGGGTTTGAGTGAATAGTAGGCTATTTATATATTACAATTTTATTTATTAATTTTTTGGTTTTATGTTAAATTGGGTTTGAGTGAATAGTAGGCTATTTATATATTATAATTTTATTTATTAATTTTTCGGTTAAACCGAAAAAATTTAGTTAACCAACCGGTTTCGAACCGAATTAACCGTTAACCAAAACTCAAAAAATTATTAACCGACCCCTGACCGAAAAAAATTTGGTTAACTGACCGATTAACCGAATTCGGTCGGTTAATCGAATTTTTTTTATTTTACTCGAATTTTACACACCCCTATCATCATGTGGCTCTCTTTAATACTTCAAATTTTCTCTTAATGTTTTTTTTTCCTTGTATTTTTCCAACTACCAAAAGGAAAAACTAATGTGAAAGGGTAAAGCCAAATATTTTTATTGAAGGTAAGATAAAATTAATTTTTTATGTTAATCCGATTTATTAATTTTTATGAGTTAAAATGGTTAATTTACAAAAATAATATAAAAAATAATTTATGAAATAGGTTGTCAGTGGGCTTAATTACGAACATAGTATGCTTTTTGGGTGGAGCCTTTCTCATAGGCGCCACCACCTTTTTTATAAAGAAATATTTTTTTAAATATATATATTTATACCGGTCAAAATACGGTCAACGGGTCAAAATATAGGTTAAAAATACCCAAGTGTGGTGCCACCTGGATTGGAGGCACCAGTCGCGCCTGTCAAATAGGCAGCACTGGTGCTGACCAGTCGCTGCTGTGCCGAATGGCAGCCTTCCCCCTTTCCCTTGCCTGCTGTGCACACTGCTAAGCAGTGTTATGTCCCTTCAATGGAAAAAATTTTTTTTGAATGGGGAACCTTATAAGCAACATGGTCCCTTATAATAGAATGCATTAGGGAAGAAAAGAAGGAAAGAAAGGAGAAGAAAAAATGAAGAAGAAGAAGAAAGAAAGAAAGAAAAAAAAGAAGTATGTATTAGTGTTTATGGTTTTGGTTTAATAATTTTTATGAATGTAATTTTTTTTATAATTGTTTTAAAATTGTTTTGTTAGTAATTTAGGATTATGTTATAAATTATTGTGTTTAGTTGAGTATTTTGTGATTTTTTATTGATGTAAAATTATTTTGTTAGTAATTTTTTATTAGGTTATAAATTGTTAGTGTTTTGTGTTTTGTGATTTTTTATTAATGTAAAATTATTTTGTTAGTAATTTATGTTAGTGTTTTGCGTTTTGTGATTTTTTAGTAATGCAAAATATTTTAAAAAATATTTTTATAGTTATTTTGTTAGTAATTTATGATTAGTTTATAAATTGTTAGTGTTTTGTGTTTTGTGATTTATTAGTAATGCAATTTTTTTTTAAATGTTATAGTTATTTTGTTAATAATTTATGATTAGTTTATAAATTGGTAGTGTTTAGTTTAGGGTTTTGTGATTTCTTAGTAATGTAATTTTTTTAAAAATAATTGTATAGTTATTTTGTTAGTAATTTATGATTAGGTTATACAAATTGTTAGTGTTTTGTGTTTTGTGATTTATTAGTAATGTAAATTCTTTTTAAAAAAATGTTATAGTTATTTTGTTAGTAATTTATGATTAATTTATAAATTGTTAGTGTTTAGTTTAGGGTTTTGTGATTTTTTTAGTAATGTAATTTTTTTAAAAATAATTTTATAATTATTTTGTTAGTAATTTATAATTAGGTTATATAAATTGTTAGTGTTTAGTTTAGTGTTTTGTGAATTTTTGTTAATGTAAATTTTTTACAATGTAATTTTATTTTATTTTTATTTATTTGACAATTTTTATTGATTTTTTGAAATGTTGATTAAATTTGTTATATAACTTTATAAGTTGCTTAAAAGAAACTAACCAGGTATGTTTCTATTTCTATTTTTTTTATTTGTATGTTTTTTATGTTTAGATAGTTTATATTTATTTTAATTATACTATTATTGTAAACTAACATAAATTTTTTATTGTAGGTAAATTATGGGAAATTATGAGATATTTACCGTATTTTTCTGTTTTTGAAATTCGAAATTATTTATTGTATATTTTGTAACAAATTAAATGAATTCATTTTTTTAATTGTAGATTTGCAACAAATGGATTCTTTGATTAATAATAATCACATATCAAGTATTATTAATGAGATGGTAATGAAAATTTTATTTGATACTCATGTTATTTGGCATTTGCAGAATTAAATTATATTGTATTTACTATTTTGCTAATTTAATAATGTCAGGGCTCGTACCACGCATTGAGGAGCTTTGTTAATAATGTAGGGTTTCTGCCAGATGAATGCCTAATGCCATACTTGGAGTTAGCTGGGTTTAGATCAACGGTATTGATCCGGACCTTTGATCTGTGATACAACTTGATTTCCACTTTAGTCGAGTGATGGTGTCCGGAGACCCATACATTTCATTTGTCATGTGGGGAATGCACCATCACTCTAGAAGATGTTATACTGCAGCTCGGGCTCTCCATCGACAGGAATGCGGTCACAGGCATAAGTTCAATCTCTACGCTGGTCGCCCTTTACTATGACTTACTTGGACGCTCGCTTAGTGAAAGAAAATTTATGGGTTTGAAGTTTTCATGGCCAAAGGCCAATTTCGAGTATTTGCCGAGTACTGCCAGTGAATAGGAGGTGATGCAGGCCTTTCGAGCTTACATTATACAAATTATAGGGGGTGTATTCATGCTGGATGCAAACGGCAATAGAGTCTACTTGATGTACTTACCCCTATTATCCAATTTGCATAACACCCGTTCGTACAGTTGGGGGTCCACAAGGTTAGCTATGTTGTATCGCGAACTTTGTCGGACGACAAATCCTTCTGCTATAGACATAAGCAAATGCCTCATATTGCTGCAGTTATAGGCGTTTTACCGGATGCCAAGTCACTAATCATATGTATTTCCACTTGTTAATAGGTGATGAATTTTTACTCGTTATAACAATTAGTTGACTTTTTTTCGGATTATACTATTCTAATAATTTGTTTTTGTAGATGGAGCACTAATCTAGGTATCGAGAGGTCATACACGGTTCTAATATATCGTCTGATGATCGAGAATCATGCTAGAGAGGGGGTAAATTTTTCAATATCAACTTAGTTTTATTATTTTATCTCACTCGACCTACGTTAATATAACAATGTTATTAACTGTGCAATTCATTTAGATGCTGTATTCTGTTCCAGAAATTATAACAGTCATTCCCCCGTCTGCCCACGTCCATTCAAACCTATGGTGCATTAGCACACTCGTTATCAATTTTTAGATAGTGGAATGGTATCATGATGATCGAGTACTCCAGTAGTTCGGCTACATACAGTATATCTTGACACTACCAGTACGATTGGAGGAGATCCATAGGATTAACAAAAGGGGAAAATATAAAAATGATTGGGGAAAAGTGCATGAAGAATATATTACAATGTGGAACAACCGGTTAGGGAGGGTACCTTAGATGAATCATGCTTTGGATCTGCAGCCTTTATTAGAGTACATACAATGGTATTCTAAGACAGGGAAACCATTTTTGTTTGGTAGGCGGTCGATGGCAGTCCCCCCACATATGACACAACTTGGGCAACCTCTTCCAGATCCGCATGATGCACCAGAGCAGGAACTACACTCTGGGGATAGTTCTTATCATCCAGATTTGGGGGGCAATGACTATTTCCTGGTCTCGTCAGGCCATGGATATCATTTAGAGTTTGATATATTCAACCCACTACAATTTCAGTACTCCAGTCATCCCAACTCGTATCCACCTCAATACTCCACTCCTTTCGGCCTGTATCTGTCATCGTACTCCACTCCTCTTGGCCCGTATCTATCGCTGTACTCCACTCTTCCCGGCTAGTATCCACAGTCGTATTCCACTCTTTCTGGCCCGTATCCACCGCCGCACTCCACTCTTCCCGGCTCTAGTTCATCGATGGCGTTTGAGGCATATTATTTTTCGTCTATGTTTTGCATACCCTCACATGCGGCTAAAGAGAATGTTGATCATCTCAATCACCCACAATGTGAATGTCGAGCTCCACAAAATTATACCCATAGAACCCCATCATCAAACCATCAATTTTAAGGGGTTTTGTATTTTAAATAACTTTATATTTATATAATGACTTTTTTGCCATTTAAGTTATTAATTTTATGGTTTTTTTTTTCAATTTAATAGTCAACTTTGTATTTATTAATGACTTTTTTGCCATTTTGGTTATTAATTTTATGGGTTTTTTTTTTACAGTTTAAATAGTCAACTTTGTATTTATGTAATGACTTTTTCACTATTTTTTAGTTATTAATTTTAGGAGTTTTTTTGCAATTTAAATAATGAACTTTGTATTATTTACATAAAAACGTTATTTAGTTCAACAAAAATATAAACGCAACAAGCTTTAGACTAACTTTGTAATTCAAATTAGATTAATTGCAACAAATTTTAGACAAATTTAGCATTTTCAATCCTCTCTACATGTAGTGAACAACATCTCAATTTCTATCCGATCACGACGATTGTCCAATATAGTAGTTTCGGAGCGGGCATTTACTCCGATTATGACCGGCTAATCTGCATATGCCACACAGCTTCCCATCGGATTTCTCCCTAATGTCCATTTTGTTATGGATTCTGGATGATTGCGGATGACCTTTTGGATTCCTACGCAACCCTTTGTCTGAGACAAGCTCGAAAGTCGTCGGAGGCACCTCCCATGTAGATAGATCAGGAAGCACAGGGAACTCGTTCTGCCATACCCGCAACATGCACTCGATGGTGTACAGTTCATTGATAACTTAGTCAACATTAAGCAAGACTTTAGCACAAACTGCCATGACATGTGCACATGGATAATGAAGCGTCTAGAACCTCCTGCAATCATACCGTTTGTTTCGGAGATCAATTCCATGGGACCTAAGTGGTTTATCCAGTCAACGACTGATGGTCTCTGTAACTCAAAACATTTTGTTATGTTATGAATATACTTCTACATTCATCGACCTCGCTATCCGCCGGTTTGCAACTGTTGCATTCCTGACATATTTGATAAACAAGTGTCCTGCCTTCATTTGGTTGACTTGGTGCTACCCCATTCTTGGCATCAAGGTAGCCAACCTGTAGAATGTAGCATAAAAGACAGATGATATCGAAAGATGTCATGTTTTCAATAACATGAAGTTAACCCACTCCACCAAATTAGTGGTCATATGACTACAGCGAAAGCTCTAGTCGAAACTTTGAGCCCATTTCCATGGCTTCATAGTACCTAACCATTGTCAAAAACTTGTGTTCGTGTGACCCTCCATGTCACTCTCAAGTCGAGTCATCATTTGCTGGAAAATGTGTGGCTCTAGCTCGTGCGCTATGTATAAGTTATAGTCTCACCCTAAAATATTAGATTATATATTGAAAAGATAAGGTTATTCTTTATCCATTCTCACAACTTGTCCTAGCCAGTCCGTATTTTTTTAATCTCGGTGAAAGTTAGCCGCGATGTATCGGATGCAGTAAACGGATCTCTATGGTACACCGAAATGCCTAATGGCAATAATTAATCCTTTCCCTCTATCAGAGATAATGTAAATATTATCGTTACTAATGACATACCTCCGTAGGTTTATAAGGAAGAGTTTTCAAGACTTCATGTTCTCATTATCTATGATAGGAAATGCTATCGGGAGCACGTTCTTGTTCCCGTCTTGAGTAATAGCAAGAAGTAAGATCTGTGTATATTTACCATATAGCCATGTCCCATCTACTTGTACAAACGGTTTGTAGTGGGGAAATGCATGCACGCATGGATCAAACGTCTAAAACATCTGTTGGAAAATTTTTCTGGTTGTAGTTGGTCATCCGGGTCGTAATAAGGTCATGTTTGCAACTTAATGATAGTCCCCAGCACGTACTCCCGCATAGCAGCTATCTATCCTTGTAACTCATTATATGACGAATCGAAATCTCCATAAAATTACTCCATTCCTATCTATTTAGTTATCCATGCCTTCCGATATGATACTCGATACTAGAATCGTGCCTACATTTCGACAATCAATACCGAAACTTTAATGGCCGGCATGTCTTTCACCATTGGCATGATGCACGTATAGATAGTTTTGGAATCAAGTTTTCGTTGATTTTCTGTCATACGTGTTAAAGTGCATATGTGAGGTCCAACAAATTTTTGTATCTCTCACATTTGCTACTTCTGGATAAATACAGCTTGTATCCACCAATTGCAGCCTTCCGTTGATCTCCAACACTCCCCAATATATAATGTCAGAGACACAGCGACTTTGTAGTCCATTGATCTATCCATGCTATACCACTTAATGGAAAATATACACTCTTCCTTACTTTCGAATATCTGGCCCATGAACAACTCCTCAAGATCGGAATCTACGGTTAGCCGGTGAGCAGGTAGTATTTCAGGGTACTCTGAGAACTCACCTCGTGTGCCACATCGAGGTCTATCCACGACATGTGTGCCTCAGGATTATTGTGTATCACAATACGACGAATCTGGTTCCCAATTGAAGACGCATTAGCATTTCCTTCGTCATTCACGCCTTCATCGTTATTATCATTCGGAACCTCGTCTACTTCGTGATCACTATCACTATCAACCTTGTGATCAGAATGATCACTACTATGGTATACATCATCACCAACCACATTAGTCTCGGGTGCAACATTAAGATCAATGTCGATCTTGCGTATAGTTGTTTGACTATCAACATATGATATCGAAACCACCATACACGGCTCTTGAGCTCTGTGTTCTTCACCTAATACAGTGGGATCTTCAGTTGGCTCCACACCAGCTAACTTAGCAAATAATTGAATCGATGCATTTTGGTTGCTCTGAGTCCCACAATAAAGAGCGACCATTGTCTCCATGTCTTCACCGTCTACAAGTTTCATTTCGGTAAATTTTATGGGATCCATTGAAACTAGAAACTTGCAGAAAAGCTTCGAGATCCTTCTCCCACAACATCTATCAATTTTTGCACTAATTCTTTCCTTCATATCATCAAACGAGATATTTCTATTAAATCTCATTACTACTTGTTTGTAACATTCAAATATACATCCTACAGTTGTTGTCAAAATTTCTCCATCGAAATAAATGCATGCAAAAAACTGATTCTACATTTTTAATACTAGATCTGTTAAAAAAATTCAAAATTCTCAAAACAGTTTTGAATAGCAAAAAAGTTACATAAAAAATTTAATGCAAAAATTTTCATTTAGAAGCTAATAAAATTAATAACCTAACAAAATAACTTTCAAATAACAAAATTGCAACAAAACTCTCCATTCTATTTAAAAAGAAATAAACTAAAATACCTTAACCTTCTTTTTGTTTTCCTTTCTTTTTTCTTCTCCCTATCTTCTTACTTCTGTTCTACTAAATTTTTTGGATATCTTCTGCTAATTTGATTTTCAGGTAAGTATAAATAGGAGAAAAATTAAGCACTGGTGGCGCCTATGAGGTAAGAGTCACCAGTGGCGCCTACCAGATAAGCACCACCTATCCTATACCACTTTCGTATGTATACACGGGTCATGTACTGGTCCAGGAAAAAATAATACAAATGGTGGCGCCTATGAGAAAGGCTCCACCCAAAAAAAATACTATTTTCGTAATTAATCCCACTAACAACCTATTTCAGAAATTAAATTTTTTTATATTATTTATGTACATTAACCAGTTAAAATGCAATATTTTCTTTTAACAAATAAACTAAAAAAATTAAATTAAATTAAATTGAATTATTAAAATTTTTACAAAAAGCTAAAAGTGAAATTTAAATCATTTAACAAAAACGCTTAATATTTTCTTTGCTCTTCGATTCACTTGTGTTTCTATGCTTGTAAAAAGGTCATTCCAAATATCAGTTAATGTTTATTGTTATCTATTTGGTATGAGCTTGTAAATTATTACCACAAAGTTAATTCACTTGACCAGTTGATGATTAAAGAATCACATCCACTTGGCATGAGCAGTTTGTTAAAACTCAACAACCTTGCAAGAAGGATTTAGAACAATTGGGTTGGGCCAACAAATAGTTCATTAAGTTGACCTAACATGCAAACACACTAAGGGTACGTTTGGTTCACTATAATGGAATAGAGTTGTAATTGAATAGAGCTGTAATGGAATAGAGTTGTAATATCATTCTTATGTTTGGTTGAATGGATTCTTAATTATCTTTAAAATATACTCGATTCATTTATCTAAAGATTAATATCATCGAAATTAAGAACATCAACAAAAGTTTTCTTTAAAAAAAACATACCTTACAAATAATGGTAGTGGTACGATTTAGTTTTCACTAATTAGTGGAATGACGAGGAAGATCAAATCCTTCACCTTCACTTTGAGAGCGTTCTTGACTTGATTCTCTTGGCCTTTGTCCAAAAATATATCCAAAAAAAGTAACATTTTCACATTGGTTTTCATATAATTGATATGGAGAATATATTTGAGGAGGAGGATACATGAGAGGTGGAGGAGGGCAATACATTGGTGGTGGAGGATACATTTGAGGCTGGTATGGCACACCATAATTAGGAAATGGTGGATAATAACCATATGGTTATGGATAACCATGTGAAGGTTGAAAATATGAAGGTTGTTCTAGTGGATAAAAACCTTGAGTGCTAGTAGATGAATCACTTTACCCAAGGTTACTAGAACTCGATCTCCTAATAGATGAAGAGCCTATAGAAGTATGCTTTTTGCCTTTTCCTTTTGATGGAGCTCTAAGTTCATTTCTATCTCTCCTAGGTTCAGGAAACATATTTCCATCAAACTCTGATCTATCATGGAAATATCCACTAGTGGTACTAACCCCATATTCTCTTCCGTACTGACTAGAAGACCTAATTTCACCTCTATCACCACTATATCCATCATCCTCATCAATTAAACTTAAACCACCACCATTGGGTCCATCGCCACTTTGACTTGGCATTGAACTAGAACTTGGATGAGACAAATTTTGTTGTTGAGATTGATTAACATCCGTTTCATCATCAGAGGTATCCACAGGCAACACACCAACATTTTCACCATCAAATAATGGATTCTCTTTCTCATGAAGCCATCTGATGGTGGATTAACATCTTCAAAGATATAATCAAGCTGATAGGATTAAAACTAGCATTTATATCATTAGTGCTCATTCTTTTTTGATGCCTTATCTAAAGCCTCATATTATAATAGGTAAACACTAGTTTCTCAAGTTTTTTTATACTTTAACTATTTCTTGCCTTGGTGTGAATATAACTAAATGTGCTACAATTTCGTTCGCAATTTGATGCTGAAGTTGTTTAACTAAGCACTTTAATTGCTAATTTTTGTAATTTGGGAACACATGTGCCGTATATTCTCCACCACTCAGCTGAAAAATGTTATTTAAATTTCAAAATAACTTCAAAATGTACAATATAATTAAATAATATAAATTAAATTAAATAATTGAATTAATTGTTTACCTGGATTCATTTGCTTCCAAGCTCTTTGCGTTTGTGGAGTACCGAATGTCTCATGTTTATCTCTAAATAGTAACAACTGCATAAATAAAAGATAGAGTAAAAAAAATTCTATTTCAAATTATGTAACTAAGTTACAAATAATAGTACTTGAATTTAACCTGATTAACCATTCTAACTTGAGTATCAAGAGAAGGTTCTAATCTTTCAATTACTGATCGTGTACCTTCTAATGTTTCTATTAGTACATTCTCAGAATGCTTCACCCCAAATTGAAATTTAGGATTGAGAAAATAACCAAAGTATAATTTATAAGAATATCATCAAATAATAATAATCTAAAGCTTAAAATAATAAAATATAAAAATATTTCTTAATTATATGAAACATTTTATCTTATCAGCTGAATGCAAGTAGGAATGCATAAAATTTCATCTATTGTCAATAATCTTTTCGTACTTGGTGAAATATCGACAATCTTGTTGAATTGCTTGTTTAGCTCTATCAACAGCCTTATAAATAAAGCACATTGTTGGTTTTTCATTGCTATCCACAAGTATCAATACTTTTACTAGGGGCTCGTAAACTTTTATGAGGTCATTGGCTTTTTTCCAAAAATATTTTCCTAAAACAATTTTTTTAGCTTCATAAGCAGGCCCTGACTTTTGCTGTCCCTATTTTGATTCCTTAAATTCCTATATATTCATAAAAAAAATTTTAAAATAATATAACTTAAATTATTTGGAACTAATAAAATCATTAAAGGTTGCTATATTTAAGTAATTATATTAACTAATTATAAAATACTAACCTATGAATTAAACATTTCTCTCAGACCTTGCTTTTGTCTTGTTATCTCTTCAAGTTGAATGGAAGGAGTTACAAATCGAGTAAGAGCTGGTCGAAGTATTTGTTTCCCTTGTGTATACTTCTTCATCAAATCAACAATTCAAATGTGATTGTATATAAAGCAAGTCACTTTCTTTACCTCATCTAACACTGTTGCTACACTGGGCTTTTTCCCAATATCTTCAAGGCATAAATCTAAATAGTGAGCTGCACATGAGGTCCAATATAGATGTTTTCTTTTCAACATTATTTTTTTCCCAGCAGCTTTCATTGCTGCTTCATTATCAGTCACTATTTGGACAATGTAATTTTCTCCAATTTCTTCAACAACTGAATCTAACAAACTGTAGTAGAATTCAGCATCTCTACTACAAACACTTGAGACATCTACCGATTTCCAAAAAATGGTTCCTTTACTGCAATAAACAAGGAAATTAATGATGTGCACTTGATTCAAACTGTTGGTCTAACCATCACACATTAGAGTTGCATCCAATTCTTTTCAATAAGTCTTTAGTCCATTTACCCAATCACGAACTCGTTGATACTCTGACTCCAAATACACATCTGAAACCTCATAAGGTGTTGGGAGCTTTACACCTTGTCCAACTTCTGTTGACACTTGAATTAAGTTATACAACCATAGAGAGCTTGCTAATTGAAAAGAAAGTCTATCATATATTAAAAATTTAGATACCGCTTCACCTATCTTCCTTCAAAAACTCTTTTGTTTTTTAGTGGGCTTAGGTCTACACCGCTTCTGTAAAAAGCTTAGGCTCGAGTTATGATTGTTTTCTGATATCTAATTGTATGCATGCTTTACTATGGGGATGTACACACTGAGTTATGAAAGCTCACCCTTTTTTTTGTTTTATCTATCAGGTAATCCCCAGCAGTAGATGGATTGGTGCAGCGGAGGGCTCGACGGTAACGACCGCTAGATACATTCTGGTTTTTACGGTTTTACTGTTTATTTACTGCATTACTATTTTAAATTACTTTTGGGAGTATTTTATGTAAATTTCGGACTTTGGACTGTTATGGTTTTAATTTTGAGATTTTTAAACTGGTTGTTACAGATTTATAAATTACAACACGTCAAAAGAATGGTTTACCTTAAATTTAACCAAAGTTTTCTTAAGTAAACACGGTTATGAAAAGTACTTATTTTCAAAATCTTCCACATTAAAGAAATGGTTTAAACAAATTGAATAATTCACATTTTCTTGACTTAAGTAAAAGATAATAATCTGAATAAGTTTCATGATTCGAAACGGTTTATAAAAACACTCTCATGTGATATCACCAGGTTCGGCTATAATGTCTATGCCAAGTTTGGGGTGTTACATTTAGTGGTATCAGAGCCAAGTTGTAAAACTTGACTGTGGATTTGGGTTTGAAATGGGTTTTTAAGATTGGATTTAAAGAAATGATTTGCAAATGACTTGAAAATGTTTTTGATACTAAGTAAGTGGTACATCGAGTCTTCGGCACCGATCTTGTAAGTTTCTGAAACTTTGATATGTATTGATTGAAAGTATACTTAGATATTCTAAAATTCTGTTTGATTTGTCTAAAATTATGTTCTTAGACTACCATAGGTAGTGGATTACACTGAAAACACTCTAGATAATGTAGACTAAAAATTGTAGTGAGACTAAAAATTGCTATAACAGACTTAAAACTTTGATATTGTTTCCATAAAATATCTGTTAATAATATATCAGAACTGTAAACTGATTTGCATAAAATTGTTAATACAGATTAATTCGATATCTACGATGAGTGCTAGAGGTACTCGTGGACGGGGTACTAGAGGCCGTGGTAGAGGCTGTAGAGGGGCTTGAGCTAAGTCTTTCGCTTCTGACACTATTTCGAGCCTGGACACTAGCGAGACATCGGTTTCACCTGTTACTGATACTGGGTCAGGGTCTTATGACCAAGCGGCTGGGGATAACGCACTATCCCAAGCCATGCTATGAATATTGGAGATGGTCGCTGGGCTCGACACTGGATCTGGGGTCTAGAGTCAGTTACGGAACGATTCCGGTCTAATGGGGCTGAGTTATTCAGCGGCATCGCTGGAGTTGTTCCTAATGTGGCCAAGTACTGGACGGATGGCACAGCACGAATAATGGATGACCTAGATTTCATTGATTAGCAGAAGCTCAAGGGGGCTGTTTTACTGCTTCGTGACGAGGCATACCAATGGTGGCTTACAGTTAAGGAGGGCACATATCCCGATCGTCTATCATGGAGTTTGTTTAAGACGACCTTTCAGAGTAAATATGTGGGGGCCAGTTATACTGATGCTAGGAGACGTGAGTTTCTCAATCTTACTAGGGAGACCATTCTGTGGCCGAGTATGAGGTCGAATTTCTGAGATTGAGCCGTTATGCGAGAGGCATAGTAGCAACTGAGTATGAGCACTGTGTTCGATTTGAGGATGGTCTCTAAGACAATCTGCGGGTTTTGATAGCTCCTCAGAAGGAGCGAAATTTCTCAGCTCTAGTTGAAAAGACGAAGATCGCCGAATAGGTAAAGCGTTCAGAGTGCAAAAATAGAGACAGAGGAAAGGCTAAGCCTTCAAATACTGGGATGAGGCCTAAGAAGAAGGCCAAGACTGATGGGCCCGTGAGAGTTGGGCCTATTGTAGCACCTGCTGGGGTTGCACTATGTGGACACTGTGGTAGACACTATCTCCGTGAGTGTTGGAGAGCTACTGGAGCTTGTCTTAGATTTGGATCAACTGAGGATCGTGCTAAGGATTGTCTCCTGAGGGTTAATTAGATGTAAGATCCGGTTAATGAGACTGCACAGCCACCGAGGGTATTTAAATAACCACCTAGAAGTCGAGGTCAGGCTAGGGGTAGTAATGGTATGGGCCGAGGATAGAGAGCACTGGACAGAGGTGCTGGACCGACTAAGGCGAGACAACTTGCACTGGTTTATGCTGCACATCGTCGTGAGGATAGAGATACTCTAGACGTTATCACGGTTACATTTTTAATTTTTAATGTACCTTACATTACATTGATAGACATAGGCTCTATACACTCTTACGTAGCTAGCACTGTGTCTGAGATTTTGGGAATTCTGTTTGAGAGCACTTCTAGTGAGGTAACAGTAGTGAGTCCGTTGTGGCAGTCTATTAGAGTTAGTAAATTGTTTAGGGAGATACCGTTAGAGGTCCAAGGGATGATATTTTTAGCTAATCTGATGGAGCTTCCATTTGGGGAGTTTGACTTAATTCTGGGCATGGACTGGTTGGTGAAACATCGAGTGAGTCTGGATTGTGCTGAAAAGAGAGTTGTTTTGAGAACCGAGGAGGATAATGAGGTAGTCGTGATTGGGGAATGGTGGAATTATTTGAGTAATGTTATATCTGCGTTGGTGGCAGAAAAGTTATTAAGGAAGGGATGTCAGGCATTTTTGGCCTACATCAGTGTTTTGGATTCTGTAAACTTTTTGACAAAGGACATTCGAACTGTAAGAGATTTTTCAGATGTTTTTCTAGAGGAACTACCGAGTTTACCTCCGAGCCGAGGGTAGAGTTTGGGATTGAGTTGATTTCTGGTACAGCTCCAGTGTTTATCGCCGCTTACCAAATGGCACCGAAGGAGTTGACGGAATTTAAAGCTCAAATATAAGAGCTGTTGGATCGTAGGTTTATTCATCCCAATGTGTCTTCATAGGGAGCACCAGTTCTGTTCGTAAAGAAAAATGACGGTGCGATGAAGATATGTATCGACTATCGTTAACTGAATAAGTTGACGATTATGAATAAATACCCACTTTTGAGGATAGACGACCTATTCGACCAGTTTAGAGGGGCTTCTGTATTCTCCAAGATTGATCTATGATCAGGGTATCATCAGTTGAAAGTAAAGGAGGCCGATGTGCATAAGACGACATTTAGGACTCGTTATGGACATTACGAGTTGCTAGTTATGCCTTTTGGGTTGACTAATGCACCAGCAACATTTATGGATTTGATGAACCGTGTGTTTCAGGCCTACTTGGATCAGTTTGTGGTGGTGTTTATCGACGACATCTTCGTGTATTCTAAGACTGAGGATGAGCACGATGAGCATCTCCGGGTTGTTTTGCAGACTTTGCACGAGAAATAGTTGTATGCAAAGTTCTCTGAGTGTGAGTTCTGGCTTTGAGAGGCTACCTTCTTAGGAAATGTGGTATCTGTTGAGCGGATTCGTGTAAATCCTTGTAAGGTTAAGGCTATGTTGGATTGGAAACAACCGAAGACTGTGCCGGAAATCCGCAGCTTTCTGGGGCTGACAGGGTATTATCGTCGTTTTGTAGAAGGGTTCTCCTTGATCGTAGCTTCGTTGACTAAACTATTGTGTAAGGGAGTTCATTTCGTTTGGACTGATGCACAGCAGGAGAGCTTCGAGAAGCTCAAGACCTTTTTGACATAGGCTCCAGTTTTAATACAGCCTGAGCCTAGGAAGGACTTCGTAGTTTACATTAATGCGTCACACATGGGTTTGGGTTGTGTTCTGATACAAGACAGTAAAGTGGTTGCTTATGCATCTTGACAGCTCAAGACTCATGAGGTTAATTATCCGATGCATGACTTGGATTTAGCTGCAGTAGTCTTTACTCTAAAGATTTAGAGGCATTATCTGTACGGTGAGACGTGTACTATTTACACTGATCACAAGAGCCTCAAGTATCTTCTCACTCAGAAGGAGTGAAACCTTGGGCAGCATCGATGGGTTAAACTGCTTAAGAATTATGACTACAGTATCTAGTACCATCCTGGTAAGGCCAATGTGGTGGCTGATGCGTTAAGCCATAGGGCTGTGACCGATCTGAGAGCGTTGTTCATTCGACTGAGCCTATTTTACGATGGGAGTTTGTTGGTAGAACTACATGTGAAACCGACGTGGATTGAGCAGATTAGAGTTAAACAGTTGGGGCATAAGTCTCTCGAGTTGCGGTTCTGTCAGGTTAAGACTGGAGTTAATACTTATTTTGGGGTCAGTGATGATAGGGTTTTGTGCTTCCGAGGCCGGATTTGTGTATCAAATAATAAGAACTTAAGACAGTCGATTTTGAGGGAGGTGTATAGTAGCCCTTATGCTATGCATCCCAGTGGGAACAAAATATACAGATATCTTCGAGAGTTGTATTGGTGGCCAGGGTTAAAGGGTGAGGTGACCGACTTTGCGGCTCGCTGTCTGACTTGTTAGCAGGTTAAGGCTAAGTATCAATTGCCTTCAGGGTTGCAACGGCCAGTACATATACTGATGTGGAAATGAGAGTGAGTGACGATAGACTTCGTTAGTGGGTTATCTCTAACACCTACTAAGAAGGATTCTGTATGGGTCATCGTGGATCGATTGACCAAGTCTGCTCATTTCATTCCGGTTAGGACGGACTTCTCCTTACAGAAATTGGCCAAACTATACATTTCAGAGATAGTGAGACTTTATGGGGTTCCTGTCTCGATTATTTTCGATAGGGATCCTCGTTTTACATCTCGATTTTGGTAAAAGCTTAATGGGGCTTTGGGTTCAAGGCTTGACCTTAGTACTATTGTTCATCCTCAGGCAGATGGTCAGTTAGAGAGGGTGATTCAGATATTGGACGACATGTTGAGGGGCTGTATTATGGATTTCTGAGGCAGTTAGGAGGAGAACCTGCCATTAGCAGAGTTTGCTTACAATAATAACTACCAGTCTAGTGTACAGATGGCACCTTACTAGGCACTATATGGTCGTAAGTGTCGCACTCCCTTGTGCTGGACTGAGTTGGGTGAGTGACGTATTTTGGGTCCAGAGTTGGTATCAGAGACGGAGGACAAGATCCGTCTGATTTGAGAACGATTGAAAATGACTTTCGATAGACAGAATTCCTATGCTGACCTGAAGAGCAAGGACATCGAACATTCTGTGGGGGACTTGGTTTTCCTTAAGGTATGGCCATGGAAGAAGGTTTTGAGCTTCGATCGCAAGGGCAAGTTGAGCCCTTGATTTATTAGGCTATACCGAATTCTGAAGCGAGTGGGGCCAGTCGCATATAAGTTGAAGCTACCTCCAGAGTTAGATCGCATACAGGATGTGTTCCATGTGAGTTAGATCGCATACAGAATGTGTTCCATGTCTTAATGTTGAGACGTTACCGCTTTGTCCCACGTACATTGTGCCTGTGGAGGAGATTGAGATTAGACCAGATTTAACGTTCAAGGATGAGCTAGTTCAGATTCTAGATCGCGACGTAAAGGTCCTACGAAGGAAGTCTATTTCTTTAGTAAATGTGCTGTGGTAGAATCATAGCACTGAGGAGGCTACTTGGGAGCCAGAGGATTCAATGCAACTGCAGTATCCTCACATCTTCTGATCAGTTAAAATTTCAAGGACTAAATTTTATTTAAGTAGGTAGAGTTGTAACGCCCTAAATTTTCCCTTGATTTTGGCTTTTGGTGAATTTATAGCATGAAAAATATCTGAATATGTTTCTGTAATAATTTGACAAAGTTATCTATCTGCTTCATTGGTTATGTATCCTGGGTGTGTATGAGAGGTCCTAAGGTCGAGTCATTTGTTTGGCAAAAGGTTTTTATTTGAATAAAGTCTTGCTTTTAGCTAAGAGGCTTATAAGTATTTATTTGTAAAACTTATCAGAATGGGCTTGCTGGTCTGGTGGATAAGTGAAGTGTTGGTGTGTGAGAGGTCAGTGGTTCAAATCTCCGGGTCAACAAGGGCAGTATTATTTGTGCTTCAAAGTGTCAGCTAGAGTTTGATTTTTACTGAAAATATGACTAGTAAGTTAAGGGTGAGAGTTTGATTCCTTTCTAGAGTTTCAGTTTTTCCACCCTTTTTCTCAACTTTGCTGCCGTTTTACTTTCCCTAAATCCCTCCTCTTGCTGTCGGTTTTGTTTCTTCCTCCTCCCTCTTGAATTTCTTTTTGTGTGACTTCATCTTATTCATTGGTTAAACGCATTTATTGGTAAGTTTCAATTCACGTGTTTTGTTATGTTTATTAGTTGTATTGTAAGAGGGGTTTCTTTGGATGATTAGGATCTATTTAAGGGACTGTTCATCGTTCCCGAATAGTGAGTTAGACGCAAAGAATTCGCTGGTTTTCGATCAAGGTAAGGGTGATTACTTCTTGGATAAAAACCCCCGGTTTAAGTTCGTTTTAAAGCATGTTAAGAATGTGTTTTTAAAGGCTTATTGCTCGATTATAAGTGTTGGAGTGCTCGGTGATCGTTTAGGCTTCAATTGAAACTAGGTGTGTACTCTGATTACATAGAAAACGGGATTCAACGAAAGCCAAAAATCCTACTGCCTATGCCGTACGGGCATATGGACTGCTCGTGTGGAGGCCGTGTTGCGAGACACGGCTGTATGGTCGACGAACCAAGCTGTGTGCGCTCAACACGGGTGCGATAGACACGGCCGTGTGAGGCCAGCCAGGCCGTGTGAGAGACACGGCCTCGGCCAATTGGGCCGTGTAGGCCACAAAGGTGTGTAGGTCCACAGGGCATGTGGAATTCTGGGCCAGGCCGTGTGATCCACATAGCCAAGGGTAATTGGGCCGTGTGGGCCACACAGGCAGGCCACATGGGCGTGTAAGCCCAATTTTCTAATATGAACCGTAAGGTTGCATGGGTCGCCCAAGTCGACTGTGACCTGTCGTAGGGTCGGTAAGCGTTACTAAGACACCTATTCTGTGATATGATTCTGAGATATAGGTGTTAGCATGTTATACTTAGCATGTGTAATAATATTATTCTGGACATGATTGTATGATCTGTATCTACATTATAGTATGCCACGATATTATGATGCATTACATTGGGTTGGGTTATTGATGAAGTGAAGCAAGTATCTGACAGGCTTCTAAGCCTGTTATCTGGCGACTATGCTGCGTATATCTGATATTTGCTGTTTCACAGTACCTTATGGTGTGTAGGGTTGGATGGGTTGATTTTATCCCCATACTTGGTGTGCAGGGCTGGGTGGGTCGATTTTATCCCCACACGGTGTGTAGGGTTGGGTGGAGATTATGTGGAGGGTTGGTGGGCATGTTTCTGTTTCTGATCCAATATGCATGAGATATTTATAAAGGGCTAAAGCCCTATGACTGTATCTGATTCTATTTATGAGTGGGCTTAGGTCCACACCGCTTCTGTAAAGGGCTTAGGCCCGAGTTATGACTGTTTTTTGATATCTGATTGTATGCATGCTTTACTGTGGGAATGTACATACTGAGTTACGAAAACTCACCCCTTTATTTGTTTTATTTGTCAGGTAATCCCCAGCAGTAGATAGATCGGTGCAGCGATAGGCTCGATGGTGACCAATGCTAGATACATTTTGGTTTTCACGGTTTTACTATTTATTTACTGTATTACTATTTTTAATTACTTTTGGGAGTATTTGATGTAAATTTTGGTCTTTGGACTGTTATGGTTTTAATTTTGGGATTTTTAAACTGGTATTGTGGATTTATAAACTGCAACACGTCAAAAGAACGATTTACCTTAAATTTAATCAAAGTTTTCTTAAGTAAACACGATTACGAAAAGTACTTATTTTCAAAAGATTCCGCATTAAAGAAATGGTTTTAAGCAAACTGAATAATTCACGATTTATTGACTTAAGTAAAAGATAATAATTTGAACGAGTTTCATGATTCGTAACGGTTTACAAAAACACTCTCATATGACATCACTAGGTTCGGCCATAACGTCTAGGCTAGGTTTGGGGTGTTACAAATAGTTTGTTTTGTTCCATCTTAATAAAATTTAAATTCAAATTGGATCAAATTTAAAAATTCAAGTTTTTCATATTATGCAAACTAAAATCAATAGAGATTTATCTAATGTTGAATTAAAGTCATCTATCGAATTTGATAAAGAAAAGCACAATGGATTAATCTGTCTTGATTTTTTACCTTTTATAATACAAGTCATAAGTGATGGAGGTTATAATTTTTCATTAATTTTGTGTGTAACCCTAATCAAATCCTGAGTAATGAAAGTTATGAAATTTTAAAATAATAATAAATAACAAATAATTATCATTATAAATTATAATTACAATATTAATTAAAAATAACATATAAAGTAAAATTATAAATCTTGATAAGATTGAAGCTTTCATATTAAAAAATATAATAGTATGATTGTTGCCAAAGTAATTTTCATTTTTAGTAAAATCTCTCCAAACAATTCTACCTTATTAATCTATAATTTTTAGTGATTTATTTTTGAAATAAAAATTTGAATGCATTAAAAGAGGATATTTAATAATCAGTACACTAATCAACAAATTGATCCTATCACCTGTCAAGACAAGAACACAAACAATTAAATTGCCTAATTTTATTCATATCCACCAAATTATTAGAATTTTCAAATATATTCAAAAAATTAGGAGAGACATTGGATGAAACCATAAGGGAAATCACAAACAGAATCAAATTGAAAGAAAAGCAAAATGACATGGAAGGAGTAAAAGAAGGGATGGCTAAATTGCCTGAAAAATTATGTATCACCCTAAACACGGCCTAGATATTATGGCCAAATCTGGCAATGTCGCATGAGAGTTTTTTAAAAACCAATTTAGATATAAAAGCTCGTACAGTTTATTATCTTTTACTTAAGCCCGGAAAACAAAATTATTCGATTTGTTAAAACATTTTTTTCATACGGAAGCTTCGAAAACCATTCATGCTTATGGAAACCTTCAATTTAGTTTAGAAAAGAACGCATTTATAGTGTCGTTGTTTTATGAACCAACAATAGTAACAAATTAAAAACCCAAATCAAAATCAAAACAGTCCAAGTCCCTCTTACATAAATAATCCCCCCCAAAAAAATTAAGAGGTATAAATATAACCCATAAATAAATGGTTCCATAAGTGGTTGTCACCATCGAGCCCTCCGCTGCACTGATCCATCTACTATTGAGAATTACTTGATAGACAAAACAAATAAAGGGGTGAGTTTTCGCAAACTTAGTGTGTACATCCCCACAGTACAGCATGCAATAAACAGATATTAAAATATAGTCATAAATCAGGCCAGAGCCCTTTACAGAATCAGTATGGGCCTTAGCCCACTCAGTACAGAATCAAATACAAACGGGCCTTAGCCCTTATAGATATCACATACATAACAGATCAGATAATCAGATATCATGCCCACTAACCCTGCACATCATCTCTGTCCAACCCTACACACCATGTAGGGATAAAATCAACTCACCCAGCCCTACACACCAAGTATGGGGATAAAATCAACCCATCCAACCCCACACACCATAAGGTACCATAACACGGCACATAATAGAAATATGCAGCATAGCTGCCAGATAACAGGCTTAAAAGCCTTTCAGAATCTTCCTTCACTTCATCAACAACCCCACCCCAATGCAATGCATCATAATATCATGGCATGCTATAATGCAGATAACAGATAATAAATCATATAATCAGGCAGCTACACATGCTTATAGTAACATGCTTACACATATATCACAATATCAGAACACAGAACGGGGTCCAAGATATCCTTACTGACCCTACAACAGGTCTCAGTAGACTAAGGTGACCCGTGTAACCTTACAGAATCGTTTCAGAAAAATGGGCTCACACGCCCATGTGGCCTGCCCATGTAAGCTGATATGCCCATGTGGCCTACACGGCACAAATTGGCTTTGGCCATGTGGATCACACGGCCTGGTCCAAAATCCTACACGCCCATGTGGTTCACCCGTGTGGACCTAAATGCCTGTATGACCCACACGACCTAATTGGCTGAGCCCATACCTCGCGCACGGCCTCGTCGGCCCCACACGATTGCGTACGTCGCGCCCATGTCGTGTGCGTACAACCTGGCTCGTCGATCACATGGCCGTGTCTCGCCACATGGCCTCCACACGGGCAGTCTACACGCTCATGTGATGTGGAAACAAGCTTTTCGACTTTTTCTAAAACCCATTTTCTGTTTAATTGGAGTACACACCTTGTTTGTTTTCGATCCCTAAGCAGTCCTGAGCCCTTTCAAACCTAAAATCAACAATCCAAAGTCCAATTTCAGTAATTTAATCTGAATTGTTAAGAACGACTAAATCCCGAAACCTACGACAACTTTGCCTCAAACGAACAATGGCGATTCATTGTTGTTTAGAATGCTGGTTAGTGATCCATAGAACCTCGATTAACTCCTAAACAAAAAATAATCACTTAATAACCCCCTCCCTTAATAATCAAACGAAAAGAAAGCACATTAACTTACTGAAAGCATATAACGAGCATTGCTACAAAAAACAAACAGAATAACGACGAAAAGGAAGTAAGGGCAGAACGAAGAGAAGAATGGCAGCAAAGAAAGGTGGAAATTCAACAAGAAGGAACTTTGAGGAGAAAATGACACAGGCTCCAGGGAAACAAAATGAGAACCGAATTTTTGCAAGAAGAAAAATATTCAAATAACTCTCCAATCCCCTGAATTACTCCCCCACTTGCCCACTCAACTCCACCACTCAGAAACCTAACTATTTCAAACTCTTACACGGCACAAGCACAAAAGTAAATCCCTTGTTCGCATAGGTATTCGAGTATAGAACCTCAAGCATAATAACTCTCCACTTATCCACCAGACCAGCAGGCCCATTCTAATAAGCTTTTATAAATAAATTCTTTTTAGCCTATTAACCAAGGGTAAGGCTTTATTCAATAAAAACCATAATTTTGTCCAATGAAAGGTTTAAACTTAGGACCTCACACACGCATCCTTAACCCTTAACCACTGAAACAGACAGATATTTGAATGTCAAATTAACTCAAAACATATTTTGATTTTTTTTCATACTATAAATTCACAAAAGCCAGAATTAAGGGAAAATTTGGGGCGTTACAACTCTACCCTCTAAAAGAAAATTTTGGCCTCAAAATTTTACCTAATCTAAAAATATGAGGATACCGCTGTCTCATCTAATCTTCTAGCTCCTAAGTGGCCTTCTTAGTGCTATGATTCCACCATAGCACCTTCACTAAGGGGATAGATTTCCTACGCAGAACCTTAACGTCGCAATCCAAAATCTGTACCGGCTCCTTCTCGACTGTTAGATCTAGTCTAATATCAATCTCCTCTACAGGCACAATGTGCGTGGGATCAGAGTGGTAACGTCTCAACATCGAGATATGGAATACATCATGTATGCGATCTAAACCTAGAGGTAGCTCTAACTGATATGCGGCTGGCCCCACTTGCTTCAGAATCTGGTACGACCCAATAAACTGAGAGCTCAGCTTATTCTTACGACCAAACCTCAGAACCTTTTTCCATGGTGAGACCTTAAGAAAAACCCATTCCCCTACAGAAAATTCAATGTCCTTCCTCTTGAAATTAGTATAGGACTTCTGTCTATCAGAAGCCGCTTTCAAACATTCTCAAATTAATTGGACCTTATTCTTAGTCTCTGATACCAACTCTAGACCTAGAACACATTGCTCACCCAACTCAGTCCAGCATAAAGGAGTGCGACACTAACGACCATATAGTGCCTCGTAAAGTACCATCTGCATACTAGATTGGTAGCTATTGTTGTAGGTGAACTTTGCTAAAGGCAAGTACTCCTCTCAAATGCCTCGGAAATCCATAACATAGCTCCTCAACATGTCTTCCAATATCTGAATCACCCTCTCCGACTGACCGTCAGTCTGAGGATGAAAAGCAATACTGAAGTTAAGCCTTGAAACTAGAGCCTAATGAAGCTTCTGCTAGAATCGAGATGTAAAACGAGAATCCCTATCAGAGATGATCAATACAAGAACCCCATGTAGCCTCACAATCTCTGAGATGTAATGTAACAGCTCAAATTAGGGCCTAAACAGAATGGTGGTTTCGGGACCACGAATCCAACATAGAAAAATTTATTCAGATAAAGTTTTAAGGTCTATTGTGTGATTGATTGCATAAGTGAAAATTTAGTAAATAAATTTTCTCAATAGAAGGCCTGATTGAGTGATAGGACTAAATTGCAAAAATTTTAAAATATATGTTCTAGAAGTATTTAGAGTGAAATTGAAATGAATTCATAAACTAGGGGTCCTTATTGAGCAAATAGAGCATTTTATGGCATGATGGACAAAAATACCCATGGAAGGAAAAATTTCCAAAGAAGGCCATTAAGGGCATTTTGGTCATTTGGGTATTAAAAGAAATAAAAAGGGAAAATAAGGCCAAAAAGTGTCCATCTTTCTCCTACCTTGGTTGAATATCAAAGGGGACTCCATAGCTAGGGTTTTCATCTTTTTAAGCTTGATTGTAAGTGACTCCTAGCCTCGTTTTTCATGTTCTTCGTATTTTTGAGATCCTCGTAACTTGACCTAGTTATTTCTAACACTATTTTAAGCTAGGGTTCATGTTTAAAAATTTACCCATGTGTGACATGAAAGCATTTCGATGTTTATTGGTAGAAAATGGAAGTTTGAGGTGTAGTAAACAAATTTTGCTAGGTGATTTTTCATGAAAATGCATTTAGGGACTAAAATGTAAAAGTTATAAAACATGTGCATAAATTGTGAAATGTTAGCAATGTGGGCTGCTATAAGAGAGAAATAGGGTCGGCTAGGCTTGGGAATGTAGAAAAATAGATACATTTCATTTTACGAGCCTAGAGACTAAATTGTAAAAATTGATAAAGTTAGGGATAAAATGGTAAAATTTACCATAGGATAAATTTGTGTCCAATTGAATAATGTGAGTATTTAGTAAGTTAAATTTGGTGTTATAGATCAAGAAATACGAGAAATTAACCTTGACCGAGGGAAAGGCAAGGTTACGGACTAAATCGTAAAGTTTAGCATTTTGCACTGATGTAAGTCTTATATGTAAATAATGAGTTATTTTTGGTCAGTTTTATGAATTCTTCTATTTATTTGATTTCTGAAATTTTTACAATAAATTGTTTGTTATACGATTTGATAAAATTGTTATGTGAGGATAAATCCCGATTGAACCTTAGGAATCGTTTAGGATACAAGTGACATGTCACTAGGAAACCATTGACTGTGATTGATTGTTTATGTGATTCCGGGTGCTAGTCTAGTTCAACTATTAGTGTCTAGGTAATCCTGCATTTGTTGCGAATACCTGTCAGCCTGTGTGAGTAACACCGAGTAGTTTTGACTAGGCTGTCAGCTTGTGTGAGCAGACCCGTGATTAGCTCATCATTGAGCCTTTATGTGATATGTGTTAAGTGGTAGCTTCGGCTACAAGTCATTAATAGCTTCGGCTACATTATGTGTGGCACTTGTGCCTTATTCTGTGTATCCTTTAGCATTCCACGTGGTTCAGTGGGTTATTCAAATCAATACGTTAAAATGTGATTGTATGTAAAAAGGTTTGACTGTGTGTTAAGAATGTGTTTGTGCAGGTTGTATGAAAATTATCATGTGTGCTAAGTGCATAATGTATGTATTGAATAATATGGTAAGACCATATGAGTAAGTGATAATCTCAAGTTTAAGGTGATCATGAGAAAGCTTATTTCCATTTTATATGAATTATTGGTTTAAATGCTCATTAATTTTACATTTAGGCTTACTAAGCTTTATAGCTTACCTCTTCTCTTTTCCCTTCCCTTATAGATTTGTCAAGCTAATCTGAGGTTCAGTGATCAACGGGATTTTATCAACACTATCAACAACTATTTTGGTATTTTGATTAAGAACTTTGAAATTATGGCATGTATAGGTGGTCTAGTGTTTTGGTTGTATGTCATAGTTATTTTGGGTCCATCTGTTGGTAGTGATATTTTGGTACCTTGGCCATTTGAAATGAGCCATATTTGGTTAAGTTATAATTTGTCAAAGTGTTGTAATTTATTAAGGTGCAAGCTTGGAATGTTTTTGTGGAATGTGGTGTAATTTGTCTGCTTGATGATAGTAGATGAAATCTAGTGTAGGAATGTCAAATTGCAGATGTTTGAATAGATTAATGTGTTATGTTGAATGTTGGTAAATTTGGCTGGTACTGGTTTGTGTTTCAAGGTGACAATTGGCTTGGAAAATAGCCTATAATTGTTCACACGAGTAGACACACGGGCGTGTGTCTAGGCCGTGTGTGACACACAGCCAACCCCATGGGCGTGTTGATAGGCCGTGTGTCCCCTGCACTTGAATTTATGAAAATTAAATGCCTGGTAGTAAACACACGGGTGGAGACACGGCCGTGCGTCTCAACTATGTGCTTGACACGGCCTAGCTTACGGGCATGTGCCTTGGCCGTGTGACGAAAACTTCACGATGACGTCATAAACAAAATACCAAGGATTTTTCACACGGGCTAAGACACGGGTGTGTGCCCAACCGTGTGAAGGACACGGCCAATGACATAGGAATGTGCCCGGCCATGTGAAAACCCCTTTAGGTTCGAAATAGAAAATAAATTTACGATAATTTCACACGGGTTTAGGACACTGGCATGTGTGACCACACAGCCTGCCCACACGGGCGTGTGCCCTATTTTGAGGCAAAATTTTCTAAGTGTTCGAAAAGCTCCAGTTTAGTCCCGGATCATACCAACATATCCTTTAGGTCTTGTAGGCCCATAATAAGAATGTTTTGAATAAGTTTAGAAAAGTTTTAAATTTTATGTGGTAATTGATTATCGTAATCGAATGTTCGTTTGAGCGTGAGTTCAATAACGCCTCATACCCGTGCCTGATGATGGTTTCAGGTGAGGGGCATTACATGTAAAATTTAGCCAACTTCTGTGGAGAGAAATCTCTCCTAATAGGAATGAAGTGAGCTGACTTGGTCAATCGATCCACAATGACCCATACAAAATCCTTCTTAGTGGGTGTTAGAGGCAACCCACTAACGAAGTCCATCGTTTCTCGCTCTCACTTCCACATCAGTATTTTTACTGGCTGTAGCAACCCTGAAGGCCACTGATGCTCAGTGTTAACCTATTAACAAGTCAGACAGCAAGCCACGAAATCTGTCACCTCACGTTTCAACCTTGGCCACCAATACAACTCTCGAAGATCTCTATACATTTTGTTCCTACTGGGATGCATAGCATAAGGGCTACTATGCGCTTCCCTCAAAATCGACTGTCTCAAGTCCTCGTCATTCAGAACACAAATATGATCTCGGAAGCACAAAACCCCATCATCACTAAACCCAAAATCTGAAGTAGTCTCAATCTCAACCTGACGGAACCGCAAATAAAGAGACTTACCCCCTTCTGTTTATCCTTGATCTGAACAATCCACATTGGTTCAACTTGAAGCTCTGCCAACAGACTCCCATCATCGAAAAGACTCAGTTGAGTGAACATTGCCTTCAGATCGGTCACAGCCCTACGGCTTAAAACATTGGCCACCAAATTGGCCTTACTAGGATGGTATTCTATACGGCAGTCATAATCCTTAAGCAGCTCTGTAACGACCCAAATTTCAGTGGTGTCGGAACAGTGATTCGAGATCACTAAATCCGAAAAATTAGTAGAAAATATTATTAATTTAATGAGTATAAGTTAAATGTGAAGTTAGGAAAATAATTGAAATAGTGAATAGTATTTTAGAAATAAATACTAAATAATTTAGAAGTGAAAACGAGGTATCGAGACCTCGGGATATTAAACCGAGCCATAAATATTTTTATAAATGTTTTTGGAGTGTTAATAAGTTAATATTAAAGTTTCGTTAAGAAATTTTAAGGTTTTGGTGGTCAATTGAGTAAAAAGGACTAAATTGAATAAAGTGCAAAATTATAGAAAGTGACCAAATAGCTTAGTTAATTAAATCGGAGGGACTTAAAGTGTAATTAAGCCCAAAATTAAATGGGCTGGACGGATGGGTTGAAAATTAGCTGAAATATAGTGTGAACTAATGGCAATTTTGTAAATAAATAGAAATCCAATAGTGTTATATGGACTAAATTAGAAGAAATATCTAGATTTTTCATTTTCTTTCATCTTCTCCAGCAAAAACACCATAGAAGGGTTTCTAAAAGCTGGTTTTTCTTATTTTTACTGCAAGTAAGTTCAAATCTTGATTATTTCTTGAAATTTTTGTATTTTTATGACTTTTACAACTAGGTCCTCTTGTCTAATTCAATAGTTTTGATTTCATGGTTGATTTTGAAAGTTGCTATGAATGTGTGTTGGAAGTATGTGATGATTTAGCATGGAATTAAAGCTTTAATTTGTTTATATGTTGATTTTATTGAAAGAATTGAATAGAAAGTGAATATTTAAGGACCTATTTGTAAAAGAGTTTGAAATTAGGGTTTTATCTAGAAATTTTGAATTCTAGTGGTTATAAAATAGCTTATAAGATTTAGGTAAAGTGTTAATTGAGAACAAAATATTCTATTGATGAGTTAATTGGTCAAGGACCAAATTGTGAAAACTACAAAATTTGAGGCAAAAAGTGTAATTTTGGGAATTAAAGGGTACAAATTTTGGATTGTAGTAAAATTGAAATAAATGCTAATAAATGAATGGTTTTACAATTATAGATCAAGAAATCGAAGTAAATCGAGGAGATGAGAAAATAGTCGAATAATTCCCGAACTTCTATAACTTTTGTGAATTAGCCCAGGTAAGTTCATGTGGCTAAATTTTAGAATTTATTTATAAATCTTGTGAATTTTATAATGAGTTATGCTATATTGGATAAATCCGTGAATATTGTGTAAGTATGAAATGAAAGAAATGAACAAATAAAAGGGAAATATTGAATTCAGTACTTCTGTTTTATGAAAAATGATGAATTGATGGAAAAAGACCATGGTTGGACTATGGCAACAAGTGACAAATGATTCCCATATAAGACCATAGCTGGGCTATGGCATCGATGAGAAATGATAAGTGATTTCCATGTAAGACCATTGCTGGGCTATGACATTGGATTAAAGTGATATAAGTGACTCGTATAAGACCATAGCTGGGCTATGGCATCGGAGAAAAGTGATAAGTACTTCCGTGTAAGACCATATCCGGGATATGGCATCGGTGTAATATGTGACCGTGTAAGACTATGGCTGGGCCACGGCTTCGGAAAAAGAAAAGTGAACATGTGCAAGTCCATAGTTTTACTATGGCAAATTGAAGACGAAGTACTCAATTTCATATAGTTCCCTAAATTGAATAAGAGTGGTAAGTGGAAAAAGGGCCCAACAAAGTAATATTTTATTACGAATGATAGTAAGCAGTATTAAATGAACTTAACTTTGATTTGTGATCCACAGGGGAAATTAGTGTATAAGTATGTCATACGAATCTGTTACAATATTTGGTAAATTTATTTTCCAAGCCTATGAACTTACTAAGCTTTTATAAGCTTACTTGAATGTGTTTGACATATTTTGTAGATTAACGTGAGTTCGGAGGATCGGATCATCTCAAAGAATCACACTATCCTGATATTCTCTGGTAGTTTTTGGGTTATTATCTTTTGATTTATATGCCATGTATAAAATGTTTAGTTAGGTAAAGTTATTGATGGTTATATTACATGAAAAGTGATGGAATGTATATGTGTATAAAACTTAGTTTGATGGTTAAAAGATCAAATTATCAATATAAATGTGGCATGTACTAGGTTTTGTTTAAGTCACTTGTGTATGTATATATTATGTTTTGGGTATAATGTGATATGTAACACTTATGAAGTATTTGATGTGAATAGATGAATATTTGCTAAGTTTGATAGATGAAATGAATGTTATTTGATCAAGATTTATAAGTCAATGATTTGGGCATGAATTAAGTATGTGTGGCAAAGTCAGACTTGCAACTGGCTAGTCCCACGGCTGTGTGTAACAAGTCAAATCTGCCCACGGCTTAGCCCCACGGCCATGGGAGCCCCACAGGCAGGCTACACGAGCATATCCTAGGCCACACGGGCGTGTGCCCCTATTTTCAAAGAAAAGTTCCCAAAGTCCTTGGTTTAGTCCCAAATCACTTCCTAAGCATATTTTGGGCCTCGTAGGCCCATATTAAGGACTTATTGATAGAAATTAGAAGATTTTTGAATAAAACTCAGATTTATAACTCGATTTTGTTTGTTTACTAATGTATAAGTCCGGTAATGCCTTGTAACTCTGTTCCGGCGACGGTATGGGGTTAGGGGGTGTTACAAGCTCAACCCATCGATGATGCCTAAGATTTAACTCCTTTTGAGTGAAGAGATACTTGCGGCTCTAGTGAGTAGTGTAAATAATACACTTCTTACCGTATAGGCAATGCCTCCAAATCTTAAGAGCAAAGACTACTGCAGTTAACTCTAAGTCGTGCGTTGGATAATTAACCTAGTGAGTTTTAAGCTGTCAAGATGCATAAGCAACTGCCTTACCATCTTGCATCAAAACACAACCCAGACCTATATGCGACACATCACTGTCTACACGAAGTCCTTACTAGGCTCAGGCTGTATCAGAACAGGAGCCTATGTTAAAATGGTCTTAAGCTTCTCGAAGCTCTCCTGTTGTGCATCAGCCTAAACGAAAGGAACTCCCTTACGCAATAGTTTAGTCAACGGAGCTGTGATCAAGGAGAACCCTTCCACAAAACGACGATAATATCCTGCTAACCCCAGAAAGATGCGGATTTCTGACATAGTCTTCGGCTGTTTCCAATCCAAAACAGTCTCAATCTTAAGAGGATCCATGTGAATCCCCTCAGTAGATACCGCATGGACCAAAAAGGTAACCTCTCAAAGCCAAAACTCACACTTAGAGAACTTCGCATACAACTGTTTCTCGCGTGGAGTTTGCAGAACAACTTTGATATACTCATTATACTCATCCTCTGACATAGAATACACCAAAATATAGTCGATAAACACTACTATGAATTGATCCAAGTAAGGCTGGAATACACGATTCATCAAGTCCATAAACACCGCTGGTGCATTAGTTAACCCAAAAGGCATAACTAGGAACTCGTAATGTCCATAATGAGTCCTAAATGTCATCTTGTGCACATGGCCTCCTTTATTCTCAACTGATGATACCATGATCGTAGATCAATCTTGGAGAACACAGAAGCCCCTCTAAACATGTCGAACAAGTCGTCTATCTTCAGGAATGGGTATTTATTCTTGATTTTCAACTTATTCAACTGATGGTAATCGATGCACATCCTTATTGCACCATCTTTTTTCTTTACAAACAGAACAGATGCTCCCTATAGAGACACACTGGGATGAATAAACCCACGATCCAACAGCTCTTGTATTTGAACCTTAAGTTCCATCAACTCCTTCGGTGCCAATAGGTAAGGGGCGATAGACACCGGAGCTATACTTAGAATCAACTCAATCCCAAACTTTACCTCTCGACTCAGTGGTAAGCCAGTAGTTCCTCTGGAAAAACATTTGGAAAGTTCCTTGCAGTTTGGATGTCCTGATGTAGGCCAAGAATGCCTCACATCCATTTCTTACCAACTTTTCTACCACCAATGCAGATATCGCATTAGTCAGATAATTCTGTTGTTCCCCAATCACGACTATGTCATTATCCTCCTCGATTCTCAGAACAACCCTTTTTCAGTACAATCTAGATTCACTCGATGTTTCACCAACCAGTCCATGCCCTGAACAAATCAAACTCCCCAAACGGGAGCTCTATCAAATCAACTAGAAGTACAGTCCCTTAGACCTCCAACGGTACATCCCTGAATAGTTTACTAACTCTAATAGACTGCCCCAATGGGCTCACCACTGATATCTCACTAGATTTGCTCTCATATGGAATCCCCAAAGTCTCAGACACACTGCTAGCTATGAAAGAGTGTGTAGAGCCTATGTCTATCAATGCAAAGTAAGGTACATTAAAGATTAGAAACGTCCCCGCGATAACATCTGGAGCATCTCTATCCTCACGGTGACGTGCAACATAAACCAATGCAGGGTGCCTCACCTCAGTCAGCCCAGCACCTCTACCCGGTGCTCTCTGCCCTCAGCCCATACCATTACTACCCCTAGCTTGTCTTCGACCCCGAGGTGGCTATTGAACTACTCTCAGCGGCTATGCAGTCTTACTAACCGGAGCATGCATCTGATTAGTCCTCAGCGGACAATCCTTAACACGATGCTCAGTCGACCCACATCAAAGACAAGCCTCAGTGGCTCTCCAAGACTCACCCGGATGGCGTCTGCTACAGTGTCCACATAAAGCAACCCCAACAAGTGCAACAGTAGGCCCAACTCTCATGAGCCCATTAGTCCTAGCCTTCTTCTTAGGCCTCATCCTAGCATTAGAAGGCTCAGAATCCCTCTTAGCCTTCTCTTTCTCTCGGTTCTGTCGCTCTGAGCGCTTCTCCTCTTCGACGATCATTGCCTTTTCGACCAATACAAAGAAATCTCGTTCCCTCTGAGGAGCTATCAGAACCCGCAAACTATTTTGGAGAATATTCTCAAACCGAACACAGTGCTCATAATCAGTTGCCACCATGCTTCGCGCATAAGGGCTCAGTCTAAAAAATTCGACCTCATACTCTGCACCAAATGATCCCCCTGAGTGAGATTTAGAAACTCACGTCGCCTTGCATCAGTGTAGTTGACCCTCACATACTTACTCTGAAAAGCCGTCTTAAATAAGTCTCATGACAGAATATCGGGTTGAGTGCCCTCTTTAACCATGAGCCACCACTGATATGCCTCGTCGCGAAGCAGTGATATAACCCCCTTAAACTTCTGCTCATTAGTGAAACCCAAATCATCCATAATGTCTTCCGTGGCCTCCATCCAGTACTCGGCCACATTAGGAGCAACTCCAACGATGCCCCTAAATAACTCAGCCTCATTGGATCGGAGTCATTCCGTAACCGACCCACGACCCCTAGATCCAGTGTTGGGTCCAGCGACCCTCTCCAATATCCGTAACATGGCTTGGGATAGTGCGTCATCTCTAGCCGCTCAGTCATAAAACCCTGACCCAGTATTAGTAACAGGTGACACCGGCGTCCCACTAGTGTCTAGGTTCAGAATTGTGTCTAATGCGAAGAACTCCGTCCACGAGTACTTCTAGCTCTCATCGTAGATATTGAATTAATCTGTATTAGAAATTTTATGCAAATCAGTTTACAGTTCCAATAATTATTAACAAATATTTTATACAATACAGTATTAGAGTTTCAGAGTCGGTTATCACGAGAAAAAGAATAGTCTCACTAAAGTTTTCAGTCTACACTACCTAGAGTGTTTCAGTAAAGTATACTACCCTTAGTATTTTAATAGCAAGCTAATAGTATCCTAAAAATAGATCCAGTAGAATTTTAGAATATCTGGCATGCTTTCAATCAGTACATATCAGAGTTTCAGAAACTTACAAGACCGGTGCCGGAGACTCGGTGTACCACTTACTTAGTACTAAAAACATTTTCATATCATTTACAAATCATTTCCTTATATCCAGTCTTTAAAACCCATTTCAAACCCAAATCTACAGCCAAGTTTTGCAACTTGACTCTAATATCACTAAATGTAACACCCCAACTCGGCCCAGACGTTATGGCCGAATCTGGCAGTGTCACATGAGAGTGTTTTAAAATCCAATTCAAATATAAAAGCTCGTTCAGTTTATTATCTTTTACTTAAGCCCAAAAAATAAAATTATTTGATTTGTTAAAACATTTCTTTCACGCGGAAGCTTCGAAAACCATTCATGCTTACAGAAACTTTTAATTTAGTTTAAAAAAGAACATATTTATAGTGTCGTAGTTTTATGAACCAACAATAGTAACAAATTAAAAACCTAAATCAAAATCAAAATAGTCCAAGTCACTCATACATAAATAATAACAAAAAATATATTAAGAGGTATAAATATAACCCATAAATAAATGGTTCCGTAAGTGGTGGCCACCGTCGAGCCCTCTGCTGCACCAATCCATCTACTGTTGGGAATTACCTGACAGACAAAACAAATAAAGGGGTGAGTTTTCACAAACTTAGTATGTACATCCCCACAGTGCAGCATGCAATAAATAGATATCAAAATACAGTCATAAATCAGGCCGGGGCCTTTACAGAATCAGTGTGGGCCTTAGCCCACTTAGTACAGAATCAGATACAAACGGGCCTTAGCCCTTACAGATATTGCATACATAACAGATCAGATAATCAGATATCATACCCATCAACCCTGCATACCATCTCTGTTCAACCCTACACACCATGTGGGGATAAAATCGACCCACTCAGCCCTACACACCAAGTATGGGGATAAAATCAACCCATCCAACCCCACATACCATAAGATATCGTAAAATGACACATAACAGAAATATGTAGCATAGCTGCTAGATAACAGGCTTAAAAGCCTTTCAAAATCTTCCTTCACTTCATCAACAACCCCCCAATGCAACGCATCATAATATCATGGCATGCTATAATCCAGATAATAAATAAAAAAATCATATAATCAGACTGATACACATGCTTATAGTAACATGCTTACACATATATCACAATATCAAAACACAGAACGGGGTCCAAGATATCCTTACTGACCCTACAACAGGTCACAGTCGACTAGGGCAACCGGTGCAACCTTACAGAACTGTTTCAGAAAAATGGGCTCACACACCCATGTGGCTTGCCTGTTTGGGCTCACACGCTCGTATGGCCTACACGTCCCAAATTGGCCTTGGCCGTATGGATCACATAGCCTGGCCCAAAATCTCACACGCTTGTGTGGTTCACCCGTGTGGACCAACACGTTTATGTGGCCTACACGGTCCAATTGGCCGAGCCCGTGTCTCGCATACGGTCATGTCCGTTGTGCCCATGTTGCATGCACATGGCTTGGCTCGTCAATCACACGGTCGTGTCTCAGCACACGGCCTCTATAAGGGCAGTTCACACTCTCTTTTAGCGTCGACAACAAGCTTTTTGGCTTTCGTTGAAACCCGTTTTCTGTGCAATCAGAGTACACACCTGGTTCGTTTTGGATGCCTAAGCACTCCTGAGCCTTTTCAAACCTAAAATCGACAATCCAAAGTCCAATTTCAGTAATTTAATCTAAATTGTTAAGAACAACTAAATCCCGAAACCTACGACAACTTTACCTCTAACGAACAATGGTGATTTCTTGCTATTTAGAACGCTGGTTAGTGATCCATAGAACCTCGATTGACTCTTAAATAGAAAACAATCACTTAATAACCCCCTCCATTAATAATCAAATAGAAAGAAAGCACCTTAACTTACCAAAAGCACAGAACGACCGTTGCCACTGAAAACGAACAGAATAACAACGAAAAGAGAGCAAGGACAAAACGAAGGGAAGAATGACAGCAAAAAAAGGTGGAAATTCGGCAAGAATGAACTTTGGGGAGAAAACGGCACAGGCTTTGGGGAAACAAGGTGAGAATCGAATCTTTGCAAAAAGAAAAATATTCAGATAACTCCCCAATCCCCTGAATTACTCCTTCACTTGCCCATTCAACTCCACCACTCAAAAACCTAACTATTTCAAACTCTTACATGACACAAGCACAAAAATAAATCCCTTATTCGCGTAGAGATTTAAAAACAGAACCTCAAGCATAATAACTCTCCACTTATCCATTAGACCAACAGGCTTATTCTGATAAGCTTTTATAAATAAATTCTTATTAGCCTATTAACCAAGGGTAAGGCTTTATTCAATAAAAACCATAATTTTGCCAACTGAAAGGCTTAAACTTAGGACCTCACACACACACACCGAGAACCCTTAACTACTGAAGCAGACAGATATTTGTATGTCAAATTAACGCCAAACATATTCAGATATTTTTTTCTTACTACAAATTCACAAAAGCCAAAATTCAGGGAAAATTTGGGGCGTTACAAATTAGCACATATGTTAAGCAACATTGATGACAAAACACATAGGGAATAGGGTGCCTCGGTTTTGCCTAAGAGTAAATGAAAATAAAAATTAAAAAATAAAAGAAAAAAGAAATGAAACGGCAGGCAAAAAACGCCTCTGTTCTTATTTCTTAAATATCTAAATAGTAAACACACAAAACTTAGAAGAAAAACTAAAGAGTGAAGAGAAACTCTATCATCCTCTCCTCTAAAATTCTTGGAATATGCTTGCTGGTTGTGCTTTCTCCCTTCATCGGTTCATCCCTAAAGTCTAAAGAACATATGCACTGCAGATTCAAGACATGCAAGCAAGAATCAAGACAAAATTTCAGGTAACTTAGTTGGAAATTATCAATCTCTGAATATGCAAGTGATCAGGGCAAGGTTTACTTTCAGATTCAAGTCCTCGCTTTCATCTGCTGCTGTGTTGTTTGCCAAAATATAGGATTGAGAAATTTAAATCCCTGTTTTTTATTGCTTTTGAGTTTTGGTTGCTTTTTTCTGTTTATTAATTTGGACTTCTTTTTAGTTTTTTTTATTGAAAACTCTCTGATTTTGCAGGTAGGGGAATATATTCCCTTCTGTTTTATTGTGTTTCTGTTGATAAATGAATTTTTTTATTTATTGTAGTGGAAAATAATGGGAATAGCAGTCTGTTATTGCCGCAATCGACTGTTACCCATTAAATTGCGGCCGCAATCTACCGCTATCAGTGTGATTCTGCTTCACCCCGTTATTTTTAGTAGTAGCGGTTTCGGACGACACCGCTACCGCTATATAACGGCCACTATTTTGATATCAGATCGCTATTTAAATCCCTGATGGATACTTTGGGGCCTGCTTTATAGAGATTTAGGGATGACAATGGCTTCTGCATATAGAGATGCTCTTGAGAGTTTCATAGAAGGATATCAAGAAGGTATCCAGCAGGTCATGGAAAAAAATGAAATATCTTCTAAAGCACAACAAGAAGGCAATACTGATAAAAATTCAACTTGATGGCTGATCAGTGTATAATCGGTGATGCATATGAATACTTCTCCAGCATACCTATTGTAGATACAAGTTTAGAGATTTGGTGGAGCTGGGTTGGCATGAAATCACAAGAATGATACATGTCCTAAGAATTCTCCTGTATTGAGAAAGTGACCTTTAGAAACTACAAATATAATGGGAATCTCCATTGACAATGGTAATGCACATTCCTTCTTGTCATTTCATGTTTATTAGTTGTTGTAGTTTAGTATTCAATGTGCTTGAGCTTGGAGAAATGTAAAAAAACCTTAATGTTTTATGTCTTTGTTAAGTGCAACTAAAGAATTACTTAGATATCTGTTGCCAGCTGCTTAATGGAGGCAGTTTGCATGTAATACCTAATTTGCACTTTTGCATTAATGACCAATATTGAATATGCTGCTCTTACACTGAAGAAACCAAAAACATGATTGACTGTGAAAGAAAAGATTGTTGTAGTCTAAGGGTTCTTTTAACTTTTCAGATCATTTGATTGTAATTAGTTAGTTATTATTATTTTTTCACCAAAAAAATGATTGTTTTAGTCTTAAGTCGTATTAATTGAAGTTTGCTTGCTACTTTCTTCTTTTTCATTCTCTTTTTCTCTACTGGTTTTATCATTTATTCAAAATAGCTAAAGCATTAAAGAAGGGAAGCCTAAGAAAATGCATCATTAGCATTTATTCTTTTTCATGAGTGTTGATTCTTTTTTATTTCACATATTAAAAAAAAACTAATGTTACATGTAAAATTTGAAGGTTTTTATTTTACCAAACATTGCTATAAATAATTAATTTATTAAAGAGTATATCTTATAATTAATTGTTGTTATCATGTTATTATAAAGGATAAAATAAAATATAAAAAATTTTCCTTCTATTAAAATTGACTATTAAAATAAAATGTTATTAGAGGATTATTATACAGCATGTAAAACCTATTTTTATATTCATGATTGTGACTTGTTTGTAAGAGATAAGGTGAGAGGCTAGATTGAAGCAAATATATTAGGCATTGAAATATTCTTAATAATAATAATATTATTAATTATATTAAGAATGTTATTAAATTATATATTATTTTATTAAATTGTTTTTAATAATAATTATGTTAAAATATGACTAAATTATTTATTTTTTATTATTAAATTATATTTAATAATAATCTTATTAAAATTAAATAACAATAACAATAATCATTTACCTAATAAAAAAATTTGCTAAGGGTAATTTGGTCATTTAAACCTTTTTCCTTATCTTATTACAACATCTATTCTATTCAACCAATCACAAGAATATTATTACAGCTCTATTCCATTCCATTGAACCAAACAATTGAAATACTAATTACAGTTCTGCTCCATTACAACTCTATTCCATTCACTCCAACCAAACGTGGCCTAAATGTCTTGAAGTACAAAATTTGACATTTACGGAGGCAAGTTGGGACTTGCCCCCCACCCAAAATCCTAATTTTTTTTCAATTTCAGGGCTCACACGCCCGTGTGGCTTGGGACATGCCCGTATGTTTCAAGCCGTGTGGCCAACACGCCCATGTGCCTTACCTTGTTCCTGGCTGTGTGGCATCACACGCCCAAGTCCCGTGCTCGTGTAACTCTCTGACTTGCAGCCCATGAAGGAAATAGGGTCACACAACCTTGGCACACGCCCGTGCTGCTAGGCCATGTAGTAATTTAATTTTTACATTTTAGGTGCAGGTTTCACATGGTCGTATCATACGCCTATGTCTTCTGACCATGTGCCTCACACGGCTGAGGCGCATGCCCGTGTCCAGCCTGTGTGATCGATATAGGGCATTTTATTTCTCAATTTTCAAGATATAAGGGACACACGGCCTTGCTATACGTCCGTGTATCAGCCCGTGTGTCACACACGGCCTAGACACACGTCCATGTGTCTATTCGTGTGGACAAAATAAGGCTATTTTCCAAGCCCTATTTCTCACCTTTTTTCATCTAAAACCTACACAAAACTTTACTAATACTAATCACCCATTTTAAGCATGATTTCAAATCAAATTTCATTGTCCAATATGGTACATTTTCACACACATACTTAATATTAATCTTATCTCCTTAAACATTCCTAATTAATCTAATTATATCAATTTAACCCATTCATAAGGTTATCTCTGTTTTACCATTTCATTCACTCATGCCTCTAATATGTCATGATTATATATATATTTCAATTACTCATACAATAGCCATACCAATGGCTAGTTTACAAATCAAGTATTCACATGCCATTATAACCATTATTCAATTATCTCATGTATCAACATGGCCAATAGATAGTGTGAGTAATCTTCGACTAGCTTCCTAACCAATAAGCTTTCGAAACACTATTAAATAGGGAAAATGAAATAGAGTAAGCATATAATGCTTAGTAAGTCCATATAACTTGGAGATTAGCTTACTATTTATTTATATTCCAAACATACATGTAAAACATATTTAGCCCATTCTGATCACGAGCCCTAACATATATTCTCATCAATTATCCAATTCCCATATAACATCCCTTACCCATATCCGACGCCAGGACAGGGTATAAGGCATTACCTTACTAAATCACATGCAAACATACAGCTTACACTCAATGGAATACGTCCCAATTTAAAACTTTTTCAAACACCGACTTACGGTCCTTCATATAGGCCTACGAGTCCTAAAACGTAAGTTAGAAACAATTTGAGACCATATCGGGTACTTAAGAAAATTTCATCAAAAACTACTAAAAACAAGGCACACGCCCGTGTGGCCTCTAAACATGGCCATGCTGATGGCCCGTGTGGTACACACGGCCTAAGCACCTAGGGACACACCCGTGTCCTACCTCCACGTGGACTTATTTTTCCAACTTCAACCTACAGGGGTTTTTGCATAGCTCAGCACACGCCTATATCCATAAGCCGTGTCCTTCACACGGCTGTGACATACCCATGCTCGCAACTCGTGTAACTCTCTGACTATAACATCACCACACAATATAGGGTACACGGCCAAGGCACATGCCCGTGTACTCAACCCGTGTCCGCCACACGGTTGAGACACAGGGCCGTGTCTCAGCCCGTGTGGTTAATACTAGGCATTTAATTCAACAAATTCAATGTGCAGGGGACACACGGCCTAACTACACGCCCATGGGGCGGACCGTGTGTCACACACAGCCTAGACACACGCCTGTGTATCTACTCGTGTGGACAAAATAAAGCTATCTACCAAGTCTCTTTGCCACCCTGAAACAAGGTCAAACATATATCAAACATAACAAGTCTCCAAGACTCAAACAAAAGCCATAATTTGGCAACAACACAGCTCAATATAAATGATCCAACCATGCATTCAATCTATTACTCCTAGCACATACAATCACTCATGCTAAGTTCATATTCTTGAAAACATTATCATTTGTATTTAATAACCAATAGTGAATATTAGCCAATATCTTTGGCCTTATACAAAATGAGGTACTTCAACAATCAAGCCAACATATTTGGCCCAAAATAAAATGACATTAAACTAAGACTAGTCCCTATACATGCCATTTCTTAAAAAGCTAGAAACTAATTATACCGAAAGCTTTGGAGGATAGTGTGAATGAAGCCTCTGACGTACTTTGATCCACGAGCTAGCTAGGCGGCAGTATAAGAAAATGGAAAGGAAAGGGGTAAGCATAAAGCTTAGTAAGTTGTAAGTAACTAAAAGACAACAAATTACAAAGCTAAGACATGCTTTCAATACATCATGATTTATGTATGATACAAAGAATGGCCATAACATAACTTACTCGTTTTCATCCATTTCTAATTATACAACATAAGTTCAAGCTCATAACTCATACATTTCATATACGTACCTGCACCATTCACAAGATCATCATAATATCTCTCAATCTTAATACAACTTTAAATTTCTCGTTGAACCATTTAGAATACGAAAGGATATTCAATAAGCCTCAAACATAGGGTATCGAGCCATTGCAATGTCCCAAACATGGTCTTACACTGGCTCTCATATCTCGAGCTGATGCCATGTCCCAGACATGGTCTTACACTAGCTCTCCTCTATTCGTGCTGATGCCATGTCCCAGACATGGTCTTACACTGACACATCTCCAAACCGATGCCATGTTCCAGACATGGTTTTACACTAGCTTGCAAGTTGAGGCTGATGCCATGTCCCAAACATGGTCTTACACTAGCACTCGTATCCACGCTGATGCCATGTCCCAGACATGATCTTACACTAACACGTAATGAGGCTGACGCCATGTCCTAGACATGGTCTTACACTAGCTCTTGTATCGACCCTAGTATCACAGCATGAATATCCAGTCCATTCTTAAGGATTCAACCTGGTTTTATCACATGGGTTCTCATCATATCATTATCACGAATCATAATTGCTACTCATACTCGACAATTATTCTCATACATAACTCTTTTTTTACAATTCATTATTTTATACTAAGATAATGATTTCATGCATAATTATAGTAATATTGTATTTTTTACCTACAACTTACCTTAGTACACAAAATGTAGGCGACTAGTTCGAATTAATCTACAAGCTTGGTTTTCCCCCGGTTAAGGTTCAGGTCTCGTACTTCTTGATCTATAACAATCAAAACTCATCGATTTAATCACTACTTTAATTTAAACAATCCAAAATTCACAATTTGGCAAGATGAACATTTTGCCCCTAGACTTTTGCAAAATGACCATTTTTCCCTTAGGCTCGGAAATTGATTTTTATCGAATTTCCTTACTAACCAAGCCTAACCAAATCCTTTTTACTCTTATGGCTGCCAACAATTCCCATTATTTCACACAAATATCATCAACTTATCAAACTTTGCAAATTAGTCAATTTGAGGTGTTTTCCATGAACATCTCTTCACAAAAGTTGTTTATTTAACAACTATGACTCATTTTCTTCCATAAAAAATTTAGCAAAAAACACTTATACATTCATGTTGAATCTCTAAACTTCCAACCATTTTGCACAATAGTCCCCTCAATAGATAGCTCATGATACAAGGGTCTCAAAAATGCAAAAATTATCAAGAAATGCCTTAAGAATCACTTACTTGCAAGGATGAAAGATAGCCGAAAATTTTTAGCTTCAAAAAACCTTAATGTGCTGGTATTTTCGGCAAGGAAAAAGAAAGAATGAAAAAAAAATGAAGCTAGCCTTAGGTGTAATATTTAATTTGTAATATCTCACCTAACTTTGACTTTTCCACCTCTTTGTCTCACCATGGCTGGCCAAGCTTCTCATAATGGGGTCTATTTGCCCTTTAAAGGCCCCTAATTAAGGTTCTCTATCAATTTAACACCAATTGCTATTAAAATCAAACATTTGCCCTTTATGCGATTTAGTCCTTTTTCCCAATTAAGCTATCTATTGCCTAAATTAATTCACCAAAAAAATTTCATGCACCCTTATAAAAATTCTATAACTCATAAAATAATGCTAAAATAATTTCTCCAACCTCGAGTTAGTGATTTCAAAATTACTATTCCGACTAAGCCCAATTTCGGGCTGTTATATCCCATATACATGTATCTTTCATATAATGTATTTGTATAGCATATACAACTCATATTCTTGTATTTCCAATACATTTCATAATAAATTACCTCGATTTCAATGTATTTCTTGTCCATATATCATTATTTCATATTTCCATGTATTTAGTATCATTATCATTTTCCATGTACTTCAGGCAGATATATGTAACAAATCTTTTTATGTACATATTCCTTCTTTAGTCAGGATTTTTACCTACTGAATTTATCGGAATATCAATAGTTAAAATCGTATAGTACATTTAAAGTGTACAAATCCATAATCCATTAATTCATATTTACCCTTTTTAGTTATGGGTTTACCATTTTCTATATTTATCCTATTGAATTTCTCGGAATTTCGATAGATTTCCAATAGTACACTCTAGGTGTACAATCTCATTAACTATCAATTCACATACATATATATATCCTTTTCAGAGAGCACACTCCCGCGAACCTCATTTCTTATAACAGGATTACCAGTCCAAGCTAAATCTCCTGTAAGAGAGCACACTCCCGCGAACCTCATTTCTTACAACAGGATTACCAATCCAGGCTAAATCCCCTGTAACATATGCTCAAAGAGTATTGTTTGGATTACCAGTCCAGGATAAATCCCCTGCAACGACAATTACTCTAATGAGTTCAGTTTGGATTACCTGTCCAGGCTAAATCCATTTCACACATATTCTTCGGGAGGGCTTATATCAGGATCACCTGTCCGGGCTAGATCCTTTTCACACATATTCTTCGGGAGGGCTTATATTAGGATCACCCGTTCGGGCTAGATCCTCTTTACCATCAATTCCTTTTCAGAGATCCATCGAACTCCATTCCATTCAACCGACACTTATTTCCCTTTTTATCAAACTTTAACATCTTTTCATCAATAATCATACAATGAGCATTTAAATCACATACATATCTCATAAACAACCATTTCAAGCATGTAAGAATACAATTCAAGTTACACGAACTTACCTTGTTGCTTGTTCGTGTTTATAATTTCACTAAATTGATATCTTTTCTTTTCCACATTCAAGTCTCGTATTTGAGTCGTCCGGATCTTTATAAATATATGTGATCATCGTTTTCATTCATTCCATATTCTAATACATTCAATTAATGCTCTAGGCAAAATTACCGTTTTGCCCCTAAACTTTTAATTAATGATGATTTTATCCTTATGCTCAGAAAAATAAAATTCTTGTAATTTGATCCTTGTTTCCAGCCATTATTCTCATACATATTGATAACAACCCATGAATTCTATGAAATATCAGAATTTTCTATAATTTCAACACTTTTCAATTTAATCCCTAAAATATGTTTTCATTCGATCTTGATCTAAATTAATAATTTCATTTAATTTTGTAATTTAAATAATAAAATAATCCATTTCATGCAATTTGGTCATTTCTGACATTTTTACAAAATTGCCCATAAAGTTTTACTTTTATTCAATTTAGTCCCTGAGCCAAAAACATGCAAATTAGCCATGCTAGCTGAATATTCATACATATTTTCCTCCTCCTCCTCTCCATTCCACATCCTTAATTTATATAACATGCTTATAAGTAACATTATCTATAATTTTACTATTTACTTATAAACCTATTCAAAGTTGTACATTTGATTCATAGTCACTAAATTATTTATATCTTGAGCTACAGAATTCCAATTTAAGATCCGCTTGATGTTCTTGAAACTAGACTCAAATAAATTTCTACCATAAAAATTTCAGAATTTATCATTTAGCCAATAAGTACAGTAAAATCTTCAAATTTATCCTTATTCTGTTGTTTGATAGCTTTGACCTTTCCTTACTTAAAATTAATTATCTCTTAGTACAGAATTTGGATGATGTTACCATTTGTTTATACTGAAAATAGACTCATTAAGAATTTAAACATATAAATTTAAGCCCCTAATTATTTTTCTCCAATTTTTGATGATTTTTCAAAGTCAGAATAGAAAACCCAAAATCATTTTGACCTTGTTTCACAAAATTTATTATTTCTCGTGATTTGTAATTCCATTTCTTACATCGCTTCTTCTATAAGAAACTAGACTCAATAAGATTTAATTTCATATTTTATTCATCCTCTAATTCGATTTCCACGATTTGTGGTGATTTTTCAAAGTTAGACTACTGCTACTGTCCAAAACTGTTTTAGTGCAAAATGTTGATTACTAAGTTTATAACACACTTATTTCCTTTCTCTACAATATTTCTCTTCACTTTCTCTTATTTCCCTTCATTAATATATCAAGAACATAAAACCGTATATAAGAAAACTCTACACTAACATCATTTCCATGCTTTTTCAATAATATCAAACTTAAAAATTTATTAAAATCTTGATGTTCTTACCTTGTCATATTGATTTCAAACTTTAAACTTGATTTTCTCTCTCTTTCAGCTTCTGTTTCTTGAATCCGACTTGATATTCTAACTCCCCAGAGTCTCCTTAACATTCTTCTCTCCTGGTAGCTATGGAAATTATTTTGATTTCTAACTGGAAATGGTGAATCTTCGGTGGAGGGACCAAATTGTAAAGAAAGCAAAACTTTCTTTCTTCTTTTCTCTTCTAACATGAATTGCATGGAAAAATGCTGATAATTCTTCATCTTTCCTTCCTTTTATACTAAATAAATAATAAAATAATAATAAATATCTCATTAAAATATTAATAAAATAATATTTATCTAATTAATTAATTTAAAATATCATCTACACAATCATTACATTATAGAATTCTCTCTCTTACTAATTGACCATTTTTTCCTTTATAATCTTTTAAAATTCCATCCTTGAGTCATTACTTAATTTGGTAAAATTGCGATTTAATCCCTTATAATTCTTCACCTATTCAATTTGGTCCTAATTTATCCATTTTCCTTATTTTCTAGATCATTCCACCCATAAAATATTTGTACTATTGGTACTTTAACTTTTTATATTTACACTTTAACCCCTCAAATTTTGATTATTTACTCTTGGGCCGCAAAACTTTTCTTACTTTTGTGATTTAATCCTTTCTTGAATTAATATATCATAATATACTTCCCAATAACATAACTCAAATTTCCTCTTTTTCTCACTTTATTTCCTTATTTTGCTATATCAAAAATAATATCTTACTGTAGATGTAACACCCCAAACTCGGCCTAGACGTTATGGCCGAATCTGGCGATGTCACATGGAAGTGTGTTAGAAATTCGTATCATTTGCTAAAACTGGTTTCTGTTTAGAACTTATAATTATCTTTTATTAATTCTCAAATCGTGATTTTTGTTCAATCGTTAGTTTTCAAATCATTATACTTTGCGGAAGCTTTTTAAAAAGCTCGCGTCATCTTAGGTATTTTTGTTAAAAACATGCATTTCTTTTGAGAACCCAAGTTCTACCTACTTCTAGCAAATATGAAACAAAAGGCAGTATAAAATCCAAATTTTAAGTAAAATCCATAGAGACCATATTTATAGAAGAATACCCAATTAAAACTTAAAATCATAAATAAGTAAGAAGCAATATAAAAGAGGTCGTGTGGCCACTGCTGAGTCCTCCACCGTACCGATCCGCCTATGTTTGGGGACTACCTGTACAGTAAAGACAAAAGGGGTGAGTTTACGAAAACTTAGTGTGTAATCCCCACAGACAACAGTCAAGCAATCAGAAACACACAGTCTGGGCCTAAGCCATTTTCAATATCAGTAACAGTATCAATTTGGGCCTTAGCCCATCTCAGTATGGTAAGCAGTAGGGTCTTAGCACATTACAGTACCAGTGACAGTAACAGTAACAGTAACAGTAGCAGTAGGGCCTTAGCCCATAACAGTATCAGTATGCAGTAATGCAGTTTACAATATGCAAGTCCTACCCAACCAACTACTATACACCATCTCCTATCCAACCCTGCACTTCTGTAGGGATTAAATCACCCACCCATCCCTACACTTACAAATAGCGCCGGTTACGGCACTAAACAGTATTTGCAACTGAGCTGCCAGTATTAGGCTTGAAGCCATTAGTAAGTCGCAACTATACTGCCAGTATATTAGGCTTAAAACCTTTCAGTACACTTCATCCACGTATATCATCCTATCCCCATGCAATGCAGCATATAGTCATGGCATGCTATCACATAGTATCATGCATGTAATCAGTGCAGTATATTGTAATCATGCTCAGTATACAGTCATACATATATATCATTCAGTCAATTAGGGATTTAGGTAAAGCTTACCGGCCCCACAGTAGGTTCAGAGTCGTCTTGGGCGACCCGTGCAACCTTAGTAAACAAATGAGTGAGAATGGTCTCACACACCCATGTTGTCTACATGTGTGGCCTACACGGCCCAAATTGGCCTTGGCCGTATGGCTCACACGGCCTGGCCCATCATCCCACACGCCCATGTCATTCACCCGTATAGGCCCACACGTCTGTGTGGCCCACATAGCCCAATTTGTCGAGCCCGTGTCCCCCACAAGGCCTCGCCAGCTATCATACGGCCGTGCCATGCTCTAGTATCATGCGCGCACAGCCTGGCTCGTCGATCACACACCCGTGTTCCATCACACGGCCTACCAGACGGGCTACCACACACTCACGTGACGTCAACAGTAGGCTTTTTTGGCTTTTTGCCAAGACTCGTTTTTAGTGTTTCGGGTACACACCTGGTTTGTTTTCCCTGTTAACCCAACCACGAGCACTCCAAAACCTAGAATCGACCATCTCGAGTCCAAAACCAGTCACTTAAATTGAATTGTTAAGAACAGACAACTCTTGAAAATTATCGACAACCTTACTTTCAACGAACAATTGTGATTTCTCGTTACTAGAGTGTCGAAAAATAGCCTATAGTCCTTGATTGTCTCGTAATCAGAATACAAACTTTCAATAATACAACACCTTAACAAAATGAAACAAAACACACTACTAAACTTACTGAAAACACACCAAACGTAGAGGTGTGCAATAACGATGTGAAAGAGGTAGAAATCGAGTTTGAGAGTAAGGGGAAAATGTGAAAAATGGCAACAAAGGGGAATTTCGGCTGACAAAACAAAAAGAAAAGGTGGAGAGGGGAATTTTGCAGAGATTTTTGGCAGGTGAGTACAGAATAATTGGGTGACTCCTCGTTTCCTTGATTTACTCCCACTAAACCTGATCCATGCCAACTACTCCAGATTCCACTCTAATTCAAACACCCACACGGTATTAGCAGCAAAAATAATGCCTCAGTACAGACCCGAACCCAAGACCTCCCTTACTCCAACACTCCTCTCAACCACCAGACCAACAAGCCTATTCTGATATAAACTTACTAGTAATAACACTCCTCTCAACCACCAGACCAACAAGCCTATTCTGATATAAACTTACTAGTAATTAAACTTAAGCCTACTGAACAAGAGTAAGGCTTTATTTATAAAATACAAAAAAATTGCCTAAATTAAGGCTTAGACCCAAGACCTCACACACACACACCCAGAATACTTAACCACTAAAGCAGACAGATAATTGTGTCATAAATACACAGAAGCAAATATACAATTTTTTTGGGTGTCACAACTCTACCCCCTAAAAGAAAATTTCGGCCTCGAAATTTTACCTAATCAGAGCAGATGAGGATATTACTGACACACCGCATCCTCAGGCTCCCATATGGTCTCTCCAGTGCTATGATTTCGCCATAAAACTTTAACCAGTAGGATAAACTTTTTCCTCAAAACTTTTATATCACTATCCAATATCTAAACTGGCTCCTCCTCAAAGGTCAGATCTACCCTAACCTCGATCTCCTCCACTGGAACAATATGCATAGGATCAGAGCGGTAGCGCCTCAACATAGAGACATGGAACATGTCATGGATATGATCCAACTCCAGAGATAGCTCCAACTGATAAGCAACCGGTCTCACTCTCTTCAGAATGCGATAAGGCCCAATAAACCTAGGGCTCAACTTGCCCTTGCGACCAAGCCTCAGTACTTTTGTCCATGTTGAGACCTTAAGAAAAACAAAGTCCCCCATAGAATACTCAATCTCACAACACTTCAAATCTGCATAAGACTTCTGCCTGTCAAATGCCGCTTTCAGTCGGTCCCGAATCAATCTAACTTTTTCCTCTGTCTCAGAAACTAGTTCAAGACCCAGAACACGTCGCTCGCCCAACTCAGTCCAACATAAGGAAGTACGGTACTTACGAGCATATAGGGCCTCATAAGGTCTATCTGTATGCTAGACTAGTAGTTGTTATTGTAAGTAAACTCTGCCAATAGTAAATACTCCTCCCAACTGTCTCGGAAGTCAATAACACAGCTCCTCAACATATCCTCTAGTATCTGAATCACTCTCTTAGATTGACCATCGGTCTGAGGATGGAACGCAGTACTGAAGTCTAACCTAGAACCCAAAGCTTCATGTAACTTCTTCCAAAACCAAGACGTAAAGCGAGGATCCCTATCAGAGATGATCAAAACTGACACCCTATGTAGTCTTACTACCTCAATAACATACAGTTTAGCCAGCTTTTGCAGAGAATAGTTAGTACGGACTGGTATGAAATAGGCAGACTTAGTCAATCAATCCACGATGACCCATACTGAATACTTCTTAATGGGCGTTAGAGGTAACCCACTAACGAAGTCCATAGTCACTCTTTCCTATTTCCAAAACGGAATCTTAACCGGCTGCAGCAATCCCAAAGGTAACTGATGCTTAGCCTTAACCTGCTGGCATGTCAGACATTTAGCCATAAAATCGGCAACCTCACGCTTAAGACCTAGCCACCAATATAACTTATAAAGCTCTCTGTACATCTTATTTCCTCCAGGATGCATAGCATATAGGCTACTATGCACTTCTCGCAATATAGACTACCTCAATTTAGTATCATTTGGAACACAGATTCTCCCACGGAAACAAAGTACCCATTCGCTATTCAGTCCAAAATCCACAGTATTACCACTCTCAACCTGCCGGAATCGTAGACCCAACGACTCATCCTCTAATTATTTACCCTTAATCTGATTAATCCACGTGGCTTAACTTGAAGCTTGGCTAGCAAACCACCAACATCAAATAAACTGAGGCGAGTAAACATCGCCCTCAAATCAGCCATAGCCCTACAGCTCAGTGCATCGGCTACCACATTGGCCTTACCAGGATGGTACTCAATCGTGTAGTCATAATCTTTAAGCTGCTCAATCCATCTACACTGCCTAAAATTTAGCTCTTTCTAAGTAATGAGATACTTGAGGCTCTTATGATCAGTGTAGATGATACACTTCTCACTATACAGATAATGCCTCCAGATTTTCAGTACGAAGACCACAGTGGCAAACTCCAAGTCATGTGTCGGATAATTCACCTCATGAATCTTAAGTTGACGAGGTGCATACGTTACCACCTTACCCTCCTACATCAATACACATCCCAAAACCAACGTGTGATGCATCGTTGTAAACAGTAAACTCTTTTCCAAACTATGGCTGTATCAAAACAGGGGTCTCAGTTAGTAAGTCTTAAACTTCTCAAATCTCTCTTGTTTTACATCAGTCCAAATAAACGGCATACCCTTACAGAGCAGCTTAGTCAATGGTGCTGCAATCAGTGAAAAGCCCTCCACAAATTGTCGATAATATCCCTCCAGTCCCAGAAAACTACGAATATTAGATACAATCTTAGGCTGTTTCCAATCCAACACTGCCTCAATCTTTCAAGGATCGACCCTAATCCCCTCAGCAGAAACCACATTCCCCAGAAATGTTACTTCTCAAAACCAGAACTCACATTTACTGAACGTGGTGTACAGTTGCTTCTCTTGCAGAATCTGTAGTACCACTCTAAGGTACTCATCATGTTCATCATCAGTCCTCAAATATTCCTGTATGTCGTCAATGAACACCGTAACAAACCAATCCAAATAGGGCTAGAATACTCGGTTCACTAGATCTATGAAAGCTGCTAGTGTATTAGTCAGTCCAAATGGCATTACTAGGAACTCGTACTAACCATAGCGAGTTCTAAATGTCGTCTTATGCACATTAGCCTCCTTTACCCTCAACTGATGATACCCTGATTGAAGATCAATCTTAGAGAAAATCGAAGCTCTTCAGAACTGGTCAAACAGATCATCTATCCTCGCTAGGGGGTACTTATTCTTAATAGTCAATTTGTTCATTTGTCGTTAATCGATGCACATACGCATGGATCCATCCTTTTTCTTTACAAATAGTACTGATGCTCCCCACAGAGACACACCAGGATGGATGAACCCACGATCTAATAGCTCTTGTATTTAAGCCTTAAGCTCTACAAGCTCCTTCGGTGCCATTCTATAAGGAGCGATAGACAACGGAGCTGTAACAGGAAGGAGCTCAATCCCAAACTCTACTTTCTGATTCGGAGGTAACCCAAGTAGCGCATCAAAAAACACATCTGGAAACTCATTTACCGTTCTAATATCCTTAATAGAAGATTCCCCAACATCCGTATAACTTATGAAAGCTAAGAATGCCTCGTATCCCTTGCGAACCAACTTTTCCACCCAATTAAGACTACCTCACTATCCTCTACAGTTCTCAGTACAACCCTTTTAGTAGCACATCCAAACTGACTCGGTACTTGACCAACCAATCCATCCCCAGTATCAAATCAAACTCTCCAAAAGGTAGTTCCATCAAACCAGCCAGAAAATTAGCCCCTTGAACCTCTAAAAGAACGTCTCTAAACATCTTAGTTACTTTTACTGATTGTCCCAGCGAACTCAGTACAGTCATTTCACTCGTAGTGCTCTCAACCAAGATACTTAGGTTTTCAGTCATAGTACAAGCTATCTAGGAGTGAGTAGATCCAATATCTATCAGTACAGTATAAGGTACATCGTAAATAAAGAACATACCTATGATGATGTCCGGAGCATCTCCATCCCTTCGACGACGTGCAGCATAAACTAGAGCCGGCTGCCTCGCCTCAGTTTGATTAGCACCTCTGCTCGGTGCTCTCTGCCCACGGCCCATAACATTTCCACCTCTGGCTTGCCAACGACCTCTCAATGGCTACTGAACTACCCTCGGTGGCTGTGCAGTACCAGTGCCCAGAGCTTGCATCTGATCAGGTCTCCGCGGGCACTCCCTAATACGGTGCTCCAACGAACCGTACCTTAAGCAAGCCTCAGTCCTTTTCCAACACTCGCCCTGATGGCGTCTACCATAATCAATACATGGCTGCTATCTAAAAGCAGCAACAAGGGCCCTAACTCTAACCGACCCATTAGCAATAGCCTTTTTCTTAGGCCTCTGAACGGAAATTGAGAGCTCTGAATCCTTCTTGTTCCTACCTCTCTCTATGTCGCGATTTTGGCGCTCAGTGCGCTTAACCTCTTCAAGGATCTTCACATTTTCCACCAGTACAGAAAAATCTCGCTCCCTCTGTGGAGCTATCAAAACCTTCAAACTATCTCTGAGGCCATCCTCGAAACGTATACATCGCTCGTACTCAGTCGCCACCATACCTCGCGCATAGCAGCTCAGTCGCAGAAATTCGACCTCATACTCGGCCACTAATATATCACCCTGAGCCAAATTTAGGAACTCTCTCCTACGGGCATCCGTATAACTGGCTCCCACATATTTTTCTTGGAAAGTTAATTTGAAGAATCCCAGGTCAGTCGTTCAGGCTGAGTGCACTCCTTAACAGTAAGCCACCACTGGTAAGCCTCATTACGTAGCAACGACACTGCACCCTTTAATTTCTGCTTGGTGGTGCAGGCCAAATCGTCTATGATCCTTTCAGAAGCCTCAATCTAATACTCAGCCATATTAGGGGCGACACCAATAACACCCCTGAATATTTCGACTCCATTAGACTAGAGTCATTCCGTAACCGACCCTCAGCCTCCAGTTTCAGATTATCAGATAATTAACCTCGTGAGTCTTGAGCTGTCGAGACGTATAAGCAACTACCATACCGTATTATATCAGAACACAACTCAGACCCACGTGTGACGCATCATTATAAACGATGAAGTCTTTCCCAAGCTCAGGCTATATCAGAACTGGTGCCTGAGTCAAAATTGACTTAAGTTTCTCAAAATTCCCTTACTGGGCATCGGTCCAAACAAAAAGAACTCCCTTACGCAATAGTTTAGTCAATGGTGCTGCGATCAAAGAGAACCCCTCAACAAATCAATGGCAGTATCCTACTAACCCCAGAAAACTACGAATCTCTGACACAATCTTCGACTTTTTCCAATCCAACACAGCCTCAATCTTACGAGGATCCACACGAATCCCCTCAACAGATACCACATACCCCAGAAAGGTAACCTCTCGAAGCCAGAACTCGCACTTAAAGAACTTCTCATACAATTGTTTCCCTCAGAGAGTCTGTAGAAGAACCCTGAGATGCTAATTGTGCACATCCTCTGACTTAGAATAAACCAGAATATCGTCGATGAACACTACCACGAACCGGTCCAAGTAGAGTTGGAACACTCGGTTCATCAGATCCACAAATGCCGCTGGTGCATTGGTCAACCCAAATGGCATAACTAGGGACTCTTAATGTCCATATCAAGTCCTAAATGCCGTCTTATGCACATCGGTCTCTTTTACCCTCAACTGATGATAACTTGATCGCAAGTTAATCTTTGAGAACATTGACGCCCCTCTGAACTGGTCGAATAAATCATCTATCCTTGGGAGTGGGTACTTATTCTTAATCGTCAACTTATTCAACTGACGGTAATCGATACACATCCTCATCGTGCCGTCATTTTCCTTTACGAACAAAACCGGTACTCTCCATGGAGACACACTGGGACGAATAAACCCACGATCTAACAACTCCTGTATCTGGGCCTTAAGTTCAGAAAGTTCATTTGGTGCCATTCGGTAAGGGGCGATGACACTGAAACTGTACCAGGAATCAAGTCGATCCCAAACTCTACCTCTCAGCTCGAAGGCAATCCCGGTAGTTCCTCTGGAAACACATCTGGAAAGTCCCTCACAGTGCGGATGTCCTTAACCGAAGAGTCTACAGAATCCAAAACACTGATATAAGCCAAGAATGCCTCACATCCCTTTCTTACCAACTTCTTTGCTACCAATGCAGAGATCACATTACTCAGATAATTTCGTTGTTCCTCAATCACGACTATCTTATTATCCTCCTCAGTCCTTAGAACAATCCTCTTTCCAGCATAATCCAGACTCACATGATGCTTTACCAACTAGTCCATGCCCAAAATCAAATCGAACTCCCTAAATGGAAGCTCTATCAAGTCAGCTAAGAATACAATCCCTTGGATCTCTAACGGTACATCTCTGAATAATTTACTAACTCTAACAGATTGCCCCAACGGACTCACCACTGAAATCTTACTAATAGTGCTCTCAGAAGGTATCCCCAAGGTCTCAGACACAGAACATGCAACATAGAAGTGTGTAGAACCTATGTCTATTAGTGCAACATAAGGTACATTAAAAATTAGAAACGTGCCAGTGATGACGTCTTGAGCATCTCCATCCTCACGGCGACGTGCAGCATAAACTAGTACAGGCTGTCTCACCTCAGCTGGCCCAGCACCTTTACCCGATGCTCTCTGACCTTAACCCATACCATTACCACCCCTAGCCTGTCCTTGGTCCTTAGGTGGCTGCTGTATGACCCCTCTCGGTGGTTGTGCAGTCTCATCAACTGAAGCTTGCATCTGATTACTCCTCAGTGGACAATCCCTAACTCGGTGCTCAGCAGACCCATACCTCAAACATGCTCCAGCAACTCTCCAACACTCGCCTGGAGGACTCCTATTACAGTGCTGAAAGATAGCCACCCTAGAAGGAACAACCATAGTAGGCCCAATTCTTACGGATCCATCAGTTTTGGCCTTTTTCTTAGGCCTCATAGCAGAATTAGAAGGCTCTGCATCCCTCTTAGCCTTCCCTCTATCACAGTTCTGACACTTAGTGCACTTCACCTCTTCGGCTATCTTGACTTTCTTGACCAAGGCTGAGAAATCCCGCTCTCTCTGTAGAGCTAACAAAACACACTAGCTGTCGCGGACACCATCCTCAAACCGCACACAACGCTCACACTCGGTCGCCACCATTCCCCTCGCATAACAGCTCAGTCTTAGAAATTCAGCCTCATACTTGGCCACAGAACGATCCTTCTGTGTGAGATTTAGGAACTCACGTCGCCTAGCATCAGTGTAGCTAGCTCCCACATACTTACTCTAGTAAGTGGTCTTAAATAAAGCCCAAGTCAACCGATCGGGCTTGTAACACCCCTAACCCACATCCGATGTCAGAATGGGGTTACGAGGTATTACTGGACGAGACACGACTTTCGTACATTCGTAGATACATATATGCTAAATTCACATTTTTAAAACATAAGTCTGTTTAAAACATTATTTAAACCATTTAAAATCATACCACAATTAAGTATGAAAACTCAAAGCCATGTATAATATACTTTTCAAATACATACAAATATTCATGTATCATCTTCATAGGTAAACCGAATACCTCATAAAATTTCAGCATGTAATAGCTCAATGATATACATATACTAAATGATCAAACATAACATATGCGACATTGATCTTTAGAAACATAGTCTATTATACTTTCATAAACTCTTAATCATTTAATACACAACTAACCAAACCAAATTTACTTAATACGAATATAAACTTCTTACTTTATTATAGCATACATTATTATTCAAATGATCAAAACCAAATACAATGGTCGATTATAAACTTGCTAAGTTCAATAACATTAATAAATGTAAATTTTCATATACTCAATCACATTTGAATTTCTAAACTTAAATACTGATACATTAATATCATTTGATACTTAAATATAATTTAACATGTATCAGTATATGAAATATATTGAGCATGAGACAAAATGTCTATCTTATTAGTTGATTAACCATACACCATCTCAACGCTTATGCACATACGTATATATTACAACTAAACAAGTCATATATATAATTATAATAATAATACAATGGCCGACATATTATAATTACCAAATGACCAATTCAAATCTCATTTTAAACCAAAACATGGCACACTCGACAAATATTAAGCATTTCCTAAGTACTATAGTTGAATCAAACATGTAAAGTTTATAAGTTTTCTACTTTTACAAATTACACACTTTTCATCAATCACAAGGCTAAATTTCTATTTACAAGGAGGATGATAACTAGCATTATAACAAGATCAAATATATCCTTTCACTCATCCCAAAAGTATATATATATACATATATATAAATACACGCATATAACCATGACAATTTGAGCCATTTACTAGTTCCCATATAATACCATATCATGCCTAATTATTATAACTAATCATTCAAGGAATTATTATTTTATCCATCAACAAATTTGTCATATGTAAATGAATATTCAATGTTTCTATCTTTAGCCAATTATACATATATATCATGTCAAAATTCATAAGCTCATCTATATCATTCAATTCTATAATCAATCATCTATTTAGTCACCAAAATTCATACCATATTACATTCATTCAATAAAGCTAATTTATTTTACAATTAATCGTTTAATGTAACTTATAAAATCATTACAAACATATGCATCTTTTACTAATCTACCGAATCAAACTTTCTAAGCATCCAAGTACCATTTATGCATAAACTATTCATCTCAAACCAGTTACCATTACTTTAACCCATAGTCATTTACCACATACATCACACTCGTATATCATGCATAATACTCACCTAATATATCCAACCACAATTTCACACCATATCAAATATGCCACACACATATATCTTGACCTAACTTTACCTCCATTAGTAAATATATATCAAACATAATTCGCATATAATTATGTATAATGACCGAATTATCAAAACCAATCTTAAAATAATTCAATAAGCCATTTTCTCATGGCTTTTATACATAACCAAAGTTCATTATTTCAAAACATAATCCAGCCTAAACATGCCATAGTCCTAAAAATGCAACTTATAAAATACCGAAGACGGTCGATAGTGTGATAAGCTTCTCTAACGATTCCTTGAATCCAAAATCTATAGAACAAAAACAAACATACACATACAGAGTAAGCTTTTATAGCTTAGTAAGTCATAAGCAAATAAAGAACTCAATGATATAGTTAACTCAATTTAACTAAACCAAGCTATAATATCATTATCACATTTAGCATCAAACATACAACCTTATAAATAATATGTACTTACATACATAAATGTTACCTTGGCCGCATGCTCATGTAATTATATTAGCAAAATATCATTCACTTTTCAAGGCCCAAATGACATTATATAACCAAGTATACTTACTCTCATATTCATAAATTCATGAATCAAAATACAACATCATATACAAACACTTATTATATGGCCGAATATACATGATCTCTTATACACATATTCAAGAATCATTTCAAAAATATTCATATTATTTATTCAAAAGGCCGAATACACATTCCATATTTACATAAGTTCTTCACTTATTTTATGTATGATTCGCAACAAATATCAAGTAACCTACTTACCTTATTTCAAGTGGGTAATAAGCTAATTCATACTTGGTCATTTTAGCTCATTTAACACATTCGGTCATGACTTACAGTTGCCCGATGAACCATTTGGAATTGGATAGGACACTCGGATAATCACACGTATCGTACAATACCAACGTCCCAGACGTGGTCTTACATGTAGCCACATATCGATGCCACTGTCCCAGACAGGGTCTTACATGAATCACATATCAGAATCACATATCGGTCCTAACATATTAAACGTGGTCTTACTCACACATCACATATCATTTATTGTTCTCTCTTTCGTACACTTAGTGCCATCATGTAGTCGTAGCTAATACATTCCTACACACTCAGTGCCATCATATAGCCGTAGTTAATATGTTCTCGCATACTTAGTGCCATCTTTCATTCAATCATATTCACACTTCCCATTCATATTTTCCTTCAATTCACAACCAATTAACATTATTAAAATAAATCATATACCGTCCGAATCGAACTTGAACCATGAAATTTGAATCAATTTCTGTATTAAAATTCATAACTTATAATCATGTATAAATACAATCAATCTACATATATTCGGCCAAATGTAACATGAGCATCAATTTACTTTCATAGTATATTTAATAGTTGATGCACAAATAACAAAGCCACTTACTAAATTTGCATCAAATCATCTTGTTTAATAGAAACATAAGATACTACTCATATAATCAATTTCTATAGCCTTGGCCGAATATAAAATTTGCTTTTTTTTTACTTATGCTTATTTCAGTGATAACTTTTAACTTTATTAAATCTCAATACAAACATATAATTTCACATAGAACCGATTCCGAATATTAACCTTAATTTGCATTTCACTTTATAAATATCACAAATGTGTATTTATTAATATAATACAATATCCATTTGTTTAATACTTTAAAATACCAAGACCAAATCTACATGCCAATATCACTTATCTTGTAATGTAACAAATTTCATAATCAAGACCAAAACGATGAATACATATTTGGCTAAGCATAAATAAATATACTATCATTACATTTCAACATATATATATAGTTCGTTTTTAGTCAAATAAATAACCTCTGTTTGCTTATAAACTTATCTCGGACAATGTAAAATGGAACCGGATGACTAATCGGTAACTTTCGTTTTTCCCTAATCCAAACCCGATTTCTTTGGTTCTTGATCTAAACATATTCAAATTAAGCTCATTAAAACATATTTTCATTCAATTTAGTCCTAAAACACATAAATGGGCAAATTACCATTTTACCCTTGACATTTACAATTTTTACAATTTAGTCCCTATTGCATAAAACATAAAATATGCAAAATTTCAACACACCAATGTTAGGCCGAATATTCCTAGTGTCCATAAAAGTCCATATCTTTCATTTACTTCACATTTTAGTCCCTCAAATTATTATTTTTGTAATTTAGTCCTAATTACTCAAAATCATCAAAAATTCCAATACAAAACATGTTAATCTAAAACATATCTTTCATATTTCATCATCAAAAAACAAAAATCATAAGCTCTTAACAATGGCATAACTCAAAATATACACCAAAATAAAAAATTTAAGCATGGGTTTTGTAGTACTCGAAGCAACGATCTCAAAAACGTAAAAATTATCAAAAACTGACTAAGAATGAACCATAAATCAAGCTTGGATGAACAAATGAAATAAAATCTGAATATGTTAACTTGTTTTAATTATTATATGTTTATTAACCATATTACTAATTTAACCTTTATAATTTAATAAAATTATTACTTTCCTTAGCCATTACCGTCCATTTATATTAGTAATGGCATAATTACAACTTTAAGGCTTCAATTTAGAAAGCCACTAATAATTCAGCCCATTTTAGAAATAACCATTAAATTTTCACTTTATGCGATTAAGTACTTTTATTTAATCGGACACTCGAACGATAAAATTAAATCACGAAAATTTCACAGATATAAATTCACACAAAATAAACACAGGAAATAATTTTAAAATATTTTTTGACTCGAATTCATGGTCCCAAAACTACCATTTCGATTGGGGTCTAAATCGGGCTGTTACGGGGCTGAGTGCCCTCCTTGACCGTCAACCACCACTGATACGCCTCATCCCCAAGTAGAGACACAGCCCCCTTAAGCTTCTGCTCATCAGTGAAGTCCAGATCATCCATAATACGCTCTGTAGCCTCCATCCAGTACTCAGCCACACTTGGAGCAACCCCAGCAATGCCCTTAAACAGTTCAGCCCCATTAGACAGGAGTCGTTTCGTAACCGACCCACGGCCCCCAAATCCAGTGTTGGGTCTAACGACCCTCTCTAGAATACGAAGAATGGCTTGGGACAGTACGTCATCCCCAGCCGTATGATCGTAAGGTTCTGTCCGAGTATCAGTCATAGGCGATGCCGGTGTCTCACTAGCATCTACCACCGGTATAGTATCAGAAGCAAGGCATTCATCTCGAGCCCCTCTACGGCCTCTAACACGGCCTCTAGTACCCCGTCCACAAGTACCACCTTGCTCATCATATCTATCGAATTAATTTGTATTAAAAGTTTTATACAAATCAGTTTACAGTTCCAATGTTTTATTAACAAATATGTTTTATGTAGTATAGTTATCAGAGTATTCAGTGTCGGTTGTCGCGAGAAAGTCATCTCACTACAGTTTCAATTTACACTACCTAGAGTGTTTTAGAAAAGTACTACCTAGGTAGTTTTTGAATACAGTTTCAGTCAGATCAAACAGTCTTTCAGTATAAACTAAGTATGCTTTCAGTCATTTCAATCAGAGTTTCAGAAAAACTTACTTGGATCGGCGCCGGAGGCTTAGTGTACCACTTTCTCAGTATCAAAAACATTTCAAAATCATTTTCTCAAAACCATACTTAACCCAAAAACCACATCCAAGTTTTGCAATCGAACTCTGATACCACTAAATGTAACACCCCAAACTCGACCTAGACATTATGGCCAAATCTAGTGGCGTCACATGAGAGTGTTTTTTGAAAACCTTTTCTATTGTCAGAAACGTGTCCAGATTATTATTATTTTTTAGCGTGAAAGTCTTGAAAACCATTCATTAATACGAAAATCTATAATTAAGTTTTTAAAACGTGCTTGTAAAGTCACAGTTTACAAATCAATAAAATAACAATTTGAAATCCCAAGTAAAAATCAAAAGCAGTACAAGTCTAAAATTACATCAAAAATCCCAAAATTATCAGAAAGGATAAAGTAGTAAATAACCAATAAAACCGTTAAGTGGCTAGCAGTGGTCACTGTCGAGCCCTCCATTTCACCGGTCCATCTACTGTTGGGGATTACCTGATAGATAAATAAATAAAGGGGTGAGTTTTCGTAAACTCCATTTGTACATCCCCACAGTAAAGCATGTATGTAATAGATACCAGTCAACCAGTCATAAATCAAGCCTGAGCTCTTAACAGAATTAGTGTGGATCGTAGCTCACCCAGTACAGAATTAGATCAGATGTAATCAGGCCTTAGTCCATACAGAAAACACATGCATATCAAATCAGAAATAGATCATGCCCACCAACCCTACATACCATCTCCGTCCACCCTACACACCATGTGGGGGTAAAATCGACCCACCCAACCCTACACATAAAGTATGGGGATAAAATCAACCCATCCAACCCTACACACCATGAGGTACCGTAAAACGGCACATAAAAAATAAAGGCAGTACAGCTACCAGTCAAACGGCTAAAGGCCTTACAGTCTTCCATCTCTTCAATAGTAAACCCAACCCAATGTAATGCAACATAAATAGTGTCATGGCCTGTTTTCGTGTAGTAAATAGATCATACAGATTTATCAAAGCAGATACAATACACATGCTAAATATACATTTACTTAATCACATTTCAGAATAGGGGTCTTAGCATCACTTACCGACCCTTTCACAGGTCACAATCGACTAAGGTGACCCGTGCAACCTTTTAGAACAATTCAGAATAATGGGCTTACATGCATGTGTGGCTTGCCCGTGTGGCCCACACAACCCAACTTGACCTTGCCCGTATGGATCACACAGCCTGGCTCAAATCCTACACGCCCGTGTGGCCCATACAGCCCAATTGGCCTAACTCGTGCCTCGCACACGGCCTAGCCAACCTCACATGCCCGTGTTTATCATGCCCTTGTGGCATGCGCACAGCCTGGCTCGTCAATCACATGGCCTTCATACGGGCAGTCCACACACCTGTGTGGCGTCGACAGCCTCATTTTCAGCTTTTGCCGAAACGCATTTTTAGTGCGTTCAGAGTACACACCTGGTTCGTTTTCAATGACAACGCTATTTCGAGCACTCCAAAACCTACATTTAACAATTCTGAGTCCAAAACCAGTCTCTTGATTCGAATTGTCCCAAAACGATAAATCCCGAAACCTACATTAACTTTACTTTTACTAACAACGACGCTTCCTCGCTGACCAAAACATCGTCTAGCAGTCCCCCAAATTCAGATTGTTTCCTAAACAGAAAAGTAAATCCTTCTTAATTGATAAACAGAATCCTTAAGTTTTAACAAAACGCAACACTTACCGCCTACGAAAACGAGAATAGTGTACACGAACGATTTGAAAGAAAACAAACAAAAGAGGGTGATGGAAAGGCAATATTTAGGCAGCAAAATAAGAAATTTTGGAAAACAAAACAGCGAGAGAGAGTTTTGGGAAAAGAGATAACTGAATTTTCCAAAAAAAATTATTAGATAATTGCCAATCCCCAAATCACTCCATCAAACCCAACCAACTCAAACACTAAGTGTTTCACTCCAATTTAAAGTCCCACACGGCACTAGCACAAAAATTAATGCCCACACTGCGTTTTGAATACAGGACCTCATCCTTAAACCATCTCCTCTTATCTACCAGACCAGCAGGCCTATTCTGATATGCTTCTACTAACTTTTACTTAAAAGCCTAATTACCAAGAGTTAGGCTTTATTCAATAAAGACAAAAAAATTAACCCAAGTCCTTGCTTGAGCTTTGGACCTCCCCAAAAACACCCAGAGCACATATCCACTAAAGCAGACAATTATTTATGTCAAGTAATTTGCAAAAAAAATTTCAGAAATTTTCATGCACGACATGTAATGCCCCAGATTTTGGGCCTAGAAGAGATGCGCTTCGTGTGTCGAAAAAAATTAGATATTGTTGTGCGAAGAAAAAATAAATAAATAAAATTTTTAAAGTACATGTTTAGTTCAATATTTGAGTGAATTAAGAAGGGTTGGTAGTGTGAGAAAAATCCTAGGCTCGATCTAGGGCTTTAGCAAAATTTTACATTTTTTTTAAAAGGAACTTGGGCACTAGGATAAAGGCTTATTAATAAAGCCTAATGGAATTTGACATAAATGATGCACCTGGCCCAGTGGCAAAAGGCGCTAGGAGTGTGAAGGGGTGCCTGGGTTCGAGACCTTGCTCGCACAAGTTATTTTATTTTTCTTTTAAGTGAACCTGGAGTACGTCTTAAAGAGTTTATACTTAAATGGGGAGGAAAGTTAACGCAAACAAGGTAAGCGGCGTCGTGGCAAAGGACGTGTAGTGTAGTCAAGGGGTGGAAGATTCGAAACTGGGTGGTGGCATGCATTTTTGGTTTTTACCAAAAACCCTAGTTGAGGGTAAATAGGCTTTAAAAATAGTTGGGGATGAAATATGATGCAATGAGCGTCTGGGGTGCAGTGGCGAGAAGTGTGCTATGGGATCCAAGGGATCGCAGGTTCGAAACCCAGGGCAGACGGAGTTTTTGTTTTTACTCTTAAAATAATCGTGGCTTCAGCAAGTAAGTGTTATAATTAATGTGACCGTATTATAGTATAAGAAGTTTTACGATGCAGTGGCTAGCAGCATGTGGTGAGGTACGAACCGTAGTGAGGCCTAGAGTTCGAGGGTTCGCATGCGCAAATGGGAAGAATTATTTTGCTGCACGCAAGGAGGAGCTGGTGTTGGACCGAAACACCAAGGGTCTGACGCAGCTGCTGTTCGGTGGGGAAGAATTTGAATGCAAATCAAATTTGGTGGATGGCTTAAATCAAGGTTATGGGATAAGGATATGATGGAGATAAAATTTGAGAAAAATAAGGAATTTGATTTGGAATGGGCTATTGCTGATTGTGGGACTTTTTTATTTTATTTATTACTTCTTTGGCGCAAAATGTGTATTCTTTTTACTCTCTTGCTTTTGCATAATTCCTTTTCCTTCTCTTTTCTTTCACACTTCTTAAGTTTTATCTCTTAATTTTTTTCGTTTCTTTCCCTTTGACAAATAAATACTTGAGTAATCACATACCTTTCTTCTCTCTCTTTTTTTCACGCCAAATACTCTTCCTACCCCTTCCCTATTTAACTTAGCCGAATGCTTCTTCTTCATTGAAAAGTTGATTCATACTCTTTGGGGATTTTATTTCTCGTTGGCAAGCGATCTCGTGATCGGTAGGTGAGCTAGATCTTTTTCGACTTTTGTTAAATATTTTTAGACTCTTTCTTTTCTATACTCATAAAAGTCAATTTTTTTCCTATCCTTCCAATGTCATTACTTCAGTTAATCTATGGTTTCTCTATTTATTTCACTAGCCTTGAAAGTGTCGGATCTACATTACCCTGAAGGTTGGAGTGATTTCAATTGATCTATTAGCTGTTGACTAAGGTAAGTGGCTATGATTTATCAAGTAGGGTCAAATGTTCTAGTAGCCTATGACTTGCCAAATACATTTTTAACTACACATTTTAACAACTCTGTTTCTTGATCTAGGCTTGTGTCAACACAAATCTGTCAAGAGTTGGGCACTTTGATAGGTTGTAGGTTGGTGTTCAAGGGCGTTGTTGCTAGGTTTGCAAAAAGGTGTGTACATACACTACACACACACGATAGATCAGTAAATCCCGAAAAGCCAAAATGTTGAAATGTCGAAAAGCTAAAAATTTGGCTACGGTAGTCCTGCGAGTGCACGAACACTCGTACGAGAGTATTCAATATGTTATCAAAGGCCTATGAGCGATCTCATGGACCTGGGTCATGTTTTGGCTAACCGGGCCAAAATAGGCCGACGGACTTGTGGGCCCAAACTAGCAGAAATTGATATGTTGATAATAACTGATGAGTTGATAAAGTTGTTGAATGGTTTGGAATGTGATTGGGCCTAGTGGGCCATACAAATGTGATTGGGCTGGATGGGCTATACGAATGTATGAAAGCATGCAGACTTACTAGGGTTTTATAATAAACTTTTAGGCTTAGTTTCTATTAAATCCTTAAGCGGGCATAAGACTTAATTTATCAAGTACGTCTGTGGACAAGTCATAAGGTTAAGGTGTGGCAATGGGCATATGCATATTTAGGATTAGATCTAGGGAGAGCTTGGTACTTAAGCGGTCTTAATGACCCACCCCCTCTTCTCTAGAATCCTACCTGGTGCATAATGTCTGTTCACTTTAGCCAATGAGGACTTGTTGATGGGAAAAAGTTCGTAATTAAGACCCATACGTTAGTAAATTACTAAGATACCCCTGTAGGGTAGAATTACTGAAATACCCTTGTGTGTTATAAGTATGTCTTATGTATATTGTATGCTATATGTGTTATAATGTTGCATGTGGGTGGGAATTATATTGGAGGAAGTGTTATATGAGGATCGCATAGTCGCTTGACGACCGTGGATCTAACGAAGGCTTTTAAGCCCATTATATGATCAGTAGCTTTGCTGCAACGTTCGGTAATACCGCAACTAGCGCTACCCTTGGAGTGTATCGGATGGGTGGGCCGATATAGTTATCCCCATAGGATGTGTTTCAGTTGGACAAAGATGATGTGTAATGATTGGATGGCTTGGGTATTGCATCATTGCATTATTTCATGCATGATTGTTCTAAATTTTATGCTACTGTTGTATTGAGCTCAAGCCCAAGATGACTTGTGTTGCATGATATGTATATTGTTGCTGAGGGTTGTACACACTGAGTTTCAAAACTCACTCCCTCTTTTATTTTTCTCAGGTGAACCTCAGTAGGCGATTCGACGGATGGAGGGACTCAGAGGTGGCCAACTAGCAAGACAATTTAGACTTGTTTCTTTTTATTTATTAAAAGTTCTAAGTATTTTAATTATTAAAGTCCGGATTGTAATAAGGCCTTTTCTCTGGTTATTATTATTCATTGTTATGCTATAAGGATGGAACATAGACCTGTTTCTATTAAACACATTTCAAATTTTTCTGAAATCAATTAATGTTTTTTTTTTAAAATTAAGCTTCCGCAGTTAAAGAGATTTTTTTTAAGTAACTATTAAAACGTAACAAAGAATTAGCTTTTAAATACACCTCATTCTAGAAACAAATACAAACTAGGATTTTACTTGAAATTTCTTTTGGAAGGGTTTTTAATGAAAACAAGGTTTTCGATAAAACACTTCAATACGACACACTGGATTCGGCCATAATGCCCAGGCTGGGTTTGGGGTGTTACACGAGAAATCACAAAAGCTGAAATTTTGGGGCGTTACATAGCTTGGGATAGTGCATCATCCTCAGCCACACGATCATGGGGCCCTGATCCAATCTCAGTAATAGGCGACACCGGTGTCTCACTAGTGTTTAGATTTGGTATGTTACCAAATGACGAGGACCCAGCTCGAGCCCCTCTACGGCCTCTAACAAGGCTTCTTGTACCCCGTCCACGAGTACCACGTATGCTCATTGTCTAATCACGTTTATCTATATTAACAGTTTTATAAATCAGTTACAATTCCAATGTTTATTAACAAATATTTTATGTGAAGTAGTATTAGAAGTGTAATGTTTGTTTTCGTACAACACAGTGTTTATCAGTTTTACTACAGTCTCAATATACACTATTTTGAGTGCTTCTAGTACAGTCTATCTATAGCAGTCTCAGTATATACTACCTATAGCAGTTTCAGTCAAGAACATATAACAGTTTCAGAGAACTTATAGGATCGGCACCAGAGACTAGGTGTACCACACATCCAGTAAAAATATTTTCAATTTCAATCATAAAAAATTCAATCATGTAGAACCCCCAATTTTAAAAACCATAACCACAGCCGAGTTTTACAACCTGACTCTAATACCACTAAATGTAAGACCCCAAATCCAGCCTAGACTTTATGGCCGAATTTGGCAATGTCACATGGAAGTGTGTTAGAAATCCGTATCATTCGCTAAAACCGGTTTCCGTTTAGAACTTATCATTATCTTTTATTAATTCTCAAATCATGATTTTTGTTCAGTCGTTAGTTTTCAAATCATTATACTTTGTAGAAGTTTTTTAAAAAAGTTTGCGTCATCGTGGGCATTTTTGTTAAAAACATGCATTTCTTTTGATAACCCTAGTTCTACCTACTTCTAGCAGATATGAAACATAAGGCAATATAAAATCCAAATTTTAAGTAAAAATCCATAGAGGTCGTATTTACAGAAGAATACCCAATTAAAACTTAAAATCATAAATAAGTACGAAGCAATATAAAAGAGGTCGTATGGCCACCACTGAGTCCTCTGCCATACCAATCTGTCTATGTTTAGGGACTACCTGTACAGTAAAGACAAAAGGGGTGAGTTTACGAAAACTCAGTGTGTAATCCCCACAGACAACAGTCAAGCAATCAGCAATTAGAAACACATAGTCTAAGCCTAAGCCATTTTCAGTATCAGTAATAGTATCAATTTGGGCCTTAGTCCATCTCAGTACAGTAAGCAGTAGGGCCTTAGCCCATTACAGTAATAGTAACAATGACAGTAACAGTAACAATAACAGTAGTAGTAGGGCCTTAGCCCATAACAGTATCAGTACGCAGTAATCCGGTGTACAGTATGTAAGTCCTACCTAACCAACCACTATACACCATCTCCTGTCCAACCCTGCACTCCTATGAGGATTAAATCACCCACCCATCCTACACTGACAAATAGCACTAGTTGCGGCACTAAATAGTATTTGCAGCTGAGCTACCAGTATTAGGCTCGAAGCCATTAGTAAGTCGCAGCTCTGCTACCAGTATATTAGGCTTAAAGCCTTTCAGTACACTTCCTCCAAATATATCATCCTATCCCCATGTAATGCAACATACAGTCATGGCATGCTATCACATAGTATCACGCATGTAATCAGTGCAGTATATTGTAATCATGCTCAGTATACAGACATACATATAAATTATTCAGTCAATTAGGGATCTAGGTAAAGCTTATTGACCCCATAGTAGGTTCACAGTCGTCTTGGGTGACCCGTGCAACCTTAGCAAATAAATCAGTGAGAATGGGCTCACACGTCCGTGTTGTCTGCTTATGTGGCCCACACAGCCCAAATTAGCCTTGGCCTTGTGCATCACACGGTCTGGCCCATTATCCCACAAGGTCCAATTGGTCGACCCCGTGTCTCGTACACGGCTGTGTCATACGCGCACGGCTTGGCTTATCGATCACACGCTCGTGTTCCATCACATGGCCTACCATAAGAGTTACCATACGCTAGGGTGATGTCGACAGTAGGCTTTTTCAGCTTTTTGCCAAGACTCATTTTCAATGTTTCGGGTACACACCTGGTTCATTTTCACTGCTAACCCAACCACAAGCACTCCAAAACCTAGAATCGACCATCCCGAGTCCAAAATCAGTCACTTAAATCAAATTGTTAAGAACAGACAACTCTCGAAAATTACCGACAACCTTACCTTCAATAAACAATGGTGATTTCTCGTTACTAGAGTGCCGAAAAGTAGCCCACAGATCCTTGATTGTCTCCTAATCAGAATACAAACTTTCAATAATCCAACATCTCAACAAAACGAAGCAAAACGCACGACTAAGCTTACTGAAAACACACCGAACACAGAGATGTACAATAACAATGGGAAAGAGGCAGAAATTGAGTTTGAGAGTAAGGGGAAAATGTGAAAAACAGCAGCAAAAGGAAATTTCAACTGACAAAACAAAAAGAAAAGGTGGAGAGGGAAATTTTGCAGAGATTTTTGATAGGTGAGTATAGAATAATTGGGTAACTCCTCATTCCCATGATTTACTCCCACTAAACCACATCCATTCCAACTACTCCAGCATTCTAGTCCAACTCAAACACCCACAAGGCATTAGCAGTAAAAATAACGTCTCTGTAACACCCCGAAAATTTCTACAGTGAAATATTATCATTGATATAGTAAAATAAGGAAATAAAGTGACAAGAAGAGGAAATTTGAGTTATGTCATTAGGAAATATATTATGACAAATTAATTCAAGAAAGGACTAAATTGTAAAAGTGAGAAAAATTTTGTTGCCCAAGAATAAATACTCAAAATTTGAGGGGTTAAAAGTATAAATATGAAAAGTTGAAGGACCAATAGTGCAAATATTTTAAGGGTAGAATGATCTAGAAACTAAGGAAAATTGATGAATTAGGACTAAATTGAATAGGTGAAGAATTATGAGGGACTAAATTGCAATTTTACCAAATTAAGTGATGACTCAAGAATGAAATTTTAAAAGATCATGAAGGGTAAAATGGTCAATTGGAAGAGAGAGAAATCTAGAAAGTAATGGTGATGTTGGTGATATTTATAATTATTTAATTAGATAATTATTAATAATATAATATTTTAATAAGATATTTTATTATTTTATTATTTTATTAAGTATATATATATGTGTGTGTGTGGAAAGAAAAAAAGGAGAGAAGAAACCCACCATTTCTATGCACCAACGTGAGAGGAAGAGAGAAAGAAAGAAAGTTTTACTTTCTTTACAATTTGGTCCTTCCACCAAAAATTCACCATTTTCACCTAGAAATCAAAAGAATTTCCATAGCTACCGGAGGAGAAAAATGTTAAGAAGACTATGAGGAGTTAGAATATCAAGTTGGATTCAAGAAATAGAAACTGGAGGAGAGAGAAAATGAAGTTAAAGTTTGGAAACAATAAAACAAGGTAAGAACATCAAGATTTCCATGTATTTTTAAGTTTAATATTATTGAAAAAGCATGTAAATGATGTTAATGTAGAGTTTTCTTATATATGATTCTATGTTCTTGATATGGTAGTGAAGAGAAAATAAGATAAAGTGATGGGAAATGGTGTAGAGAAAGAAAATAAGGGTGATATAAACTTAGTAATTAATATCTTGCACTAAAACAGTTTTGGATAGCAGCAGTAAGCTAACTTTGAAAAATCACCAAAAATGGTAGAAACTGAATTAGGAGTTGAATGAGATATGGAATTAAAGATTGTTGAGTCTATTTTCATATAAAATAAACATAACAGGTAAATGAATTCTGTATTCTGAGATATTTATATTTTTATGAGACTGGTTTAGAATGATTTCGGGATCCTCTGTTCTGACTTGGAAAAATCATTAAAAATTATATAAAAATAATTATGGGACATAATTTATATGGTTAGATTCTTCAATAAGTCTAGTTTCATAAGAAACAAACATGAACATCATTTGAATTTTGTACAAAGAGATAATTAAATTTAACCGAAGAATGGTCAGAACTGTCAAACAGCAAAATAGGGAAGAGTTTAATGAATAAACTGTACTAATTGGCTAAACCAAAAATTCTGAAAATTTTATGGTAAGAAGATATGTGAGTCTAGTTTCAGGGAAAATTATTGGATCTTAATTTGGAGTTCTGTAGCTCAAGATATAAATAATTTAGTGACTATAACTCAATTGGACAGTTTTGAATATACATAGTGAAATTATTGATAATGTTACTTATAAGCATGTTATATAAATTAAGAATGTGGAATGGAGAGGAGGAGGAGGAAAGTATGTATGAATATTCAACTAGCATGGCTAATTTGCATGTTTTAGGCTCAGGGACTAAATTGAATAAAAGTAGAACTTTATGGGAAATTTTGTAAAAATGTCAAAAATGATCAAATTGTATGTAATGGATTATTTTATTATTTAAATTACAAAATTGAATGAAAATATTAATTTAGATCAAGATCAGACGAAAACATGTTTTAGGGATTAAATTGAAAAGTGTTGAAATTATGAAAAATTTTGATATTTCATAAAATTCATGGGCTTTTATCAATATGTATAAGAATAATGGTTGTAAACAAGGATTAAATGACAATAATTTTATTTTTCTGAATTAAGGATGAAATTGTAATTAATTAAAAGTTTTAAGGGTAAAATGGAAATTTTGCCTAGAGCATTAATTAAATGTATTTGACTATGAAATGAATGAAAATGATGATTAAATGTATTTATAAAGACCCGTGCAACTAAAATACGAGACTTGAATGTGGAAAAGAAAAGATATCGGATTAGTAAAATTATAAACATAAACAAGCAACGTGGTAAATTAATGTAGCTTGAATTGTATTTCTAAATACATGAAATTTTGATATAATGTATTACCTGATTTATGTTTATGAAGAAATGGAAAGAAAATGATATTCATCTTGACATGTAAATATTTGATTATTTTTGATACGATGATACAAGAAAATTAAGCATACTGAGACGAGTAATAAAATTTAAGTAAAACATGTCGAGAAAAATAAGCACGTTTAAGCGACAATATGTTTTAATTGGTTTTAAATATGAATGTTAGGTGAAATAAAATATTTGATAAATAAATTAGTAACTCCGGTAATGCTCCGTAACTCTATTCCGGTGACGGATTCGGGTTGGGGGCGTTACAGTCTCAGTACAGACTCGAACCTAAGACTTCCCGTACTCCAACACTCCTTTCAACCACCAGACCAACAAGTCCATTCTGATATAAATTTACCAGCAATTAAACTTAAGCCTACTGAACAAGATTAAGGCTTTATTCATAAAATACAAAAAAAAAATTACCGAAATCAATGCTTGAACCCAAGACCTCTCACACATACCCAAAACACTTAACCACTAAAGCAGACAGACAATTGTGTCATAAATACACGGAAGCAAATATACAATTTTTTTGGGTGTTACAGTAGAGATTTTCGAGGTATTACAATATTAATAATGATAAAAAATTATGTTTTAACCTCTTAAAATTTTATACATAAATTTCAACCCCCTTTAAAATTTTTTATAGATTTGCCATAGTGCTTATGAACCCACAATGACACTCATTTTAAGCCTAGTTGAACAATCAACCACCTCCGAACTCAATTTGCAACTAAACCAAATAAAATATATATATTACTTTTGAAGTATGCTTAATCATGGCTATAGTATAATTTATACATAACATATTTTTAGATATAAAATAATTAAACATAAATATTAATAATTATATTATAAATAAAGTAAACATATAGAAGATAATATTGTTAATTTATATAATAATCAAATAATAAAAATGATTTATTAAAAAGCTCTAAACGAGTAAATGAGTTATTAGTGGAAAACTTTACTGGTATTATTATAGGCAAATTATACTCAAGTCACTAAATTATTAATAAGTTTACACTGTGGTCACTCTACTTTAAAAAGTTACAAAATGATCATTTAACTATTTGAAAGTTTTCTATTTAAGTTAGTAGGTTATTAAAATTATTGATGTATAGTCTTCTATATTCATATTATCTGCATCAATCGAAAGCTCTCATTCCCATTCTCTTCCACAGTTCAATGATCATTAATTTTTTAAGATTTATTCCACTGAACCATTTGAACCAATCAGATTAATTTGATCGATTCAATCACTTGTTCTGTAACGCCTCGAATTTTGGGCCTAGATGAATTAGGCTTTAGGCTTTGGGTCTCATAATTTTTTTAGTAAGCAAGAAAATGACAAATGACATGTTGGCTTTAAGGGTTTAATAAATTTGGAGTGTCTAGGGGTGTTGGAGAAGTTCTGGGTTCGAAATTTAAGGAGAAGGAATTTTTAATTATTAAAGGAACCAGGGCAGTGAGTAGTTGGGCTTTTAAATAAAAATAGGGAAAATGGCATCAAAGAGCCTTGTGGTGGAGTGGCTAAGTGATGCCACTTAGGGTATAGAAAGGTGGCGTTATGGGTTAGCAAGAAGATCCTAGGTTCGAATCCTAGCTTAGTATTTTTTTAGGAGTTTAATTTTAGCCTTCTAGAAGGTTGGAAGTGGTGTGATGATGGACTCTAAGGAGAGTGATCAGAAGAGAAAATTTAGGAAAAAGATTGGGGAGTTATGAGGGAGAAAAACAAGGAGATGAGATGGAAGAGTTGGAGCCGGTTGGGATTTTGGGTAGCCAGAGTTTCGGTTTTGTATATAAATGGGGGTGCCAAATTCTTTTTGTGCTATTTTGACAATTGGAATTCCCTTTGTGCTATTTCGGCAACTATATTGCTCTGCCGAATTCTCCTTCACTTTTTTTGCTCTAAACCTCGCCTCTTCCTTTTGTGTTTTCTTTTCTTCTCTCGTAAAGCCTTAAATCGAATATCATTCTCTTCTTTCTCCATTGCTTGTGCCGTCCCACCTTTATCTCAATTGTTGGGGACCGAATATTCGTGACTTCAAAAGCGAAAAACCTTTGCTCTTGAAGCCGATTTCTTTATCATCCCAAAACTTTGTGTCGAATACTCTAGTAACCGAATCTCTGTTCGGCTATCATCATTCCTTTGATTTTGGTAGATCGAATCTTGGAGAGTTGGAATCAAGCTTGGATCTACAAGTCTCTACCAAAAAGCTATCCATACGTTTCGGCTTTTGGGTAAGTGTTCTTGATTTTGGGATAAATTGGCCCAATAGTCTATAATAAGGGAAAAGCGTGACTTAAGTGGATAGAAGTCACCTATTATTTTGTCTTTAACGATTAAGATTGATGCAGATCTAGGGGATATTCGTGAGTAGTAGCTAAGGAAGGGCTATTAGGACTGGTGGCACACGGTAAGGTTATGGTAAGGCTTCAGTTTTTTGTAAATATTGTGGTTAAGTGTGTGATTGATTGGAGGTTGGTATTGGTTGTAGGTTCAAGGCTAAGGATAGTGTAACACGTCTCATTAACCAGGTGTGTACATACACTGCACACACACATAGATCGGCAAATCCCGAAATGCCGAAAAGCCGAAAGTTTGGCTGCGGTAGTCTTACGAGTGCACGAGCACTCGTAAGAGGGTATTCAAAATGATACCAGAGACCTCATGAGATATCTCATGATCTTGGGTTACGTTTTGGCCAACTGGGCCTAGAATGGGCCAAATAGGCCCTACGGGCCTGTGAGCCCAAATAAGCAAAAGTTGATAATTTGGTAATATTTGATGAACTGATTAAGTTGTTGAATGGTTTAGAATGGATTCGGGCCTGATGGGCCATATATTTGTGAATGGGCCTAATGGGCTATATGGACATGATTGGGTTTAATGGGCCATATGTGATTTTAGAGAAGCATGTAGACTACTATGGTTTTATGGTGGACTCTAGGCCTAGATTTAATGTACTCTCAAGCAACATAATACTTGATTAATTAATCAAACATGTTTGTGGACAAGTCGCAAGGTTAGAGTGTGGCAATGGATGTATGCATGTCTAGGATTGGATCTAGGAAGAGCTTGGTACTTAAGCGGTCCTAGTGACCCACCTCCTCTTCTCTTGAATCCTACCTAGTGCATAGTGTCTATTCACTTTAGCCGCGAGGACTTATTGATGGGCCAATGTTAGTAATTAAAACCCGTACTATTTAGAATTACGAAAATACCCCTGTAGGGTAGAACTACTAAAACCCCTTTGTAGGGTAGAATTACTGAAATGCTCTTGTAAGGTAGAATTACCAAAATACCCTTAGGTAGTAAAATGACTAAAATACCCCTAGGTGCTTAATGTGTGGAAATGTGTATGTTGCATTCATGATATGTATGTTGCATATGGGTGGGATTGATGAAACGGAGGAAGAATTTGAGGATCGTATGGTTGCTTGACGACCATGGATCCACTGATGGCTTTTTAAGCCCAATGTATGATTAGCAGCTTTGCTGCAACGATAGGTAGTACCGCAACCGGCACTACCATTGGTGTGTATGTGATGGGTGGGTCGATATTTATATCTCCACATAGTGTGTAGGGTTGGACGAAGATGATGTGTAGATGCTGGATGGGTAGGATTTTGCACTTGATTGCTTTAATACTGTTCTGCTATTGGATTGGGCTTAGGTCCAAGATGACTTGTGTTGCATGATATATATACATTGTTGTTGAGGGTTGTACACACTGAGTTTCGAAACTCACTCCCTCTTTTAATATTTTCAGGTGACTCTCAGTAGACGGTTCGATGAATGGTGGGACTTAGAGGTGGCCAGCTAGCAAGATATTATTATTTGGATTTCCTTTAAAATTCCTAGTATTTTGAAATTATTTTAGTTTGGATTGTAATAAGGCCTTATCTTTGGTTTTTATTTCATTATTGTTATTATGTTTTATACTTAGAAACAAAACATGGATTTAGTTGCTTCATCCACTTTTCAAGATTATCTAAAATTTATTGTTGTTTTTTTTAAATTAAGCTTCCGCAGTAAATATTTTCCAAGTAATTAGTATTTTATAACAAGAAATAGCTTCTAAATACACCTCGTTTTGAAAAGAAATACAAATAAGGATTTTACTTAACTTTTTCTTAAGAAGGGTTTTCAATGAAAACAAGGTTTTCGCAAAAACACTTCAATGTGACACGCCGGATTAGGCCATAACATCCGGGCAGGGTTTGGGGTGTTACATGTTCAATTCTGAAAAGCTTGTTTTAAACACAAAATGAGGTCATTATATTGGGGGGATACGACTTGAGAAGTAACCATTATACGATGAAAATATACTAATTTTGAAGCTAAAATAGTAAATGTTTTGGACTTATTATATTAATAGAAAAAATATTAATTTAAATTGTAATGTAATTAACTTATTAAACTTGTTTTTTCTCTAAGATTCAATTTTTTAAAGATTTTTTTTGTACTAAACTAAGGGCGAAGCCAGAAATTTTTTAAAGAGCTGAGATTAAATTATATATTTTTATTAGAGTAAAAATGCAATTTCGCCATTGTATTAACTAATATATAAATAATTTTCAAAAGGACTGAATCAAAATTCTAACATTTTTTGAAGGCCAAACTATAATTTTATCATATATTAACTTAAGATTTTTTTCATATATTAACTTATGATTTTATACAATTTGGGAACTAAAGCATCAATTTTCTATTTGAGAGAGGGGCAGGGCCCTCCTTTCGCTGTTGAACTAAACTAATAAGGAATCTAAAACTAATTGAAACAAATACCAAACACTTGGTGATCATTTTTGAATGCCATGTTTTAATATCAGAGGCATCTATACAATAAAAAAACACAAAAGATGGCTTGTCATGTGACTCTCTTTAATACTTCTTAAACTTTGCCTTAATTTTTTTTTGATTTTTTTATTTATCAACCTATTGAAAGAAAAAACTAATATGAAAGGGTAAAGCCAAAAAAATTTTGTTGACGGGCAGATAAAATTAAAAAAAATTATCTTAGACTATTTTAATTTCATTTATTAATTTTTCTGATGAGTCAAAATATGATCATTTCATTTAACAAAGGAACTTAAAAAATTAAATTGATTTATTAAAATTTACGACAAGTTAAAAGTGCAATTTAAATCATTTAACTAAAAGATCCATTCACTTATTTGCTTCTCTTCTCACCTGTGTTTCTATGTTTGTAAGGTCATTCCAAATATCAATTAACGCTCACTATTATCTGTTTGGCATCAACAGTCAATTAGAGAATCGCGTCACTTGACACAACAAGCAATTTGTTAAGACTCAATAACCTTGTAAGAAGGATCTAGAGCAATTGAGTCGGGCCAATAAACAAGCCATTAAATAGACCGGCATGCTAGCACACTGATATTGTCAAATAGACAATAAATAATCACATATTGGTTTGTCTAAACGTTAAATATAAATATTTAAGTACGGTTCTTGCCTTGGGCATTTTCACATTCTTCATTTTTACCATCTTCAATTTGTCGATTTAAACAACTGAACATTTTGGGGTACACAATTTGATAATCTCAACGCTTATCAATGGTGAATTTAAGGGGCAATAAGAGGCTTTAGTCTCCTCTCTAATAGAAAATTGTTTATTTAGTCTACTCCAAAAAAAAAGAATTATAAATTAATAAATGGTAAAATTATGTTTTGACCTCTCAAAAAATTATAATTAAATTTTGACCCTTCTAAAAAAATTATAAATAAAAATTATAAATTCGTCTTGACATGTAACACGCCAAACCCGGCCTAGACGTTATGGCTGAATCTGGTGATGTCACATGGAAAGTGTTTGAAAACGAGTTGTCAAGTAAATAAAAACCGTTCTAGTTATTAGCTTTAGTTAATCCAAAAAAGGTGTTTTCATTGTTAAGTTAACCAATATATCTCTTTCTTTAGCGGAAGCTTTCGTAAAACATTTTGTTTTAGGGAAAACCATTCGTGTTGTGAAAACCATTGTATTTAACAAAAATCCAGTTTAGTTGTGTTCAGCAATATTAAGATTTGTAAAACAGTTCAAAATCCAAAGCTTAAACCGAACAGTCCAAAGTCCCAACAATTACATAATCAAACCCAAACTAAAAGAAAGGAAATAAATAGCTTAAAAACTGAATTTAAACCGTATGAAATTGTGATGGTCACCGCCGAGTCCTCTGCTGCTCCGATTCGTCTATTGCTAGGAATTACCTGAAAAGATTAGACAGTAAAAGGGTGAGTTTTCACAAACTCAGTGTGTAATCCCCACAGAAAACATACACAGAGATCAATAACAGAAATCAGTCTAGGGCCTGAGCCCATCATAGATTCAGTTTGAGCCTTAACCCATACAGAACAGTCTCAGATATATCAAGCAAAACAAATATCAGATTACAACCCACTAGCCCACACACCAACTCCGACCATCCCTACACACCATGTGGGGTTTAAAACACCCACTCATCCCTGCAAACCAAATAGGGTTTAAAACACCCATCAATCCCTACACACCATACAATACCGAAATGCGACACAAAATCGGATATATACAGCTTAGCTGCCAAATAATAAGCTTTAAAAGCCTTTCAGATACTTCTTTCAACTTCATCAACCTACCTCAATGCAATGTAACATACAATCAATGACATGCCATAATGCAATTAACAGTTCATACATTCAAATCGGTATACATGCTAAGTGTAACATGCTTAGTACAGATATCACATAATCAGATCACATATTTAGGGGTCCAAGTAATACTTACCGCCCCTAAAGTGAGTCCACGGTCAGCTTGGGCGACCCGTGCAACCTTATCAAACACTTCAGAAAAAATGGGCCCACATGCCCATGTGGCCTACCCGTGTGGGCCTACACGCCCGTATGGCCCACACGACCCAAATTGGCCATGGCCGTGTAGATCACATGGCCTGGCCCAGAATCCCCTACGCTCGTGTTATTCACTCGTGTGGACTCACATGCCCGTGTGGCCCACACGGCCCAATTCAGTCTAGCCCGTGTGTCACACACGGCCTATCCGGCCATCACACGGCCATGTCATTCCCGCACGCCTGGCCTCGTCGACCACACGCTCGTGTACTGTCACACAGCCTACCACACGGGCAATCACACGCCCGTGTGGCGTTAACAAATTTATTTTTCAGCTTTTGCTGATTCTTATTTTTTGTGTAATCGGGTACACACCTAGTTCGTTTCCGCTGTTTACGCAATCTCGAGATCACTAGCACCTATAATTGAACCATGTTTTACTCAGTTAATCACTTAAAAACCAAACCCAAACGGGATGCTCATCCAACTAGCAACCAAAATTTACCTTCGAGCAAGAAGCAACATTTCTGTAAAATGAGAACTCGATTAAAGCCTTCGAACAGTACCTAAACGTGAGTAAAACGATTCCTCTGTTAATCGTTTAATCAAAATAATGCTAGAACTGAGGAAAAACCACTTACCGAACAAGGAACACAATCGTTGCACGACAGAAAACCTATTGAATGAAGAACAAAAAGAGAAAACAAGGAGAAAAGGAAAAAGGAGAAAGGCGTCAGAAGAATTTTGTAAACAGGATGATAGCCGAAATTTTGCAAAAGAGAGGAAACAAAACTGAATGAAAGGAAATTTGATAACCTTCTAAACACTCCCCTTAATTCTCTCCACTAACCCGCTACTCAGTTTTTAAAACCAATTCAAACTCTTCTCCAACGAAGGAGCAAAAATAAAAGCGTCCGAGCTTGCGCAAGGACTCAAACACAAGACCTTCTTCACACCAACACTCTACTTAACCACCAGACCAACAAGCTCATTCTAATACACTCAAACACAAGACCTTCTTCACACCAACACTCTACTTAACCACCAGACCAACAAGCTCATTCTAATACATTCTCACAAATAATTAAACTTAAGCCTTCTAGGCAAGGTTTAGGCTTTATTCAGAAAAAGACAAAAATTTTCCCAAGACAGGGCTTGAACTTGGGACCTCACACACACACCCAAAACACTTAACCACTGAAGCAGACAAATATTTATGTAATAATTTAACAGAAATAGAAATATAAAATTTGGGACGTTACATGACACTTATAAACTCACAATGACACTCAAATTTTGAGCCTGGTTGAACAACTAATCACTTCTTGACTTACAACTAAATCATATCAAAAATATATATGTTATTTTTTAAGTATGCTTAATCATGACTATGGTATAATTTATATAAAACATATTTTTTAAGATATAAAATAATTAAACATAAATATGAAGAATTATATTATAAATAAAGTAAACATATAAATAATAACATTATTAATTATTAAATTCAAATATTACTTAAATTATATATTTTTATAATATTATCTTAACAAACTCGTAATAACAATGATGAAGTAATAAGATTTAGATTTTATACTTGAGTTTTATTTTGTATGAATAATTTGTGAAATTCTCTTTAAATTTTATTATAAATATATTTTATTTGAATTTTGTTTAATTATAAATTTGGTTGCGATAATTATTCTTAAATATTTGCAAACATTTTTTTATTGAGAGAAACTACAAAAATGATATGATTAAGAAATTAATATGTTGTAACACCCTAAACACGGCGTATGAGTTTAGTCTGAATTTCGGATGCTACATTGATAACTCAAGTGATCGTAGGAAAATTTTTCTTTTACAAACAAGTTATCAATTCAAACCGAAACATTTAGTGTAACACCCCAAACCCAGCCCAGACATTATGGCCGAATCTGAGGATGTCATATTGAAGTATTTTTTTGTAAAGTGTGATGTTGATGAAAACCCTCATTTCCATTTAATCACTTTGTGCTACTCAATGAAGAATCTAGAAACGTATTGTTCATTTTGAAAGAATGAATCATCGAAAAGTTAATCACTTTTAAAAACGTTATTTATTGCGGAAGTTTTTAACTGATTGCGTATTTGAGCTAATTTTGATAAAACATTTATCTTTTGAAAACTTACATCTTTTCCTACTGCTAGCAGTTATAAACCAAATCATTAATAAAATCCCAAATTAAAAAAAATATAAATCTAGAGGCCATTATTACAATAAAATACCCCAAAACTTAAGTTCAAATAAAAAAATACTAAATCGGATGAGCTGACATAGGCTCGCTATATGGGCCGTGGGCCCATTTTCACTGTTTGACTACTAAGGTTGCACGGGTCACCCAAGACGGTTGCGGACCTACTGTTGGGTCGGTAAGCTTACCTAGACCCCTAATTGACTAAATGATTGTTATGCCTCTGTGTGTTGTATATATGCATATGTACATGAATGACTAAACTTTAGCATGATATTATAATTATACTGAATACATATGTGATATTCTGATATGACATGACACGATTGTATGATGCATTGCATGGGGGTGGGTTTTATATTGATCAGAGGAAGTGTGCTGAAAGGCTTCGAGCCTAAATTACTGGCATCCCAGCTGCATATTACTGTATAGTGTCGCATTTGTTACTCTTTAGAGTGTAAAGATGGGTAAGTTGATTATATCCCCACATGGAGTGTAGGGTTGGACGGAGATAGAGTGTGGAGGCTGGATGTGTAGGATCTGTATACTGTTTAACCTGTTACTATACTGATTAATGATACTGCAATGGGCCAAGGCCCAAGCACATGACTGTTTTGTACTGAGATGGGCTAAAGCCCAAACTGATATTGTCACTGATACTGAAAAGGGCTTAGGCCCAGTTTGTATCTGTTTCTGTCTGTTGCTTATATGGGATTACACATTGAGTTTTCGTAAACTCACCCTTCTGTTTTAACTGTACAGGTAATCCCCAGACTTAGGCGAATCGGTGCAATGGAGGACTCAACGATGGCCTCACTGCCTATTAAAATTGACTTAGTATTTTATAATTATGATTTTATTATTGGGGTTTCGTTGTAATAATGACCTTTTCAAATTTTTAGTTTTTAATTTAGGGGTTTTATTATTTGACTTATAACTGCTAGTAGTAGAGGTAATCGAGGCTTTCAAAACTAATCGAACATTTTTTTAGAATAAGCTCAAGTATGCAATCGTTTTAAAAAGCTGCTGCAATAAAAATGATATTTTGAAAATTTATAATGTTTTTAAAAGTAAATAGCTTTTGAAAATAAGGAACGTTTTGAGAATGAACGTTTCGTCTTAGAATCATGTTAAGGAAATAAAAAGAGACTATATAGAAAAGAGGGTTTTGAACGACGACATACTTTTTGGAAAGCACTTCAATGTGACATCGTCAGATTCGACTATAGCGTTTAGGCCGGGTTTGGGGTGTTACATTTAGTCGTTCAAAACTCAATCGATAGAATTACAGTTAAGTTTAATAAGTAATCAGAATTAAATAATGAATAACAATTCAAAACGGAATTTGTACAACTTTATAAAAACCTTACAGTTCAAAAACCGAATATCAAAATAGAAATTGAAAACACAACTAGCAATTTATTTTTCACCAAGATGTCCGAGACCTTTGCATACTGAGTCCAGCGTCAGAATTCAAAATAGTACCTGAAAGGGAAACAAAAGGGGGTGAGCTATACGAGCTCAGTGTGAGTTTGAAACAAAACTAGAGCAGAATTACGGTATTCAAATCAATAACGTATCAAATTTAAAGGTACTTATAGAGTCAGAAAGCACACCGGGAACTATTGTCCCGATAGAATGTAACAATCAAAGCACACCAAATTCACACAGATAACTCACACATGCCATTCAGTCAAACAAAAGCAATCAGAAAATCTCACACACAGATTACTCAAACAGATACGTATGTATGCAGTCTGATGTTAAGATAACCCACTCATCCAGCCAAACACTCCTCTCCGTCCTCCGATCACGCCTCGTAAGAGCTATTTAAGCTCATCTAACTAAATCACACCATATAGGATCTCGTAGGCCCATCCAACCCTACACACCATATAAAGTCATCCTGGGTTGCCAGCAACAATGACTCGCCACCCCAGATGGCCCGGCAACGATGGCTTATCAATATGTAGTTTAATTGCCAAATCAAATGCAGTATAGTACAGTGCGATAACCCGCGGTACTATCTAGTTGCAATTTAGAATTGCCAAATCAGATATAATGATACGCAGTGAAGCTGACGTATATACGGTACAGTATAATGCGGTAAACTGCTATACTGGTAAATTGCAGTTAAACTGCCAGATCAGATAAGAATACGCAGCAGTGCTGACATATCAGCTGTACCTTGTAGTGCGGAGATCCGCTATATAGACAAGTTGCAGTTTGAACTACCAGAATATATTAGAATCAGTCTCCCTTCTCTTCAAAACCCATCCCAGAATATTTTATGCAAGTGTATGTATGCATACAATCTCACAGAATAAAGACACAATTTCATGCAATCAGACAGAACAGCTATGCACACACACCCAATAGAATAGATTCAGATTCAAACATCTCACACGACAGTCATAGATACACTTAAGCCGAAGCCCAGATCAGAATTCTTAGCCACCCTAACTAAATATCAGCCAGGGCAAATCACACAGACAAATCTTCAAATCAAAACCACACATAGTTAAAATAGATGACTTAGGGCCACACACCAATGTGAAGGGAGGCACACGGCCGTGTGAGCCAAGGGCACGGCTATGTGAACAAGCCATGTACCTCACTGTCCAATTATGCCAAAAAGAGTGCGAGGTCAACACAGTCGTATGAGGGTTTTACACGCTCGTGTGCCCCACTAAGCACGGTCGTATGTCCATAACACACGCCCGTGTGGGATCCCTAAATCCTCAAATTAGCCATACGGCCGTATGGTACCAAATCGCTAAATCCCTAATTCTCAAACACACACGCCAGTGTGACTAGGGGACACGGTCGTGTGAAAATCGACAAAATCCCCAAATTGGCCAAACGACCGTGTGACATCCAAATTCTGCTTGGAACCCTAATTCCCAAAAGCACATGACCATGTGAGTCGTCACACACCCGTGTGGTCATGCAACCACCCTAAAATAGCCCCGAAAAACGTGCTTTCAGCCACGAAGCACTTCTCGATCCTTGTTAGATCAAAATTATACAAAAACATACCCATTCTAAGCATAAAATAACAATATCTCATCCATAGTTGACTTTTCGCAAAGTCGAATTAGAATTCGCAAATAAATTAGAAAAGGTTCGAAACCCACACCTGATTTGCAATCGGAGACTTTTGGATGCCAACTTGATGACCTAAAATCAAAGCTCTGTAAAATCCACAGGTAAGATCCGTTTTCAAATGAAAATCAAGAAAAAAATTAAAAAGAGCAGAAGCCAAAAGAAAGAAAAAAAAAAAAGGAGAATGTCTAAAAAAAGTAAAATAAGAAGTAATAATAATAGTTTTTTATAAATTAACTTAAATCAAATTTACTATTTAACAGAACAAAATAAAATAATAATACTTCTCCAAAAACACTCTCACAAGGGCTCGAACCCAAAACCCAAAGGTTCACTAACACTCACTCCACCACGAGACCAGCATACCCATTCTGACACTTAGACGCCAACTAAATACAATAACACACCATTCTCTCTGACCCTAACCACAAAACCCAAAAACTTCTAACCCTAAAATTCGGGGTGTTACATATGTAACCTTAAAAAAATGTCACATGCGTAAAACCGTTGTTAGTGAAAATCTTTACTAATATTATTATGGGTGAACCATTCAATATCCCTAATTTATAAGTAAGTTTACATTATGGTCATTCTACTTTAAACAATTACAAAATGATCATTGAACTATTTGAAAGTTACTATTTAAGTCAGTGGGCTGTTAGAATTGTTGGTGTATGGTCTTCTATACTTGTATCATTTGCACAAATTGAAATATCTCTTTTCCCTTATTTGTCGCAGTTCAATGATCATTAATTTTCTAATCATTTATTTAATTGAACCATTTGAACCAGTTGGACCGATGAATTGATGGCTTGACTGATTCGATCACTTATTTAGTTATGAAAAAACTTGTTTTAAACTTAAAATGGGATTATTATATTGGGGGATACGACTTGAGAAGTAAGCATTGTACGATGAAAATATACTAATTCTGAAGCAAAAATAATTAATGTTTTAGACTTATTATATTGATGGAAAAAATATTAATTTAAATCGTAATGTAATGAAAATTTTCAATATAGTATAACACATATACATTAACTTATTAAACTTGTTTTTTTCTCTAAGATTCGATTTTTTTAAAGGTCATTTTGGTACTAAACCAAGGGCAAAATCAACAAAATTTTAAGGAGGGTGAGATTAAGTTATATAGTTTTATGAGAGTTAAAATGCAATTTCACCATTGTATTAGCTTATATATTGATAGTTTTCAAAAAGGCTAAATCAAAATACTAGCATTTTTTGAAGGCCAAACTATAATTTCATAATATATAAACTTAAGATTTTATACAAATCAGGGACTAAAGCATCAATTTTCTATTTGAGGGGGTTCCTCTTGTTTTAAACCAATAAGGAATCTAAAACTAATTGAAACAAACACCAAACACTTGGTGGCCTTCTTTGAATGTCACGATTTAATATCAGAGGCATCTGTTATAATAAAAAGCACAAAAGATAGCTTGTCACATGGCTCTCTTTAATACTTCTTAAACTTCCCCTTAATGTGTTTTTTTTTTTGTATTTATCCACTTATCGAAAGAAAAAACTAATATGAAAGGACAAAGCCAAAAAAAATTTGTTGGAGGGTGAATAAAATTAAAAAAGTTTATGTTATAATATTTTAAATTCATTTATTATTTTTTACGAGGAGTCAAAATATTATAATTCCATTTAACAAAAAAACTTATAAAATTAAATTGATTTATTAAAATTTACGAAACTTTAAAAGTGCAATTTAAATCATTTAATCAAAAGACCCATTCCTTTCTTTACCTCTGTTTTCACCTATGTTTTTATGTTTGTAAGAAGGTCATTCTAAATATTAATTAATGTTTATTATTATTTATTTGGCACCAATCGTTGATTACAAAATCGCGTCACTTGACATAACAAGTAATTTGTTGAGACTCAATAACCTTTCAAGAAGGATCCAGAGCAATTGAGTTGGGCCAATAAACTATTCATTAAATAGACCTGATGGCTGTCGATTCCACCAATATAAACCTACGCTAAATCCGCAAATTAAAGCAGTATAGGGAGTAGGGTCGATCCCACAGAGACTGGGTTTACGGAAAATTGTTTATCTCTTGACTAGATTTTTGTTTGGACAATTGTCGTGCCCGCGACGTTTGGGGGGGAAATATATAAAACCTGAAATAAACACAAGAAAACGTAAAAAGTAAAAAGCAAAAGATGAAATAAAAATAAACAAAGAAATAATTTGAAGGAAAATCAATAAAACTTATCTCAGCCTTAAGCACGGGTTCTTCCGTCTTTGACCCGATCCTCGAAACTAGGTGAACTCCTCTTTTTCCGATAAGCTAGTTATAGATACCAAGGACGCCTCGGACACCAACTCTTCCTTGTGTAAATTAGTTATGGAACGTCCTATAACTAACCCTTGCCGATCGAACAACCTATGAAACGTTCGTGATTTAGAACTCCGGCAGCTTTGCGTTTTATAAGAGCCTAGCTCAAACCAATGCCCTCAAATGTTCGGGACATTTAAATCCGGTTACTACTTCCCTTGACGGAACCAAATAGCAATCTCCACTTGGCACGCCAATATGTTCACGGAAAACCAATTAGACAATCGATCCTTTCGGAATTCCAACTGTACGTCTAGCCACAGTAACTCAAACGACGTCTTTTTTGACTTAGTATCGGCTTGACTTTGTGAGTTGACGAAGTCATACTCTTAATCCGGAGAAATAATAAGTATCCAAAATTGGGAGTTAACAGCTCGGGTTCGTATCTCACGGGTTTTTGACGGGGTTAACACCGGCTTAAAGCTGAAATGGGTTTAGTGTTGCATGAATTTAATCATGCTTGAAGGTTATGAGAAATGATAGAAATTATATGAAAAATGTGGTGGAAATGGATAGAAAAAATATTTAAAAAGAGAATTAGACAAATTTTGTAAAAAAAAAGACAAAATAATCTAATGCTCAATTGAATTAGGAAAAAGAAAAAGACAAAGTGGATAATGTATTTCCAAATAGAAGTAGGAATACAAAAATGAGGGATGATTTTCTAAAAACTAAACTCCCTATTTATATAGATAGGGTTTACTAAAAATAGCCTAATTAAATAAATTAAAATTAAAATTAAAATTAAAATTAAAATAAAACTAAAATATCTTCCTATTTTTAGTATTTTTACAAAGTCAAAATTGCAATTAGTCCTTGGCTTGCTCCATCTTTCTGCTTTGGCCCCATTTCCATGATTTGTTTTTCAATTCGGCCCCTTTTTGCTTGTTTCCGTCCAATTATGTACCTGAAAATTATTGGATCACAAAAACACTTAATTAGCAGGGTTCAGTTCATCAATAAACCAAATTAAGCATAAAAAATATGCAATTTTACATGTTTATCAAGACCGGTATGACAGCACACCAATATTGTCAAATAGACAACAAATAATCACATATTAGTTTATCTGGACGTTAGGTATAAAAATTTAAGTACGGTTCTCACCTTGAGCATTTTCACTCTCTTCATTTTTACCATCTTGAATTTGCTTCCAAATTTTATCCCCACCCTTTGTTGATTTAAACAACTGAAATTTTTAGAGTACAAAATTTGATATTTTCAACGCTTATCAAAGGTGAATTTAAGATGCATTGAGGGGCTTTAGTCTCGCTTCTAATAGAAAATTGTTTGTTTAGTCTCCTCTAAAATAATAGAATTATAAATTAATATAATGATGAAATTGTATTTTAACCCTTTAAAATTGAGAAAATTTTTCTTTTAAATTCCCTTGAAATTGATGAAATTATAAATTAATAAATAATAAAATTATATTTTAACTTCTCAAAAAATTATAAGTAAATTTTGACCCTATAAAAAAATTTATAGATTCATCCGAATACTTATAAACTCACAATAACACTCAAATTCTAGGTCTGGTTGAACAACCAATCACTTCAGGACTTACAACTAAATCTCATCATAAAATATATCATATTTTTGAAATATGCTTAATCATAACTATGGTATAATTTATATATAACATATATTTTTAGATATAAAATAATTAAACATAAATATGAAGAATTATATTTTAAATGAAGTAAACATGTAAACAATAATATTATTAATTATATAATAATCAAACAATAAAAAGCTTATGAGCCAATGTTGGATTCATTTAATAAATTAATTTTAAAATTTTATCCATTCGATTTAATAAATAGACATGTGGCATGGTATGTTTAATATATTTTTCTATACATGTTAAAGTGTTTATTTAGGAAAAAAATTACATTATCTTAATCGTAGATTATCGATTATGAATATTTGATATCAATTTTAGGAAAAAGATTTTTCCCAAATTTTTTGAGAAAGTAATGAACATCTATAAACAAAATTAAATATTATGTAATTATTTTAAATAATATGTCACTTTTATTAAAAAATAATAGTTAAATTATATAATTTTATAATATTATCTTAACAAATATATTTTATATTTGAGTTTTATTTTGTATGAATAATTTGTGAAATCCTCTTTAAATTTTTTTATTATAAATATATATTTTTTATTTTAGTTTAATTATAAATTCGATTGTAATAATTACTCTTAAATATTTGGAAACATTTTTTTATTTAGAGAAATTACGAAATTGATATGATTAAGAAGTGAATATGTAACCTTAAATTATTAATAAGTTTACAATGTGGTTACACTACTTTAAAAAGTTGCAAAATGATCATTGAACTATTTGAAAATTTATATTTAGTTAGTGAGTTGTTAAAATTATTGATGTATGGTCTTCTATATTTGCATTATCTATACCAATCGAAAGCTCTATTTTCCCTTCTTTATCGTAGTTCAATAATCATTAATTTTTTTAATAATTTATTTAATCGAACCATTTGAACTAGTTAGATTGATGAATCAGTGGCCTGATTGATTCAATCACTTACTCGGCTCTTAAAAATTTATTTTAAACATAAAATGAAGTCATTATATTTGGGGGGAATACGACACGAGAAGTAAGCATTGTATGATGAAAATATACTAATTCTCAAGCAAAAATAGTCAATATTTTGGACTTATTATATTGATGGAAAAATATATTAATTTAAATTGTAATGTAATGAATATTTTCAATATAATATAATACAAATATGTTAACTTATTAAACTTGTTTTTTTTTCTAAGATTCAATTTTTTAAAGACCACTTTGGTACTAAACTAAGGGCGAGGCCAAAAAATTATTAAGTGGGTAAGATTAAGTTATATATTTTTATGAGAATTAAAATGTAATTTTACCATTGTATTAATTTATATATTGATAGTTTTCAAAAAAGACTAAAATTAAAATTTTAACATTTTTTAAAGGCCAAACTATAATTGCATTATATATTAACTTAAGATTTTATACAAATTAGGGATTAAAACACCAATTTTCCATTTAAGGGGGGAAGGGCCATGCCCCTCCTTCTCTCTTGTACTAAACCAATAAGGAATCTAAACTAATTGAAACAGACACTGAACACTTGGTGGCCATATTTGAATGTCACAGTTTAATTTCAGAGGTATTTCTGTTACAATAAAAAGCACAAAATATGATTTGTCACATGACTGTCTTTAATACTTCTCAAACTTTCATTTAATTTTTTTAATTTTTGTTGCATTTATCCACCTACCGAAAGGAAAAACTAATACGAAAGAGTAAAGCCAAGAAATTTTTGTTGGAGGGTGGACAAAATTAAAAAATATATATGTTAGAATATTTTAAATCCATTTATTAAATTTTATGAAGAGTCACAGTACAATGATTTCATTTAACAAATGAACTTAAAAATTATAAATTGATTTATTAAAATTTACTGAAAGCTAAAAGTGCAATTTAAATCATTTAACCAAAAGATCGATCATTTCTTTGCCTCTCTCTTCACCTGTGTTTCTATGTTCGTAAGAAGGCAATTAAAAATATTAATTAATGCTTGAATCACAAGACAAAAAGTTGTCAAGACTCGATAACCTTGTAAGAAGGATCTAGAGCAATTGAGTTGGGCCAATAAACGATCCATTAAATATTCTGGCATGCCAATACACCAATATTGTCGAATAAACAACAAATAATCACATATTGGTTTGTCTAAATGTTAAATATAAATATTTAAAAATAATTCTAACCTCGAACATTTTTCACTCTCTTCATTTTTACCATCTTGCATTTACTTTCGAAATCTATCTCCTCTTTTTGTTGATTTAAACATTGAACATCTCGAAGTACTAAATTTGATATTTTCATCACTTATCAAGTATGAATTTAAGGGGTAGTGAAGGGCTTTAGCCCTCTTTCTAATAGAAAATTGCTTGTTTAGTCTCCTCTAAATTAATAAAATTATAAATTAATATAATGATAAATTTATATTTTGACCCTTTAAAATCAAGAAAAAAATTATTTTCCTTAAAAATGATGAAATTATCAATTAATAAATATAAAATTAAATTTTGACTTCTTAAAAAATTATAATTAAATTCGACCCCTCTAAAAAAGTTTTTAGATTCATCTCAACACTTATGAATTCACAATGACACTCAAATTCTAGACCTAGTTGAACAACCAAACACCTTCGAACTCAATTTGCAACTAGACTACATCAAAAATATATATTTTATTTTTTAAGGGGTGGGATTAAGTTATATATTTTTATGAGAGTTAAAATGCAATTTCACTATTGTATTAGCTTGTATATTGATAGTTTTCAAAAGAATTGAATCAAAATTCTATCATTTTTAGAAGGCTAAACTATAATTTTATTATATATTAACTTGAGATTTTATACAATTTGAGGACTAAAGCGTCAATTTTCTATTTGAGAGAGGGGTGGGGCCTCTCCTTTCGCTATTTTACTAAACCAACAAGGAATCTAAAACTAATTAAAACTAACACCAAATACTTGGTGTCCATCTTTGAATGTCATGGTTTAATATCAGAGACATCTGTTATAATAAAAAGCACAAAAGATGACTTGTCACGTAATTCTCTTTAATACTTATTAAACTTTCCCTTAAAATTTTTTTCGATTTTTATTTATTTATCCACCTATCGAAAGGAAAAACTAATATGAAAGGGTAAAGCCAAAATTTTTTTGTTGGAGGGAGGATAAAATTAAGAAATTTTATGTTAGAATATTTTAAATTCATTTATTAATATTTTTTAAGAGTCAAAATACAATCATTTTATTTAACAAAGGAACTTAAAAAATTAAATTGATTTATTAAAATTTACCGGACGTCAAAAGTGCAATTTAAATCATTTAACCAAAAGATCCATTCCTTTCTTTGCCTCTCTTCTCACATGTATTTTTATGTTTGTAAGAAGGTCCTTCCATATATCAATTAATGCTTACTATTATATATTTGGCACCATCAATTGATTAGAGAATCAGGTCACTTGACACAACAAGCAATTTGTTGAGACTTAATAACTTTGCAAGAAGGATCTAAAACAATTGAGTTGGGCCAATAAATGATCCATTAAATAGACCGGCATACTAACAAACCAATATTGTCAAATAGACGACAAATAATCACATATTGGTTTGTCTGAATATCTAAATACGATTCTCACCTTGGACATTTTTGCTCTCTTCATTTTTACCAGCTTGAATTTACCCTTTGTTGATTTAAACAATTGAATATTTCGAAGTACAAAATTTGATAATTTCAACATTTATCAAGAGTGAATTTAAGGGGTACTGAGGGGCTTTAGCCTCCTCTCTAATAAAAAAATTGTTTGTTTAGTTTCCTTTAAAATAATAGAATTATAAATTAATATAATGATAAAATTATACTTTGGCCTCTTAAAAATTAGAAAATAATTCTTTTTAATTCCTTTAAAAATTGACGAAATTATAAATTAATAAATGATAAAATTATGTTTTAACCTCTCAAAAAATTATAATTAAATTTTGACCCATCTAAAAGAATTTATAGATTCGTCTTGACGCTTATGAAGTCACAATGACAAATTCTAAGCTTGATCAAACAACCAATCACTTTTTAAGTCACATAAAAAAATATAAATATTATTTTTTGTATACTTGATCATGACTATAGTATAATTTATATATAACATATTTTTTAGATATAAAATAATTAAACATAAATATGAAGAATTATATTAAATAAAGTAAACATATAAATAATAATATTATTAATTATTAAATTAAAATAATACTTAAATTATATACTTTTATAATATTATCTTAACAAACTCGTAATAACAAGGATGAAGTAACGAAGATTGAGATTTTATACTTGAGTTTTATTTTGTATGAATAATTAAATTCTCTTTAAATTTTATTATAAATATATTTTATTTGAATTTAGTCTAATTGTAAATTTGATTGTGATAATTATTCTTAAATATTAGCAAACATTTTTTATTGAGAGAAATTATGAAATTGATATGATTGATATGATTAAAAAGTAAATATGTAGCCTTAAAAAGATGTCACGCATGTAAAGCTGTTATTAGTAGAAATCTTTACGATATTATTACGGGTGAACCATTTAATATCACTAAATTATTAGTATGTTTACATTGTGGTCACTCTACTTAAAAAAATTACAAAATGATAATTGAACTATTTGAAAGTTACTATTTAAGTCAATAGGTTGTTAGATTTGTTGATGTACGGTCTTCTATATTTGTATTATTTGCACAAATCGAAAGTTCTTTTTTCTATTTTTTGTTGCAATTCAATGATCATTAATTTTCTAATGATTTATTTAATCGAATCATTTGAATCAGTCAGATCGATGAATTAATAGCTTGACCAATTTGATCACTTGTTCAGCTCTGAAAAAACTTATTTTAAAACATAAAATGAGGTCATTATATTGGGGAATACAACTGGAGAAGTAAGCATTGTATGATGAAAATATACTAAATTTGAAGCAAAAATAATCAATGTTTTAGACTTATTATATTGATGGAAAAAATATTAATTTAAATAGTAATGTAATGAAAATTTTCAATATAGTATAACACAAAAACATTAACTTATTAAATTTGGTATTTTTCTCCAAGACTTGATTTTTTTAAAGGTCATTTTGGTACTAAACCAAGGGCGAAACCAAAAAATTTTTAAGGAGAGTGAGATTATGTTATATATTTTTATGAGAGTTAAAATGCAATTTCATCATTATATTGACTTATATATTGATAGTTTTCAAAAAGACTAAATCAAAATACTAGCATTTTTTGAAGGCTAAACTATAATTTCATAATATATTAACTTAATATTTTATACAGATCAAGGACTAAAGCATCAATTTCTATTTGAGGGGGTTTCTCATGTATTAAACCAATAAGAAATCTAAAACTAATTGAAACAAACACCAAACACTTGGTGGCCATCTTTGAATGTTAAGATTTAATATCAGAGGCATCTGTTACAATAAAAAGCACAAGAGATGGCTTGTCACGTGGCTCTTGTAATACTTCTTAAATTTCCCTTAATGTTTTTTTTTCTATTTGTTTTGTATTTATCCACCTACCAAAAGGAAAAACAGATATGAAAGGGTAAAGCCAAAATTTTTTTGTTGGAGGGAGGATAAAATTTAAAAAGTTTATGTTATAATATTTTTAATTCATTTATTATTCGTTATGAGGAGTCAAAATATAACAATTTCATTTAACAAAGACACTTAGAAAATTAAATTGATTTATTAAAATTACGGAAAGTTAAAAGTGCAATTTAAATCATTTATCCAAAAGATCCATTCCTTTTTTACCTCTGTTTTCACCTGTGTTTTTATGTCCGTAAGGTCATTCCAAATATTAATTAATGTTTATTATTATTTATTTGGCACCAACCGTCAATTAGAGAATCACGTTACTTGACATAACAAGTAATTTGTTGAGACTCAATAACCTTTTAAGAAGGATCTAGAGCAATTGAGTTGGGCCAATAAACGATTCATTAAATAGACCGGCATGACAACATACTAATATTGTCAAATAGACAACAAATAATCACATATTAGTTTGTCTGAACGTCAAGTATAAAAATTTAAGTACGGTTCTCACCTTGGGCATTTTCACTCTCTTCATTTTTACCATCTTGAATTTGCTTTCAAGTTTTATCCCCACCCTTTGTTGATTTAAACAACTAAACATTTCGGAGTATAAAATTTGATATTTTCAACGCTTATCAAAGGTGAATTTAAGAGGCATTGAGGGACTTTAGCCTCCCTTCTAATAGAAAATTGTTTGTTTAGTCTCCTTTAAAATAATAGAATTATAAATTAATATAATGATAAAATTGTACTTCGAGATTTTAAAAATGGGAAAATTTTTCTTTTAAATTCCCTTAAAATTGATGGAATTATAAATTAATAAATAATAAAATTATATTTTGACCTCTCAAAAAATTATAAATAAATTTAGACCCCTCTAAAAAAATTTATAAATTCATCCGAACACTTATGAACTCACGATGACACTCAAATTCTAGGCCTGATCGAACAACCAATCACTTTAGGACTTACAACTAAACCTCATCATAAAGTAGATGTTATTTTTGAAATATGCTTAATCATAATTATGGTATAATTTATATATAACATATATTTTTAGATATAAAATAATTAAACATAAATATGAAGAATTATGTTATAAATAAAGTAAACATGTAAATAATAATATAGTTAATTATATAATAATCAAACAATAAAAATGATTTATTAAAAAGCTTACGACCTTGCTAATAAATTTAAATGAATTAAACATGCCTTATTAATGTTTGATTAATTTAATAAATTAGTCGTAAAATCATTTGACTTAATAAATAAACACGTGACATGATATGTTTAATATATTTTTTCTATACATGTCAAAGTTACATTATCTTAATCATAGATTATGGATTATGAATATTTGATATCAATTTTAGGATAAAGATTTTTTCGAAATTTTTTTTAGATAGATTAATGAACCTCTATAAAAAAAATTAAATATTATGTAATTATTTTAAATAATATGTCACTTTTATTAAATTAAAATAATACTTAAATTATATATTTTTATAATATTATCTTAACAAACTCGTAATAACAAGGATGATGTAATGAAGATTGAGATTTTATATTTGAGTTTTATTTTGTATGAATAATTTGTGAAATCCTCTTTAAATTTTTTATTATAAATATATTTTATTTGATTTTAGTTTAATTATAAATTCTGTTGCGATAATTATTCTTAAATATTTGCAAACATTTTTTATTCAGAAAAATTACGAAATTGATATGATTAAGAAGTGAATATGTAACCTTAAATTATTAGTAACTTTACATTGTGGTTACTTTATTTTAAAAGTTGAAAAATTATTATTGAACTATTTGAAAGTTTTTATTTAGTCAGTGGGCTGTCAAAATTGTTGATGTTTCGTCTTCTATATTTGCATCATCTGCACTAATAGAAGGCTTTATTTTCCGTTCTTTGTTGTAGTTCAATGATTATTAATTTTATAATGATTTATTTAATTGAACCATTTGAACTAGTCAAATTGATGAATCGGTGGTCTGATTGATTCGATCACTTGTTTGGTTTTGAAAAACTTATTTTAAACATAAAATGAGGTCATTATATTAAGGAGAATACGACTTGAGAAGTAAGGATTGTAGATGAAAATATACTACTTTTGAAGCAAAAATAGTCCATATTTTAGACTTATTATATTGATGGAAAAATATATTAATTTAAATTGTAATGTAATGAAAATTTTCAATATAATATAATACAAATACGTTAACTTATTAAACTTGTTTTTTTCTCTAAGATTTGATTCTAAACTAAGGGCAAAGCCAAAAAATTATTAAGGGAGCAAGATTAAGTTATATATTTTTATGAGAGCTAAAATGTAATTTCACCATTGTATTGGCTTATGTATTGATAGTTTTCAAAAAAGGCTAAATTAAAATTCTATCATTTTTTGAATGCCAAACTATAATTGCATTATATATTAACTTAAGATTTTATACAAATTAGGGACTAAAGCACTAATTTTCCATTTGAGGAGGAAGGGGCAAGCCCGTGCTTACCCCCTCATTCCCTCTTGTACTAAACTAATAAGGAATCTAAAACTAATTGAAACAGACACCGAACACTTGGTGGCCATATTTGAATGTCACAGTTTAATATCAGAGGCATTTCTATTATAATAAAAAGCACAAAATATGGCTTGTCACATGGCTATCTTTAATACTTCTCAAACTTTCATTTAATGTTTTTTTTTCAGTTTTTGTTGTATTTATTGTAACGCCCCAACAATTTAGGAATTTAATTGTGAGAATTGGCAGTAACTAGATTTCTATATTTGTGGTTCTGTGCGCTGCTTTTGTGTTTAATGTTTGGAGTTCAAGTCGCCTCATTGAAGGTTATATTGTGTTTTTAAATAAACCCATGAGCCCGTGTTACCCAGTTAAGTTCAATTCAGTGTGAAATGGTGACAAGAATGAGCCTGCTAGTTCACTAGTTACACATTTGTCTGTATTCTATCTGGTTCCAAGTTTAAATCCCATCGTACGCATTAGGAATATATTTTTGCAAATGTAGGGAAGGGGTTGTTAATTTAAATCAATCTAAGGAAAAGTTGTCGTTTTTTTTTTTCTTCTTTCTTTCAAAACTTTGGTTCTTTAATTTTTGTTGTTCTTCCTTCTTTTTTAATTTCTTTTTCTTCTTTCTTCTTTTCTGCAATTAATCTTTTGTAATTGTGAAGTCTTGTTACCTGTGAGATCAATTTTGTGTAAGTTCCGTTGTAACTTCCTTTAGTTGTAATTTCTGTTCTGTTAACATTCTTCTGTCAAAAATGGGACTTTGCTCATTTAGTTGATCTTCTGTTAAACACTCGATTGGCTGTTTTGTTTAGGCAAGGATATTGCAAAAGACGGTAATCCACCGTGATAGGTTGATTTCCCCTATTTCGTATAAGGTAAGTGTGTGACTTGGAATAGAATGGTGTCGAACCTTTCGACATGTTTTTAACGATAAGTGTTCTAGCTAAATGTTGGAATTGATAGTGTAATTGATTGCGGAACGATTATTTAGGTTTCGGGTAGTCTCCATATTGCTTCTTCGTCAAAACGAAATCAGGTGCGTACCAGAAACCTTAATTTGCAAGTTTTGGATTGCCAAATATGGTGGCTATTGACACCACACGGGCCTGTGGCAGGCCATGTGAACGATCGTGTAACTCACTGTTTACTGAATTAAGGCCACACGGGTGTGTTTAGGCCATGTGTGGCCATGCGAACCACACAACCAAGGACACAAGTGTGTGCCTAGGCCGTGTAACTCACTGTTTGACGTATAAAAACCACACGGCCAGGGACACGGGCACGTGCCCAGGCCGTACAACTCACTGTTTGGGCTTAAAAACCACACGACCAAGGTACATGGGCGTGTGGCCAGGCCGTGTGGTAGGATATTGGGTTCGAAAAACTATTTCTGAGGTCGAGAATGTTGCTAAACTTTGATATTGGTTTCCAAAATGTATGAATGACTCAATTGTTTATAGGAGAACTATCTGATACATTGAGACTGATTTGTGAATCACATTCTTGAATGTGCATTGTAATACCACTCTGATACTAAACTATTTTATTAATTATGTAATGTATTAGAATGACTGAACATGTGTTACGGATAATTGCATTTTGCATTAACATGTAGTGGGAGATTGTGAAGAGAAAGGGAGTCTATACTGAAATTTTGGCTATGCCACAATGGGTATCACTCTGGTTCTGGCGTTTGTCGCATATTGATCTAGCAGCTAAGTTGCATTTCAGTGAAGGTGTCATTAAACACTCTAAAGGTGTGCAGGGATGGATGGGCATTAAATGTCCATAGTGGTGTGTTGGAATGGCCGAAGTTGGTGTGTAGCGGATGGAAATAGGAACATTGCATCTAAATCGGATCTGAACTATATCTGAACTAGAATAGTTATATGTACATATATGTAACATCTCTGCTCTGAATTTGGTTTGAACATGTTTCTATGTTGAACAAAATTTCTGAATTGGAAAATTTCTTTATAAGTAATTGTTGTTGAATTACATTTCTTTCTATGCACTGAGTTCACAACTCATCCTTATATTGACTGGATTTTAGGTGGTAATCAGTCTTGAACAGGTCAGTATTGTGGAAGCTCGGTCAAACACTTAATATTCCTTTTTAAAATTACTGTTAGGGATTTATGTTTTATGATGTTATGAACTTATGAAGGTTATATGTTTAAATTATTATTGTGAGGAATATTAAGTGACCATTGGTTCAATTTGATTGTTTTATGGTAGTATGACTTTCAGAACGGATGATGTAACTCTCCAACTTGGTTTCAACGTCTAGGCTGAGTTTAGAGTGTTACATTTATACACCTATCGAAAGGAAAAACTAATATGAAAGGGTAAAGCCAAGAAATTTTTGTTAGAGAGTGGATAAAATTTAAAAAGAAAATTGTGTTAGAATATTTTATATTCATTTATTAAATTTTATGAAGAGTCAAATACAATGCTTTCATTTAACAAATGAACTTAAAAATTATAAATTGATTTATTAAAATTTACGGAAAGCTAAAAGTGCAATTTAAATTATTTAACCAATAGATCTGTTCATTTCTTTGCTCACTCTTCACCTATATTTCTATGTTTGTAAGAAGGTAATTCCAAATATCAATTAATGTTTGGATCACAATACAAAAAGTAATTTGTCAAGACTTGATAACTTTGCAAGAATGATCTAGAGCAATTGAGTTGGGTCAATAAACGATCCATTAAATATTCCGGCATGCCAATACACCAATATTATCGAATAAACAACAAATAATCACATATTGGTTTGTTAAAAAGTTAAGTATAAATATTTAAGATCAGTTCTAACCTCGAACATTTTTCACTCTCTTCATTTTTACCATCTTGCATTTACTTTCAAATTTTATCTCCTTTATTTGTTGATTTAAACATTTGAACATCTCGAAGTACAAAATTTGATATTTTCAACACTTATCAAGTGTGAATTTAAGGGGCTGTGAAGGGCTTTAGCCCTCTTTCTAATAAAAAAATTATTTGCTTAGTCTCCTTTAAAATTATAAATTAATATTGGAGGGCCCATTTTTAGCCCGGGGTCCAATAAGCAACAAGCCAGAATTACAAAGTCCAGTTGTAATCAAACTTAAAACCCAAAATATACAAAACGTCCCAACAGACCCAACTAACCCTAACCTAACTAAGACCTAGCCCAACTACCCAAACAAACCCCTAAACCCAAAACAGAAAAATCAAACCCCAAGGTGCTCCAACGCCGCACACTCCGCTCCTCTGTATCGTGCGCCGCTCCACCATGTCACGTCAGTGCCCACGTCTACTACACCACCCACGTTGCAAATCGGTTGTAAAAAAGGGCTATAAAAGCCTCATGAAATTATTATTTTGAAAAAGGAGGAAAATGACCCAAAAATCGATACTGAAATAGCACTGTAAAACATCCAAAGAAATAAAAAACGGCAACTTTTGAAAGAAAATACGAATCGTGCCAAGGTTTTTTTTCTTTTTATTTTTTCTCGAAATTGATTATTTATTTATTTTATTTTCTGCAATTTTTTGAAACTATATTATATATATTCAAATATATCAAAAAGATACGAAAAAGAGGGGAAATTTTACCTTCGGCGCCAGCGACGGCGGTCGGCGCCGGAGCCTAGTCAGACTTCAGGCCTGCAGAGAAAAAGGGAAAGGGGGTTTTTGTTTTTTGAAGGAGGAAAGGAGAATGAAATTTTCAAAAAAAAAAAAGGTTTTTAAATCGTTCCCCATACGGCGTCGTTTTGGGAGCTAGGGTCAGAAGCCAAAACGACGTCGTTTTGGGCCTCTGACCCGCGTGTAGACCCGACCCACCCAGAGATCGGCGTGTTTTCACTCTGATGGGAAAATTGTGCAAATGACCCTTCCGCATTTTCATGGTTTTACAATTTAGTTTTTCTATTTCTTAATTTCGGCCCTATGGTTTACCTTGTTTTACGATTTAGTCCCCTAATGCTGCGATGTTTTGGGGATGACGATATATTTTCTATTTCGGTCCCTCCACTTCACGCGCGCACTACAATCTGGTCCACTCCCCTTATTTACTTCTGACTCTGCCCCAAAAATTTCTGTTTTCAATTCAATTTAATCCATTTTCGATTATTGTGACTATTTTATTATTAAATTGATTAATTGGAGTTTTATATTTATTATTATTGTATTTATTACTATTTTAGTATAAATATTTTCACTATACTATTACTTTTATTGTTACAATTATGATTTATATTTTATTATTATAATCGTTAGTCTTATTTACTATTATTACTATTACTATATTTTTACTAGTATTATTTATTATAATTATTATTATACTACTATTATTATATTTATTATTACTTATTAACATATTAATATTGTTTTATCGTTAATTCCTATAATTTCGTTATTATTATTTTATTTTATTATTTTACTCTTTTATTTTTATTTTTATTAACTTACTGTTATTATTCTTGTTACCATAGTTTTTTATATTATTATTATTATTCTAATATTTATTTCTGGTCCGCTCCCCTTATTTACTTCTGACTTTGTCTCAAAAATTTCTGTTTTCGATTCAATTTAGTCCCTTTTCGATTATTTTGGCTATTTTATTATTAAATTGATTAATTGGAGTTTTATATTTATTATTATTGTATTTATTACTATTTTAGTATTAATATTTTTATTATACTATTACTTTTATTGTTACAATTATGATTTATATTTTACTATTATAATCGTTAGTCTTATTTACTATTATTACTATTACTATTATTTTTACTAGTATTATTATTATAATTATTATTATACTACTATTATTATATTTATTATTATTTATTAACATATTAATATTGTTTTATCATTAATTCCTATAATTTCGTTATTATTATTATTTTACTATTTTACTCTTTTATTTCTATTATTATTAACTTACTATTATTATTCTTGTTACCATAGTTTTTTATATTATTATTATTATTCTAATATTTCAACTTACAATTATTTTTATTTTTTTTACACATTCATTTTATTATATAGTTCATTTATTTATCCTTTTCTCTAATTTTAGAACCTCCTTTTTATATTATTATTAATACCACTTTTACTATTGTTAGTATTATTATTTTCAAACCGTTCTACATAAATATTATTTTTCTATTTTGATTACTATTAGTTTTTTTTTTAAATTTTAAATTTCTTAGCTTATTTATTCTTTTTCTCTAGTGTTTAGCCCGCACGCTTATTTGCTCATTCATTCTATCATATTCTTGGCATTATGTTGCTATTCACATTAGTACATTAATGATTATTCTATTATGCATCTTAGGATCGAAATTTTTTTATTCAATTACATCACATTAACCTTTACCCAAACTCATAAAAAATGGTTTTCTTTTATAAAGGCAATATTTCATGTTTGGAAGTTCAAGAAATCGTGACCTAATGTGCTGGGTTTTGATTTTCCGTTTGACTAAATCACTAAATATCCTTTTAAAATTTTGTCTGGGTTTTCTTAAATTAAAAACAAAGTAATATTTCGTGTTTAGAAGTTCGAGAAATCGTGCCCTAACGTGCTGGGTTTCGATTTATCATTTGACCAGATAACCGAATATCCTTTTTAAATTTCAATGCATGAGTTTTGGAAATCATGAGATGATCTTTGTATCGAGGGTTTGAAATGTCGTATCCTAACGTATTAGATGTGATTTTTTTTCCTTCGGAATGAGAGAATTTCAATATCCAATTCAAATTATCCAAATATTTTTAAAGGAATTGTATTCAAAAATCTTTTCAAATTTTCAACATTAGGACATTAATTAATCAATAAGGTACCAATTTTGGGCGTTACAAGGGTGCTAATCCTTCCTCGTACGTAACCGACTCCCAAATCCATTTTCTTGAATTCTGTAGACCAATTTTTTTTTTTTAAAAACAGAATGTTTTATAAGGTGATCCGATCCCACCTAAACAAAAAAGGATTGGTGGCGACTCCATATAATTTAAAGTTGATCCTCGTTTTTTCAAAATTTAAAAATGGTTTCGACAGCTTGGCGACTCTACTGGGGAGCAATAAGAGAGTCAAGCCGTAAAATTGATTATTTTCTGTCCTTTTGTCGAAATTGAAAATTTGATTTTGATTCTTTTGTCGCATTTGTTTGTGTTATGTCACATGTTTGTTGTAGTTTGAGTCTCGTAGGATATTCCTGCATCATATTGCATGACCGTTGTGGTTACACCTTTTAAGTGGAAGTGAAAAATTATGCCTTCGTGAGGTTTTCACCTCCGCATGGCCATAGGGAAATGTATTCCCCTGAACTGAACTCGATCTATATGAGCCTATAATGGGTGAGGATTGAGGAATCTACTGATTTAGGTACCCCCTCCTTTAGAACCGAGCCACATATAGTAATCTCTAAGAGCCCACCCTAGATAGAGCTATGCTGAACCTTAGCGGTTACCCAGATCGGTGTTTGACATTTTTCTATTTGCTTTGAATTTTATTATTCGATACTAACTTGTTGTGTTGTATTTTGGCTATGATTGCATGTCATTTCATATTAAAAAGGTGTTGATTCCTGTTCGGTTACTAAATTAGAAAGCTTGTCATGGAGAACGAACTTCTTGATAAAGTGGATGACAATGCGGTTGTCCATATATGGTCAGAGAAGATGCAACTTGAGAAAGGAGATAGTTTAGCTAAGGGATATACCTCAGAGTTGTGGGACTTCACCCGTATCAGTGTGACACAAAATGAGCTCCAAGAATTGAGAGATATATGGGCCCGTTGGGATGATGAGACTAAGCAGCTATTCTATCGTAATTGTGGTGATCTACCCTACCTGTTAGACATCAAGGTGGACAAGCACTTATTTCGGGCTATGACTCAGTTTTGGAACCCCGCATATAGTTGTTTCAATTTTGAAAAAGTGGACTTGGTGCCTACTGTAGAGGAGTACACAGCCCTGCTTCATTGTCCAAAGGCTCAAGTTGACAAAACTTATTCCAGGGCCGCTAATGTCTCAACTTTTGTAAAAAAGTTGATGAATATCACCGGGATGAGTGAACAATGAATTACAGCCCGAATTCAGCAAAAATGTGATGGCAAATGTATTTCTTGGGTGAGTTTGAGGGACCTGATCGTAGCACATCTAGATATAAAGAAGAAAGTTGACATTTTCGCCTTGAGTATCTATGGTTTGGTAATTTTTCCCAAAGCTTTAAGTCATATATATGAAGTAATTGCCGACCTATTTGATCGACTTGACAAACGGGTTACACATGTACTGGTAATTTTAGCCGAGACATCCAGATCTTTGAGTGCATATCGGAAGGTAGGTGAAGGTAGATTCATCAGATGTTTGTAATTATTGTTGGTTTGGTTCCATGGTCATTTCTGGAAGGTTGACAAAGTTTCGTACTGAGTATTCTCTAAAGATTATTCCCTATTAAGGGAAGTAGCAGCTAACATATCAGAGGAAAGGTGGATGACAATTCTTCAAAATCTCCATGAGGAAGATGTTGAGTGGAGAATCCATTAGATGGTCCTTGACGAGATCCTCTATTGGTGTGGGAATTTTGACTAGGTACCTCTGCCTGAAATTTGGGGACCCATTGGATATACTCCTTTGCTCGTATTAAGGCAATACAGATCAAGGCAGTTTATACCAGTGACACATGGGCTAACTCAATATAAATTTTCGTATAAGAGAGACAATTATAAGAGAAAGGTTCGAGAGATTTCTGATGCTTGAAAACAAACAATTCAAATGAAGAGATTGGCTGTAGGCTCAATAACGACTCTTGAATACAATGGATGGTGAAGTAAAAGAATTAATGATAATATCACCGGGCCAAATAAAGAAGGTGCTCAATCGATGGAAGAGTACCTGCAAGTAGTTCCCTCCGAGTTAGAACTCATAAAGCAGGACTTTGAAAAGAAAAATTTGGAGTTAGGAATGAAGATAAAACAATTAAAGGAGGAAAAGATACATTTGAGGTTAGATACCGATGTTCAGAAGCACGAGGCTGAGAAGTTGAGAAAGGGAAAGAGGAAGGCCAAAGAAGACTTAGATAGTTTGAAGACTATTTACAAAAAGCTATGTAAGTTGATGAGAACCGCTGGTTTGGGTAAAACGTCTGAGCAGTAGCGGAAAAAAATTCAAGAAGAAATGACTAAAGCTGATCAGTGGGAGAGGAGGTTCCATGATACTCGAGCACGAGAGGACGTTTTAAAAAGGAGCTTGGTTGAGAGCCAAAATAAAAAGGAAATGCTAGGGGCTCGGGTAGCGGAGTTAGAAAAGGCACTGCATCAACATCATGGTCGTAACTCTGTTATCGAATTAAGGTTCTGCCTGAGTAGGATCGAAGATTTGAAAGGAATGGTGGAAGAGCTCGAAACGGTGCTGTAAAACAGTGAACTCCGGGAAGAATTATTGGAGGTAGATAATGAGCGATGGAAAAAACAGTTTCATTGATCTCAAGATCAAGTCAAGGATAGAGATTACGTCATGGGCGAAGCCGTAGCTCAGATACGAGAAGTGGCCGATCGTTTACAGACCTTAGGGGTTTAGGTTGATGTGCTAAGTGTGAAATATGAGCTAGAATCAGACTGGGGTCGAGAGCTGGCTTGGCTTCTTAAGAAAGTTAAAGCTTTGAGCATAAGGGCTATGTCGTATATGTAATATGTTTTATGTAAAGGATTTTGTTTTCTAATAAAGTTATTTAAATAAAATTGGACTAGAATCGACGTATTTTATTTTTGCATTCATATCATGCATTTGCATTACATCGCATCATGTGCATTAAATTTCACAAAAGAGCCCTATTAATTTGAGATCGTATTATAGTTATCGTGGAACATCACTACTACACTAAAAAAATAAAAACCATAGATTAAAGGTTGGAAAGGTTGGAACTGATGCAAAAAGAGATGTAGGACCAACTGCAAATTCAGATGCAAGAACAGTTGGCCAAGATCCAACAAGATATGAGGGATCAGATGTTGGAATCCTAAAGAAGCATGGTGAGCCAGTTAACACAACTGTTTATTGGAGGGTTTGACAAAGGGAAGAGCCCTATGGTCGATACCGAAGATGACAATGAGGACTCTGCTTATCTTCCAGGCTTTGCCTTAACAAACGCCCAAGCGCAACCATCAAGGGTGTCTGTTAATATCAAACCTCAGTACCAAACTGGTACTTCGGCACCGGTAAACTTCCCAACGGGCTCGAGCTCTAACCCCGGAGATAATTTGGCAAATCTCATGGTCCCTGACCTCGATGATGCAGCAAAAGTAGAAAGGGCAAGAACGAAGCTCCCAAAATAGTTCAAAGACCGATGCAAATGGTTGGAGGAGAGGTTTAAGGCATTGGAGAGTGTTGATTATTACTGTGGAGTGGATGCTAAGGAATTAAGTTTGGTCCTAGATCTGGTACTACCTTCGAAGTTCAAAATACCAGAGTTTGAAAGATATAACAGAACCAGCTGCCCTGAGGCTCACATTACAATGTTCTGTCGAAGAATGACGGGATATGTTAACAACGATCAGTTGTTGATTCACTGTTTTCAGGACAGTTTGGCTGGAGTTGTAGCCAGATGGTACAATCAGCTAATTCGTACCTAAGTCAAATCATGAAAGGACTTAGCACAGGCTTTCATGAAGCAATATGGCCATGTGACAGATATAGCGCTTGACAGGATCACATTACAGAAAATAGAGAAAAAGTCAAGTGAAAGTTTCAGGCAATATGCCTAGAGGTGGAGGGAAGTCGCTACACAAGTCTAAACGCTGCTGCTGGAAAAAGAAACAACCATGCTCTTCATTAATACCTTGAAAGCACTTTTTATTAATCACATATTGAGAAGCGAAACTAAGAGTTTTGTAGACATAGTGATGTCTCGTGAAATGATTGAGAATGCGATAATGTGTGGAAAAATAGAGGCCGAGGAAAACACGAGAAGGTCGGCCCCGAAGAAAAGAGAAAACAAAGTAAGTAATGTGAGTTCGGGTTATTCAAAACCAGTTACTGTCAAACAACTGAGAGCGGTAGCCACGGGCTAGCAAGCCCAACACAAAGCAAAACACAGAGCAATTCCAGTTTACTCTCATCCCAATGACGCATAGGGTACAAAAGTCTATTCAATGCCCATGTTGTATCCCCTGTCTACTTAAAACCGATGCAACCCCCATACCCCAAGTGGTACGACGCAAACGCTCGGTGTAAATACCATGCGAGAATCGTATGATACTTGATAGAAAACTGCATCTCTTTCAAATGGTTAGTCGAAAGGCTCATCAAAACGAGTGTTGTAAAATTTGATGACGTACCTGGTGCAGAAAATCCGTTACCCAATCATACTGATAATGGGGTAAATGCAATAGACGAGACTGTGGGGAAAAGAATCAAGCTAAACATTACAGAAATAAGAACCCCATTGAGAGAAGTTTGGAAGAAAAATGGTGAATAGAGGGTTAATCGTACAAGGCTTAGGGAGCAGATCCTGAGAAACAAGGAACTATTGTGAGTTCCATGGTGAGGAGAACCATAAGATTCAGAGATGCAATGAATTCAAAGCCCTAGTGCAGGGTCTAATGGATAACAAAGAGCTGGAGTTCTTTAAATTTACTGAGGGAGAAGATGTATACACCTTGGAGGAGGGGTCGATAGAGAGGGTCTCTGAAGTCAATCACTCGGTAGTGGTTATCTCACGACTGAGAATCAATAAAGCCGGAGCAAAAGTGGCACCAAGAGTTGTAATTCAGAAACCTGCGGCTTTCCCTTTTAGGATAGCAAAAGGGTGCATTGGAATTATAACTGCACTGTGACAATCCCGAGAGAGAAAAGTTCGGCCAGCACGCCAAACATAAAAGCTAAACCTGTAAAAATGAAATCTTTGATGACCAGACAAGGGGAAGAAAGGTCAGAACCACTGGTTAATGAACGGTAATGAAGAATAAAGCCAATGAGTTTTTGAAATTCCTAAAACACAGTGAGTATAGTGTTGTGGAACAATTACACAAGCAGTAGGTACGCATATTGGTACTGGCTTTACTTTTAAACTCAGAGGTACACCGTAGCGCACTGATGAAGGTGTTGAATGAAACCTATATTGCTGATGACATTTAGGTAAACAAACTAGACTGCATTGTTAGCAACATAAGCGCCAACAACTTCATCTCTTTTAATAACGATGAAATACTACCAGGGGCATGAGATCCACTAAGGCTCTACATATTACCACCCGCTGTAAAGGGTATACATTACCAGGGGTACTAATTGATAATTGATCGGCACTAAATGTCTTGCCTCTACCCACATTGAATAGGTTGCCTATAGACAGCTCTCATATAAAAACATACCAAAACATATTGAGAGCATTTGACGGCACTGAAAGGATTGTAATGGGAATGATTGATGTACCTCTATTGATTGGTCCAAATACATACGAGGTAGACTTCCTAGTGATGTACATTAAGCCTTCCTATAATTGTCTGTTGGGGAGGCCTTGGATTCACTCAGTAGGGGCAGTACCATCATCACTGCATCAAAAGTTAAAGTTGGTGACGGAGGGCTGGCTAATAACGATAAATGCGGAAGAAGACATTATCGCATCCGTTGCCAATGATGCATCGTACGTAGAGAGTGAGATGAAATACTCATCAATTGAAAAGTTATGTTGTGTATTGGTGTAGACAACTTAGATATTGAGGCAGTATATGTTGTACCATACGATTTGGTTAATCTCAAAGCTAGATCCTCTAAAGTATATGATAGAGTCGGTGGCTTTAAATGGAAGGATGGCCAGATGGCAAATTTACTTTCCGAATTTGACATAGTCTATGTGAACCAGAACGCTGTGAAAGGGAGTGCAATAGTAGATTTTTTGGCTAGTAGAGCTCTAGACGATTACGAGCCCTTGAACTTTGATTTCCCTAATGAAGATCTGATGTTTGTAGCAACTACTGAGGAAGATACTCCAGAAGATTGTCCTTGGAAATTGAACTTCGACGGAGCATCAAATGCCCTTGGTAACGGAATTGGGTCAATCCTGATATCCTCAAGCGGAGACCATTATCCATTTACTTGCAAATTAGATTTTGATTACACTAATAATATGGCAGGGTACGAGGCCTATATCCTAGGAATCCATGTAGCCATAGAGCGTAAAATCAAAGTGCTAGAGGTATACGAGGATTCTGCACTAATAATCTATCAGCTAAAAGGTAAATGGAAAACAAGGGACTCCAAGTTGATCAGTTATCGAAAGCTAGTTCCGGAATTAATTAGGGAGTTTGATAATGTCACCTTATGCTACCTCCCGCGAGATGAAAATCAGATGGCTGACGCCTTGGCTACATTAGCTTCTATGATTAGAGTAAATAAACAAGAGGATATGAAGCCGATCTAGATGGGTATTTGTGAGGCTTTGGCTCATTGCTGCAATATCGAGGAAGAATAGGAGAGAGATGATCATCCTTGGTATCATGATATTCTACGATATGTGAAGAGTTGTGAATACCCAGATCAAGCAACTGAAAATGATAAGAAAACGTTGAGAAGGTTGGCCAGTGACTATGTCTTAGACGGATAATCCTGTATAAGAAAAGGAAGGATTAGATCTGCTAAGATGTGTTGACACTGTTGAAGCTAAGAAAATCCTAGAAGAAGTTCATGAGGGTGTCTGCGGAACGCATGCCAATTGGTTCACAATGGTTAGACAAATCATGAGATTCGGGTATTACTGGTCCACGATGGAAGGAGATTACATCAGTTATGCCAAGAAGTGCCATAAGTGCCAAATTTATGGAGACAATATCCATGTGCCTCCTTCACCTCTTCATGTTATGACTTCTCCATGGCTTTTCTCAATGTGGGGCATGGATGTCATTTGGCCAATTTCGCCGAAGGCTTCTAATGGACACCGATTCATTTTTGTGGTTATCGATTACTTTACCAAATAGGTAGAGTAGACTTCATATGCCAATGTCACGAAGACAGAAGTTAGAAAGTTTTTGAAGAGGGAGATCATATGTCGCTATGGTATGCTGGAAATGATCGTATTTGACAATACATTAAATTTGAACAACAGCGCGATAGTAGAGGTCTGTAGTCAGTTCAAAATTAAGCACCACAACTCGTCACCATATCTCTCGGAAATGAATGGTGCAATTGAGGCAACTAATAAAAATATCAAGAAAATTGTGGGGAAAATGACTGAGACCTACAAGGATTGGCATGAAAAGTTACCGTTTTCCCTCTATGCCTATTGAACATCTGTCAAAACTTCTACCAGGGCAACACCTTTCTCATTGGTTTATGGGATGGAGGTAGTTCTGCCTATTGAAGTTGAAATTCCTTCACTCCGAGTTTTATCAGAGTTGAAGCTGGACAAAGCAGAATAGATCCAATCCCGGTATGATCAACTGAACTTGATTGAAGAAAAGAGGCTAAAGGCTATCCTTCATGGTCAAATGTACCAGAAGTGGATAATGCGAGCTTATGGTAAAAAGATTCGCCCTAGAGTATTCCATGAGGGGGACTTAGTATTAAAGAAGATCTTCCCTATGCAAAAAGATTTCAGAGGAAAATGGATGCCAAACTGAGAAGGACCTTATGTGGTAAAAAAAAAACCTTATGTGGTAAAGAAGGCTTTTTCTAGATGAGCGTTGATATTAGCTGAGATGGATGGCAAGAGCCTGCCTAACCCAGTAAATTTAGATTCAGTCAAGAGGTACTTTGCTTGAAAGGAGAGGCTAAGGTGAAAACCCACAAATGGCATCTTAAGTTCAAAAAAAAGATAGAGAAGCCAATGCGAAATCCCGCACAGGGCGCTTTGAGACCAAATGGGCTTTAAATTGAAAACCCGTAAAGGGCAGTTCAAATTTTGATGGAAATGGGGCATGCGCTAGTCTTCCTATACCTAAATTAACAATAAGGAGGTATGCTACATCTTGGGGACATTGATAAGATACTCCAGATCTCCTTGACACATGTTGAACTCAAAATAGTCTTCAAGAAGTTCGTACAGAGAAGCTCAGGCTGTGATATCTGGGGCATATATTCTCCTTTTACTCATTTTGTAATCTAGCAATATTTTCTTTCTTTGCTCAATCCATTCTTTTCAGATTTTTTTCCTGATAAATTTCAGTTTTATCCATCATTATAATCTTTTTCTCCGAGTAATTTTTTTGTTGAAATAATGATTAATGGATTAATAACATTTTCATAAAAGAATTTTTACATATTACTTTGAAAGTTTCTAAATAAGTACAAAAACCTAAAACCGGACTGTTGTTTAGAACTCACCAAACATAAGGGTTAGAAATGTTTAAGAATGAAGAGTCTAAATGGTGACTACTTCTTAAGATTTTCTGTCAAAGATATCATTTGAATGAAAATACAAGATATTGCGTTGGTTATGCAGCTTTGACTGATAACGAGCAACCCAAGCTTTAGAATGGGATCGCTCTCGAGGAAAATTTAACATTCATACACATCTGGTCATGACACCTAGGAAATGGTGTAATAGACCAAATTGATTGAAGAAGTCACGAATCTCATACCCCTGAGTTGCAGTGGGATGGATACAAGATACAAGCCTTATACCCCTAATTTGTAGTGGGGCAGGCCAGTTGAGCGAATGGTGATTATTTTTTGGATTTTTTGTCAAAGATACCAGCCGAGCAAAGAAGGCAGGATAACACATCAGTGACAGAACCTTGATGAATAAACGAGCAACCCTAAGCATTAAAAAATGGGAACATTCTCATGACATTTAGGCATTCATATAACATTTATAATACATCTAGTTAGGAGCATTTGACTCATTTTGATCATGGCATCCTAATCATTTAGAATAAACATAGGCCTATAAAATCGATTCTACAGGTCATGTCCCATAGAGGATGATGTAACAAGATCATTAGAAGATTACAGATCTTATCTCTGTAAGCAATAGTGGAGCAGATCAAAGGCGACGAATCTTATCTTCCCGAGGTAGTTGGGAAGCAGATTTAAGCCACTAGCCTTATCTCCCTGAGCAGCAGCGGAGCAAGCTGAAGATTAAAGATCTTATCTTCCTAAGCAGTGGTGGAGCAGATCGAAGACGGTGAATCTTATCTTCCCGAGGTAGTAGGGAAGCAGATTTAAGCCACTAGTCTTATCTCCCTGAGCAGCAGCGGAGTAGGCTGAAGATTAAAGATCTTATCTTCCTAAGCAATAGTGGAGTAGATCGAAGATGGCAAATCTTATCTTCCCGAGGTAGTAGGGAAGCCGATTTAAGCCACTAGCCATGTCTCCTTGAGCAGCAGCGGAGTAGGCTGAAGATTAAAGATCTTATCTCCCTAAGCAGTAGTGGAACAGATCGAAGACGACGAATCTTATCTTCTCGAGGTAGTAAGGAAGCAAATTTAAGCCACTAGCCTTATCTCCCTGAGAAGCAGTGGAGCAAGCTAAAGATTAAAGATCTTATCTCCCTGACGTTGTAGTGGAGCAGATCGAAGATGGCAAATCTTATCTCCATGTAACGGAAATGGAGCAGATTTAAGCCACCAGCCTTATCTCCCTAAAGTTGCAGTGGAGCAGGTTGAAGATAGAGGTCTTATCTCCTTGAGGTTGCAGTGGAGCAGAATGAAATCAGTAATTCTTGTCCCCTTGAAGTTGCAAGGAAGCAAGTTGAAATCACATTGGAGCGAATTGAATCTTCAATTCTTACACCCTTAAAGTTACAAGTGGGTTAGAGCGAGGTTATGGGAAGGAAAGAAGCATCAAGAAGTCAAGATTCGGCAAGGTTGGGCAAAATTGGCCATTTTAAAGTCTTTACTCCATTTCTGTTACATGATAATGAGCAAAGAGGGGCAGCTGTAGGGCCCATTTTTAGCTCGGCGCCCAATAAGCAACAGGCCAGAATTACAAAGCCCAGTTGCAATCAAACTTATAACCCAAAATATACAAAACGGCCCAACATGCCCAACTAACCCTAACCTAACTAAGACCTAGCCCAACTACCCAAATAAACCCCTAAACCCAAATCGGAAAAATCAAACCCTAAGGTGCTCTAACACCGGACGCTCTGCTCCTCTGTATCGTTCGCTGCTCCACCGCGCCACGTCAGTGCCCACATCCGCTACGCCACCCACATTGTAAATCGGTTGTAAAAAAGGGCTATAAAAGCCTCATGAAATTATTGTTTTGAAAAAGGAGGAAAATGACCCAAAAATCGATACGGAAATAGCACTGTAAAACATCCAAAGAAATAAAAAAAAACAGCAACTTTTGAAAGAAAATTCGAATTGTGCCAATGTTTTTTTTCTTTTTCTTTTTTCTTGAAAATGATTATTTATTTATTTTATTTTCTGTAATTTTTCGAAACTATATTATATATATACATATATATAAAAAAGATAGGAAAAAGAGGGAGGTGGTCGGTGCCAAAGCCTGGTCGGACTTTATGCCTGTAGAGAAAAGGGGAGAGGGGGTTTTTGTTTTTTGAAGGAGGAAAGGAGAATGAAATTTTCAAAAAAAAAAAAATTGGTTTTTATACCGTTCCCCATACGACGTCGTTTTGGGAGCTAGGGTCAGAGGCCAAAACGGCGTCGTTTTGGGCCTCTGACCCGCGTGTAGACTCGACCTGACCAGATATCCACGTGTTTTCACTCTGATGGGAAAATTACGCAAATGACCCTTCCACATTTTCTTGGTTTTACAATTTAGTTTTTCTACTTCTTAATTTCGGCCCTATGGTTTACCTTGTTTTACGATTTAGTCCCCTAATGTTGCGCCGTTTTGGGGATGACGAGATATTTTCTGTTTCGGTCCCTCCACTTCACGCGCGCACCACAATCTGGTCCACTCCCTTTATTTACTTCTGACTTTGCCCCAAAAATTTCTGTTTTCGATTCAATTTAGTCCCTTTTCGATTATTTTGGCTATTTTATTATTAAATTGATTAATTGGAGTTTTATATTTATTATTATTGTATTTAATACTATTTTAGTATTAATATTTTTATTATACTATCACTTTTGTCTTATTTACTATTATTACTATTACTATTATTTTTACTAGTATTATTATTATAATTATTATTATACTACTATTATTATATTTATTATTATTTATTAACATATTACTATTGTTTTATCGTTAATTCCTATAATTTCGTTATTATTATTATTTTACTATTTTACTCTTTTATTTCTATTATTATTAACTTACTATTATTATTAACTTACTATTATTATTCTTGTTACCATAGTTTTTTATATTATTATTATTATTATTATTATTATTCTAATATTTCAACTTACATTTATTTTTATTTTTTTTACACATTCATTTTATTATATAGTTCATTTATTTATCCTTTTCTCTAATTTTAGAACCTCCTTTTTATATTATTATTAATACCACTTTTACTATTGTTAGTATTATTATTTTCAAACCGTTCTACATAAATATTATTTTTCTATTTTGATTACTATTAGTTTTTTTTTTAATTTTAAATTTCTTAGCTTATTTATTCTTTTTCTCTAGTGTTTAGTCTGCGCGCTTATTTGCTCATTCATTTTATCATATTCTTGGCATTATGTTGCTATTCACATTAGTACATTAATGATTATTTTGTTATGCATCTTAGTATCGAATTTTTTTTATTAAATTACATCACATTAACCTTTACCCAAACTCATAAAAAAGGGTTTTCCTTTATAAAGGCAATATTTCGTGTTTGGAAGTTTGAGAAATCGTGCCCTAATGTGTTGGGTTTCGATTTTCCGTTTGACTAAATCACTAAATATCCTTTTAAAATTTCGTCTGGGTTTTCTTAAATTAAAAACAAGGTAATATTTCGTGTTTGGAAGTTTGAGAAATTGTGCCCTAACGTGCTGAGTTTTGATTTATCGTTTGACCAAATAACCGAATATTCTTTTTAAATTTCAATGCATGAGTTTTGGAAATCATGAGATGATCTTGGTATCGAGGGTTTGAAATGTTGTATCCTAACGTGTTGGATGTGATATTTTATTCATTTGGAACGAGAGAATTTCAATATCCAATTCAAATTATCCAAATATTTTTAAAGGAATTGTATTCGAAAATCTTTTCAAATTTTCAACATTAGGACATTAATTAGTTAATAAGGTACAATTTTGGGCATTGCGAGGGTGCTAATCCTTCCTTGTACGTAACCGACTCCTGAATCCATTTCTTGAATTCCGTAGACCAATTTTTTTTAAAAAACAAAATATTTTATAAGGTGATTTGATCCCACCTAAACAAAAAATGATTGGTGGCAACTCAATATATTTTAAAGTCGATCCCCATTTTTTCAAAATTTAAAAATGGTTTCGACAAATATAATGATAAAATTTTACTTTGACCCTTTAAAAATGAGAAAAAAATTAGTTTCCTTAAAAAATAATAAAATTATCAATTAATAAATATAAAATTAAATTTTGACTTCTTAAAAAATTATAATTAAATTTCAACCCCTCTAAAAAAGTTTCTAAATTCGTCCCGACACTTATGAATTCACAATAACACTCAAATTCTAAACCTAGTTGAACAACCAAACACCTTCGAACTCAATTTGCAACTAGACTACATCAAAAAAAATATATTTTATTTTTGAAGTATGCTTATATAATTTATACATAACATATTTTTTGAAATATAAAATAATTAAACATAAATAGGATTAATTATATAAAGTAAACATATAATCAATAATATTATTAATTATATAATAAAAATAATATTTATTAAAAAGCTTACGATCTCCCTCACAAATTTAAATGAATTAAATATATTTTTTTACTGATTAATTCATTTAATAAACGAATTTTAAAATATTTTTACTCGACTTCATAACTAAATATTTGGCATTTATACATGCCAAAGTATTTATTTAGAACAAAATAAATTTACATTATCTTTTTTTTTAACAATAAAATTATCTTAAGCATAGATTATCGATTTTGAATATCTTATATCAATTTTAGGATAATTTTTTTTTTCAAAACTTTTAGGATAGATTAATGAAAGTCTGTGAACAAAATTAAGCCTCGTTTAGTTAGGTGGTGCATTTATCTCCGGTAAAATTAAAAATAACAATAACAGTAAAATTAATTATTATAGCTGTGAGGTAAAAAATTCTACCACAACACAGTACTGTCCATCCAAAGGGATTAAATATTATGTAATTATTTTAAATAATATATCACTTTATTAAATTTAAAAAAATATTTAAATTATATATTTTTATTATATTATCTTATGAAACTCATAATAGCAAGGCTGAAGTAAGGAATATTGTGATTTTATATTTGAGTTTTATTGTGTGTAAATAAATAGTGATTTTTCTTCAAATTTTATTTTAATTTTACATTTTCAAATATATTTTAAATATGAATTCGATTGTGATAATTACTCTTAATTATTTGCAAACATTTTTCATGCCGAGAAACTACGAAATGGATATGATTAATGAAATAAATATGTCATACTTGTAAAGCTGTTATTGGTGGAAACTTTACTAATATTATTATTGGGTAAATTGCACTCAATGTCATTAAATTATTTGTAAATTTATGTTTTGGTCACTTAATTTCAAAAAATTACAAAATGGTTACTAAATTATCTAAAAATTTTCATTTAAGTCATTGGGTTGTTAAAATTATTGTTGTATGACATTCTTTATTTGCACCCTCTATATCAATTGAAACCTCTTCTTTCCCTTCTTTTTCATAGTTAAGTTTTTTTCTTCTTCCATGAAACAACTTTGAACGTCACAAATCTATGAACCAAAATTCAAACAACTTTATTCTCCAATCCACCGTACTGATCATCGAATCATCTATTGGAGTAGAGGTGAGCAAAACTCGAATTGACTCGAAAACATTGATTTTTTTTAATTTCGAGTTAATCAAATTGAGTTATAAGAGTTATTTAGTTTTTTTGAATAAACTCCAATAAGTAATTTGAGTTTTGAATTCGAGTCGAGTTGAATTTTATAATTCAAATAACGCGGACGATTTGAATAACTCAAATAACAAATTGGTGTAAATACCCATTTGGTTCCTATCAATCTTGAAAATGAGCAAATTGGTCTCTTTCAACAAAAATAAAAAAAAAATCAAAATAATTTTCAAAAAATTTAAAATAAAAATTAAAGTTCAAAATACTTACAAAAATCCAAAATTTATATATTTTTAAATATTATAAAAATTTTAAAAAATATGTAAAAAGTTAAAAATTTTCTAAAATAATAATTTTGGGACCTAAATTAGTAAATTAACTATTTAAGTTTATCATACTAAAATATTTTTTTCTCTTATTTTGCTTTGTAAAAGTTTTCAAACATATATGTTTTCAAATTTATGAGCTCTAACATGGAATTAGCTATATTATAATAAAATTTTAATTTGACATATTTAAAATTTTAATTTAACTTGCATAATTTCATTTGATTCAACTTGACTTGAATTTTATTTTACTCGACTCTATTCAAAAATAATTTCAAATAGAGTTAGGATAATAAAATATGATTCATCAACTCGATAATTTTTCACTCGATTTTAAAGAATGCTTACCTTTATGCTGGAGCTCACTAGTCAGATTAAAAAAAAAAAAACCTAACAATCCAATAATTTAAATAAAAAATTTCAAATAATTTAGTGACTTAAATGAAAACTTTCGAATAATTCAATAACTGTTTTGTAACTTTTTGGAGTTAAGTGACTAAATTGTAAACTTACTAATAATTTAGGGATCTCGAGTGTAATTTAGCATAAGTAATTTGGAAAAATAATAAGAGCTAAATTGATAAAAGATGTAAACATTAAGGGTAAAACTTGACATTATACCAAAAAAGAATGAGAGCCAAATTGATAAAAGATGTAAACGTTAAGGGCTAAATTTGACATATGCATTATTTTTTGGCACAATAACTTTTTTGGTCCTCCTACTTTACAAAAGAAGAAGAAGAAGGAGGAGGTCATTTTAGCCATCCATTTAATTTTTTTTTACTTTTTTTGGTCCTTAAATTTACATTTTTTTCAAATTAATGTTTGTTAACTTTACTAATGTGGCATACACGTGGATGACATGCCAAAATTTAATTAATTTTTTAAAAAATTAAAAAATATTTTTTAAATTTTTATACTTTTTAAATAATTTTAATGAGTTTAATTTTTTAAAATTAATTAAATGCTGAAGTCATTTATATGAATGTCACGTCAACAAAGTAAAAAGATATTAACTTTTCCACCCATTTCGGGGTGGTTTGAGAAAAAATATAAGTTTAAAGGTTAAAAACGTCGAAAAATTAAATAAAGGATTAAAATAATTTTTTGTAAAGTTGAAGGGCTAAATAAGTCATTACACTTTTTTTTCCAAATCTGTTACGTCAGATATTTTCTGGGCATATTGAGGGTGTTCCTGTAAATATAAATAAAAACCAAGGGTTGAAATTTACATGTCATACCCTTCCCGTAAATTTCTAACCATAGGCAGCCACAGTGGAGCCCACCTTAAAGGCAAAGCACTAAGCACCAAAAGGCAAAGAAGAGAAAAAAAAATAGAAACAAAATATTTTGAAGAAAAATAACCTCACTAGGGTTTGACCTGAAAGGGGAATTTTTTTGCAAAATTGCGTGAAAACCCTGAGATAGAGAGAGAGAGATTCGTGGTGAGTGGGGGCAGTGAGTCGAATCACCGAGTTTTAATTTTTATTCCACAGTTTCCGTCAAGTTCGCTCTCGATTAAATCATCAAGATCTATCTCTCATCTATACCGTAATTTTCGGATTCTTAGAGAGAGAGAGAGAGAGAGAGAACAAAAAATAAACCTGAATATTTGATTTGTTTTTAGTTAATTTTCTTTAATTTCTAATTTTGAACGTTGAGATCGGAGGGTAAAAAAGGGGTTTTTATTAAATAAAAAAAGGGTTTTTGGAGGGATTCGGGTTTGTGGAAGTGGTGGGGTTTTTTCTTTTTTTAATTTTTTGTTGTAATAATTTGGAATTCGCGGGGGAATTTTTTGTGAAAAGAAAATTGGGGGTTAGTTTTTTATGCATTCTGGTAGTGGTGGCGGAGGTGGGCCCAGCCGGAACCCGGGTGTGGGCCCGGTGGGTCGGGCGGCATCTACATCGTCCGCAGCTTCGCCATCTTCTTCGTCGTCGGCCGTTTCGACCCCACACTTGGGGTTTGATTCGGTACAACAGCAGCAGCAGCAGCAGCAGCAGCAGCAGCAGCAACAACAACAACAAAGTCAGAAACAGCAGCAGCAAATTGCGTCTAGGCAGGTAAAGGGTTTATGGAATTTTAGATATAGCTAATGGAAAATGATTGGAATTGAACTTGATTTTGTGAACTCAAGTCTGTTTTTGGTAAATGGGCAGCGGTGAATTGTTGAATTTGGCGGGTTTTGGGGGCTTTAATTTGGTGCAATAAATACAATCTCTGATGTCTTACATAAGGTTGATTAGTTATTTGGCAATTCAATTGTGTTTTTTTGGGGGGGGGGGGTGTCTGAGCTCCTTAGAGTCCGGGGAACGACTGTAATCAGCTCTTAGGTCTTCAAAATCCTTTGTAGAGATGCAAGTGAAAATCTTGTTAAGTTTTATTCTACTCCTTTTGAAAGATCCATAAGTTTCCTTTTTTTTTTTTTAATTACTTGTTTGAAGTATCTAGTTTAGTCGACCCTCGTATCTTTGAGTCATTAATGCGTCTGGTACCAGTTAACACTATGTGTCAGTTTGAGAAGTTCAAGCGTTATATTTTTGTGCTTGTATTTGTTCTTGCAGTCATTACAACAACAATTACTTAGAAAACCTGAAGGAAATGAAGCTAACCTAGCATATCAAGCCAGTGGTCTGCAAGGTCTGATGGGAGGTAGCAATTTTCCTTCATCTCCAGGCTCCATGCAACCGCCGCAAATGTCCAGGAGGTTCTTTGATCTGCCTCAACAACATGCTTCTGCGCAGGACAGCCAGAATAGGAGTCAAGGTGTTGAGCAACAAATGGCGAGTTCTGCTCAGCAAGCTTATTATCAGTTTGCTTACCAGGCTTCTCAGCAGCAGAAGGCACTTTTGGCACAGCAGCAAGCTAAGATGGCCATGTTGGGCTCTGCATCTGTTAAGGATCAGGACATGCGAACTGGAAACTTAAAAATGCAGGAACTTATCTCCATGCAGGCTGCTAATCAGGCTCAGGCATCATCCTCTAAGAACGCATCTGAGCAGCTTGGTTGTGCTGAAAAGCAGATGGAGCAAGGATCAAGGTCTGCTTCTGAGCACAAGCCACCTGCCCAGGCAACAGTTATTGGACAATTAATGCCTGGGAATGTTTTAAGGGCCATGCAGACACAACAAGCTCCGCAGACTGTTCAAAACATGGGAAACAATCAAGTTGCTATGGCTGCACAGTTGCAGGCGTGGGCACTTGAGCGTAATATTGATCTGTTGCAACCTGCAAACGCCAACTTGATGGCACAGCTCATTCCACTAATGCAGAGTAGGATGGCTGCCCAGCAAAAAACAAATGAAAGGAATATGGGTACTCAGTCATCACCAGCACCTGTGTCCAAGCCGCAAATCACTTCTCCATCAGTTCCAAGTGAGAGTTCTCCCCGTGGTAACTCATCAAGCGATCTATCTGGCATGTCTGGCTTTGCCAAAACTAGGCCGATGGCTCCACCAAACACTTTTGGGTCAACTTCCAGTGTTGGGGTGATTAACAGTGCTAACAATGTTTCAATGCAGCAGTTAGCAATTCATGGCCTAGATACTCAAGTGCTTCCCAGACAGTCAGTTGGACATGGAAATGGGATGCCTTCTATGCATCCTCCACAAGTATCTGCAAATGTTAGCCAGAGTATTGATCCATCCTTGCCAGCAAAAAATTCATCAGGTGGCATAGAAACAGTGCAAATGCAGCATATGAAACACTTCAATCGATCTTCTCTTCAGCCTGGTGCTCCTGGTAATGATGGGGGATCTGTTAACAATGTACCATCACAAGGGGGAGCTGCCACCCAGATGCCACAGCAGCGTTTTGGTTTCACTAAACAACAACTTCATGTTCTCAAAGCACAAATACTAGCATTTAGGCGCCTGAAGGTATACTAATCTCTCTCTCCACATCCTATCCTTCTTTCTCAGACCATTTATGTATTTTGCCTTTCTGCTGATTGAATGATGCTGGATCATGCTGGTTTTGTGGTCATTAACAGAAAGGAGAAGGTACACTTCCACAAGAGCTTCTTCGAGCCATTGTTCCCCCACCACTTGAGGTGCAGCAGATGCAGTTACCTCCTTTAGCTGGAAATAACCAGGACAGAGATGGTGGAAAGAATATAGAAGATCAAGCGAAGCAGGTGGAGTCAAAGGAGAAGGTTGCACATGCTGAGCAATCTACCAAAGGACAGAATATTACTAAAGACGAAGCTTATGTAGGAGATGATAGAGCAGCTGAATCAACAGCTCATATGCAAGGTGCGTCAGCTATGGCCAAGGATCCATCTACATTACCTGCTGGAAAAGAAGAGCAGCAAAGTTCTGTCTTTTCTGTCAAGTCAGACCAAGAAGTAGAACGTGGTCTTCCGAAAGCTCCAGTTAGAAGTGATTTTAGTGCAGACAGGGGAAAGGCTGTTTCACCACAAGTTGCAGCATCTGATGGAGGGCAAGTTAAGAAACCCGTGCAGGCAAACTCTGCCCCCCAGCTAAAGGATCCTGCCTCTGCCAGAAAGTATCATGGTCCACTCTTTGATTTCCCCTTCTTCACTAGGAAACATGAATCGTATGGCTCAGCAATGCCTAACAGCAATAATAATTTAACTTTGGCGTATGATGTCAAAGATCTACTCTTTGAGGAAGGCATGGAAGTCCTTAGCAAGAAACGATCAGAGAATTTGAGGAAGATTGGTAACTTACTAGCAGTAAATATGGAGACAAAAAAGATTAGGCCGGATCTTGTTCTGCGACTGCAAATTGAAGAAAAAAAGCTTCGACTTAAAGATCTGCAGGCTCGTTTAAGGGATGAAGTTGACCAGCAGCAACAAGAGATAATGGCGATGCCTGACAGACCGTACAGAAAATTTGTCCGCCTGTGTGAGCGTCAGCGTATTGAGCTGGCGAGACACGTACAAGCCACTCAGAAGGCCCTAAGAGAGAAGCAGTTGAAATCCATCTTTCAGTGGCGTAAGAAGCTCCTGGAGGCTCATTGGGCTATCCGTGATGCACGAACTGCTCGTAATAGGGGAGTTGCCAAGTACCATGAAAGAATGTTACGAGAGTTTTCAAAGAGGAAAGATGATGATAGAAATAAAAGGATGGAAGCGTTGAAGAATAATGATGTTGAAAGGTACCGGGAGATGTTGATTGAGCAGCAGACAAATATCCCTGGAGATGCTGCAGAGAGATATGAAGTTCTTTCATCATTCTTGACGCAGACTGAAGAATATCTTCAAAAACTGGGAAGTAAGATTACAGCTGCCAAGAATCAGCAGGAAGTAGCTGATGCAGCAAATGCTGCTGCTGTTGCTGCACGGTTGCAGGCAGGGTTTCTTGAACTCTCTCTCCCTTGTACTCACTCCTAGTTGTCTTTTAGGGTGCTCCCCCTTTCTCTGTTCCTTTAATTCTTTTGGACGGAATTCTGAGCCTAAAAATATAATTTGCTTTCTTAATTACCATGCAACTAGGTGGATTCCCTGTTATTTACTTTTTTCTTTTTTGTACTTCTTGACTAAAGGGCCTATCAGAAGAAGAAGTTAGGGTTGCTGCAGCTTGTGCTGGGGAGGAAGTAATGATAAGAAATCGGTTTATGGAAATGAATGCACCCAGGGAAGGTTCATCTGTTAGCAAGTAAGTATGTTTTTGAGCATATGATAGTGCATTTCTTAGGACTTATTAAGGGGCTTCAGTTGCAAAGATTGAGCGGGATGGGTGTAAATCTTGTGACAGTAAGATAGGGCTTATGCAGTTGCTTTTCTCATGCTCTTTAGTTCGGTAACTATATCACATATGGTTTATATAAATTTACCATTTATGTTTTTGTTTATTCTAAAGACATTTTCTCATATGCCACCAAAATTTGGGCACTTTTAGTCATTCTTCATCTGTCCTGGTCATCAACAGGTATTATAATCTAGCTCATGCTGTCAATGAAAAGATCATAAGGCAGCCATCAATGCTACGAGCTGGAACATTACGAGACTATCAGCTTGTAGGTTGCTATATCTAAAATATTATGTTTCCTTCCTACCCTTTCCTTGGTTTTTGTATTTGTGAGTTTACTACTTTGTTATAGCAACTTAAGATTTTTATGGCATCTATGTATTTTTTGGTAGGTTGGTTTGCAGTGGATGCTTTCTTTGTATAATAATAAACTAAATGGTATCTTGGCTGATGAGATGGGTCTTGGGAAAACTGTTCAGGTATTGTTACTTTAAAAGATATTAGTTGCGAGTAACATTGCAGTTTATTTTATTTTGGAGTTAGGCAGGGTTTTGGAATTAGTCAGAGCATTTATTGTTTTGGCAGATAATCATATGATAAAATAGGGTTGTTAATTCCTAGGTTTTACTTTATTGTACAGGTTATGGCATTGATTGCTTATTTGATGGAATTTAAAGGAAACTATGGCCCGCATCTTATAATTGTCCCAAATGCTGTTCTAGTAAATTGGAAGGTTGGTTTTATTTTTGCTTTTTATTGACTGTTATGATATTTTCCTGATATCCTTGGAAAGAACTAACTGAGTTCTTTCTTGCAGAGTGAGCTCCACAATTGGCTGCCATCTGTGTCATGTATCTATTATGTCGGAGGAAAAGAACAGCGTTCAAAATTATTTTCTCAAGTAAGAACTACAGGTTTCTGTATTTAGTTCTTCTTTTAAGTGTCAAAATTTGCTGAACTTTCTTCTGGTTTTCTTGTTTTATAGGAGGTTCTGGCAATGAAATTTAATGTCCTTGTGACAACTTATGAATTCATCATGTATGACCGGTCAAAACTTTCTAAAATTGATTGGAAGTACATCATAATTGATGAAGCACAGCGAATGAAAGACAGGGAATCTGTTTTAGCTCGTGATCTTGATAGGTACCGCTGCCAAAGGCGTTTACTGCTTACTGGGACACCATTACAGGTCTGTTAAGGCAGCTCTAGCATGTTCTGAAATTGAAAAATTACGTGTATGTACATGCATACAGATTTGAAAACTTTGAATAACTTTGTCGCCTTACTATTATGACTGCCATCTACATGAAATGGTATGACCACCATTATTTATTGGCAGCACTTTTATTGCATACTCAGATGCACACCTTGACACCTATGCAGTTAGGATAGGCTTAACTCTATAACAAGTTTCTCCTAAGTTTAGAAATCTTTAATTTCAAAATTTGAATTTTCATGATGTCTCTTCTAATTGGTTCCTTACTAAATATCCATGTGCAGAATGAAAAGGGGCTACTTCACTATGTCATACAATGCTGTTTGAGTAATGGTTGAAATTTTAACAGTCTTTCCTTAACATCTTTTAGCTGGCAAAACTTAACGGGGTTCCTTGCCATGCTCTAATTATTCACAGTATGAATTTTCTTTGCCAAAAAATGTATGCTTGTTTAGATAGCCTGTTTTTCACAGTTTACTTTATACCCTCCATTGTGGCTTATTAGATGTGTTGAAGTGATAAACCTATTCTCACCTTTTTCTTCCCTCCAGTCTCACTTTCTTATGTGTTTGTGTTTCTATCTTATTTGATTTGTTGAACAAGAGTTTTTTTTATGCCACAGAATGACTTGAAAGAACTCTGGTCATTGTTAAATCTTCTCCTTCCTGAAGTGTTTGATAATCGCAAGGCGTTTCATGATTGGTTTTCGCAACCATTTCAAAGGGAACTTACACATAATGCAGAAGATGATTGGCTTGAGACAGAGAAGAAGGTTATCATCATCCATCGACTTCATCAAATTCTAGAGCCCTTTATGCTTAGACGTCGTGTTGAAGATGTGGAAGGTTCACTTCCTCCAAAGGTATGCTGTTCTGTGTCCTACTTTAGAAATCACTTATTGTTTGCTGGTTCTAATGATGTTTTTTCCTTGGCCAACTACAGGTCTCAATAGTTTTAAAATGCAGAATGTCAGCTATTCAGAGTGCCATTTATGATTGGATAAAATCAACTGGGACTCTTCGAGTTGATCCAGAAGATGAGAAGCGCAAGGTTCAAAAAAATCCAATATACCAGGCTAAGGTGTACAAAACTTTAAATAACCGGTGTATGGAGCTTCGGAAGACTTGTAATCATCCTTTGCTTAATTACCCATATTTCAATGACTTCTCCAAAGATTTCCTTGTAAGATCTTGTGGGAAATTGTGGATCCTAGACAGAATCCTAATAAAACTGCAGAGAACTGGGCATCGAGTATTACTCTTTAGTACCATGACGAAGCTTCTGGATATCTTGGAGGAATACTTGCAGTGGAGGAGGCTTGTCTACAGACGTATTGATGGAACAACTAGTTTGGAAGATCGAGAATCAGCTATTGTTGACTTCAATAGCCCGCACTCTGAGTGCTTCATATTCTTACTAAGTATTCGTGCTGCTGGACGTGGTCTAAATCTTCAATCTGCTGACACTGTAGTGATCTATGATCCTGATCCAAATCCTAAAAATGAGGAACAGGCAGTTGCTAGAGCTCACCGAATTGGACAAACAAGGGAAGTCAAAGTAATTTACATGGAAGCAGTTGTTGACAAAATCTCTAGTCAGCAGAAGGAGGATGAATTAAGGAGTGGAGGTACAGTTGATTTTGAGGATGATTTTGCTGGTAAGGATAGATATATGGGATCCATTGAGAGCCTCATAAGGAATAACATTCAACAGTATAAAATCGACATGGCTGATGAAGTAATCAATGCTGGACGTTTTGACCAGAGAACAACACATGAAGAGAGACGCATGACTTTGGAAACATTGTTGCATGATGAGGAGAGGTATCAAGAAACTGTCCATGATGTTCCCTCATTGCATCAGGTAAATCGCATGATAGCAAGAAGTGAGGAAGAAGTTGAGCTGTTTGATCAAATGGACGAAGAACTGGATTGGACTGAGGAGATGACTTGTCATGAACAGGTACCTAAGTGGCTTCGAGCCAGTGTAAGAGAAGTAAATGCTGCTGTAGTTACTTTATCAAAAAAGCCATCAAAGAACATTTTATTTACTGCTGGTGGCGGTACTGAATCCAAAGAAACAGATACTGAGAGAAAAAGGGGGCGGCCTAAGAAAAAAATTCCCAGCTATAAGGAAATAGATGAAACTGGGGAATTTTCTGAGGCAAGTTCTGATGAGAGAAATGGCTATTCTGGGAATGAAGAAGAGGGAGAAATTGGTGAATTTGAAGATGATGAATTTAGTGGTGCTGTTGGGGCTCCACCTGTAAATAATGACCAGTCAGAAGAAGATGGTGCACTTGGTGATGATGGGTATGAGGATGCCCAGGCTTCAGAACACATTAGAAACAACCACATACTTGAAGAAGGTGGTTCTTCAGGATCATCATTGGATAGTCGTAGACCAACACAGATGGTGTCTCCAATATCTCCTCAGAAATTTGGATCTCTCTCTGCATTAGATGCTAGGCCTGGTTCCGCTGCAAGAAGACTGGCATGTCTCTTTTCCTGTAATGATTTGTTATTGTGGCATTTGTTGAATTCTGTTGTTTTCTCATGTCTTGTTTATTTTGGCAGTCCGATGATTTGGAGGAAGGTGAAATTGCAGGATCGGGAGATTCTCACATGGACCACCAGCAATCTGAAAGTTGGAATCATGATCGCGATGAAGGCGAAGACGAACAAGTTGTCCAACCCAAGATAAAACGAAAGCGCAGTATTCGGGTTCGACCTCGTCAAACTGTGGAAAGAGTAGAGGAGAAATCGGCCACTGAAGTGCCTCTTCTCCAGCGTGGAGGTTCATCTCTGTTGCCTTTCCAGCTGGACCAAAAATACCAATCACAACTGAGGACTGATACTGAAAGAAAACCAACACGTGAGCGCAGTGCGTTCAAGCATGATCCAAATGATTTGTCTTCAAAAAGTAGGAGGAACTTACCACCAAGAAAAATAGCTAATACATCAAAGTTGCATGCATCAGTGAAGCCTGGTCGAATGAATTCTATGTCTGCTCCTTCAGAAGATGCTGGCAAACCCTCCAGAGAGAGCTGGGACAGTAAACTGGTTAATACATGCGGGTCTTCAAATTTTGGTGCTAAGATGTCTGACGTCATCCAAAGAAAGGTATACTTGAAGTGACTGTAATTTTATGTCTGGTTTGTATATCTGTTTCTTACCTTAAATATGTAGCCATCATGGGTTTTTTTACTGGTCATAGGTGATACTTTGGAAACCTTGCTTTAGTTTTATGAATTGCTTGATGGTGTTTCTTGTAGCATGCTCTCATCAGTCTCCATATCTCTGGTCCTCCTGAATTACTTAGCTTTCTTTGTTCGGATTGGATCTTTTGTAATTGCATCTAATGCTCTGCAGCATAAACAGATTTCATCTTAGCCTGTTCTTTCATGGACAAATTGGTTTAGGTTTTGCTATGTTAGGCATTTGGATAACTGGAGTGTATTTTATGAGGTTGGGAATCTTCTTTTCGGGTTTTGGAAGTTTTGTTTGTTATATAATACGTTTAATCTACCTGGTTGTTTGTTTGTCCATGTCCATCTGCTTTTTGTTTTCTTTTTTGGAATTGGTCTTTATGTGTTTAATCTTGAAGTCATTATGTTTTTCATGGTTTGCATGTAATGAATAATTGAAGGATTGCATATCAAAATATTTTCACTTTTGAGAAGTGAGCAGTTTTCACCTTTGGCCTTTATTGACTAGAAAATTCTCGTCTTTCCAGTGCAAAAATGTGATTAGCAAGCTTCAGAGGAGAATAGATAAGGAGGGTCAACATATAGTACCTCTTTTGACGGACTTGTGGAAGAGAATTGAAAACTCTGGTTACACAGGTGGAAGTGGAAGCAATCAGTTGGATTTCCGGAAGATTGATCAGCGTGTTGACAGATTAGAGTATGGTGGAGTTATGGAGCTTGTTTCAGATGTGCAGCTAGTTTTAAAAAGTGCCATGCATTTTTACGGATTTTCACATGAGGTATGATCTCTTATCATATCTTGGCATTTTTTGGTGTCTTTACGTGTTCACACTAACTCACCTTTGCATCACTCTCTTGACTTTGCTGAGGATAGTCATTCTGGAATCAAATAGTTTGAGAGCTTTTCATCGAATTTAACCTACGTATACTGTGTTTAGTGTTTAATTTTGTCAACTTCCTGATCTTTTTTCTTCTTCTGGAAATGTACTTGGGATTCACAGGTCAGATCTGAAGCAAAGAAAGTACACGATCTGTTTTTCGACTTGTTGAAGATAGTATTTACAGATACAGATTTCCAGGAAGCTAGAAATTCATTATCTTTCTTCGGTCCAGCATCTACCTCCACCTCAGGTCCCTCCTCTAGACAGGTAGCTGTTGGCAAGAGACAGAAGCAGATGACGGATGTAGAATCTGATTCAGGCTTGACTCAAAAGTCGTTACAACAACGTGGACCCACCCATACTGGTGAGGAAACAAGGATTAGAGTGCAGTTGCCCCAAAAGGAATCGAGGCTTGGGAGTGGAAGTACCAGGGAACCATATCAACAAGGTGATTCTCTTCCAACTCATCCGGGTGAGCTGGTTACTTGCAAGAAGAAGAGGAAAGACAGGGAAAAGTCTATGGTAAAGCCTAGGACTGGATCTGTTGGCCCCATTTCATCCCCGAGTATAGTTCGCAACATCAGGAGTCCAACAGCAGGATCAGTCTCTAAGGATGTGAGACCGACCCAACAGACCACCCATCAGCCTTGGCCCAACCAACCTACTCATCTGTCAAATGGTAGTAGTGGGAGTGTTGGTTGGGCCAATCCTGTGAAGAAGTTGAGAACAGACACAGGTAAAAGGAGGCCAAGCCATTTATGACTTTCTAGTTTCTAGATCATCACCTTAAAAAAGAAAAAGAAATTGCTGCCATTGAGTGCAAGTGCCTAGTGTATTTTGTGGCTCTTCATGGCCTGTACGACTGCAATTAGATCATACCATTAATGTAGTGTAGGCTCATTGATCCCCCTCGTTGTATACGTCTTTCCGTAGTAGTTTCAATGCATTAGTTTTCATATCTGCAGCTTGCAGGTATCACTATTTATACCCGTATTTTCCCTGTGGAACAAATAGATTGCAGTTTTAGTACGAGAAAAGAGGTTGCGAATATTAAGATTCGAATATCGTATTTACTGCATGAATTTGCCATTGACAGAAGACAGGCTTAATTGTTGTACATTTATTGACAGCAGGAACTATTGAGAATTGAGAAAGTTCTTTCCTCGTAAACAAACTCAAGTCTATTTAGAGTTCGGATTTGGCTCAATAAGATGCATCCTCATTTACAGATTTTACAGTAGAATCACTCTTCTAGTCTTCTTCACTGGGTACCTCATTACTGTATTTTCCCCTTTGCAGCTACTGGTTCAGAAACCTGTAATAATTTCTATATAGGATCGAAATAAAGGATCAAAGTCATTATACTGGCATTGAAGCATGACTCGGGATATCGTGGATGCCAGTAATGATCACTTATTTGCTATGCGAAGACAACTATAGTATACTATAAAGCATATATGCTAAGAAATAGGGTATCTGAATTAGCTAAATAAGCAAATAGAACAACGCCTCCCACATTAAAAACCTTGGGGAAAGGTGTTGATACCTTTTCACTCTGTTCGTACGCAACTCGGTCGGCAAGAAAAAGGAAAGCAACTCTAGAAGGTAAGCTTTCTAACCAAGGTAATCAATATTGCCACTAGTGAGGCTAAAATACTATTATCACAAAGCATTTTCGAGTTGCATTAATAAAGCTACCTAACATGGGGCTTTAAGTGGTAAAAGTGCTATGAATGCTCTTGTATTAGGAGTCAGTTTGCCTCCCTCTGCTAAAAAAGAAAAATTAATTCTTACACGTTAAAATAAAGAGTAAATTGGAAAACTACCACAATGGAAAGAACCACTAGTAAATTGCAAATAAGCCGAGAACAACCCTTCAATGGATTCCAGCCACCAAAAACACTGCACACCGGTGCATTGTTTTCAACTCCAATGTTACTAGAAAAACAATCAAGATTACAATAGCATTCTCCAAAATTCATAGCTAATACGCTGGAAAAAGAACGATGATTCTTTTGGGAAAGAATTGAAAACTAAAATTTAAATTATACAATATCATGATCCACTAATCTCTTTTGTAAAAAGGAAAAAAAAATATTATTTAATCAAATCATCGGATACATACTTATATTTGAGATTTATATTTAGGTAGTGTTTGAGAACAAAGATTCTTAAATTTAGATTTGGATTTAAAAGATAATATAAATGGAGTAATAAACTATTTAAAAATATAATATTTATGATAATTTTTCAAATTTATGGGTCTGTTAGATGCCCATTTAATAATGAATCCCAAATTCTTAAAATGTTTTTGGATTTGACAAATCCATGTTTTATACTCATTTTAATATATATTATATATTTTTTGAGCAAGAGTATATATTATATTAAACTTTAATTAAATTATCTATAATATATGTATTTCATTCTTATCATTTAAATATTTACATAATAAATAAAATCCATGTTCTCAAACAAAGCATTATAATTTTTATCAATTAAATAAGATCTCAGTCTAAAAACAAAAAAATGAAAAAACATCGTCTTACCAAATAAAAAAAAATCAAATAGAAAAAAAATGTAGTACAAAACTAATGTAACTAATTATTAAATCATACAATTTATATAAATAATAGTTATATAACTACTTTACCTATAAAATTTTGTCAGTTAAATCACTTTGAAAATGAAAGACCTTTTTCATAGGATTAATCTAATGAAAGTTTACCACATGCTTATCCGTTGGCTATCACCAAACCACATTAAAGTCGATCTAGAGATTTCTCCTGTCATATCTTATAAAGTCTTCGAAACTCTATCGATAACTCAACAAAGTGTAGCCACATCACATACTATCACATCTTGATAGAGCACTCTATACTTTTACTATCAACATTCACATTCACAATAGGGCACCTATTTAGTGAAATTCATACCAAGCTTCAAATACCTACACTAAATCTTAGAACACTCCTAACCACCACTAGCAACATTTGACACTCCGTGTGAACTGGCTCTAACTTCTTAACCAAATCTTTTATCAACAATGATTGATGTTGCACATCAAACATTTGCTTGTTACGCTAAGCTTTCAAGAAAGCAAAGAAAAAAGCTTAATATATCATTTGGTACCTAAGTGTAACACTTTTTCCTAATATAATACTTGTGCTTTTTTGGTTTAATATGATCCCTATATTTGACAAAAGTTATCCATTTTTATATCCAAAGGTAATTGTGTTAACTATTTAATGTTTAATTTAGATTTTAGGGTTGATTTTATGAAAGTTAATTGCTAAAATGATTATGTTTGAATTTTCATGATTTTCTTAACAAAATAAATTTAGTGTTAATTTGTTTAGTTTTGTGTTTAATCTGTTACATATAGTTTGATGATTGTGATTTTTTTTTTTTGAATTTTAATGTTGATTTGGTGAAAGTTAAATGCTAATGTTATTAGTTACTTATGAATCATAGTCAAATTAGTCTTAAAACTCGAATTATAAATTAACATTGTATGTTATCTTTATGTATCAAAATGTATAAAAATTTCCAAATAAAAATATTATTTTAGAAAAAACATGTCAACCTTGAGTATGAAATAATGTATTAATCCTTAAAAAATGTATGGCAAATTTCTTGGATAAAAGAATTTGTAAAGAATATTTGCCATAAATGTTTTTTCCCTTCTTGTATAAAAGAGGTTGGGAATAACAAAATTATTTGAGTTAATTATATGAACTCGAGTTAATTTTCAATTTCTTTTCAGAAGATACCAAAACAAAGCCAAAACAATTAAATTGATAGAAACCACTATGGGAATATTTTTAATTAAGCACCCTCCAGGTTTTTAATGCTTAGCATAACATCCTTTAAATTTCTATTATCTTTTAATTTGTTATTACACTGACGAATTTTCAACATTTGCTTACAAAATTTGTTATCAATCCTTCCAATCTTTTTATTTTTAAAATTTGAAAGCTTGAAATAGTCATAGCTCAATTCTATTATAATTATTATCTTTACCAGTGAAATCCATAAATGTTGGACATAAGCTAAGGCTATGGTTCTAACATCACATATTATGGGTGGAATCCTATGTGATAATTATGTTTAATTTTGGGTTTTTATATTAATTTTGCATTTGAAGTTTTTATTTTTTTAATAAAATAAGTGTTGTTTATGATTTTTGGATATTATTTGATAAAGTTCAATTTTTTTTCGAAAATATTTAATTTTTTTCAAACTTTTATACAATATTTTTTGAAAAATAAATTTTTATATTATTTTCACTATTTTAAATATAAAATATTTATTTTTACATCATAAAAATATAAATTAATTAGGAATTAAATAAAAATTGAATCAATTCGTTTCAGGTAACCATGGTTCCTTAACTTGTGAATCAAAAATCGTCTAAGCACCACCAATTTGGATTGTTTTTCAATTTCTCGATTTCTCGATTTTTTTCTTATCATAACTAAATGCAAATAAGAAAAAAAAAAGAAGATGTTTTACTCATCTTATATTTTCTCTAACCTTTTTCATATTTCTTTGGCATTCTCACAACAGAAAATTCTAGTGCACTGCAAGGAGAGTATGCATAGCCTCGACATTTAATTGAGCCTTCTTTGCATCATTTGCATCTGATCTTTCTTATTCCTTATGCACTTCCAAAAGATAGTTCATAATAATTCTCCAAACACTATAATAAAAAAGGCTTGTATAAATAATTTCATGTTAACTTTAAAATGGTTTTCACCATTTGTAAGTGGAGAACACAAAATGAAATTCCCTTCAACACTAGTTGACTCGAATCAAATTCCTTTTTTTTTCAATCTGAACACCTTAAGTTTAAAAACCTTTTTCCTAGTGGTGAAATCTTTTATAAGACTTTGCTCTGATATTAATTAAAAAGTCTTGGTATATTGGAGTTTACCAAAAAGGGTGAATTGGTAATTAAAAAACTTTTGCTAAAATGATAAAAAATAGAAAACATTGACATGATGATTTATAGTGGTTCGACCTCAATAGCTTACCTCCACTGCTTTAGCTTCACTTACCAAGGACTTTTTCAATTTTCTATACTTGAATTATCACCCTTCAAGGGCAAGGTATAACTTTTATAATCCTTTATCTTTTTTCAAGGTTTAGATAAAAACCTATCACTTTATCTTTTACAATGACTAAGATAGAACCTTGTAATTTCAAATTGGTAAAATAGTGTAAACAAAGAAATGAGTGTTTGCAATGTGTAAGTGTCACATGCTGAGACTTTAGCTCCAGTTGTGTGTGGCCTTAGACTCAGATCTTTCACCCATGAGCTTAAGTCAACTTTTAATCCTCATTCGAAAGAGGCTTGGCACACTTAGCTTAAGCAAGTAAACAAGGAAGAGAGCTTAGAAAAATGCAAGAGAGTTGGGAGAATGTGGAAGTATCTTTATTACTCAGAGTTAGCATGAATGTCCAAATAAGGGAGGAAAACCTCTATTTATATAGGCAAGCCCCAAACAATCCAACAGTTACAATTGATATCAATGGATAGTCAAGATATAATTCTAGAACTTTCCCACCTAACTTATTAGATGCTATATAATGGTGGAGTGTTTTAGAATTTTCGAAACATTCTACACGGATTCGGTCCCTTCTTTGGACTTCTAGAGTCTTTTGAGGCACTCCGAGAACCTCGTGGTTGGGTTGTCTTGTGTTTGCTTGGTTCCAGGCTTGATGAGGCCTTGCTCACTCACGGGGTGTGACATTCTCCCCTACTCGATCTAGCAGAGCCCTCATTGCTAGGGGACCTATAACAATCCGTTTTTCAATGGTGTTGAAAATAATGGTTTTGGGACTAAAATTTCAACGAGTGAGCTCGTAGATAATATTAATTAATATTTATGAGTTTATTAGAGTGTCATTTTAAAGTTTGGTCCAGTGATTTTGATGTTTGGTTGGTTAATTAAGTAAAAAGGACTAAATCGTAAAAGCTAATTGCTATAGACTTTCATTAGCTAAAAGGTTTAATTAGTGTTTTTTAGGGGTTTATGTGGTAAATTACCCTTTGTTAATGACTGTGGACGGTTGATGCTTATTTTTAAATATCTTCTATGTTAAAATAATGGTTAAAATAAATGTTAAATTTAATTAAAACATAAAATAAGAAAAGAAAAACATCACCATCTTCCTCATTTCTTATTCCCCACAGAAAAACCACCATTGAAGAAGAAATAAAAAGCTTCTAGAATTCTTGATTATTCGGTCCTTGCATGTAAGTTGATTTTAAGGCAATTTTTCGTAAATTTTATGTTTTTGAGATCGTCGTTGCTTAATTTAACTAGCCTGGGGATTAGATTGTAAACTATCATAGATTTTAAAAGTTACCATTGTTGTTTTGAAGTTTATTGGGATGTTAAATGGTAGAGTTTGGAACTTTATTATGAAATTGAACTAATTTATAAACAGATAGTTGTTAGTTTTGGAATTAGGGAGTAAAATGGAAAGGTTCTAATATTAGCATGAAATTTTTGTAAATTTTGATTCTAAAATTTTTTATGAGGATGTAATTGAAAATTGTTCAAAAAATGGGGCTTAAATATAAAAGATGTGATAGTTTCAGTTTGAAGGACTAAATTGAATAGAATGTAAAAGTTTAGGAAAATACTGTAGAATTTTAAATAAAGAGTCATATGCATATATTTCTACTTTATAAGTATGTGAAGTTGACAATTTAATTAAACTATTATATAGATCAAGAAATGGATCAACCGATAAATAAACACGAAAAAAGAAAAAAATTATTGAGTAGTCCTTGGTGTTGTGTTTGCTGCTATTTTTGAGTAGGTAAGTTCATACAACGCTTAAGCTATTTTGTAAATTGCCTTTTTGATTTAGTATGTATATGTATAACTTGTAGTTGAATACCTATAGTATAATAATTTTGAATGGTGGATGGACTAAACTGTGAGGAATGGTATAATTGATGTTTGTGAATGAAAAACAAAATGCATATAGTTGACTTCATGTGTGTATGTTGATGTTCAAAGGAATGGAAGGTATGGATATGAATTGAGGCCCATATGAACTTAGTCAATACTAGGATATAAACAACATGTCATTAGGATTATTACAATTTCAAGTGCTGGTCTTGGATGTTTTACCAATGGCTAAGGTCCTACATTTGTTGTGGATTCTTCACAGCTCGTGTGAGCAGCATCGTGTAAAGTTACCATCTCGACCTACAGCTCATATGAGCAAACCCATTTTGCTATAGTTCACAGGGTGTAAACAGGGCTTATGAAATGGATATGTTAGTACGATTTAATTACAAAGTGAATGAGTATTATATGAACCATGTATTTTTTTTGACATGGTATAAAAACATGAATCATGTTCTATGTTTTAATTGTGAAAGAACTAACTTGGTTAGATTTGTGGATTTGCTTAGGGTATCAATGGACACCGTGTTTTGTATCTATTTATATTTGTTCAATTCTTAAGTTGTAATAATGTCTAGTAAGTTATGTTAAATTCTGTACGAATTTACTAAGCATTGTGTATGCTTACTTTTACTTTTTTTGATTTCTTGTAGATTATCAAAAACTGCACAATCGGTTGGAATCAAGTCAGAGCTCATACTATCCGTTAATGACTCAGTAGATTTTTGAACATTTTAGGATATGTTATAAGTTGCATGTAAATAGGTGTTTTGGTTATATGTGTATATGCAAGTATGAGGCATGAAATAGTTACTTTAATGTGTGTGTGTAAATGGCTACTTGAATGTTGGAGTTAAATTTAGGCTAGTTGATAGACTTGTATATATATGTGTGTATGTATATAGTGCTTTGATCATGCTCCAATGGTTTGTATATGGTGCTTTGATCATGCTCCAATGGTTAAGTTGCTTGATATGCTAATGGTGTGAATGGCAAGTATGCATTGATGATAGGTATACATTTAGGTGCATTGGTTTGAATGAAATGGATGTTTGTATTGGTTATGTTAGGCATAATTGGTTCATGTTGTAAGGTTAATGGATGTACTTTAAATTCTATGTGTTGGTATAAAATTTAGGTGCAATACATGAAAAGTTTTGATGTTGAAATGGTGCCATTGAGGCGTATTGGTTAGAAGATTAGGCCATGTTTTAAAGTGTGCTTTGACATGTTTGAATAGGTATATCATTGAGTATAAGCATTGGTTGGTGTTTAGGAATGAGTTGAGTTAGGTAAATTGCATGTAAAGTCATTTTATGTTGTATATAGTCTGACAAACGATTGTGTGTCTCTACACAGGTTGGTGACACGGCCATGTGACTTCTGAAAGAAGTTGATTTTTGGTCCACATGGTTCTAGAAAGTTACACGGGCTGGCCATACGTTCGTGTGGTACTGTTCATATGGTCTTTAATTTAGTACACAGTCCTGGAACACGTTCGTGTGACTTTAAGTTAAAAGTTTTGCATTTAGGTCCACACGGCTTCGGTTAGTTGCATGGCTTGGTGACACAATTTTGTGACTCCTTTCTACACGATTTCAATTAGTTACACAATTTCAATTAGTTACACAACTTGGCGACACGGCCATGTGACTCATGCACACACGGTCACAGTCTATCACATGGCCTGGACACACAATCATGTGACCTTTATTTTTTAAGATTTTTATAATTTTTATTTAGTTTACAATTAAGTCCTTGCATGTGTTTGGTTTGATTTAAGGGCTTTCATAAGCCTGTTTGAGACCTGATTTAATTATGATTGATGTGAAACATGATTATTTGTGATGTTTGTATGTAATCTCTTAAGTTTAAATGTGTTTTAGAATGTTATATATTCCGTTACTAGTTGTGGCATCTTGTAGCTCGAGTTTGGTGCTCGGACTGGGTTAGCGGTGCTACATTTAGTGGTATTAGAGCTATGGTTTAGTCAATTCTCAGACTGAGTGTAGCATGTATCGAGTCTAAAAATACATGCCACCTTATAACTTGTGATAGTGTTATGCCTCCTAATTCAATTTGATTATGTTTTTCTTATAGATAAAAGATGTCATTCGAATCCAACCAAGTTGTTTTAGATGAAGTTGACAGTAATGTCCCAACCTCAGGGCATGAGGCTGCTTAGGGTGTGCCTGGCTTTGAGGGGCAAGAAAGTGAGGCCTGTGGTACCTTCTTCTGTATGATGACCGAGTGGTTCACTGATTTTATGCGAGCCAATCTTGTGGCTCAACAACCTCTACCCTCACTTGTACCTTTCTCGATACCTCCTATCTCCGATTGATAAAAGTTCATAGGCCCCTATTGATAAAATCCATAAATGTGGGGCTGAGGAATTTCGTGGTAAAATAGATGACGATCCTGCCAGAGCTAACTATTGGTTAGAAAACACATTGATAGTATTGGATGAATTATTGTTGTAACATCCCAAAAATCAGAGGTTAGTAGAATCGAGTTTGTGAATTGAGAGAGAGTGGTCATGCCTTAATTTTTGAAATTTATCTATGCATTTTTAGGAAATAAATGAGGTATTGGTTTGTTGGTTAAGTATTAGTGAATTGTTCTTTGAAACCTAAGTTCAAATCCCTTCTCTCTCACCATTTTTATTATTTTACAAATTTTGCCTTAAACCCTAGTATGTGACACGCCTTGTTTTTTAAAATAAATATTTTAGATTATTTTAAGAATGAGTTACTAGTTTGATGGTTAAACATTAGTGAATTTATCCATGAGGTCCTAACTTCAATTCCCTTCCCATGCAAATAATTTAATTTTTTGACAAAAACCCCTTGTTTTAATGTGTGGGCCATCTAAGCCTAGTTAACCTAGGTATAAATATTAATTTTTCACTAATAATCAACCTTTAACCCTCCTCCTCATTGCCCTAGCCATTCCTCTCCTCCTCTCCTTCTCTTTGATTTTAATTTTTTTTCCTTTCCTCTATTATTGTCGTTGCTTACACCTAGTTTTACCATCTTTTTCTTTTTCTTTTTTCCATAAGATATGTTAACATATTTTCCACCATATTGCTGTCATTTTGCCTCATTAAAATCAGCCCCAAATCTGAAATCTTGAACTCCAAGATCGATCTCAAACATTGCTAAGAAAGTGTCATTGTCGTTTCTCTAGACTAGCTTGGGTAAGGTCTCTTCTCTCTTCAATTTCTTAATTAATCTTGTCCATTAAAAACATAAATTTTCAGATTTGGAATATGGTGGATTTTAAATGATTTGAAAGGTATTTTTTTCAAATTTTAATGATGTAACAGCCCGTTTTAAGGTCAAATCAGAACAGTGGTTTCGGGACCATGAATCCAAAGTAGAAAAATTTATTGTGATATTATTTTAAGGTCTATAGTATGATTGAAAGATTCTGTAAAAATATCGTTAAGAAATTTTATCGATAGGGTGTCCAATTTGACTAATAGGCCTAAATTGCAATAGGTGTAAAATATGTGTTCTAGAAGCTATGGGTGTTTATTTGTAATGAATTTTTAAATTGGAGGTCCTTAAATGGTAATTAGACCATTATACCATAGACATGGTTAGGTGAAATTTTAAGGTTGGGCATTAAGGGCATTTTGATCATTTGGCAAATAAAGACAAAATAAAACAAATAAAAGATGTTCATATTCTCAATTTCATCTCCCTTGTTTCGAAATTTCAAGGGTCTTCATAGCTAGGGTTTTGGCCGCTTTCAAGCTCGATTGTAAGTCCGTCTTAGTTCCGTTTTTAATGATTTTTATGTTTTTAAGATCCTTGTAACCTAATCTAGCTTTTCCAAGGACTATTTTGAAGTATTATCAAAGTTTAAAAATTTTCCCATGGTAGACATGCGTGTTTTTTGATGTCTAATGGTAGAAAATGTATGTTAGTTGTAAGATAAATGACTTTTGCTAAGTGATTTTCGGTAAAAATGTCAAAAATGACTTATTTGTAAAAGTTATAAAATGTGTGTGGAAAATGTGAATAAATGAAAAATTTGAGCTGTTATGAGCATGAAAAAGATTAATCTAGGCTTGGGTAATGAAGAGATTGAAAGAAATTCATTTTACGAGCCTAGGGACTAAAGTGTAAAAAGTTAAAAAGTTAGGGGTAAAAATGAAATCTTGCCATAATATGATTTTTGGGCTAAGTTGAATAATGTGAGTATTAAATGAGTTAAATTTGTTATTATAGATTAAGAGAAATGAGGTTCGGACCTAGATTGGGGTAAAAACAAAGTATTTGACGATTAGGTCCATTTGGCTATTTTTTGTACCGAGGTAAGTTCGTATGTAAATAATGCATTGTTATATCTATGCTTAAATTCTTTAATATTGCATGAATTGTGTGATTGAATTTTTGGACATATTCGACCAAGTTTCGACAAGTGAGAAATCCCGGTTGAACCTTAGGAATAGAATAGGATACGAGTGACATGTCACTAGGAACACATGCGTTTATATATGTTTATGTGGTCCGGGTGCTAGTCTTGTACGTCCTATCAATGGCTAGGTACTTTGGCATATGTTGCTGATACCTGATAGCTTGTGTGAGCAGCACTGTGTAGCTACGTTTTGACTGACAGCTTGTGTGAGCAAACCTATGAATAGCTCGAGAGCGAGCTTGTATGTGTTATGAGATATGAGGTAGCTTTGTGATAATGACTCGCGATATTAAGTAATAAAATTTATAAAAACTGATCACACCAAAACTAACTAATATCATGATCTTAAAGGCAAGCGCACCTATCGAACAGTAGTATAGTTTAGCGGCAAGACCGAGTTATCTTACCCAAGGGAACTAAAAGTACTAATACTTACTTCCTTTCTATTATCTAGCCTAAAAATAAAAGAGGTTTGGTTGAAACTAATTCTAAAACTAACTAAAAGTGCACAAAAAATAAATTGGGGAAAACTTTAGGGAAAAACTGATTGATATAAGCAATACTTAAGGGAGAATCCACCTAGACTTCACTTGTTATTGGTTCTTGAGCTAGACGATTTATTCACTTGACTTGATCCATAGAGATCCCTAATTTATGCTAAACCCTCCGTCAAGGCGAAGAGCAACTAGGCCTAGGTTGTTAACTAAAGTTTCTTTATTAATTAACACCCTAGGTTGCATTAATTCGATCTATGGTTCCCCCTATTAGGTTTGACCCTAATCCGGTAGATTTATGTCGCCCTATGTCTAGGGTTGCATACAACTCCGCTTAATTATGGTAGATCTACTCTTATCACAGGGACTTTTGCTCCTCTGCTTTAAGCACATCCCTTGAATTAATACCTAGGCTTATTAACACAAGAATTAAGCACACATAATTAAGAACGACTCAAGTATTTATCATATAAGTCAAGAATAAATAATAACAAGATTCATCTTAGGTTTCATCCCCTCAAGTATTTGAGAGGTTTAGTTCATAATAAAGAAAGAAAATATCTCAGAAGAATTAAGATAACAAAACATAAAGAACCCGAAAACCCCTGAAGGAATTTTAGGGAGATCCTCTATCTTGATGTAGAATTCTGGCTTCTGGGATGAATCAATCGGCTTCCCTTGAAGTAATCCCTTGTTTTCACTCCTTGTGTTGGCAGAAATATGGCACTCTTTCCTGAGAGAAAAGAGTATATCTTTAGAGTTGCCTCTTGGGGTATTTATATAGAGTTTAGAATGGCTTTCTTAGCCCCTAAGCATCCAAATCCGAGTGAAATTCCTCTTCTTCACGACTAGAACACGCCCGTGTGCCACGCCCGTGTGATTTCGACAAGAGACCGTGTTCGGGACTGTTGAGGTGGCACGGCCGTGTGCCCTGGCTGTGCTTGTCGGAGGCTGGACCGTGTGATCTTCATGTGGCACAATCGTGTGATGACTCCTTGGGCCGTGTCAATTACACATTTTGGCCCATTTTCTCTGTTTTTGGTCCATTTTCCATTCTTTTCTCTTCCCTATGCTCTCTTGAGTGTAAGATATGAAAAAGTAAGATTAAGAGCACCAATTCTCACAAAATTAATGATAATCCATCCAAAAGATAGGCTAAACATGAGGTAAAAATATGTATAATTTATTGTTTATCAAATACCCCCACACTTAAGCCTTTGCTTGTCCTCAAGCAAAATCTCAATCCCTAATAAAGAATCATTCTTCTCAACTTACAATCTTTATCAATAATGTTTCAAACTAATTCATAGGTATTCATACAATGATAATTCAATCAGAAGAACATTAAAGATTCAATCACTTTAAGCTGAGAATTTTATCATTAAAACATAAGTTTTCTCCCTTCTCCTAAGTAATTATCTCTTAATCTTAATTAACAGAAGTTGACATTGTCACTAAAGATTCACTCTATCCACTCGAAGTGTTTAGGGTTCAAAAATTAAGTACTCTCTAGTCAACCTGAAAAGTTATTACCATAGGCTTGCAAAAAAAATCACATTTCCACCACTATAGATTGACATGATACATTGATCAAAAGGTCTTTCAATGGTTGTAATGGGGTTCGGTTAGGGGTGTTGTCACAGGCTGTAAAAGAGGGTTAGAATCGAGATCGAATTGAAAAATTATCTAGCTAGAAAAATCTCTATTACTGGAACATATTTCTTTAGCTAATTCTTATAATAACATCATTTCCGCCTTGGTAGCCTTAAAATAGAAATATGCAAAAACCATTTGAATTTTTACAGATTACAACTGAACATACATTTTTTTAAGAACAATTCAAATATAATACAATGAATTGGATAAAATTTTACATTCTGGAAAAGAGAATAAAGCTAAATGAAAATTTCAACTCAAATCTCGACAAAAATAGGGATCAAAGTAATTGAATGGAATTCAACAAAAATGGGTTATAGGTTAATATTAGAGGTAAGTCAAAGAAAATGTTGTTAGGTTCAATGGGGTTCACTAGCGGTTAATTTATGGAGGTAGGCTTTCGTGGAGTAAGTGGGTTAAATCCTAGGTGCCTTTATCATTTCGGTGTATCAAATCAATGATGTGGTCTCGACATGTATAATCAAAGCAAGTTCTAGAATAACAAATCAGTGTTGACTCACTCAAAGCAATAATAAAAGTGAGCACGAAAGAATGTATGCTCAAAAGGCTCAAAAATCTCACCAGAATTATGACTTTTGATGTCAATCTTGCGAATTTCAAATCTCAAGATAACACTTCAAATTAAGGAAAAGAACTTATGAAAAAAAATTGGGGTTCTAAAAAATTTTAACTTATCATACCTGATTCCCTAATGTTTTAAAGTTTGAATAATCAGAGTAGAAGCACCTATGTCTTAATTCTCACACATCAATAAAAATCATAAATCAATCAGAATTAATTCCTAATAGGAAATTGAAGATAATGCAGTTTGAGAACAATGCAAAATGTTAGAAAAGTTCAGGGATTTCAAAGATAATATAAAGATTTAAAGTAAGTTCCCCCACACTTAAGATGTACATTGCCCTCAATGTACAAAGATAGCATTAATAGCAATAAAAGCATAAAATCATAAGATAGGGGGAGGTATGAAACTCCCTGCTTTGGATGGATTAGTGAGTCGGGGATTGGAAGAGTTGGCAGTTGTGGCAAGGTGTTCCCTTTTTCGTAGAGATTTGAGCTGTAAAGCTCCTTTGAAATTGTGAAAGAATTTATTAGTCGTGGGGAATTTGGAGCAATTGAAATTACTTGTTAGGGGTTGGCCGTTAGGAAAAGAAATAAAACAAAATACTAAAAATATTAAAATTCAAATAATGAAAAAGATAAAATGAAAGAAAATAAAATAAAACGTAAAAAAGAAAACAAAGTTAGAAGAAAAAGTGAAAATAAAGATCAGTATTCAAAAGTTAGAATAAAATAAAATAAAGGAAAGAAAAAATAAAATTAAGAGGACTCTAATCCTCAGATGGATCACGCGGTGGTGGGGTGATGCTCAGGTGCTGGCATATCTGCACTAAGGTGGCGTCGATATAATCGAGGCGCTGGAAGCACTGCTGCTCAAAACGATCTAGGCACTCGAATATGTCAGCATGTGTGGCTGCCGTCTGGGTGGGTCGTTTAGGGCGTAGTGGCTCAGCTGGCTCATCCTCCTCCTGTGGTAGTGGTGGGACATCATCAGCAATGTCCTCTGGGTCCTCTCCCTCCTGGATGAGTCGGAACTGAAGGGGGGTACCTCCTGGCCTTTGCTTTATCACCCTCATGTGTAACATCGTCGCGATGCCTTGGGGAGACATCTGACCAATCAAAGTAAAGGAGGATATCTGGGCTGCGGTGTTGAGGAGCCCGAAGTGACGAGCCAGACCCGTGATGTAGGGCCCCATGGATAATACGCCTCTGCGGTGCCTCTCCGTCTGATGCTGCATGGCGTGTGCGATGAAGTATGCTAAGTAGATGACGTGCCTGTTTGCCATGCTCCACAAAAAGTAGACGTCGTGAGTGTTGACGACGCCTGTGCTCTCTCGTCTACCTGTAAGAGCTTGAGCAAGAAGAGCATGAATGTACCTCAGAGATGGCACGAGGGCGGTCGCCTTGCTAACGCTGGGGTTATAGGTTTGATGTCCTAGGGCGATCTCATTCCAGTAGTCAACGGGCCGAATGTGGATGCGACGAGAAAGGGTGGGGAAGTCCTCCTTTGCCATGAATTGCTCAGTATAGAGCCCAAGTGCTGAACCGAATTCTGGCATGCTGAGGTGTCACACGAGACCTCCTAAACGAAACTGGACCATGCCTGGATCATCAAATTGGTTCATCACGGTCTGCAGATGGAATGTGGAGCAGAACTCGAGGGTGAGTTCCAAGTATTTGGGCTTGATAATCTGGAAGAACTGCTCCCATGGTTCGGTCATGAGTAGGGCCCGGACATCATCTATTAAATTTATCTGCTCAAGGTCGCCCCAATCTATGTAGCGGCCCGTGGATATAGGGCGGGCTCTGAGTAGTTGATAATGTTCCTCTTGCGAGGCTTGGGCGAACGTGATGAATGGGTGTCGAACCTCGGAGGTGGGCCTTGATGATGAACTCCCTGGCCCCTTTCGTTTTTTAGAAACAGGGACGGCAGCTTTCCTACTGCGTGATGATGACATTGTATCTAAAAAATAACAAGCATTAGTCCTAAAAAATTGAAATTAAACTAGATAGATAATAATTAAAATGTAGATTAAAATGACAATGTTCCCAAAAATAAAATTAAGAAAAAAAATGAGGATTAACCTAAATAGTAGAATCTAATCATGTTGAAACTTGTAACAAAATTAAGAACTATGGGTATGTATGTATACTATTTTATGAGAAAATGTCAAACAAATATGAATTTAAATGGCAAAGGAAATGAGTTCTAAGTAGCAAGCAAAAATTGAAATTAAGTGGCATGCAATCCTAATGTGTTCTATCTAATTCTAGATTATTCATCCTAATTTTCTTAATTCCATGCTTGATTAAACATCTAGAATAAAGTAAAATTACATAATTAAATAATAAAAATGAACTATAAATAAATAAAGGAGAAAAATGAGAGAATAGAACCAAATTTGATATTGCACGATCGTGGGTTGGTCGTGGGGTGGGTTTACACGGGCGTGGGGTGGCTGATTTTGGGTATGGTGGTGGTTTGAGGGCTGTGGTGGCGCTTATAGTGGTTAGAGAGAGTTTGGATGAGAGAAATTTGGGGGTTTGAGTGAAGAAGGAAATGAATAGTGGCCCTATTTATAGTTTTTGGGGCACACGGGCATGTGACATGCCCGTGTGAGTCGTGTTTCGCCCGTGTCTTTCGAAATCTGGAGGTTTTGGCGTGCCTGGTTCGAAGTACATGCCCTTGGAAATGTTGTACATGGCCGTGGACGATCGATTCTTCGTCACTCACACGGTCGTGTGATGGTATACATGGCCGTGTGCGATCATGTTCGTACTTCACACGGTCGTGTGATAGGTTCCACGGCCGTGTGAAATTTGACAGTGTCTTCTACGGTCTGGGAACACGGGCGTAGGGGTTTGTGTAAGCCCGTGTTGATATTGCAGGGTTGCCACGGCCATGTCGCACGGCCGTGGGGTGTTGTTGGTGGTCCGTGTTTTGGGAAAATTTTTGCTCTGTTTATACACGGCCTCGGTACACGACCGTGTCTCTGTTTGAAATGTTCACACAGCCTGGGGCACGCCCGTGGGACTTGCCGTGTGGTCCTAAATCTCTGCATTAAAAAGGGTTAGTGTGATGCATGAAAAATACTAAAAACAAAATAGATGAAAAATTACTAAGTTAGTGCTCGGGTTGCCTCCCAAGAAGTACTTATTTAGAGTCTCAGCTCGACTCTGCTTGGATGTATCATGGAGGGATTTCGTGGAGCTGAAGCTCCTCTCTGTAGTCTATAGAATTCTCACCTTTGTAAAATTTAAGCCGATGGCTGTTTACCTTGAAAGTACCGTGGGTTGGGTGAGTTACCTCAATTGTGCCGTATGGAAAGACTTTCATTACCGTGAAGTAGGGTGTATCACTCGTATGTTCTTTTGAAATTGAGCCTCGTGGATCGTCTTCCCCTAAAATTACCTTATCTCCCACCTTGAGGTGATCTGGTTGTCCTTGAGGGTCGTCTTGGTGATGCTCCATTTTGGTGTGGCATATTTTGGGTTTTTCGTGAAAGTTCAGCCACTCATCTAGTTCCTCGATCTGGAGCATTCGCTTTTCTGGTTCATCTCCTGTAGGTGAATTTGCCAGTGTTTGTGTTGTCTTTATATGAAGTGCGTCCTGCACAGGAATTTGTGTGGTGAGTTCAGTGTTTTTACAGGGGCTCAAATCTCTATTTTCGTCTGTAGTTTTAACTGAGTTATGAGCTCGTATGGTGACTGTATCATCACCTACTCGTAATTTGAGTTCACCTGTTTTTAAATCAATTTTTGTTCTAGCAGTTGCTAAAAAGGGTCGCCCTAGAATTAAGGATACATTGCTAGCCTCGTCAATGTCTAAAACAACAAAGTCAACTGGGAATATAAATTTATCGATTTTGACAAGTACATCTTCAATTATTCCCTTAGGTGCCCTAATAGTTTTGTCAGCTAGTTGAATGCTCATCTTGGTTTTCTTAGGGGTTCTAAGACCTAGTTGTTTAAACAAGTTATAAGGCATGACGTTTATGCTTGCCCCTAAATCAGCTAAAGCATTTTTTTTCCTCTAAGCTACCAAGTAAACAAGGGATAATAAAACTCCCTGGATCTTTTAGTTTGGTCAGTAGTCTATTTTGTAGAATAGCTGAGCAGACTGCATTTAATTCCACATGAGATTTCTCCTCTAGCTTCCGCTTGTTTGTCAAGAGTTCTTTTAAGAATTTAACCGCGTCAGGCATCTGTAAAATTGCTTCAACAAATGGTAAGTTAATGTGTAATTTTTTTAAGAGTTTAAGAAACTTACCGAATTGTTCATCTGTGCGGTCTTTCTGTAGCGCTCTTGGGTATGGTATACGAGGCTTGTTTTCATTAAGGTCTGGCTTGTTGTTGCTTGCCTCTACCTTACCTTTACTCACCTTAGGTTCCTCGCCTAACTTTGGGTCGTCTTTGGTTAATGCCTCCTCATCTGTTGTATTTATTACATGAAGTTGCTCTTTAGGATTGGTCTCAATGTTACTTGGAAGTCCACCTTGCGCTCTTTCGGATATTAACTTGGCGAGTTGACCAATTTGATTCTCAAGGCCTTTGATTGATGCTTGCTGGTTCTTTAATGCTGTTTCAGTGTTCTAAAAGCGGGTTTCTGACATGGCCATAAATTTGGTAAACATCTCTTCAAGGTTGGGCTTTTTCTCCTGTTGTGGCGGTGGCTGCTGGAATCCCTAGGGGGTTGTTGTCTTTGATTCCCTTGTCCTCCCCAAGAAAAATTGGGATGGTTTCGCCAACCTGTATTATATGTGTTACTATATGGATTATTTTGAGATCTAAAATTGTTACCCATATAATTGGCCTGCTTTGTTTCTGTGCCATTGACAGAAGATGAGTAGTCTAGAGTGAACATATTTGCCTGAGTTGTGTCGCACTGCATTACTGCTTGTGCCTGCATAGAGCCAACAAACTGATCAAACTTTTTATATAAAAGTTCTACTTGGTTAGAAAGCATAACGATAGCATCAATATTATAAACTCCTGCAGCTTTCGTCGGCTTTGTCCTCATGACTTGCCACTGATAATTATTCAGTGACATCTCTTCAATAAATTCATAAGCTGCTTCTGGTGTTTTGTTATTGATTGTTCCTCCTGCGGCTGCATCGATCATCTATCTCATTGATGGGTTCAAACCATTGTGAAAGGTTTGAACTTGTGGCCACAAAGGTAGGCCATGATGAGGGCATCTTCTCAAAAGATCTTTGTATCTCTCCCAGGCATCATATAGTGTTTCTAAATCCATCTGCACAAAAGAAGAGATATCGTTTCGTAATTTAGCTATTTTAGCTGGAGGAAAATATTTAAATAAAAATTTTTCAGTCATCTGTTCCCATGTGGTGATTGAGCCTCGTCGTAAAGAATTTAACCACTGTTTGGCTTTGTTTCTCAAAGAGAATGGAAATAGCCTTAGACGAATGGCATCATCAGAAACGCCATTAATTTTAAAAGTATCACAAAGTTCCAAAAAATTGGCTATGTGTGAATTGGGATCTTCATCCTGTAAACCATCAAACTGCACCAATTGCTGTATCATCTGAATAGTGTTAGGCTTTAATTCAAAATTATTAGCAGCAATAGTAGGTCTAAGAATGCTAGTTTGGGTACCAGCCAAACTAGGTTTAGCATAATCATACACAGTGCGAGGAGCTTCTTCCTGATTTGCTGGCGGCGCGACTATTGCGGGAGGTGGTGGAATGTTTTGATTTGCTTCCATCTCATCTGTAGGTTCTGGCCTTTATTCTTGATCTTGTTCTAGATATTGTAGGCTTCGTCTGATTTCTCTACGATTTCTGCGAACTGTTGCCTCTAAATCTTCGTCAAAAAGTAATGGTCCTGCTGAGTTATTTCTAGTCATAAACTAGAAATACCTAAAAGAAAAAGAAAACAAAGAAAAATAGAATAAAATAAAATAAAAGAAAAATAATAAAATAAAAACTGAAAATAGATAAATATAGTAATGGCTAAAGTAATAGAAATCGAGTTTTCTTAATATTTCAGTTCCCCGGCAACGGTGCCAAAAACTTGATAACAACTCGCGATATTAAGTAATAAAATTTATAAAAACTGATCACACCAAAACTAACTAATATCACGATCTTAAAGGCAAGCGCACCTATCGAACAGTAGTATAGTTTAGCGGCAAGACCGAGTTATCATACCCAAGGGAACTAAAAGTACTAATACTTACTTCCTTTCTATTATCTAGCCAAAAAATAAAAGAGGTTTGGTTGAAACTAATTCTAAAACTAACTAAAAGTGCACAAAAAGTAAATTGGGGAAAACTTTAGGGAAAAGCTGATTGATATAAGCAATACTTAAGGGAGAATCCACCTAGACTTCATTGTTATTAGTTCTTAAGCTAGACGATTTATTCACTTGACTTGATCCGTAGAGATCTCTAATTTATGCTAAACCCTCCGTCGAGGCGAAGAGCAACTAGGCCTAGGTTGTTAACTAAAGTTTCTTTATTAATTAACACCCTAGGTTGCATTAATTCGATCTATGGTTCCCCATATTAGGTTTGACCCTAATCTGGCAGATTTATGTCGCCCTATGTCTAGGGTTGCATGCAACTCCGCTTAATTATGGTGATCTACTCTTATCACAGGGACTTTTGCTCCTCTGCTTTAAGCACATCCGTTTCTTGAATTAATACCTAGGCTTATTAACATAAGAATTAAGCACGCATAATTAAGAACAACTTAAGTATTTATCATATAAGTCAAGAATAAATAATAACAAGATTCGTCTTAGGTTTCATCCCCCTCAAGTATTTGAGGGGTTTAGTTCATAATAAAGAAAGAAAACATCTCAGAAGAATTAAGATAACAAAACATAAAGAACCCGAAAACCCCTGAAGGAATTTTAGGGAGATCCTCTGTCTTGATGTAGAATTCTGGCTTCTGGGATGAATCAATCGGCTTCCCTTGGAGTAATCCCTTGCTTTCACTCCTTGTGTTGGCAAAAATATGGCGCTCTTTCCTGAGAGAAAAGAGTTTATCTTTAGAGTTGCCTCTTGGGGTCTTTATATAGAGTTTAGAATGGCTTTCTTAGCCCCTAAGCATCCAAATCCGAGCTCTTTCTTACGACTAGAACACGCCCGTGTGCCACGCCCGTGTGATTTTGATAAGAGACCGTATTCGGGACTGTTGAGGTGGCACGGCCGTGTACCCTGGCCATGCTTGTCGGGGGATGGACCGTGTGATCTTCATGTGGCACGGCCGTGTGCCACGGCCGTGCGATGACTCCTTGGGCCGTGTCAATTACACATTTTGGCCCATTTTCTCTATTTTTGGTCCATTTTCCATTCTTTTCCCTTCCCTATGCTCTCCTGAGTGTAAGATATGAGAAAGAAAGATTAAGAGCACAAATTCTCACAAAATTAATGATAATCCATCCAAAATATAGGCTAAACATGAGGTAAAAATATGTATAATTTATCGTTTATCACTTTGGCTACATATGTGGCACTTATGTGTATGATTTCCAAGTATCCGTTAATATTCCAAGTGTTCAACGAGAATGTCAAAGATGCGAAAATATGTGGTTGTGTTTTGAGTTGGTACAGGTATGTACGTAAAACTCATAAGTAATGAACTTGATAGGTGATAACTCTCGGCAAGGTTGTGATTGAGCAAGTTATGACTATGAGATTTTAATGACATTTATGTTATCTCCCATTATATGTATTGCATGATAATTGTGTGGTTAGGATGCTTATTATTTACATATTACCTTACTAAGCTATAAAGCTTACTCCCCTTCCTTCCTTTCGTTTTATAGTGTCGCCAAGCTAGCTCGGATCGGAGATCATCAGAGATTTGAATCACACTATCAAACTCTCATTTTGGGTATTGATGATCTTAGTATTTTTGAATGTATGGCATGTATAGGGACTTGGTCATTTTGTTACATGTGTCATAATTGATTTGGCCAAATGTGTTGGCTTATAATGGTTAGAAGTTCATTTTGTATAAGGCCATTGGAATTGGGCTAATTGTGGTTATAAGTATATTCATATGATAGTGCCTTTCATGAATGATGTGGTAATGTTTTGGTTGTGGATGTTTGGTTGTAGGTATATGCTTGGATTGGCGTTATGTTATGTTGTGTAGGTGTGTGCATTAAAGGGTGGCAAAATGACTTGGTAAATAGCCTTTATTTTGTCCACATAGGTAGATACACGGGCGTGTGTGACACACGGTCAGTCCCATGGGCGTGTGTTTAGGCCGTGTGTCCCCTGCACCTTAATTTGAGAAACAGAATGCTCAGAATTGAGCACACGAGTAGAGACACGGATGTGTGCCTCAGCTGTATGGACGGCATGGCCTCGAACACGAGCGTGTGCCCTGGCTGTGTGATCTCAATTTGGTCATGAGTTACAAGTCAGAGAGTTACACGGGGTCAGGACACGGACGTATGTGACCACATGGCCTGCCCACACGTGCGTGTCCCACATCCAAACGGGCATGTGACCCCTGTTTAGTGGAAAATTTTCTAATTTTTGCAAAATTTTCTAAAGTTCTCAGTTTAGTCCTGGATCACTTCCAATGCAAGTCCTGGGCCTCGTAGGCTCGTATCAGGGACTTTATGATTAAATACAAATGGTTTTAGTTTGGACACAAATTCATGACCTGAAATTGTATGTTTGTTCGTGTGATAAGTCCGGTAGTACCTCGTACCCTGTTCTGGCATTGAATACGGTTAAGGAGTGTTACAAATGAAATCTCAAACCGTTTTAAAACTCAGCCCCAATTTTGGCCACTGCGGGTGGTGGTGTGTGCACTTATGGGCAAGAAAAGGGTCTGTTTTGTTTCTTGGTTCTTTCTTATATTTTTCCAGCCTTAACTTGAGTTATTTAACCCTCCTAATAAGCTTCTAAACCCATTTCAATTAGGGAAAAATATTCTTGATCGATTGGCCATTCGAAACCCACAAATCGTGAAGCGTAAGTGCAACTAAGGGTAACTAGTTTGTTATTTCGACATAGTTGTTGGGTAAAGGTTATGAATTGACTAAATGAAGGAATTTAATCATTAATTAGCTATTGATATTATAGTATATTATTGAATTAGGTGCTGACCCAAACGCCCTAAATCTGTAACACCCTAAACCCGGCCTAGACGTTTTGGTCAAATCTGGCGGTGTCACATGACTGAGTGTTTGAAAACTATGTTGTTGCATTAAAAATCATTTCCTGTTTAATTAATCTTCCTTATCTTTTATTAGTTCTAAAATTTGTTTTATTCATTTAATCAATTGTTTAAAATGTAACTCGTTGCAGATGCTTTAAAAAAACAGTTTATGTATTCGTGTGTTTAGAGAAATCTTTTGCTTTTTGAAAACTGGATTTTCCTACTTCTAGCAGTTATAAATCTATGACGTAAAACAAGTAAAAACCAAAACAAAATTAAAGTCCTTAAGTCCACATTACATAAAAAATTTAACCCATAAAGAGATAAAACCATAAATCATAAATTGATGAATTAAAACCATGAAGTCTAAAGGTTGTAGTCACCGTTGAGTCCTCCTCCACACCAATCTGTCTAGGTCTGGGGATTACTTATGCACACTAAACAGAGAGGGGTGAGTTTACATAAACTTAGTGTGTAATCCCCACAGAAAACATATAAACAGTAAACAATCATGCACAGTTTGGGCCTAAGCCCTTTTCAGTATCGGTGGTAGTTTGGGCATTAGCTTATTTCAGTAAGTATCAATATGCATTAGGGCCTAAGCCCATCACAGTATCAGTATCAATCATACAATATTTAGTAACAAATTCCTACCCAACCAACATTTACACACCATCTCCGTTCAACCCTACACTCCACGTGGGGATTAAATCACCCGCCCATCCCTACACTCCAAGTAGTACCGAATGTGGCACATCACAGTAATTTACAGCTGAGCTGCCACATATTAGGCTTAAGAGCCTTTCAGTACACTTCCTTCAAATAATATCAACCCAACCCAATGCAATGCAACATACAATACATGACATGCTATATCCTGGTTAATAGTACATATAATCAGTTCAATATACATGCATACTAATATCATGCTTAGTACATATAGGCATTGCCGAGTGGATCACGCGGCCTGGCCTAAAATCTCAAACGCTCGTGTAGGCCCACACAGCCCAAATCAGTCTACTCCGTGTGTCGCACACGGCCTACCTAGCCATCACACAACCGTGTCCTTAGCGCATGGCTTGGCCTTGTCGATCACACGCCTGTGTCCTAGCACATGGCCTACCACATGGGAGACCACACGCCTGTGTGGCGTCGACAATGGGGTTTTTAGCTTTCGTCGAAACCCTATTTTTTGTGTTTTTGGGTACACACCTGTATTATTTTTGATGCCTAAACACTCCCGAGCTCTCCAGTACCTATCATTGACCAACATTTCACTCAATTAATCACTTAAACAATTGAACTAAACTGAACCTAAAACGGGATATTCATCTTTCGAGCGGAAAAACCCTTACCTTGAAAACCACATATGCTTCTCACTATAATTCGGCACTAGAACAGCCCCTCACACCCGATTCTCGGCTGTCAAAACAGTATACATAGGTCTTCAATTAATATCTTAAAAACCGAGATTCAAAGCGCCAATAGCATTTACCACTATTGACGAAAATAGAGAGCGATCTCTGGAGGAGTAGATATGAACGAATAGCAAAAAGAGTAGTAGTGTTTGAGAACAAATTTATAAAAGAGGGGGAGGAAGAAAAAGAAGAGTTGCTGTAACACCCCTTACCCGTATTCGACGTTGAAACCGGGTACGAGGCGTTACTGGACTTAATATACTTTATCACACAAAGTCAGACCATAAATCTTCATTTCAACTTAAAACTTTTCATTCGTACTCATAACGTCCCTATTATGGGCTTACGAGACCTAAAACATACATATAAAGTGGTTCAGGACTGAACTTGAAGCTTTCGAACACTTGAAAATTTTTTACTCAAAACAGGGCTAAATGTTCGTGTAGAATGGAACACGCCCGTGTAGGCAGGCCGTGTGGTCACACACGCCATTATCCCTAGCCCGTGCAGATTTTATTTTTCATTTCGAATCTACAGGGGTTTTCACACAGCCTGGCACATGTCCGTGTCTATAGCCCGTGTCCATCACACGGCCATGACACGCCTGTGTCTTAGCCAATGTGTGAAAACCTTGACATTCTGTTTATGACGTCAGCAAACATTTTGGGTCACGCAAGTAAGTCACACGCCCATGTGCTTGGTCGTGTGGCGAATATAATTCTCGCAATTAATGTGCAGACTTCACACGGCCTCGGTACACGCCCATATCCTGAGGTTGTGTCCTTCACACGGTTGAGACACATGGCTGTGTCTCTGCCTGTGTGTTTACTATTGGACATTTTGTTTTACACAATTAGGGTGCAGGGGACACACAGCCTATCAACACGCCCATGGGGCTGACCGTGTGTCACACACGGCCCAGACACACGCCCATGTGTCTGCCCGTGTGGACAAAAATAAGGCTATTTACCAAGCCATTTGCCACCCTGAAACACAAACACACTTATACTAACCCAATAACACAATTCATGATGTTTTCATACAACCAAAATGTCTATAGCTAAACTAATAACATAACCTTCACATACCTCATTTATCACACATAAACATAACACAATGTCAACCAAAACAAACAACACCACATTCATAAACAACATCATCATATGCATATACCAAACACCAATATTGGCCAACTTTTAATGGCCCTATACAAAATGATCATTTATTAAAATAAGCTAACATTCTTGGCGTACTAAACTATGACACATATAACAAAATAAACAAGTCTCCTATACATGCCATAACTCAAAATAATGATGATATGATAGTGCGAAGCATCCGACAATCTCCCAATCTGAGTTAAAGAAGCAACACTATAAGAAAAGGGAAAGAAAAATGGAGTAAGCTAAATAGCTTAGTAAGTTTATATACAAATAAATGAACATTAATAACATATTTTAATCATAACAATAAGATCAGAACGACTTTATAACTTCAATCAGAACTTTATGTCCACACTTTCTCATTCATCACTTACTGATAGTCCATCACATATTGATCTCATTTTCTATAAGTTTCATATACTTATCTGTATCACATCACAACATTATCACGAGCACTTACACTTAACTAATTCACTGATTCACCCGTTGAACCACTTGGAATTCTAAAGGATACTCAAAAGGTTGCACATTAGTGCCACACTTATTTGTAGCCGAAGTTACCACTTATCACTTAAAAGCTCACTTTTGAGCTATTCACAGGTCTGCTCACACAAGTTGATGGTCGGGACGAAGCTACTCAGAGCTGCTCACACAAGTTGACAGGAATCCACAACAAATGCAGGATTACCTAGCCATTGCTAGTCGTATAAGACCAACACCCAGAATGACATAAACGCTTAATCACACTTGGTTTCCTAGTGACATGTCACTCGTATCCTACTCGATTCCTAAGGTTCAATCGAGACTTGCCACACTTATCGAGGCTTAGTCAATATACACTTTCAAATAATTATTCATAACATATATACTTATTAAAATATTTAAAACATAAATATATCATTCATTTACATACAAACTTACCTCGGTCCAAAACGTCAAGTTTTGCGATTTAGTCTATTACCTTGCCTTTTCCCTGCTCAAGGTCAATATCCCATCTTTCTTGATCTATAATATCAAATTTAATTCGTTTAATTATCACATTACTCATTTCGATCCAAAATTTACACTATAACAAATTTTACACTTTTGCCCTTAAACTTTGGCATATTTATATTTTTGCTCCTAGGCTCGTAAAATGGAAGGTACTCAATTTCCTTGACATACAAGCCTAGCCGATTCATATTCCTAACTATAATAGCCCACAATTCTCACTAAATCACCCATTTGCACATTTTACAACTTTTACAATTAGGTCATTTTCATGAAATCTTATCAAAATCACTTAGTAAAAGTTGTTTATCACACATCAAACTTTCATTTTCTACCATTAGACATCAAAATACATGCATGTCACACATGGGTAAATTTTTTAACATGAACCCTAGCTCAAAATAATGGTAAAAATAGCTAGACCATGCTTCAACGATCTCAAAAATACAAATAACATTAAAAATGGGGCTTGGAGACACTTACTTGGAGCTTGAAAATGAATGAAACCCTAGCTTGGTGTTCTCCCCAAGTTTTGGCTATGGTACGTAGAATATGGACAAAATTTTAACTTATTTTCCCTTTTTAATTCATTAAATAACCAAATGACCAAAATACTCTTAGGGCCTTTCTTTAAAATTTTACCCTTCCATGTCTATTTTTGTCCATCTAAACATTTAATGGTCTAATTACTAAATAAGGACCTTTAGTTCATGATTTCATTTCAATTAAGCACTCAATGCTTCTAGAACACACATTTTACACTTTTTTCTAATTTAGTCCTAATAACTCAATCGAATACTTTATCGATAAAATTTATTAGCGATATCTTCACACATGCATTCAATCATATCATAGACTATAAAAATTCATTGCAATAAATTTTTCTATTTCAGATTTGTGGTTTCGAAACCACTATTCCTATTAGGCCCTAATTCGGACTGTTACAGTTGCCGTCCAAGCTTTTGGAGAAAGAGAGGAAATTGAATTTTGGGGAAAAAGCAAAATAAAAATATAACCTAATCTATGATAACACCTCAACCTCACAATCCTTTAATTTTCTCAATTAACCACCCACGAGTATCCACTACTCAGAATTTTAACATAGTTTAAACTCTCCAGCCGACTGGGCAACTAAAAATGATAGACTTTATGCTTACGCAAGGATTTGAACACAAGACCTCCCGCATATTAACACTCCACTTAACCACCAGACCAGCAGGCCTATTCTGTTAAGTACTTACAAACTTTTAATTAAAAGCCTACTGACCAAAGATAGGGCTTATTCATAAAAATACTAAAATTTAACCCAAGTAAGACTTGTTACACACACCCAAAACACTTAACCACTGAAGCAGGTATATATTTGTGTCATAATCAAACAGAAACATAAATAAAACTTTTGGGGCATTATGAAATCATTCGTAAAGGCGAAGAATGATTGTACGTACGGTTCGCATCGATACAGTGTAAGGAATCTAACCAGTTTGGATTCATAGATAGTTATAATTTCAAAGATTGGTTTGAAGTCATAAGTGGGTGTTTGGGGGCTGGTTTAATGGTAAATTGATTGAATTTAAACTGAATTTTGGTTTAGGTTCATTTAAGGAATTATTAAGGAAAATTGGAAGATTCGCTAGTGTGTTATGAGGAAGCAAAAAATAAAGTGTAGGTCCTAAACTCATAAAATTGTTTGAAAATGTTAAATATCTTTTTATATATGGTAAATTAGCTTGCTGATTGAATTGTCTTAATATCCAAATTATTGATTTTGTGAGTGGCCGAACTAGATATGTTTCCAGCCTTAAAAGATTGACATGTTGGCAAAATTGCTAGTTTGATAGTATGGATGTTTGATTGAGTTTGTAATTGCATATTTGAGTTATAAAATATGAGAATGTTTGAATAAATGATATAATGTGTTGAGATATTAAGGTTATGTATGATTTAAATGCATAAGATATTTGATATATTGTGTACTGAAAAGGGTGCTATTTATGCACTGTGAAAATTTGTAAAGTATGTGAAATTGAACAATATTGATTGATACCAACACAATGGTAATTTGAAACATGGGAACACTCTTTCTATTTATTGAAAGTATGTGATTCTTGAGGACATGCTAAGCATGTCAAATGAATGTGAAAAGTATTGAGATATGATTATGTATGAGATTGTGTGACATATTGCATATGCATTGGGTTGGGATTTTGTGGTTGACAGAGGAGTTCCGTGGAGTACCGGGAGCATATTAAGTCCACATTATTCGTAGCCAGTGCACTACACATGGAGTACCAAGGGGATTGGTGATTTTATCACATATTATATGTTATTGGTGATTGTATCGCACTATTTGATATTCGGCAGATTTTCTGCATTATGGATTATTCAGTGGCTTTACCACATCGAGCTATGCTCATAATATTTTGGAGTTTGACATATGGGTTCTGGGGAACACGTGGTGTGTAGTTGATGGTATGGGTAGGAACCTTTTGGCATTGCATCATGTGCAGGACATATTCGAATGTTATTGATTTATGTTATGCATTGTATTTTGTTGTATTGAATGGTATTGAAATTAATAATTGTTACTTGAATGAATGATGACCTATGCTCATACATCGTTTGACATAAATTTGATAATGGATATGTAATGACATGAAATTCCTATGATGGTTCTATTTTATTCTGTTAATGCTAATATGTTTCACTGTATTTGATGTTTTTGCCCGTTTAAATAATTATTCGACTCACGCTGAGCTTTTCATAAGCTCACCCCCAATAGTGTTTAACTTTTTAGGTAAACCTCAAAATTAGGATCAGACTCAGCATTCGGAGAATGAACTTGGACTTCATACTATTATTTTTAATTAAGTATTATTAAGTATTTATCAATTTTGGCTTGTAATTTTTAATTATTTCTAGTCTGTGGCTTGGTAACTTTTCTTTTGGGGATTTTTGCATGCATGAATTACTTAAATGTAATAACCGAATAATGCATGATGTCCGGCTTAAGTAAAATTTGACACTGTTCCCTAGTTTCCACTACATTGCAAAGGAACTATTTAAAAAAAATAGATAAGGCAACTAATTTTCCAAAATGACTTAAAAATGGTTTTTCCACTGCATTAGTTTAACTTTGAGTTTTTTTAAAAGAAGAGCGACAAGCAAACGGTTTTTCTAAAACAATACTATCAACAATAAAATAAATCCTAAGATACACGACCTAATGAATGAATGCTTTTAAGCTAACTCAAAGTACAACTACGATTTTCTCTAAAATAAGTTTATTTAAGGTCTTCAAAAGTAATATAAGTTAGCTTAGCCATTTCGGTGGCTAATGTAGCCTTCTTAATCTAGCCATAACGTTTAGGCCCAGTTTGGGAGGTTACAATTGTGCTCTACTAAAGAATATTTAAGGTATTGTTTCATTACTGAAAGAAGAGGCATAGCAGTGGTGGGTAGTGTTGACAGTAGTAGTATCGAAAGACCGATTGAACTGGGAATTCTTCCAGGTCGAGTCCCGAAATAAATACATTAGTCAACAATATTTAGAAAATAAAAATAAAGAATTTTTTGAATTAAAAGAGGGCCACAAGACAGTAGCTGAATATGAGAGAGAATTCATTTGGCCCAGTAAATACACCCGTGAAATAGTTTCAGTAGAGGTGGACATGTGTACTAGGTTTGAGGGAGGTTTAAATAAATAAATTTAGATGCTTATGGGACTTTTTGAATTGAAAGAATTTTTTGTGGTATCAAAATGAGCACAGAAGATGGAAGATATTTGCAAAGAAAAGAAAGAAGGTTGATTCAGAGTTGCAGGATTTCGGTAAATGAAATTTGACTAAATCTTTTTCCTCTCTTCCACTGAAGAAAATGAAAGATGCTTGCAACCGTTTTACAGGCTCGCTTGGATTTTTGGGGAAAGATCAAATGAAGCAAAGTAATCTGATACCTCAGGTAACTTTTGTAACTAGTGTTGGTAGTGTACGAAATGCTAACAAGACTGAATGTAGGCATTGCAACATAAATCATTTTGGAGAGTACAAGTTGAAAGATGGATCTTGTTTCAAGTGTGGTTTATTTGACCACTTTCTAAGAGACTACCCGGAAAGACTTGATAGAGATAGAGTCCAGAATGTAAAGACTGAGGTTACTCCTTTGAGGGGAAGACGGCCAAGAAACAATGGTAATGCTCGGGCTAGTAGAGGTGGAACAAAAGACACAACATTATGGTCTGAGGGTCGGGCTCCTCTAGGTTTATGCTATCTGTGCTCGCAAGGAAGCTTCCGCTCTTGATGTTATCATTGGTACCTTTTCTCTCTTTGAAGTTACTATTTATGCTTTGATTGACCTAGGGTTAACTTATTCATACATATGCACCGCATTAGTAACGAATAAGAAAATAACAGTAGAATCAACTGGTTATGTAGTCAAAGTAACTATTCCCATAGGTCATTGTGTTTGAGTTGATAAGATTTGTAAGAATTTTCCACTAAGAATTCGGGATTGGGACTTTCTTGCTAACTTGATGCTATTACCATTCAATGATTTTGATGTTATTCTCGGCATGGGTTGGTTAACTTTGCATGATGTTGTGGTTAATTGTAGAAGAAAGTAAGTTGTATTGAAATGCCAGAACGGTGATTTGGTTAATGTTGAAATTGATGGAATTGACTATGCCGCCAACATTATTTCTGCCTTGTCAGTTTAGAAATTTGTCAGAAAAGGATGTGAAGCGTATTTAACATATATCATTGTTACATAAGTTTCAGAATAAAAAATTGAGTTAGTTCTGACTATTCGTGAGTTTTTTTATGTTTTCCTAGAAGAAATTTTAGGATTACCACCAATCAGGGATGTTGAATTTGCCATTGAATTGGTGCCGAGAAATTCTCAAATATCAATTTCTTCGTATAGAATGACACCAACAAAATTAAAAGAAGGAAAATCACAGTTGCCAGAATTGATAGAACGGGGATTTATTCGACCTAGTATATCACCTTGGGGTGCTCCGATTTTATTTGTGAAGAAGAAAGATGGAACTATGAGATTATGTATTGACTACAGGCAATTGAATAAAGTTATGATAAAGAACAAATATTTGTTACCCTGCATTAATGACTTGTTTGATCAGTTGAGAGGGATGATAGTATTTTCAAAAATCAATTTTTGTTTGGGATATTATCAGCTCAGGGTTAAAGAGACTGACGTACCGAAAACTTCTTTCTAGACCATGTACGAACATTATGAATTTTTGGTTATGTTGTTTGGGTTAACTAATGCTTCAGCTGCATTTATGGATATGATGATCATAATATTTCTATCATATTTAGACAGATTTGTTGTTGTTTTTATTGATGATATATTGATTTATTCGATGGATGAGACTGAGCATGCCCAACATTTAAGCATTGTCTTACAAACATTGCACAAGAAACAATTATACGTGAAATTCAACAAATGTGAATCTTGGCTTTGAGAAGTTGGGTTTGTAGGTTATGTAGTATCAACAGATGGCATATGAGTTAATCCTAGTAAGATTTCTACAATTCTGAACTGGAAACCTTCGAAAAATATTACTGAGGTAAGAAGTTTCCTAGGACTAAAATGATATTATGTTCATTTTGTTAAGGGTTTCTTGATGATTGCATTCCTAATGACACGACTTCTACAAAAAAGATGTTAAGTTTGTCTTGATCGAAAAATGTCAATAGAGCTTTAAGCAGTTGAAAGCGATGTTAACAGAAGATCTCAAGGAAAGAATTTGTGGTATATAATAATGCTTCACTTAGTGGTCTAGGTTGTGTCTTGATGTAGGAAGGCAAAGTTGTGGCTTATGCTTCTCGATAGTTGAAGTCGCACAAGAAAAACTATCTAATGCATGACTTAGAGCTAGCAACTATTATGTTTACCCTAAAAATTTGGTGACATTATCTGTATGGAGAAAAGTGTCATAGCTTCATTGACCATAAAAGTTTAAAATATTTGATGTCCTAGAAAGAGTTGAATTTGAGACAACATAGATGGCTTGAACTGCTGAAAGACTATGATTTGATCATTAACTATCATTTGGGAAAAGCTAATATTATTGTAGATGCTTTGAGTTGAAAATCCTTATTTGCTTTAAGAGCAATGAATACTCGTCTGATGCTTGAGGGTGACGGTTTGATTTTGGCCGAATTAAAGGCTAAATCGATGTTTTTGCAATAAATTCGTGAAGCATAGGAAAAATGATGTCGAGTTAAATGCTAAACAGGAATAGGTTGGAAAATTACAAGATACTGAGTTTCGTATTGGTGTTGATGGTAGTCTGTACTTTCGAGACAAATTGTGTTTACTGAAGCATTCTTATGTCAAACGAGAGATTTTGTGGGAAGCTCACTACAATGCCTATTCAATTTATCCCAGTAGTAATAAAATGTACAGTGATATGAAACAAATGTACTGGTGGCCTGGTATGATATGCAAAATTTCAAAATTTGTGGCGAAATGTCTAATATGTTAGTAGGTGAAAGCCGAACATCAGGTTCAATCAAGGTTGTTACAACCTTCTAGAGTGGAAATGAGAGCAAGTCACCATTGATTTGTGTCAGGGTTGCCATTGTCACTGAGAAAGAAAGATGGGATCTAGGTTATAATTCATCGCTTAACCAAGTCTGCACATTTCATCCTTGTACGTATGAACTACTCACTCGAGAAGTTGGCAGAATTGTATGTCTCAGATATTGTCAGATTTCATGGTGTGCTATTGTCGATCATTTCTGATAGAGATTCGAGATTTACCTTTAGATTTTGGGGTAAGTTACATAGAGCTCTAGGCACCAAGTTAAACTTTAGTACGAAAATTCATCCATAGACCGACGATCAGTTTGAGAGAGTAATACATGTACTCGAGGATATGTTTCGATGTTGTATTATTAAATTTTAAGGTAGCTGGGAAAAATATCTTCCGTTAGTTGAATTTTCCTATAAAAATAGTTACTAGTCAAGCATTAAAATGGCACTGTACGAAGCTTTGTATGGTCAAAAGTGCAGAACTCCGTTTGTAATAACCCATTTTTTAATGGTGTCGAAAACAGTGGTTTTGGGGCCACAATTTTGAAGAGTGAGTCCATAAATATTATTATTTTAATATTTACGTGTTAAATATGATTCTATTGTGAATTTTAATTTTATATATTTTATTAATTGGTCAACTAGTTAAGGTACAGGTGGTTCGTACAGAAAGTTAGTGGTTTTAATATTATTATTTAAATATTATTAAATATTTAAGGTACAAGTGATTTGTACAAGAAGTTAATTAAATATTATTATTTAATATTTTATTAATTTTATACACGTAGTTGTATCCCCAACAATTAGGCCTTTTCTAATGATGGTGGACGGTTAGTGGAGTCTTTTATCATTTTGGTCGTTAAAATTTTTAATTAAATAATTAAAATAAAATGTTAAAACATAAAAGTTAAAGTAGCCATCATCATCTTTTCAGCTCTTATCACAAAGCACTAAAGAAAATAAGGAAAGAAGCTATTGTTGGAGCTTTAACATTCAACTAGGCTCTCATTTTTGCATGGTGAGCAATTTCTAACCCGTTTGTTGTAAATTTTATGTTTTTAAAATCGTTGCAGCTTAATCTAGCTAACCTGTACCTCCATTTTTAAAACTGTTAAAGATTTTAAATGTTACCATTAAATATATGTAACACCCTACACCCCTGTCCGTCACCGGAATAGGGTATTAAGGTATTACATATCTAAATACAACCTACCGAGGTTCATAGTTACACGCTAGACATAGATTCATTGAGTTCTATAACCGAATGTATATCACTTGTAAAAAGGTTCGGTCAGTACCTCATATCTCATTTAATTCGTTTTATAAACATGCTAGCAAATTTCCACCATGTGGCTACTAACAATTTGGCCAAATCAAACTTTTCAATAACCGAACACCATATGAGAAACTCATTGCATATTGGGTACTAACTAAATATCATGCCACAAACATCGAACCATATGAGTATCATCCAAACATATAATCAAACTAGAAGACTAGGCAAGCCATTTTCGCATGGCTAGAATAATTACAACTCAAAATGTAGTTTGGTTCAATAAAAAGGAGATTAGCCTATACATGCCATTGATCCAAAATAACTATCAAATGTACCAAAATAACGGTGATAGTGTAGGTGATTAAGGCTTCAATCCCCGAGTCCGTAGCTTCCAAAATGAAATCTATAAAACAGAGGAAACAAAGTAAACGGAGTAAGCATTACAATGCTTAGTAAGTTTTAAGCAATGACAACAGATAAAACTCAAATTATAACATAGTTGTTCGTATTTTTGTTTCCCTCTTCTTTTAGGTACGTCACCCTTTAACCGAACATACACATTCTCATCATATACGAAAGTAGATAACTTTCACTTATAGTAAGCTCATGTAAACATAGACATGTCGCATAATTTCAAATAACATTTCGCATTGACCAATTGTATTTTGACCATATTAATAGTCTCATTTCATGCACACATATGTAATCGCATAATGACCTTAGTATTTCGTCCAAAAACCAGCTTGCATATAAGCTTAGGGTACATACCTGTATAACTTAACACTTTAAGCGCATTCATTAGCAATCGTTACCATGAAGACTTTTAGTCTTAGACTATACTCGCATCATCATCGAGACCTTTAGCTTGGGTAAAATCTCCATACATAGCCATCGGGCCTCTACCCCGGATAGAATCTCTGCATATAGCCTTTGAGTCTTAACCCGGACATCATATCTGCATATAGCATTCGGGTCTTAACCTGGACATAGTCTCCATATATAGTCATCGGGACTTTAATCCCGGATTCACATCACAGAGTCTTATACATATGTATTCACATGTTGCCACATTTCACATAGCAAGATCACACTTGTAATTCAATCCATTCATTCGCATACAAACATATAACATGCTCCTTGACTTTATATCATAATGTAAATCAAAACTTATACATGTATACTCTTCTTTTCTAGACTTTCGGCCCAATGAGCAAACATACATAAGCAATACATTTCAAATCCCAATTTCAGTTTCTTTCTCTATGGGCCATTCGGCTATATAACAAACATGAAATAGGTTTCTTTCTCAATGGAACATCGTTCAACTATCATGCATGTATATCATGGCATTTTAAATTAAATACCAAATTCAATTACTCAAAACTTACCTTGAACTTTCTCGAGCAATTATGAGTTGGCTATTCGACCACTTTAGCCTTCCCTTTATCCGAACTTGTCCCTCTATGCTCTTGAGCTAAATAAAATATTTAATTCTATTAATCCTTATTCAATCATCTCAATTAATCATTTTCACTTATAGTCAAATAATACATGCATATACTTCTCATAGCAAACACACACACATTCGACCATTTCACGTACATATCACAAGTCACAACAAGCTGATTTTCTAAGCAACATTCAATAAATTACTCATAACTGGAGCTACGAAACTCCAAATGAAGTGTCGTTAATTTTTCCTGAAAATAGACTCATATATCTTCTATCCATAAAATTTTCAGAATTTTTCGTTTGGCCAATCAATACCAGAATTTTCTTAAAGTTTCCCCTATTTCACTATTTGACTAAACTGACCACTCTTTACTACGAATTGAATTTCTCCTTGTACATAATTCAAAATATGTCCTAGCCTATTTTATTTGAAACTAGACTCATTAAGGAGTCTAAGCATATAAATTTTATCTTATAACAATTTTTGTACAATTTATAGTGATTTTCTAAAAATAGAACAGGGGATTTCAGAGTCATTCTGACACTGTCTCACACAACTTTAAAAATCTCTTTATCGGCAATTCCATTGCTTGTAAGGTTTCTTTTATAAGAAACTAGACTCATTAAGCTTTAATAAATCGCACAATGAATCATAACCAACTCAAATTTCATCCTTATTTTCTCTTGTAGCTATTTCATAGTAATTAAATAAAAACATATCAAATTTCTTAGCCACATTCCCTATTTCAATTTCGGCAATTGTATAAACTCATACTAGCAATTCAATTATAAAATTCCACAATTAAGCACAAGTTTCATACCTCCCTCTAATTGCCGAATTCAACCTAGTTATTCCTTACAAAACTTCCAAAACACCAATTCAAATTACTCAAAGAGAGTCTTTGCCGATTAGCCCTTCTTCAATAAACCAACCATTAATCCCATTTTTACTCAATTCAACATTCGGTAACCATGTGTACACATACAAATAATTTAACCATCAATTTCTAATGTTAAAAACAATTTCCATATTTCACTATATTACTCGATTATAAATTAAACACTTAAGCCACACAAAACTTCAATTCTTTCAAATTTGAGCTCACAAATTTCAATTCACCTAAGCTTTAACATCATAAAGTCCATTAAAACTCCATTTATCAATTTCTATTTCAAAGACATAATGCACCAACATGACCGAACACTTCATGCTTCATGCACACAAAAATTTTCACATGGGTCTTGTTGTGAGCTTCAAAACCAACCAAAATTCACAAAGAAATCCAAAGAAATGCATGAAACCTTACCTTAATTTGATGCCCTCACTAGCCAAATGCCTTAAGCTTCAAAAGCTTTCTTTCTTTCTCAATTCACGGCAATGAGAGAAACAAAGAAGAAACACTTTGTTTTTTTCACCCAATTTACTAATATTAAATTTTATTTTTTCATTTCATAATATCATTTTAATCTTTTATTTTATGATAACTAAATAAAAATTTCTTTTATTATATTAATATATGACTAAACAACAATTCACAAAGTGCCAAAACCTCATCATTACCATCCACTATCATAAAAGTGGGTAAATTGACATGCAAATCCACTATTTCTCATGCATGCATTAATAAGTCATCACACATTTGTCTAGCATATTTTCAAAGTTCATAATTTAGCCCTTTTAGGTGCAATTCATAATTATAATACTAAATTGAAGCACCTAAGATGTCACACATAAATTGGCACATACAATAGGCATCAAAATGAATATTTAATTATTTTTTTATGCCTCGATTTTGTGGTCCCGAAACCACATTCTGACTAGGGTCGTTTTAAGGCTGTCACAATATATTTGAAGCTTTTGGTTGTTAGAATGATGGTTTAAAAGCTTAGGAATGGAAAAAAAGATTAAATTGTTAAACTAATTGTTAGTTGAGTTTAGGGATTAAATTGCGAATATCTCAAAATTGGTATAAAAATTGTGTAAATTGTGATAATAGGAGGCTGTATATGGACATATTTAAATTGGGTTTAAAATTTGGATTTCAAATTCGAAAGATATGACATGTTCGATTTTGTAAGTTCGATTTTGGGACTAAATTGAATAAAATTTAAAACTTTAGGGGAATCCAGATAATGAAATTGAGTTGATATATTGTAACACCCCTAACCCGTATCCATTGTCAGAATAGGGTTACGAGGCATTAATAAACTTATAACACAATTCGACATTCTTTTCTCATATAATTATCAAACAATAACATATATCATTCATAAACATAACATTGTCCCTTAAATGAGCCTATGAAGCCCAAACATGCATTAGAAGTGGTTAGGGACTAAACCGATAACTTAGGATAATTTTAGGAAACTTAGAAAATTTTTCTGAAAATAAGGAACACACACTAGTGTGACACACGGCCACAAGACACGCCTATGTCATAGGCCGTGTGGACATTCGAAATGGGAGCACATGGCCGTGTCCTAGTCTGTGTCTTAGCCCGTGTAACTCTCTGACTTGGGTTACACGACCAACCACACATCCGTGTGTTTAGGCTGTGTAACTCATTGAATTGTTTCTATTAAATGTTTTAGGGGACACACAGTCGTGTCACATGACCGTGTGTCACATACGGCTGAGACACATGCCTGTGTGGATGAAAATAGGCTAGATTACAATCCATTTTCTCACCCAAACCTACATCAAACCAAATGGTACTAAACAAGACACAAATAGGCATTCAACACATCTCAACCCAACCTAATTTCATGCTATTTCCATACTATGATACATATCATTCAATGCATCATAATTTACCAATTAAGAACACACTAAATCCTCAATCTCAAAAAATCAATAAGAACATTTCCAATTTAGCATCATTTGCCTTAAATTCAATAGCATACTAACCATCCAAAAACTAAACCACAATCAAGCATTTCCAATCCAAATATACATCACATATCTAAATAACCATTTGAACCATATAACTCAACATCAAGCAAACTAAGATGAGCCAAACCACATGGTTATACATATATCAACCATTCACCATTTACAAACCAATTCATAGGGCTAAAATTCATAACTATCATATATAATCCAAATTGACCTCATAGCCTATACATTCCATAAAACTATATAAACAAGTTCAAAAGTACCAAAATAGAAGATTGATAGTGTGATGAAGTCTCTGACGTCACTAAATCTGAGCTAGCTTTGAATTCACTATAAAACATAGAAAAAAAAAATGAAGTAAGCTTTAAAGCTTGGTAAGCTTGTATGATACTAAACTTAACTTATTAAATAAACACAATTCAATCAAATGAGCATAGCAAAGTATTCTTCATTTTGAACCACAAACCTTTCCCATGTTCTATTCATTATTAACCATGAATTTTACGAGCCGTCTCCAATTCGATGCTCGTATAGATTCTGTACGTACCTGTATCACTTGAATCGGTCTTACTTTCATCCACATCTCAGTTATGCCCATTGAACCATTCGAAATTACTAAAGGATACTTGGGAACACATTGCACACTAAGTGCCACAAATATAGTCGAAGCTATCTTAATATCGTATCACATATCACGCTCACTCATGAGCTAACAATGGGCCTGCTCACTCAAGCTGTCAGTCAAGACGTAGCTATACGGTACTGCTCACACAAGCTTTCAGGTACTGCAACACATGCCAGAAACCCAGCCGCGGGTAGGATGTATGAGACCAGCACCTGGATCACATAATCACAATAACCCTAATGTTATGACATTCGTATCCTAAACTATTCCTAAGGTTCGAACGGGGCTTCACACTTTTGAATCTTTGCCGATCGTATCCGTAAGCTCATTTCCAATCAAAATCACAGTTCAATTCAATAGTAAAGCATTAAAAACACAATTTAATAATGCTTATTAACATATGAACTTACCTCGGACGTTAAAACAATGAAACTAGTCGATTAGTCGAGTACTTTGTTCTTGCCTTGATCTAAGTCTGAATTCTTCCTTTCTTGATCTATATGTAATCAAAATTAACTTATTCAATCATCTTTTTATTCAATTTAGTCCAAAATATACATTTAGGTAATTTTACATATTTGCCCCTAGAACTTCACATTTTTACAATTTAGTCCTCATTTCACAAAATTACAAATTCATGAAGTTTTAACAACACCCATGCTTGCCGAATTCCTATTAGGTCCCTATTAGCCCATATTTATCATTTATTTACACTTTTAGCAACACATTTTACACATTTAACAAACTAATCCCTATTTTGCATTTTCACTAAAAATCACTTTATAAAACTTGTTAATCTAGCCACAAGGTTTCATATTTCATCATCAAACAACAAAACACATCAACAATAATCAATGGAAAATCTCTAAATCTTTAACAATTTTGTAAAATAGTCTTTAGGCTAGCTAGACCTAGTTGCAATGATCACAAAAACATAGAAATCATTAAAAACGAAGCAAAAATGCACTGACAATCAAGGATTCTTCTTGATGAAATGTTAAAGCTCTCAAACCCTATCTCATCTTCTAATTTTCGGTTAATGAAGAAGAAGATGGATAAAATATGATGTTTGTTTTTATTTAATTAACATTTATTTACTAAATTATTTATTTAACCTTTTAATTTCAACCAAATTTTAAAAATACCAACCTCATAAAAATCCACTAACATCATATTGGTTTAATTACCACCTAAGGACCTTTACTTTAATGTTCTATAGCTATTAAACCCCTTTAGCTAATAGAACACAACTTTTACGCTTTACGCGATTTAGTCATTTTTATCAAATTGAATACTCTAACAATAAAATTTCTTCACAAAAATTTCACAAAATCACGCTATCATGCTATAAACACTTAAAATAATAATAAAATAACTTTCCCATGTTAGATTTATGGTTCTAAAACCACTATTCTGATTTGACTAAAAACGGGCTATTACATATATGTTTATAATAGGGTGATATAAGAGGGTACTAATTGATAAATTGAATTGAATAATTGTATAGATCGAGAATTGGACTAAATTAGAAGTAATCATTAAAAAAAGGCAAAATTTCTGATTAGTCCTTAAAGAATTGACCGTAATCTGTTTGTCCAGGTAAGTTCTTACAGTATGTTTGTGTTAAATTTTTATGCATTTAGAATTTTAATTGTAAATATGTTTAATTGAAATTTTGATTGTTTATGATTCGGTACAAAAATGTGAGATAGAAGATTAAATTGGATATAATGAATTGTAAATTGTAATAATTATAGAATTGATCTTAAATTGGATTTAAATAGGATATGTTATGTGATGAAGTGAGGATTTGATGATATGAGTTGAATTGATTCGATTTAGACTGGTTGATAGTGATAACGACTGAATTGAATATATGTGAAAATATAATTAATGTTGTAAATGTGAAATTGAATCAGTATAGTTATGTAATATGCTATCATATTGATAATTGATGATTTATTGATGAAACTATGTAATGAAGTTGAGATACGATTACCATATTAAATGTTTCAGTAGAGTCAGATATAGTTGGCATGCCATAGGATAGGAAGAGTTCAGGGTTATACAACTACGTGTTAGGGGGTGTTGGGCACACCCATTTTTCGGTTATATCGACTAGTGTTGGGCACATCTATTTGTCAATTTTATCGACTAGCGTTGGGTGCAATTCGGATTTATCTAGTAGGCATTGGGTGCCTAATTGGTGTGATTGGTTGGATCCTTGTATCCGTCCGAGTTCGAGTCAAGTTAATAAGGACATGTATAATGTAAATGGAATAAATGCTATTCAAATTGAGTTGATATGATGATCGGATGATACCTATACATATTGTAAATTAGTTATAAAAGCCTAGAGGGAAAATTTGGAAACGTGACAAATCGATAAATGTGATTCAGATTTTGAATTATGGAACGAAAAAGTGATTGACATTAAATTGACATTTGATGTATATTTGATATAAAGATGAATTGATATGATATGAGAATGAAGTTTATATAATTGAATATGAATTGGATTGAGAATTTAAATTATGAAATGAAAATAATGTTTGGCACTAATATGAAATGAGATGTATTGCGGATAAATAGATTGTATGATATGATTAAGATAGTGAATTTGTTGAATGATTATTTGTTTCTGAATGGTAATGAAATGTTGAATAAGTGAATTGGAATGTTATATAATAGAGTTACTATCTGGTATGTGATGTGTCACGAAACTAACTAAAAATTTGACTAAGGTAAGTGCACCTATTAATTAATAGTATAACTACGGTGAGTAAAGATATTCCCACGAAGACTAAAAGTACTAGTGAGTACCATCTTTCTATTATTTAACCGAATAATTTGAGTGATTGATTAAAAAATAAAATTAACTAAATTAAGTAACTAATAAACATGACAAAAAACAAAACATGAAAATAATTGATTAAAAACCAAGAAGCGAAACAATACTCAGTATATAATCTGCCTAAATTTCATCTATCACTATCAATCCAAATTACGCAATTTCTTTACTTAGCACCTTGATCTGTAGGAATCCCTAAATTATGCTAATAACTCTTTCGAGCATAAGAGCAACTGACTCTAGGTTGATTAATTGAAATTTCTTTCTAATTAAAACCCCTATTATCACATTAACTCGTGCTATGGATTCCCTTGTTAGATTTGACTCTAATTCGATAGATTTATGTTGTCCTATTTCTAGGATTGCATGCAACTCCACTCAATTACACAAGATCTACTCTTAAACAGGGTCTATTCAACTATCGATTTAAGCACAACAAACATGGATTAATAATCTACAAATATCAAACCAAGAATTAAGCACACATAATTGCGAACAAGAATCTAAGTATTTATTGCATAAAATAAAAATTAAAGGACATAATCCATTATAGGGTTCGTCTCTCTAGGTATTTAGAAAATTAGCTCTTGCTTGAAAATAGAAACAACCAAGAGACAATATAATTGAAAGAAATAAGGAACTCATGTTAACTTCCTAGGAAATCAAATGGGAATATTCAAAATCTTGACAGAAATCTACTTCAAAGTCGGTATTAATGGTGTTTTTCGAGTGGTTTTCTTGAGTATTCTATAATGACTCACTACTATCTTCTTATTTTTGTCATACATACATCTTAGAATGCCCGAAAAACCTAAAAATCTTGAATTTTTATTGTTTAGTGCATAATCCTGTGAAATTGACATGGCCTATCACACCCCTATATGGGTCACACGGTCGTGTGGTCTGGCTATGTGGAATGGTTCAACCCGTGTGGCTCTTGAGCTTGCTTCAATGTTTCGATTTTCTCTCTTTTTTCTCCCAAGTACTCTATTAAGCATTAAAACATGAATTTAAAAGATTAGGAGCATCAATTCACAATTTAGATCGAATAATCACCCAAAAATGCATTAAGAATAAGGTTAAAATGTGTTACTTTTAGTACTTATCAGTATGATAAATGTTGAACTCACCCTTTTTATATTTGATTTGCCATGATAGACAAATTTTACTAAGCTAAGTAGCATGTAGTGTTTGATTATAACTTGAGGCAAGTTACTTGGTTTAATGCCTATGAACTTACTAAGCATTGTATATGCTTACCTCGTTTATTTTCTCTTCACTATAAATTGCCATCTTGCGAAACACATTAAGTGGATTGTTTAAAGCTCACATTATCTCTATATTGGTTCCATAGTGTTTTAACCATATTAAGGCTTGGTTATGTGTGTTAAGTAATAAAGAGTTGTTTTGGTTTACTTGTATAGTGATATGACTTGAAATCCTTATTGGTGTGATTATGGCAAAGAATAAGCTTATTGAAAACATATGCATTAATAGATGGATTGAGTTGTACATTAGTATTTGAATTGGAATTTTGAGTATGCATATAATATGTGTTTTAAAGTTTATATGTTATGCCTATAAGTTTTGACAAATACATGTGTCGTTGAAAAATAGAATGGATTAGTATTAATATGTACATAGAATGGTTAGATTTGTGCTAGTTGATGAATATGCTTTGGCATTGTAACACCCCAAACCCAGCCTAGACGTTACGGCCAAATCTGATGTGTCACATTGATGTGTTTTTCGAAAACTGTGTTTTCATTGAAAACCCTTCTTTAATGTTTAAAAACTCTTACCGTTAAACTTGTATAAAACCTTAGTTTGTGTTTATTTTTTTTCCAAAACGGGATTTATTGAAATGATCATCCCTTTTCAAACATCGTTGAAACCTTTGTAAAAGTTTTATGAAAGCTTATGAACCCTTGTAGGTTGCAAAAACATGTTATTTTAAAAATAGATAAAATATCGAAAAATCAGATTTGTAACCTTTATAAAACATGTTATCTTGAAAACAGTTTAAGTATCAAATAAATTTGACCTTTTTCTTTAAGACTTAAAGTGAATGGAAGCTGGGCACCAGGTAGGATTCCAGAAAAGAGGAGGTGAGTTGAATAGACTGCTTAAGTACCAAGCTCTTCTTGGATCCACTCCTAGACATGCACACTACCATTGCCACACTTTAACTATTTGAAATATTTATCTACAAGATCATTTAAAATTGCGGAAGCTTTGCTTGGTTATCGTGTTATTTTGAAAATAAGTAACTTTTATAAAAACCGCGTCTTAAAATCATTTATTTTCAACTCGATTTAAATAATATCCTACGTAAGCTAAAACCAATTTAAATAAGTAAAGAAAAAACCCAAAATAAAAGTAATTAAAGAGGCCCTTTTTACAACCCAAAACCAGAAATAAATAATTAAATCTAAATTCAAATAGGTAACTTAATTAGAAATCCAATAGTCCAGTCCATGTGGCCACTCTGAATCCCTCCCAGCTCCAAGTCCACCAATCTAAGGCTCACCTGCAAGGATGGAAGGAAAAAGGGGTGAGTTTGGAAAACTCAGTGTGTACAGAAGCCCATCCAAAGCCCAAGTCAACTCAAGCCCATTGGGCCTAAGCCCTATCCCATCACAGTCAAATACTGGGCCGAAACCCTATTCAGATAACAGTAAACTGGGCCTTAGCCCTTTTCAGATAGCAGTAAGGCCCATAGGCCCATTACAGTAACAGAACAGTATTAATGATAACAATGCATAAATGCAAGCCCATGATCCATGTGGGGAGACTACTCAACCCATCCAACCGCTACACACCGCCCGTACCAACCATCACACCATGTGGGGAAGCTACTCGACCCACCCAACCGCTACACACCACAGAATTTGCAGCGAGGCTGCCAGATATTGTGACAGAGTCACCAGATACAGATATTATGGCGAGGCCACCAGAACAGATATATGTGGCAAGGCCACCAGAACAGATATATGTGGCAAGGCCACCAGAACAGATATATATGTGGCGAGGCCACCAGATTGCAGCGAGGCTGCCAGAACGCTTCCTCCATCATAAACCCAAACCCCATGCAACAGGCATACATGCTATGACATATAACATACAGAATCACATGCATCAGATATATACATATGTTATGAGATATGACATGCAGAAACAGAAAATCATACATTTCATACAGAATTTACCCTAGGGGTATAAAGGTCATTTTACACTTAGAGGTAAAATGGTAATTTTCCATACTTAGGGGTATTTTAGTACTTGTTCCAATATTACGAGTTTTATGCATGTTACAGTCACATATAAGCTTTAGTTCCATCTTAGCAGTCAATTTAACGGATTTTAACAATTTCAGTCACTGGCCCTAAAACTCCTGATGGGCCCTACAGTGTCTAGTTAGCAAATTAAGTCCATTCAGCCCAAATTTCCTATCTAGCTACCAGTTTTAGCAGTTCCGATACTACCGTCTAATAGAACACATTTATTTTCTATTTTTACCTATATGGGCCCGAAAGCCCGTGAGCCCATGTTCGGCCCATCGAGACCCAACTTACCGACGTGCGTGAAATTGCACACTCAACTAACTTACCACTTACGGTTACAGATCTCAGGATTTCCAATCATCTTGTGAGCATTCGCACACTCACAAGCCCACATAATACCAACTTTTCGGTTATTTGGCCTTTGCCGAATTAGACTAAAGAAGGGTTCGATACACACCTGATTACGACGAACGATGATGATATCTGCTCCAACTCAATCCTATATTCGATTACTAAAACATTAGACCACGAATCAATGATAACTAAATTTAACATACTCTTACCATATTCGGGCATCCATGAACAAGGCCCTAAATCCTTACATTTGCTGAAGTTGATATCCAAATCTGGATTCGAACGCTCCACTGATCCAAGCCTTTAGTCAGCACCCTTTAACCCTTATAAGCACAGAGTAAAATAATTGGTAACAGCCCCTTAAAGCCTTATGCACTATTTCGACAGCCTCCTTAAACACATAGGGATTCCAACTTTTCCAAATCCCAAAAATAAGAATAGATCATAGTCAAGTCATTCATATCACCAACTTATATCCACGGTCAAACTAGCCCAATCATCACACAAGTTAGTCATTTACCCACGAAGGGCAAAACTGTCATTTAACACCTAGGGGCAAAATGGTAATTTTACCCCACAGGGGTATCTCGGTAATTCTACCCTACAGGGATATTTCAGTAATTCTACCCTAAAGGGGTATTTCAGTAATTTCACAAATCAAGGGTAAAACAGTAATTTTACAGATCAGGGGTAAAATGGTAATTTTACAAATCATGGGTAAAATGGTAATTTTACAAATTAGGGGTAAAATGGTAATTTTACAAATCAGGGGTAAAATGGTAATTTTACAAATTAGGGGTAAAATAGTAATTTTACAAATCAGGGGTAAAATGGTAATTTTACAAATCAGGGATAAAATGGTAATTTTACAAATCAGGGGTAAAATGGTAATTTTACAAGTCGAGGGTATTTCAGTAATTTAGTAAACTAAAGCATTCTAAATAGAAATAACAATTCAAATAGGCCTAGGGCCCATTCTCGGCCCAAATGGGCCCACACGCTTGTGTGGCCCTTTTAGCCCAAATTTAGCTACAGATATGCGATTCACCTAGTCTAGTCCAATATCTACTACAAAATCAAACAACTTATCCAATTGGGCCTGTCGGCTCATTGGGCCCACATGGCCCCTTTCAGCCCATCGCGGCCCGAAGTAGCCGTCCTACCGCTAGAGTAGTGAGAAATACACACCTGATAGGAGACTGAAGTTAATCCGCGCTCCAAACACTCTTAGCCGATGCCCAACCCAAACGGGCACGCCATAAAGCGAAAGGGATCAGCCAAGAAGGCTGTGCCTACTCTCATTCTGGTTTGCTCTATTTAAAGCTAGCTCCTCACCTGCTCTCATGTTAGTTTTCCGATGTGGGATTCTCCATCAATCCCCCCAAAATTAAAGCATTAGCAAAATAATCAACCTTTGCGTGCAACGGGATTCGAACCAAAGTCCTCTCAGTAACCCTGTCATGCCATCACCACTCGGACACAAGCTCCTTTGTGTCATAAGTCCAACACATTTAACTTTAAAGCTCACCTACTTGCTTCCAGATTTATTTAAAAGAAAAACCAAAATAAATTGCAAGAGCCAAGACTTGAACCTTGGACCCTTTGCTTCATTGTCCCCTAAGTGGCGCTACTTTGCCACTACACCACATTCCTTTTTTGTGTCTTATTACACACATAATTCCTTACAACTCCTCTTTTCCAAGTCCTCTATTCCTTAAGTCCAAAAATCCAAGAATTCCCCGGGTTTTTAACCAACACTTGGGCCTTCCATAGGCCCAATAACACACTCCAAACACGAATTACACATCCATATATCAAAATTTCAACATTACACCAAATATCACAAAAATCCCGGAATCCCAGAAATTAGCCCAAGACTTTTCTCCACACTATGAATCCTTCGTAGTTCACTAAAATACCACATTAACCCATTAATAATAACCTTCCATAACAGAATTCAACACATCAATAATTTTATTTCGAACTTTCTCACACCCGCACCCAGGCCCAAGGCCCAATATTTCTAGGCCCAAATTCAGGGTGTTACAGGCATGGTTGTTCTTGTATATAATTATATATGGTAACATGTTATGTAATGTATGGATGGTTGCAAAGCTTGGTATTTACTATGTTAATGTGAATGGAAAAGCTTAGATGATGGTATAAATATGATCCAAATATGTGGTATGAAATTGTTTAGGGTTAAGTTGTAATTGTAATAACTTGTGTCTAATGCTTCTGATGGTGCCTATGAAGACATAATGGTTAGAATTAGGAAATTGACATGTTTTGATTAAAATTATCTACAGATGGTCTTAAACTTCAAGACCATATTATAGTAAAAATAAAAGAATTTCTTGAAAATATTGAGGATAAAAAACAACTTCAACAATTTTTTGCAATTGTTAATTATGGAAGAAATTTCTTTCCTAACTTATCTGAAAAATTAGATAAGTTATATGAAAAACTAAAAAAGGATAAACCTTTTGTCTGGTATAAAACAGATTTAGAAATTATAAAAAATTTAAAATCTGAAATAAATTATATTCCTAAAGTTTATTTACATAAACAAGGTGATAAATTAATTTTAGAAACAGATGCCTCACAAAACTATTGGGGTTGTAACGCCGTAGTAATTCTGTTAATTTATTTTTGTATGTTAGTGACAAACAAATAATTGACTGTTTGAGTGGTTATGTCTTCTGGGAGTGTCTGTGAAGTCTTAGGTTTAAGCCTTAACTTGAGCAAAATTTTTTTAATTGAATAAACCCCTATCCTTAGCTAGTAGGTTTATAATTAATTGTTGGGGAAATCTGTTAGAATGGGCCTGCTGGTCTGGTGGTTGAGGTGTGCTGTAACGCCCCAAAAAAAATCTAATTCTTTAATTTTTACATGCTTTGGCACAATTGCATGGTTGCTTTAGTGGCTACGTGATTTATGAATGTTTGGGAGTCTCTGAGAAGCCTTGGGTTCTAGCCCTATCTTATGCAAAATTTTTGTTTTCTTACTTGAAGGAACCCTAGCTCTAGCTTGGAGCCTTTTAAATTATTGTGATTAATTTGGGACACAAAGGAGTGTTGGCTTGGTGGTAAGTGGCGTGTAGAGTGCTTCTAAGGGGACTGGGTTTGAGTTACACTTTGCACAAAGGGGTATTTATTTTACTTCCTTGCCGTGTGAGTAGTGGAGTTAGAATGAAACACTAAGTTTGAATTGGTCATGGAGAGGTTAGGGGAGTGGATCATGGGATTTGAATGGTTGGTGGAGAGAATTTGGGGAGAGAATCGAGAGATGTGATGTTAGTGGGTGTTGTAGTCGAATTTGAACGCTAAGCACCTACAGATCGGCTTTTGGTGGGAGTTTGGAGTTTCTTTTGTATTTTTTTCTCTTTTGATGACTGAGGGTAAGTAGGAGGTGGCTTTTCATTCAGTTTTGGGTCTTTTTGTGTTGTGAATATTTTGTGGCATTTTTGTTTTAGACTTTAGGTGCCAAAAGTAGTCCCCTTTTTGCTTTTTTTTTTAGTTGTGTGTTGTCAAATCGACCTTTACTGCCAAGTACATTTCTTTCCTTTTCTCTCAACTCTTCCGCTTTCTTTCTCTCTTTTTCAATCTGTGCCGAACTTTTCTTCTCCTCTTGCCTCTCTTCTATTTTCCAAATGTAATCGAATACTCCTTCCTTTCTTCTCTCAATCTACCTACAATTTTTTTCTTGTGCATCCTAGCTGTGGCTGATTTCTACAGCACTCCCTCTTCTCAACTGTTTGACTGAATACTTCTTTGCAAACCGTAGCCTAGTGGTGTAGGGTAATTTTGTGTTGCAATCATCTTCTATCCTTGTTCTTTTTGCTCTATCTCTTTTGAGCAGTTGGGTGCCGAATAGTGTTTTTTCCTTTTCTATTTTGGTTTCGTCGGTCACTATCATTCTTTGATCATATCGGTAAGTACTTTTAACTCCCTCTCTCTTGTTCTATTGATCGTTTGTTTTAATCTCCCCTTCTACACTTTTATTAAGTCAAATGTATTTCCCTTCCTCTGAATGCCGAATGCTTTTTCCCTACTTTGGGAATGTTTGTTTTCTAGACAGTTTGTAATAACTCAATCCGTGTGGGTAGGCAATCATGCCTAATAGATTTTATTGGTAATGCAGATAATCATCAAGGACGTGGGAGCAGTTTTGGTCAGCGATCTTAGAAGATTAAGGTCTTACTCATTCAGTCAAGGTAAGGATGTGGGCCAGTTTCAAATTAAGTATTGGGAAGGTTGATACCCCATTATCGGTTGTCTAACAGAATACCTTGGTTGAATGTAGGTTCAGTGCTCGTGGGTTGTTCGCATGTCTCACAAACAGGTGTGTACTCACACTATTTTAACCGTAGGACGGCAAAAGCCGAAAAGTCAGAAATATGGCATTTGATGCCACACAAGCGTGCGAACGCAAGTGTGGTGATTCGAGCCCACGAAACATGGGCTCATGACTGTAGAGGCCACTATGAGCGGTCTCATTGGGTTTAGGTCGTTTTGGGCCATGTTGGGTCGAAATAGGTCGTGTAGGCCCAATGGTTCGTGGGCTCCACGCGGGTAAATCTCACAAACATGATGGAAATATTAGACCTAGCTATGTCGCACACATGGCTAAGGTCATTTCTGGCTTAGTGGGCCACATGGGCTTGTGGGCCCACATGGATTGCATAACAGGCCTTGGGCGCATTTACGCTGTTATGGTTGCTAAGGTTACATGAGTCGCCTGAGATGACTGTGGACCTTTTGATGGGTCAGTAAGTGTGTTTAGACCCCATTTTCAATGAAAATGACTGATTTGCCCTATAATATGTATGACTGTAGTTGAGCATAATATGATGCATACACATATGATTTTATGACACGACATACTGCATGGGTTGGGTTATTATTGATGGAGGAAGTGTACTGTACTGATGGCTTTAAGCCACTCATATTATTGGCAGCTTTATTGCGATACCGTTTATTGGCAGCTTTGTTGCGATATTGATTACTGGCAACTTTGTTGCGATATTGATTAGTGCCGCAACCGATGCTAATCTTGGTGTGACTGGCTGGGTGGGTCGATTCTATCCCCACATGGTGTGACTAGCGGGACGGAGTGGTGTGTCTGGCTGGATGGGGTGGGATTTTTGATTGCATTACTGCTTTGATACCGATACTGTATTGGGCTTAGGCCCACATTTTACTGTTACTGCAATAGGCTCAGGCCCAGACTGTTACTGCATACTATTTTGATAAGGGATTACACACTGAGTTTTCATAAACTCACCCTTCTATTTATCTGTATAGGTAATCCCCAACCATGGATGGATTGGTACCGTGAGGGACTCGGAGGTGACCACACGACTGTATTTGTTTTATATTTTATTCTTAATTACTATTAATTTCGATTTGGGTAATTTTTATATAATAAGGCCTCCCTGGATTTTATTTTAATTTTGAGATTTTTACTAGCTCTGATATAAACTACTAGATATAGGTAAAAGATGGGTTTTCAAAAGATAAATGTTTTCTCAAAACACCATGCTTACGTAAATAGTTTTAAAAGCTTCCGCATTTAAATGAGATTTTGACAAATGTGAATGGTTTTAAAAGTAAATGGTCTTCGATAATAAACTTCGTTTTGAACGTACCGCTTTTAATTCAATGAAAGATAAATAAAAAGTAGATTAATGAATAAGGAGAGTTTCTAATATATATATATATATGGTCAACAAGTTTTTCGATAATGTCACGAAGAGGTCTAATAATGAACGGGTTTTCAGTGAGAACATGTTTACAAAAAACACTTCCATGTGACATCGCCAGGTGCGGCCATAATGTCTAGGCCGGGCTTGGGATGTTACATGTGTGTTGGTGTGAGGGCAGTCACAGGTTTGAATCCTGGCATAGGCAATAATAGGGTTATTTTTGCTACTTGGGATGTCTAGTGTTTGAGTTGGATTCGGATTCTGAGAGTGAGGGAGTGGGGGAGTGATGTTAGGAGTAAATCGTGGAGGAAATAGTGGGTTTGGGATAAGTAGGATGCAGTTGAGGGATTTTAGGAGAGATTTGTGGAGAGTGGATGTTGGAGTTTAGGGAAGACCTAATCTACAAGGGGAAATTCGGCTAACCTCTATTACTGTCAAATTTTTTTGGGAGTTTCAGTGTTTTCTGTTCATAGTTTCCTCATTGTTTTTCTCTTTTTTTTTTTTCTGGTTCCTTTGATTTTTGCTGCGTTTCGATTCTTCTCAACTTTCATCTATTTCTGAAATTAGTAATTAGAGTATTCTTTTTTTCTTTTCTTCCCAAGCCGACAGTAAATTGGTTCTTTCCTTAAATTTCGGGTGCTGCTAGCCTATTGACGTTTTGTTTGTCTCATTACCGCCAGAAGTTCTTCTCTCTCCATTTTTTCTTTTCTATTATTGACGAACTCTAGTTCGTAGTACGTCACTTTCCCTTTCGTTCTTCTTAATCGTATATTTCTCGGCTCAGTTTTGAGTTTGGTATCTCAAGGTAAGTTCAATTTTTGGGTAATCTATAGTTGTATGTTGATCAAGGCTTAAAGAAGGGGTTGTTTTGTTGATAGGTTCTAATTTAGAGGTTGAGCAGTGGTCTTCGACTATTTGGTGTAGGGTTCCTATTGTCCGACAATAGGTAAAAGAGTATGTTGTGATTAAGGATTATTTATCATCGAGTTATGGTTAGTTTTTGTCAAAGATGACTACTTGAGGACTTAATTTCGATGGGTGTTTAGGATCTGTTCGAGAGGTGGAAGGTCGTTAATTGGAATTAGGGGGTGAAACCTTCTTCTTTACTTGATCGAATGTAACATTGTTAATTAATTCTTGGACAAGTTATGTGCGTTTTCGCTTGGGTAATTATTTATGTGAATAATTGTTGTTGTTCAGCCTAATGTAGGTTTCTAAGGCTCAGGGCTGTTTTCCCAACAAGTAGAATAGAGGTGTGTAAATACAACCCTGTAAACTGAGATTGGCAAAGAGCCGAAAAGTGTGTGTGTAAACATCGCTCTTAATCGAAAATCGGCAGAAAGACGAAAAGTGAGAATAGTCAACACTACACAGGCGTGCAGCTACCCGTGTGGTAGTCCGTGTTACTAAACATGGGCATATGATAGACGAGGCCGACCATGTGCGATTTCATGGGCTGGGTCGTATTGGGTCGTGTGGGCCCATAGGTATGTGGGCCCTACCTAGAAGACTACATGGACGTGTGGAAATATTGGGCCAGCCCGTGTGATCCACACGGCCAAGGCCATTTTAGGCTATATGGGCCCCACGGGTATGTGGGCCCACATGGGCCCGTAATATGAGCCATGGGCCCGTTTTCACTGTTTTACTGTTAAGGTTGCACGGGTCGCCCGAGACGACTGTGGACCTTCCATAGGGTCGGTAAGCTTACCTAGATCCCTAATTGACTGAATGACTGTTATGCCCTTATGTGATGTATTTATATTCATGTATGACTATATTTAGCATGCTATTTTTAACTGTATTGAGTACATGTATAATATTATGATATGACAGGACATGGTTCCATAATGCATTGCATGGGGATACGTATATTATGATTGGAGAAATTGTACTGTACTGGCAGCTCTATTGCACCTCATTGATGGCTTTAAGCAGATTATATTACATGCAGCTCTACTACAAATACTGTTTAGTGCCGCAACCGATGCTAACTTGCAAGTGTAGGGATGGGTAGGTTGATTTATTCCCCACAAGAGTGCAGGGTTAGATAGGAGATGGAGTATGGGGGTTGATTGGGAAGAACATACATAGTATACACTGCATACTGATTTATGATACTGTAATGGGTGAAGACCCTACTGTTACTACCACTGTCATTATATGGTATTGTAATGGGCTAAGGCCGTACTGCAACTGTTACTGGTACTACTACTGTAACGGGCCAAGGCCCAACTGATTACTATTACTGAGAAGGGTTCAGACCTAGATTGTTATTTGTTTGCATTTTGTCTGTTTGACTGTTTGGGGGTTACGGACTAATTTTTTCATAAACTCACCTTATTATTTTACTGTACAAGTATTCCTCAAGCTTAGGCGGATCAGTGCAGCGAGGGACTCAGAGGTTGCCACACAACCGCGTATTTATATGAAACGTATCTATTTATGTTTTGAATTTTATTTAAGTATTGTTATTTGGGGGTTTATTTCTATAATTTGGCCTCTTTGGATTTTACTTTAATTTGGATATTTTGATTATTTTGATTCGTAACTGCTAGCAGTAGGAAAAAATGCGAGTTTTCTAAAATAATAAACGTTTTAACGAAAATTCTATGAATACGCAAACTATTTAAAGGCTTACGCTACAATTGGCATTTTGAAATTTAATAACGTTTTAAATGTGAAAAGCTTATTTTTGATAATGACTCACATTTTGCAAATGAATGGCTTAAGAACATCATAAGATAACACAAAGATGTTAAATGAAAAAGGGGTTTTTATTCGACATTGTACTTTTTTAGAAACACTTTCTTGTAACATCGACAGATTCAACCATAGCGTCTAGGTTGGGTTTGGGGTGTTACATTTAGTGGTATTAGAGCTAGGTTGTAGAGCTCGGCTGTGGATTGGGTTATTAAAGTGGAAATTTAAAAAAATGCTTTCAAAGAGTGTGGAATGTTTTGAAATGTTTTGTGAAATGTTTTGAAATGTTTTGTCAAATGTGTGGTACACCGAGTCTCCGCACCGATCCTGTAAGTTCCCTCTAAAAACTATATTTTGATTTTTACTGAAACTGCCATAGGTAGGATTACTGAGACTACTGTAGGTAGTATACTGTACAGTAAACACTTAGGATAGTGTATACTGAGACTGTAGCAAAACTGTTAGGCACTGCGATTTACAAAAATGGACACTGAATTACTATACTGTTTCGCATAAAACTTTGATTAACAAATACTGAAACTGTAAATTGACCTGCATAAAATCGTTAATACAGAAAAAATGTGAATAGACAATGAGCACTGAAGGTATTCGTAGACGGGGTACAAAAAGCCGTGGTAGAGGCCGTAGAGGTGCTCGATCTAGGTGCTCGTCTTCTGGCCATATACCTAATTTAGAGACTAGTGAGACACCAACTTCACCTATGACTGAGACTGGGTTGCATGATCGAACGACTGGGGATGACGCACTGTCCAAGCCATGTTAAGAATTCTGGAGAGGGTCGTTGGGACCAATACTATTACTGGGGCCGTGGGTCAGTTACGGAACGACTACGGTCCAATGGAGCTGAGATTTTTAGGGGTATTGCTGGAGTTGCCCCTAACGTGGCTGACTACTGGATAGAGGCCACAGAGAGGATAATGGACGACTTGGACTGTACCCCCGAGCAAAAATTAAAGGGTGCCGTATCACTACTACGAGATGAGGCATATCTGTGGTGGCTCACTATAAAGAAGGACACTCAGCCCGATCGGTTGACCTGGGAGTTCTTCAAAATTGCCTTTCAAGGAAAGTATGTGGGTACCAGCTATGTGGATGCCCGAAGGAGAGAATTTTTGAGTTTAATCCAGGGGGACAGATCAGTGGCCGAGTATGAGGTCGAATTCCTGCGACTGAGCCACTATGCGAGAAGTATGGTGGCTACTAAGTACGAGCAATGTGTTTACTTCAAGGATGGCCTTAGGGATAGCCTAAGGGTTCTGATAACTCCACAGAAGGAGCGAGACTTTACTGTATTGGTCTACAAGGCGAAGATCGCCGAGGAAGTAAAGCGCACTGAGTGCTAGAACAGAGAGAAAGGTAGGAAAAAGAGGGATTCAGAGCCCTCAAGTTTCATTCAGAGGCCTAAGAAAAAGGCCAAAGTAGATGGGCCGGTCAAAGTTGGGGCCCTTGTTACTGCTACTGGATAGCAGCCATGTGTTGACTGTGGTAAACGACATCAGGACGAGTGCTGGAAAAGGATTGGGGCTTGTTTGAGGTACGAATCACTAGAGCACTATATCAGAGAGTGTCCATATAGGCCCGATCAGATGCAAGCTTTTGGTTTGGGTACTGCACAACCACAGAGAGGGGTTGAGCAGCCACTAAGAGGCTGTGGTCAGGTTCGAGGTGGTAATGGGTTGGGTCGAGGACAGAGAGCACCGGGTAGAGGTGTTAATCAGACTGAGGCGAGGCAGCCGACTTTATGTATGTTGCACGTCGTCGAGAGAATGGGGATGCTCCAGATGTTATCACGGGTACGTTTCTCATTTACAATGTACCTTATACCACATTGATAGATATAGGATGTACTCATTTCTATGTTGCATGTTCTGTCACTAAAAACTTGGGGATTCTGGTTGAGAGTATTTGGAGTGGAATTACTGTATTGAATCCATTGGGCAGTCCGTCCGGGTAAATAAACTGTTTAGAGATGTCCCTTTAGAGGTGTAAGGGGTAACCTTTCTAGCTGATCATAAGGAACTTCCTTTTGAAGAATTCGATCTGATACTGGGTATGGACTGGCTAGTTAAACACTGAGTGAGCTTGGATTGTGCCACTAAATGGGTCGTACTGAGAATTGAGGGGGACGATGAAGTAGTGGTAATTGGGGAATGTCGGAACTAATTGAGTAATGTGATATCTACATTGAGGGCAGAAAAAATGTTTCGTAAGGGATGTGACGTGTTTTCGGCCTATATAAGTGTTTCAGATTGGAGGGACTCTTCTGTTAAGGATATCAGAACGGTTAAGGATTTTTAGAATGTGTTTCCTGATGAGCTACCCTGGTTACCTCCGAACCGAGAAGTTGAGTTTGGGATTGAGCTCCTCCCTGGTACAGCTTGTAACAACCCAAACTCGGCCCAGATGTTATGACTGAATTTGGCAGTGCCACATTGAATTTTTTCGAAAACATGTTCTCATTGAAAACTCGTTCAGTATTAGACCTCTTTGTGATATTAACGAAAAATTTGTTTGATTATATTGGATTGTTATTACACTTTAAAATTTTTTTTGTTACGGAAGCCTTTAAAATAAGTTGCGTAAACGTGGTGTCTTTGAAAAATAGTTATCTTTTGAAAAACCCATCGTCTACCTACATCTATCAATTTATATCAAAGCAAGCAAGGATCCCAAAATTAAAGTTAAAAATTTAAAGAGGCCTTATTACATAAAAATTACCCAAATCAAAATTAACAATAAATAAGAATTAAACATAGAGGGATAAAATCGACCCACCCAGCCAGGCACACCAAGATTAACATCGTTTGTGGCACTAAATAATACTGCACCAAAGCTGCCAGTAATATAAAGACACAAAGCCATCAGTAGGTCCACAGTCATCTTGGGCGACCTGTGCGGCCTTATCGGTAATATGATTGGCACAAAGCCATCAGTAGGTCCACAGTCGTTTTGGGCGACCCGTGTGACCTTATTGGTAATATGAGCGGCACAAAGCCATCAGTAGGTCCATAGTCGTCTTGGGCGACCTGTGCGACCTTATCATATAGTACACTTCCTCCAAATATAACAACCCATTCATATAATTGCTTTGATTGATCCTAGTTCAACTCATTCATATATTTTCATGAATTTAGCATTTAATAAAAATTTACCTGTTAAGTCCACTGATTTCGTGGTTAAAGTCTCGAACCCCCTAGGCCAGTATGTAATGGTTGATAAAATTTGTAAGAATTGTCCGTTAATGATATGGGGTTACTATTTTCCTGTTGATTTCATGTTATTGCCATTTGCTGAATTTTATATGATACTAGGTATGGATTGGTTGACTCAACGTTATGTTGTAGTGAATTGTAAACAGAAGCATATTGTGTTGAACTATCAAAATGGTATGATGCTCTGTGTTGAACCTACTAATTCAGATGGTTTGTCTAATGTAATATTAGCTATGTCAGCATTGAAATATGTCAAAAAAGGTTGTGATGCCTACCTTGCCTATGTTTTGGATACTAAAGTGTCTGAATAAAAAATTAAATCAGTGCTAGTTGTTTGTGAATATCCTAATGTATTTCCAGAAGAAGTACCTGGTTTACCACCAAATAGAGAAGTTGAATTTTCTATAGATCTTATTTCAGAGAGAACACCAGTATCTATAGCACCCTACAGAATGGCTCCGATAGAATTAAAAGAGTTGAAAGCACAGTTGCAATAACTGACTGACAGGGGTTTTGCACGACCTAGTTCATCACCTTGTGGTGCACCAGTACTGTTTGTGAAGAAGAAAGATGGGTCTCTAAGACTGTATTGATTATCAATAGTTAAACAAGGTCACAATTAAGAATAAGTATCCGTTGCCTCGCATTGATGATTTAATTGACTAGCTGAAAGGTGCTACCATATGTTCAAAGATTGATCTTCATTCGGTTATTATCAGCTATGGGTGAAAAAGTCAGATGTACTGAAAACAACCTTTAGAACCAAATATGGACATTATGAATTTTTGGTTATGCCATTTGGTTGACAAATGCACCTGTTGTGTTCATGGATTTGATGAATAGAATTTTCAGACTGTATCTGGATAAATTTGTGGTGGTATTCATTGATGATATCCTGGTATATTTCCAAGATGAAAATGAACATGCTTATCATTTAAGAATTGTTTTACAAACTCTGCGTGAGAAGTAATTGTATGCTAAATTTCGTAAATGTGAATTTTGGCTTCGGGAAGTTGGTTTTCTAGGACATATAGTATCTACTGAAGGAATCAGAATAGATCTGGGTAAAATTTCAACAATTGTTAACTAGAAACCACCAAAGAATGTGTCTGAAGTTAGAAGTTTTTTGGGATTAGCCAGTTATTATCAGAGATCTATACAGGGAATTTCGATGATAGCTTCTCCGATGCACGATTGTTGCAGAAAGATGTAAAGTTTGAATGGTCTGATAAATGCCAACAAAGCTTTGATATATTGAAAACTCTGTTGACTGAAGCATCAATTCTGGTTCAGCCTAAGTCAGGTAAGGAATTTGTAATTTACAGTGATGCATCATTGAATGGTTTAAGGTGTGTCTTGATGCAAGAAGGCAAAGTAATAGCTTATGCCTCTAGACAACTTAAACCACATGAAAAGAATTACCTGATACATGATCTTGAATTGGTAGCTATTGTGTTTGCGTTGAAAATTTGGTGACACTATTTGTTCAGTGAAAAGTTTCATATATTCAACTATCATAAAAATTTGAAATACCTGATGTCGCAAAAAGATTTGAATTTGAGACTGCGCAGATGGCTTGAATTGTTAAAAGACTATGATTTGGTTATCGATTATCATCTAGGTAAGGCAAATGTGGTTGTAGATGCTCTGAGTGGGAAGTCTCTATTTGCTTTACGAGCAATGAATACCCAATTGTCATTGTCTAAAGATGGTTTGATTATAGCTGAGTTAAGAACTAAGCCGACATTTTTGCAGCAAATTTGTAAAGCTCAGAAAAGTGACAATGAGTTGTAAGCTAAACGGGCATAGTGTGAAGTGACTTCTGACTCAGAATTTTAGATTGTATCTGACTATTGCCTATTATTCAGAGGCAGAGTATGGGTACCGAGGAATTCAGAGCTTATATAGAAAATTTTACAAGAAGCTCATAATGGTACCATGTCTTTTCATCTAGAGAGTAACAAAATGTATAATGATTTGAAAAAGATGTATTGGTGGCCAGGAATGAAATGTGATATTTCTGAATTCGTATCGAGATATTTGATATGTCAACAAGTAAAGGCTGAACATCAATTACCTTTGGGTTTGCTATAGCCAGTGACGATACCAGAATGGAAATAGGAAAGGATTAATATCGACTTTGTGTCGGGATTGCCCCTATCTCTGAAAAAGAAAAATGCCATTTGGGTAATTGTTAACCGTTTGACAAAGTTTGCACACTTTATTCCACTACGTATGGATTTCGCCCTCGATAGATTAGCAGAGTTATATGTTTCTAAGATTGTCAGGCTACATGGAGTGCTAGTCTCCATTATTTCAGACAGAGATCCCCAGTTTACATCTTGATTTTGGAGCAAGTTGTAAGAAGCTCTAGGTACTCAATTGCATTTTAGTATCACATTCCATCCTCAAACAGATGGTCAATTGAACGTGTAATACAAATTTTAGAGGATATGCTTTGGTGTTACGTACTAGAGTTTGAAGGTATCTGGGAAAAGTATCTGCCTTTAGTTGAACTTGTATATAATAATAGCTATCGGTCCAGCATTAAAATGGCACCGTACGAGGGTTTGTATGGTTATAAATGTAGAACTCTGTTGTATTAGACCGAGCTTAGTGAGAAAAAGATATATGGAGTTGATTTGATTCGTGAGACTGAAAAAAAGGTAAAGGTGATTCGGGATAGCTTGAAAGTAGCCTCTAACCGTCAAAAGTCTTATGCGGATCTTAAATAAAAAGATATTGAATTTTAGGTCGGTGATAAAGCATTCTTGAAAGTATTACCTTAGAAGAAAGTTCTCCGATTTGGTTGTAAGGGCAAATTAAGTCCACAATTTATCGAGCCATATGAAATTACTGAAAGAATTGGACCTATTGCATACTGGTTGGCTTTACCACCAAAGTTAGACAAGATTCATAATGTTTTTCATGTGTCTATGCTACGGTGATATCGGTCAGATCCTTCACATGTTATCTCTTCGAAAGATGTGGAAATTGAGCCTGGTATGACTTACAGTGAAGAATCGATCAAAATTCTAGCACGTGAGACAAAAGAATTAAGAAATAAGAAGGTAGCTTTAGTAAAAGTTCTCTAGCAATGACATGAACTAGAAGAAGCTACCTGGGAACTGGAAGAAACAATGAGATATCAATACTCGAACCACTTAACTAGTAAGATTTTTGAGGATGAAAATACTTAAAGGGAAGAGTTGTAACAACCGTTTTCAGTGAAATCAGAACAGTGGTTTCGAGACCACAAATCTGATTCCAAAAAGAAAATTACTTTAATATAATTTTATGGTATGAATTATGATAGGAATATCGTATAAAAATTCTGATAAGAAAATTTTACCGGTTTCATGTATAATTATAGAAAGGTCCAAATCGCATAAATTGCAATATTTGAATTCTAGTAGCTAAAAAGATCAAATAGTTATGGAATTCAAAATTAGAGGTCCTTATATGGCAAATAGACCATTAAAAGGAGTTAGTAGATATTTATGATGATTCATCCATGGAAATTTGGATTAAGAAAAGGACTAAATTGGAAACAAAAATTCTGATTTTTGTGAAATACACGGGCTGTAAATGTTATATGTTAATTTTGTCTAGGCTTGGAATAAGGATTAATTTGAATGAATTTCATTTTCTGAGCCTAGGGATGAAATTGTCATTTATTAAAAGTATAAGGGCAAAATGGTAATTTTTCCTAAAATGTGAATGAAGTTATATTAGACCTGAATTGCCTTAAATTGAGCTAAATTTACTCGTATAGATCTGGATAGAACAAATACAGAGCTAGATCGGGGTAAAGAAAAAGTGTTGGATTAGTAGCCTACAAACACGAATGTTATCAAGGTAAGTTCGTGTAACTTAATTATGTAATTACATGTTTGAATTGATGTAAATGATTTGTATGTGAATGTTGTGTTGGCCATGTGTATGAAATCTGCTCACTTATTCGGAAAGTACCTGATAAAAGTTACATCCGGTTTAAATGAATGAAATCCGATTGGATACAGGGTTCTGTTTCCTAAAATGGTAATAGTCCTGCATGTGTTGCGAACATACCGTAGCTCAAAAGAGCATCCCGTTATAAGCCCTCTCAAGCTTCCTGTTTATAGCTTTTTAGAGCATCTTGATCGGTTGTGATCCGATGATCGTGATTTCAACGAAGTAATAATGATCGTACCTGGAAACTAACTATTGTCACGATAAAAGGCAAGCGCACCTATCGAGTAGTAGTATAGTTAGTGGCAAGATCAGAATATCAAATCCAAGGAACTAAAAGTACTAGTAATGACTTTCTTCCTATTATCTAGCTTAAAAATAAAGAGGGTTTTGTTGGTAAACTAAAATTCTAGCTAACTAAAGACACGACAAAGAGTAAATTAAAAAATTACTTTAGGAAAACTTAATTGACCAAGGCAAAACCTAAGGAAGAATCCACCTAGACTTCACTTGTTATTTAACCCTGAACTAGACAATTTCTTCATTCGACTTGATCCGTAGAGATCCCTAAATAATGTTAATATCTCCGTCGAGAATAATAACAACTAATCCTAGGTTGATGAATTGAAATCTCTTTCTAATTAAAACCCCTAGTTTTACATTAACTCGTTCTATGGATCCCCCTATTAGATTTGACTCTAATCTGACAGATTTTCGTTGTCCTATGTCTAGGATTGCAATCAACTCCGCTTAATTGTGTTGGATCTACTCTTAAACAAGGACTTTTACTCCTCTAAATAAGCACATTCGACTTGAATTAATATCCTGAAATATCAACTCAAGAATTAAAAACACAATTAAGAACAAATCAAATATTTATCATATAGTTCAGATAACAATAACAATATTCGTCTTAGGTTTCATCCCCCTCAGGTATTTGGGGATTTAGTTCATGTTTATGAAAGAATACATCTCAGAGTAAAGAAAATAACAAAACATAAAGAAAACCCAAAACCCACGAAAGGATTGAAGGGAGATCCTTAGTCTCACTGTAGATCCTTGCTTCTGAGATGGATCAATCGGCTTTCTTTGAGTAATTCCCTGTCCTTTACTCTGAGTCTTGGCGGGGACACTGTACACCCTTATAGTCGCCTCCTAGGGTCTTTATATAGAGTTTGGAATGTCTTTCTTAGCCCCTAAGTAGCTTTTTTCGCGTGAAATTGAAACTCGTTATGACAGGGACACGCTCGTGTGGCACATCCGTGTGAATCGAGCCTAGGCCATGTTCAAACCTATTAATATGGCACGGGTGTGTGGTTCACCCGTGTGAGGAACTCCAGGCCGTGTTGATCTCTTACTTTGGCCCATTTTCTCTGTTTTTGGCCCGTGTCTCGTTCTTTTCACTCTTCTATACTCATGTAAGTATAAAACATGAATTTAAAGAATTAGGAGCATCAAATTCCATAATTTAAGGGATAATTCATCAAAAATTATGCTAAGCATGGGGTAAAAATATGTATAAATTACGGTTCATCATCTTGCATATATTGTGGACACAAACACAACTCTTTTTGAGTGTCTTGTTATGTGATCAGTTGTGATCCTATATATGTTGCAGACACAAATGCAGCTCTATGTGAGCGTCCTATTAGTGCTCACTTGAATTTCTCGTTATAAGCTATCTGGTGCTTCCTAAGAAGTGCTCTTCGGAGCTACCTATTATATGCTTGCATGAGCATTCTGATTAAAGCTCTTATGAGCTTCCCGTTATTAAGCTCGGATAAGCTTCCTGTTTCATGCTCACATGAGCATTTTATTATATGGCTTGAGAGTGTGCTTTCTGATTAAGTGCTCTAAAGAGTACTCCCGGATATGAATTGACAGATTACTGATTGTACACTTTAGGTGTACCACCCTTGTATCCATCGAGATCTTAAATGATTCAACATGTAAAATTCAGACAGAGGATCGTATGGATTTGATATGAACAATTATTCATATGCACATGAATTACATGTAACTTGATGATTGATGAGCTCATCCTTATCATTCATATTTGCATGAAATAAGTGACTAACATGTTTGGTTAGATTATGTGTGCTAGGCAACGGCCGAATTGATTGGAGTGTATTTATATGCTTACTTTAAATATAAATGATTGGTAAGATTATTTCTGGTTATACAAACTTACTAAGCACTAAGTGCTTACTCAATTTTATTTCCTCTGTTTTATAGTAATTTGAAAGCTCGTTGGATTGGATGCTTAGCGGAAATCAATCAATCTATCCACTGGCACATTTCAATACAAATATGATACTAATTATAGATATAATGGCATGTATAGGTTTTGGTTAGCTAATGTTGGCATACAAATATTTTGGTTGTAAATAGCCATTGGAATGGCTTGTGATGAATGTGGCTTGGTATATTAATACATGATTTAATTTCATGTTTGATATAAGTGCTTAATTTGGTTTATGAATATTAGTATGATATTAAGTAAATATGGTCAAATAGATAAATTCACAAACATGGATTTATGAAATGATATGGTAAGTATGAGACTTGAGTTTTGCATGATTTAAATGTTTTGGATTGGCTTTTGGATGTGTTAAAATGTTTGTGTAGGTGGATGATCAAATAGGTGAGAAATAAGGCTTGGAAATGGCCTTGTTTTGTCCACACGGGCAAAGACACGGGCATCTGTCTCAGCCCTGTGTGACAAACAACCTGGCACACATGCGTGTGGCTTGGCCGTGTGACCTTTGCACCTTAATATTTAGCAAGTCAGAGCGTTACACGGGCTGGAAACACAGCTGTGTGACCTTCTTCATATACCATACGGCCTAAGATATGGGCATGTCACTTGGCCGTGTAAACCACAAGGATGTGTGACCCCTGCACTTAGAAAAAAATTTTAAATTTCACAAAAAATTCTCTGAGTTCCCGATTTATTGCTGACCAGTTTCTAATGTGTATTTTGGGCCTTGAGAGACCTAATAAGGAACTTTACGATAAATTTTCTAACATGTATGATAACCGAATATAGAATGTCTGTATTTATTCTGTAAGTTTTGGTAATGCTCTATAGCGGATACGGGTTAGGGGTGTTACAGAAGGCGTCGGTGATCTTATACTATTCTATTTCATTCGATCTTTGTCAGAAAACTCTTATGGGGCTGAAAAATGGCTATTTGATTCTTTCATTTTCTTTGGTGGGGGAACAAAAAATGTTCTTGGTGTATTACGCTTATTGAAATCATGAGCTTCCTTGTCATTCAATTTCTTGTGGTTGTACACTTCTTCCATTTTCTGAGGTCGATTAAATAGAACAACTAACTTTCAAATTTCCATAGCACTAACTAGCAACTTGATCTCATCGTTCAATCCATCTTTAAAGCGGATACAGATTTCTTCCTTAGTAGATACAATTTCATGAGCATGTTTATTGTGCCGTACAAATTCGCACTCGTATTGAGCTACTAATTTATTTCCCTTTTTCAGCTCAAGGAATTCTTTTTTCTTCTTATCAATATATTTTTTGCTAACATATTTCTTTCGAAATTCAGTTTTAAAAATTCCTAGTTAACTCGTTGGTTCAACTGCAATTAAAGTTAACCACCAATGAAAAGCCTCATTTTTGAACAATGACACAGCACATCTCAAACAATCTTTGAAAAGACACAAAATTTCATCAAAAACTTTTTGTGTGTGTCCTAACCAGTACTCAGCTCTTGTTGGATCATCACCCACACTACCGCATAACTCTTTAGCCCTACATTTTCAAACTTTATCAATAGAAAGTCTGGGAATATTCTGTCGTATAGGGCTTTAAGGACAAGGGGGTAGAGGTTGTTAAGTTGTAGGATTGGCTTTCATATACGCATTAAATATATCATTCATCATACTGAAAAAGACACTATGAGCCTTTTCTCTGGGCCTTTGAAACTCAAGCACATTATGAGTGGCCCCATGATTGGTGGCTGGAATATCGCTCTGTACTCCGTCGGAATCTGCTCAACTAGATTCAATTAACATCTTTTATCATTAAAAGAACAAGTCAAATTGATCAAGAGTCATCACACTTTCATAGGTTATAAAGTGACATGTATTTCTAGACTGAATACATGCTACGTTTAGTCCTAGAATCGACTAAACCGTAACTCTTATACAAATAAATGTAACACCTTATACCCGGTCTAATCACTTGACCTAAGCTATAAGGTATTAAAATTGTAAAACATCAATATTTTTCACTATCACAACATAAATAGTCAACCAATTCATAACTTCATATAATTACAATCATTTATTGGAAATCGATCATAACCGAGTCTTAATCGAGCATAAGAAGCTATAAAAACAACATAGAAACAGATCTGGACTAATCTAAAACTTTTACAAAAATTAAGGTGAAAAGTGAAAACATGGGTCACATGACCGTGTGGCCAGGCCATGTGATCCTATGACATGGTTGTATGCTAAATCGTGTCAAAAAAGTTAAGACGTGTACTCCAAGGTTACATGATCGTGTCCCATGCCGTGTAACTCACTATGACTGTGTGAACAAACTTGCACCAAATTTTAACAAGCCACATGGCCATGTCATACAACTGTGTGTGGCACACGGCCGTGTGGCCAGCCGTGTCACAGGCTGTATGCACCTAAACATGCCTTCTAAAACAAACAATTTCAACCCAAATCACTTAGGCCACAAGTGATGCCATATCCAACCGTTAAACTTACCTAAAATGCAACAAAACTTGCCAAAACATACCATATCTCAAGCAACCTAAATGCCTAACCAATATGCCATCAATGGCACCACAATTCAAACATTAACCATTAGCATGCAATACCATTCATACCATAAGATTAATACTAAAACAACCACTTAAGTTCATTATTACCAATGCTAGCATAATACCAACCCAAGTTCAATAGGTTACCTAAAATATGAAATCCATTTCACAACTAAGCATCAAAATGGACATCAAATAGGCTATTACCAATTCAAGTCACCAAAACAACCAAATACAAACTTTACATCTCAAATGGCACAACCAAGGTATTCATTTACAAATACATACTAAAACCATATATACATGCCACTTATAATCGAGACAAAATAAGTCAATAGCTACCAAAATTGTTGACGGATAGTGTGATCTCTAAGAACAATCCAATAGATAGCATGAGTCCGATAATCTACAAGAATGAAAACCAAATGAAGTAAGCTTATGTAAAGCTTAGTAAGTTCACTTAACACAACATTACATACCTGTCATTTAAAGTTCACAAATAATACTTAACAAAGAATTAACATCTCCTTGCCTTGTTTCATAATTCCTACCATATCAAATGGTTAAGCATCAGCATATCATATCATCAAATCATAACCTACCAAAATTTGCATACTAAATTATAACCAACATAAACATAACTCATCAAACCATATAGTTTCATTTCCATTTCATTTACCAACTATTTTGCCAAGAGAACTATAGCAAATTAACTTTGGATACGCGGGGAAATAATGCTTACACAACCTGATAATTAGGGCATTAACCAATACAAGATGCTACTCACACAAGTTGACGAGAGTCTGCAACAAATGCTAGATTCTAGCCATCGATATGGTATCCACCATTGGTACATAGTACCTAGAATCTGTAATCACTAGCACCTAGTGCCTAGAACACCCTAATGACATGTCATTTGTATCCTAGCTATTCACTAAGTTCACTCAGGCTTTAATCTGTATCTCGTAGTTATTACATGCTCATAACTTTATACCATGATCACATGGATCACATACATTCCTTAGACTAACATATATCAATTCAACCTTTTATAATGCCAAATTCTACATTTCAATCTTTTACCTTTCTACTTTCAAAACTACTTCAATTAATCACATGAAATATACATAAATATATGATCACACATATAATTAAATTGAATTATCATCAAGCATAATAAATATAGTACAAACTTACCAAAACACAGTAGCTACCAACACCTCGAGGACGACTACTCATTGTCATTTCTTTTCCTGCGATTATCAACCGATTGATCTGTTTCTTAATCTAAATATAATAAGTTAATTCAATTAAACAATTAAAATACCTTAAAATATTTAAATTCATGTATTGGACCTTTTATCAATATTTTACATATTTACCCTAAACTTTTACCTTTTATTCATTTTAATCCCTAAATCTGAAACTTTCAAATCTATCATAATTAAACCCAACCAATGCTAGCCGAATTCTATAAGGTCCTCATACAACCATAATTTATAAAATTCTTACAAGAATTTCATGTCAAGATTACTCTTTCATCAATTTAGTCCTTAAACCTAAAATCAACCAAAATCACTTTACAAAATAGTCCTATTTAACAACCAAGCTTCAAACTTAATCATTTAACATCAAGAAAATTAAAAAATCATCAATGGTAAATTTTGAAACCTTTAACAGTTTTACAGATTAGTCCCTTGGTTAGCTAGATTAAGCTCCAACGATCTAAAAAAATATAAATATGACTAAAAACAGATTAAGAACACATACCATTCAATTGAAATAAGCTTTGGTTGAACCTCTCCTAAAGCTCTAATGGTGTTTCGGTCAACCAAAATGAAAAATGAAGAAGATGATACTTGTTTTATAATTTTATCTTATTGTATCTTTTTATTGATTACCAAAATGCCATTAATTTACATATTTTTAAACTAAAATATATATACAAACCGTCTAACATTTTAAATATGGCTAATTACCTTATAAATCCTTTCAATTATGCTTTTTTACTCAACTAGCCCTTTTAAACTAATAGTGATTGACTTTTGCAACTTTTACGATTTAGTCATTTTTACTTAATTAACTATCTAAACGTTAAAATTTTCTAGCAATGTAACACCCCAAACTCAACCTAGACGTTATGGTCAAATTATGAAGGTTACATTGTTACGTATAGAACTCATTTTTAATTCAATGGTAAACAAAAAATATTAGATTATCGAAAACATAGGAATTCCAAAATTTATGCATTTATTTTGACGAGAACAATGTTTTATTAACTTCATTTAAACAAACCCAAATGCTTGATCACTTGCATGGTATATCATTGTATCAGATTTCAAAAACTTTACAGCGAAAAATATATTTGGATTTTTGTCTTATAAAACCATAGTATCTTGTTAGTTATGTTGTCTTGATTAAAATTTCAATTATAGATAGTACATTTGCAAAATAAATATCAAAATCAAAATTTAAGTCCCAAAATAAAATTAAAAGTCCAAAAGTTTGTATTTTAACCCAAAACATACTTTACTCCAAAATGTTTAATCCGAGCTCCAAAATCGCCTCCTAATCCTAAGTCTAAGGATCACCTGAAATGAAACGAAACAAACGAGTGAGCTAGAAGCCCAATGTGTGACTTGGCTCACTTACAGAATTCTCATATGCAATTATTATATCTGAATTTCCTATTTCCATAACATAAATCATATTTCATAACCTCAGATCATATATATCAAAGTAATTCCTACCCCCATCCGTTACACACCATCTCCGTTAAACCAATCACACCAATTAGGACTATAGAAGCCCATCCATCCAATCACAATGAAATATGGCGGTATGCCACTCATATAAGTACAGCTGAGCTACCGAACAGAAATGGCGGTGTAGCCTCTAGATTTGTAGTAAAACTGCCAGAATACACTTCCTCCATCATATCTAAAATCCACCCCAAATGCACATGCAACAACATATTGACGTACGGACATATCACATGATTTTTATGGCATGCATATTGAAACATATAATTTATAGAGCATAACATATCACATAACATATTAAATTTTACATTTTTATAAACCTACGAAAGGCCCACGAATCTATTTTTCAAGTCCACATGGCCCAATAAGCCAGCCTATGTGGTCTACACGACCAACTTATTTAGGCTGGGTAATTATACATGACCATGTGACGTGTAGTGCACATGGTCTATCATATAACCTGTAACCTCCCAAACCTAGCCTAGACGTTATGGCTAGATTGAAAAAGGCTGTATTAGCCACCGAAATGGCTAAGCTAACTTACGTTAACTTTTAAGACTTTAAATAAAATCATTTAGAGAAAATCGTAGTTGTATTTTGAGTTAGCTTAAAAGCATTCATTCATTAGGTCGTGTATGCTTAGGATTCATGTTATTGTTGACAGTGTTGTTTTAGAAAAATTGTTTGCTTGTCGCTATTCTTTAAAAAAAAAACTCGAAATTAAACTAATGCAGCGGAAAAACCATTTTTCAAGTTATTTTGGAAAATTAGTTGCTTTATCGATTTATTTTTCAAAAACAGTTCATTTGCAATGCAGTGGAAACTAGAGAACAATATCAAATTTTACTTAAGCCCGATATCATGCACTATCTAGTTATTATGCTTGACTAATTCATGCATAGAAAAATCCCAAAAAGAAAAGTTACCAAGCCATAGACCAGAAATAATTAAAAATTATAAGCTAAAACCAATAAAGACTTAATAATACTTAATTAAAAATAATAATATTTCGAGGTCCAAGTTGATTCTCCGAATACCGAGTTCGGTCCTAATTTTGAGGTTTACCTGAAATGTTAAACACTATTAGGGGGTGAGCTTATGAAAAAGCTCAGTGTGAGTCGAACAATTATTTAAACAAACATAAATATCAAATATAGTGAAATAGATTAGCTTTAACACAAGAAAACAAAACCACCATAGGAATTTCATATCATTACATAGCCATTATCAAATTGATGTCAAATGGTGTATGAGCATAGGTCATCATTCATTCGAGTAACAATCATTAATTTCGATACCATTTAATACAACATAATACAACACATACCACAAATCAATAATATACGAATATGTCATGCGCATGATGCAATGCAAAAAGGTTCCTATCCATACCATCCACTACACACCACGAGTTCCCTAGAACCCGTCATCTGTACTCTAAAACATTATGGGCTTAAGCCTGTGGTGGTTAAAACCACCGATAACAACATGTAGAAAATTCTTCCAGTAAAAATGCGATAAATTGCCATTCCCCTCGGTACTCTAGGTGCAGTGCACTGACTACAGATGATGCAGACTTAAGATGCTGTCGGTACTTCACGAAACTCCTCCATCAACCACAAAATCCTGACCCAATGCATATGCAATATGTCACATAGTCTCATACATAAACATATCTCAATACTTTTCACATTCATTTGACATGCTCGGCATGTCCTCAATAATCTCATACTTTTAGTAAATGGAAACAATGTTCCAAACTTTCAAATTACCATTGCGTTGGTATCAATCAATATCGTTCAATTTCACATACTTTACGAATTTTCATCATGCATGTAACAACCCGTTGTTAGTCAAACTAGAACAGTGGTTTTGAAACCATAAATCTAAAGTCAAAATAATTATTTTTTTATTATTTTAATGTTTACAATATGATAGTAGAGTTGTGTGAAAGTTTTGTTGAAAAATTTTACTGTTTGAATGTTTAATTCGGTAAAAAGGACTAAATCGCGTAAAGCGTAAAAGTTGAGTTCTATTAGCTAAAGGTGTCTAATAGCTATAGAACAATAAATTAAAGGTCCTTAAGTGATAATTAGACCATTTGAAATGTGAGTGGACATTAATGGACATTTTTTATATGATTTTTGATGTTTATTATAAATGTTAATTTTGGTATTTAGTAATTAAAGGTTAAATAAATAAAACGAAAATAGTTATCATCTTTAAAAAACATCATCTTCAATCGAAAATAAAGGTGAAAAAGAAGCCATAGCTAGGTTTTCATTCGACCAAGCTTTATTAGCTCATTAAAGTACGATTTTTGTCCCGTTTTTAATGATTTCTCTGTTTTTAAGATCATTGTAGCTAGGCCTAGCTAGCTGTAACGCCTCAATAATTCTTTAGATTTATTTTCGTATGTTGTGGCATAATAATATGCTTGCTTCAATGGTTGAGTGTTCTGGAAAGTGTTTGAGGAGTCCCAAGTTTAAGTCTTAGCTTGGGAAAAATTTTGTTTTTAATTGAATAAACCCCTAATTCTAATCAGTAGGCTTATTAATAACTATTAGTAAAACTTATCAGAATGGGTCTGCTGGTTTGGTGGTTAAGTAAAGTGGCAAAGTACTGGTGGTCTTGAGTTTGAGTCCTAGTATGCGCAAGGAGGAATTTTATTTTGCTGCACGTGTGGGGTAGATGTTATAGCTCAGCCAAATCATTAAAGAGTTGGAGTGAAATTCGAATTGGTCGGTTGAAGGATTGGGAGAGAGATTTATGGAGTGGATCAAGGGAGTGGGGAGTGTTTTGGGGAGAAAAATAAGGGAAATTGAGGATAGGAAGTGAGTTGCTGCCATTGTGGAGGGTTTCTTTTTCCAAATTTTGGCTGGGGATTGGTTTTTTCTCTCCATTCCCTTTCGTTTGCTTTTCTTTTTCTGACAACTGTTTTTCTACTAGAGGTGCCAATTTTTGTTATGGATGGTGCTAGTTTCTTTTTATTCTTCCTTCAATTGTGTTCTTCTCTACAGAAAACTCTATTCTCTACCCCTCTTCGATCTCTTTTAGCTTCAGTCTACCTTTGTTGCTACCGATTTTGAGTACTTTCCCTTACCTACCGATTGTTCCCTCTCTACTTTTATTGTAGTCGAAATATTCCTTTATTGCTGCTTGTCTTCAATTCCCTCTTTTAAGTGCCAAAACTTTAGGTGTTCTCCTTCTCTTTCGTATTCGGTCTTTACTGCTCTCTCTAATTTTTTTGTTTTATTTCTGTTCTACATTCTCGCGATTTCGGTAAGTGCATTTTTCGTTTAAGGATCAAGGTACTTTTTGTTCATTTATGGATAGCTATTAATAGTGGTTTTGATTGGCATGCAGATAATAACCAAGGAGCGGGTAATCACTCTTAATCAACAGTTTAGGTGTGTGAGTACTTGGTGGTTCAAATCAAGGTACGTGAAAACTGATCTTTTAGATAAAAGTTTTGGATAGGAATAGTGGTAATCGATTAAGTAGTGTTTAATTGGGTGTGATGGACAAACACATGGTTGGAGTGCTCAAGGACGGTGTGCGCTTTTCGTAACCAGGTGTGTGTAAACACTACTTTTAATCAAAAATCGGCAAAAAGTCGAAAAGGGCGAATAGTCGATACCACACGGGCATGTGGCTATCCGTGTGATAGTCTGTGTATCTAAACATGGGTGTTTGATCGATGAGGCCAGCCATGTGCAATTTTATGGGCTGGGCCGTATTAGGCCGAATTGGGCCGTGTGGGCCCCACAGGCATATGGGCCCCACACGGGTGAACCACACGGATGTGTGGAAATATTGGGCTAAGCCGTGTGATCTATACGACCAAGGCCATTTTGAGCCATGTGGGTCACACGAGCGTATGGATCCACATGGGCCCGTAATATGGGTCGTGGGCCTATTTTCACTGTTTGCCTACTAAGGTTGCATGAGTCGCCTGAGACGACTGTGGACCTATTATTGGATCAGTAAGCTTACGTAGACCCCTAATTGACTGAATGACTGTTATGCCCCTATATGATGTATATATACATAAGTACATGTATGACTATACTTTAGCATGTTATTTTTAACAATACTGAATACATGTATGATATTCTTCTATGACATGACATGATTTCATGATGCATTGCATGGGGTGGGTTTTATATTGATCGGAGGAAGTGTACTGAAAGGCCTTGAGCCTAAATTACTGGCAGCCTAGTTGCATATTACTGTATAGTTCCGCATTCGGTACTCTTTGGAGTGTAGGGATGGGTGAGTTGATTATATCCCCATATGGAGTGTAAGGTTGGACAGAGATAGAGTGTAGAGGCTGGATGGGTAGGACTTGTATACTGTTTAATCTGTTACTGCACTGATTAATGTTACTGTAATGGGCCAAGGCCCAAGCACATGATTGTTCTGTACTTATGGGCTAAAGCCCAAAATGAGATTGTCAGTGATACTGAAAAAGGGATTAAGCCCATACTGTGTTTGTTTCTGCTTGTTTGCTATTATGGGATTACACACTGAGTTTTTGTAAACTCGTCCATCTATTTTAACTGTACAGGTAATCCCCAAACATAGGCGGATCGGTGCAGCGGAGGACTCAGTGGTGGCCACACGACCTAGCTAATCTGATTTAGTATTTTATGATTTCGACTTAATTTTTGGGGTATTTTATTGTAATAATCGCCTTTGGATTTATATTTTTAATTTGGGATTTTTGCTGTTTTGGTTTACAACTGCTAGTAGTAGGAAAAGACGTGAGTTTTCAAAAGATAAATGTTTTATCAAAATTACTTCAAATACGCAATCGTTTTAAAAACTTTCGCAATAAATGACGTTTTGGAAATTAATAATGCTTTTTGAAAAGTGATTAGCTATTCGATGAATCAGGCTTTGAAAGTGAACGACACTTTTTTTTAGATTCATCATTAAGTTATACAAAGTGATTAAATAGAAATAAGGGTTTTCATCGACATCGCACTTTGTGAAAAGCACTTTAATGTGGCATCGCCAGATCTGGCCATTACATCTAAGTCAGGTTTGGGGTGTTACACTAGCCTAGGACTAATTTAAGAAACTGTTAAAGTATGTGAATGTTGCCATTGTTGATTATGCATGAGTCTTAGTGTTTGATGGATGAAAATGACAGTTTAGTGAAAGTTATACAAGTTTTGTAAAGTAATTTTTAGTGAAAATGTCAATTTTGGACTAAATTGAGAAATGTAAAAATTGTGGTTAAAAGTGTGAATAAATGAAATATATGGGCTTTTATGGGCGTATAGGAAATTCGGCTAAGCATGGGTTAGAATGAAATTGCATGAATTTGTAATTTTATGTGATAATGACTAAATTGTAAAGAAGATAAAATAATAGGGGCAAACATGTAATTTTTCTAAACTGTGTAGTTTGAGTTAAATTGAATAGAATGAATAATGAATGAATTGAATTTGATATTATATAGATCAAGATAAGCATAGATCAGACTTAGATCGAGAAAAAGGCAAAGTTGTCAAATAAATGATTGTTTTCATCCGTGTTAAATGAGGTAAGTTTGTATGTAATAAACACTGTTATAATTGTGTTTATAGGCTTTAATATCGTATAAACTATGAATACAACTTTGCGGATATGTTCGATGATGATTCGACTACGTGGAAATCCCGTTTGAATCTTAGGAATAGATAAGATACAAATGTTATGACATTAGGGATTACTATGATTATGTGATAAGGGTGCTGGTCTCGTACGTCCTACTGGTGGCTGGGTTTCCAGCATGCGTTGTGGTACTTGGCAGCTTGTGTGAGCAACATTGTGTAGCTGCGTCTTGACTAACAACTTGTGTAAGCAAACCCTGTGATAGCTCGTGAGTGAGCATATATGTGATATGAGATTGAGATAGCTTCAGCTATGTATGTGGCACTTAGGTACGATGTGTTCCTGAGTATCCTTTAGTATTCTAAATGGTTCAATAGGAAAAGATGATGGAACGTGGATATAAGTGATGGTATGAATCAGTCAAGATACTCGTCACAGAAACTAACAAGTGATGGTTGTGAAATTCATATGATGAGTAAGTGGAAATTGATGATATTTTATATGATACATTTGGTTATGGAAATGTGATGGTTATTGGATTGAATGTAGTTTATCTTTATTTGCTTATGCATATGTAATTGTGAATGAATTAATAAGATGTTCTCAAACCATAGAGCATTGAATCGGATACTTGTGAAATTCATGGCAAACTATGTGAATAAATGTGTAATAGAATGGTGAAATCATATGAGTTGCATTATGATATGTGTAATTGCTTACAATGTGTTTATTTGGTAATATGAGTTTATTACCATACGAGCTTACTAAGCTTTATAGCTTACTTTTTTTTCTTTTTCTATGTTTTATAATGTTTCAGAGGCTCGCTCGGGTTGGAAGTCGTCGGCGATCTTATCACACTATCCAGCTATCGTTTGATAATTATAAGCTTTATGATTTTGGTTATATGGCATGTATAGGCTTTGTGGTTATTTGATAAGTGTAAGTAATTTTGGCTAAGGAAGCCTATGTGTTTTGGTATGAAATTAGCCATGTGATTTGGCTTAAATGTGGTATATGTGGAAGTGTATAATTATATGAGTATATAACTTATGATGTTTGATCTATAATGGCTATATACATATTTAATGTGAATTGGTAATTTGAGCATCAAATGGGTGAAATATGTGGTAAGTGTGCTTATGGTATTAGGTCAAGTAATGCATAAATGGAAGTGACCATATTGATGTTTTAAGATAGGAGTTTTGGTATGAAATTTGAATGGTATAAAATGGTATTGGTGAGATTTGTATTTATTTGTTTTGAAATGATATGATTCATACTTGTTTGAGGTTAAAGGATGTCTATTTATGCTATGTTTTGTGTCATTTGGTTTGATGTAGGTTTATGCAAAGTTGGGTTACAAAATGGCTTGGTAAAGAGCTTATTTTTGTTCACACGGGCAAAGACACGGGCCTTTGTCTCAGCTGTGTGTGGCACACGGTCATGTTACACGGCTGTATGTCCCCTATGTTTAATGAGAAAGCAAGTCGGTAAGCTCCACACGGCCTCACACATGGGCATGTGACTTGGCCGTGTGGCATAAGTCAGTATACCCTACAGGTTTGGCATGGCCTAGCACACGGCCTGGCACACGGGCATGTGTGGCCACTTCGTAGGGCATATTTGCTAAACACACGGGTGTTTGGGCGGCCGTGTGACCCAAGTCAGAGAGTTACACAGGGTAAGACACGGCCATGTGATCCCCATTTAAATGTCCACACAGCATATGACATGGGTGTTTCTAGTGGCCGTGTGAGACACACGACCTGGACACACGGGCTTGTGTCCTCTATTTTGAGAAAAATTTTCTAAGTTTCCCAAAGTTCTCCTAAGTTATCGGTTTAGTCCCGAACCACTTATATTGCATAATTTGGGCCTTGTAGGCTCGTTATAGGGATGAAGTGAATAATTATGAATGATGTTTATGATTTATTGAGAATTGTATGTGTAATGATTTCAGAATTTTGAGATAAGCCCGGTAATGCTCTGAAACCCTATTCCAGCGACGGATACGGGTTAGGGGTGTTACAGTGCATAAATAGCACCCTTTTTCAGTACACAATATAAAAAATATCTCATGCGTTTAAATTATATATAAGTTTAATATCTCAACACATTATATCATTCAGTCAAACATTTTCATATCTCATAACTCAAATATGCAATTACAAACTCAATCAAACATCCATGCTATCAAACTAGCAATTTTGCCAACATGTTAATATTTTAAGGCTTGAAACATACCTAGTTCGGCCACTCACAAAATCAATAAGTTGGCTATTAACAATCAGCAAGCTAATTTATTATATATAACATGATATTTAACATTTTCAAACAATTTTATGAGTTTAGGACCCACACCTTATTCATCGCTTCCTCGCAACACACACGCAAATCTTCCAATTTTCCTTAATAATTCCTTAAACGAACCTAAGCCAAAATTTAGTATAAATTCAATCAATTTACCATTAAACCAGCCCCCAAACACCAACTTATGAGTTCAAACCAATTGTTGAAATTATAATCATTTTATGAATCCAAACTAGTTAGATTCCTTACATTGTATCAATGCAAACTGTATGTACAATCGTTCTTCGCCTTTACGGATGATTTAGGTCATTTGAGTCAGCACCTAATTCAATAATATACTGGAAAATAAGTAGCTAATTAATTATTAAATTCTTTCGTTTAATCAATTCATAACCTTTACCCAACAACTATGTCGAAATAACAAACTAGTTACCCTTAATTGCACTTACACTTCATGATTTGTGGGTTTCGAATGGCCAATTAATCAAGAATTTAAGATCCCTTACCTGTATTCGAAGCCGAAACAAGGTACGAGGCATTACCTGACTTATCACACGAACAAACATTCAAATTCGGGTTACAAATGCGCGTCCAAATTAAAACTTTTAACAATCACTCTTATAGTCCCTAACACGAGCCTACGAGGCCCAAAACATACATTAGAAGTGAATCAGGACTAAACCATAAACTTTAGAAAATTTTACAACAGAAAATTTTTCCACTAAACAGGGGTCACACGCTCGTGTGGTTACACACGCCTAACCCGTGTAACTCTCTATTTATGACATCATCAACATTTGAAGGTCACATTGCCAAGTCACATGCTGTGTGCTTAGGCCGTGTGCTCAATTTAATTTTCTTAATTTTTCATAAAATAGGTACAGACTTCACACGCCCATGTTCAAGGCCGTGCCGTCCGCACGGCTGAGACACACGACCATGTCCCTATCCATGTGCTCCATACTAGGCATTTTGTTTCTCAAAATTAAGGTATAGGGGTCACATGGCCTATTTACACGTCCATGGGGCTGACCGTGTGTCACACATGGCCTAGACACACGCCCGTGTGTCTACCCGTGTGGACAATATGTAGGCTATTTACCAAGCTATTTGCCACCCTGAAACTCATACACACAAACACCAATTCATAAGCATAAATCATAGCATGCTTAAGCAACTAATATTCACAATCAAGACACCAACACATCATTCTCATGCTATATTTATCAAACTCAAACAATCACATACTCACCAACCCAAATCATACAACTTACCACATCTATGAAATGCATCATCACGTAATTTTTACTTATAAGCAACATTAGCCAATTTTCAATGGCCTTATACAAAATAATCACTTAGCCAATATAAGCCAACATCATTGGCCCAAATCAACTATGACACATATCAAAACGACCAAGTCCCCTATACATGCCATACTTTCAAAATATTAAGATCATCAATACCCCCAAAATAATGTTTTTGATAGTGTGATGTGAGCCTCCGACGATCTCCGATCTCGAGCTAGCTTGGTGACATTATAAAACAAGGGAAAGAAAAAAGGAGTAAGCTACATAGCTTAGTAAGTTTATATGCAAATAATAAACATCTTAGCCGCATAAGTTATCATGCAATTCTTGTAATGAAAGATAGGATAATCATCATTAAATCCACATAACAAAAACTTACTCATTAACGATCTTACCGAAAATTTATCACTTATAGCATTCATACTTACGAATTTCACGTACATACCTATACCATATCATCACACAAACACATATTTTCACATATTTGCTATTTTTCCCGCTGAACACTCCGAATATTAACGGATACTCAAAAAGCTTGCACATAAGTGCCACATATGTAGCCAAAGCTACCTCATATCTCATTTCACATATATGCTCGTTCTCGAGCTAGTCACGGATCTGCTCACATAAGCTAACGGTCGGGACGTAGCTACCCAGTGCTGCTCACACAAGCTGACAGGTATCCGCAACACATGCTAGAGTACCTAGCCACTGGTAGGACGCACAAGACCAACACCCTGTATCGCACAATCACATAATCACACATAGGTCCCTAGTGACATGTCACTCGTATCATATACTATTCCTAAGGTTCAATCGGGATTTCTCACTAATCGAAACTTTGTCAAATATATCCGATGGGTCAATTACACATTTCATACAGCATTAAAGTATTAAAACATAAATTAACGATGCATTATTTACATACAAACTTACCTCGGTACAAATGTAGTAGAATTTGACTTAATCGTCAAATACCTTGTTCTTCCCCAGATCTAGGTCCAAACTTCATTTTTCTTGAACTATAATAACAAATTTAGCTCATTTACTTATCACATTACTCAATTCAATCCAAAAATCATATTATGGCAAAATTATATTTTTGCCCTTAACTTTTCACTTATTTACACTTTAGTCCTAGGCTCGTAAAATGAAACGTGTTCATTTTTCTCAAAACCCAAGCCTAGCAAAACCTTACTCATGCTTATAGTAGCCCACATTTCTCATTTATTCACATATTTCTACACATTTTACAACTTTTGCATTTAGGTCATTTTTGACATTTTCACCGAAAATCACCTAGCAAAAGTCCTTTATCACACAACTAACATTCATATTCTACCATTAGACATCAAAATACATGCATGTCTAGCATGGTTAAAATTTTAAACATGAACCCTACTTCAAAATAATGGTAGAAATAGGTAAATTGGGTGATAACGACTTCAAAAATGTAAAGAGCATTAAAAACAAAGCTAGGATGCACTTACTATCAAGCTTCAAAGTTGAAGAAACCCTAGCTATGGTGAGCTCCAAATTTTGGCTAAGGTTGAAGAAGATGGACAAATTTTGGCTTTATTTTCCCTTTTTATTCTTTTATTAACCAAATGACCAAAATGCCCTTTTGCCTTACTTTGAAATTTTACCCTTCCATGTCTATTTTTGTCCATCATGAGATATAATAGTCTAATTACTAAATAAGGACCTCTAATTTACAAATTCATTTCAATTAAGCACCCAAAGCTTCTAGAACACATATTTTGCACTTTTTGCAATTTAGTCCTATTAGTCAAATTTGACCCTCTATCGAGAAAATTTCTTAACGAAACTTTCACACATGCATTCAATCATACTATAAACCTTAAAAATTTATCACAATAAAATTTTTTATTTCAAATTTGTGGTCTCGAAACCACTATTCCGTCTCGACTCTAAATTAGGTTGTTACAAAGAACGTTTTTCCCTAAGTGAAATGGGTTTAAAAGATGACTAGGAGGGTTCAAGAACTCAAATTAATGCTAAAAAAGTATAATCAAGAACCAAGAAACAAAACAAGCCCTTTTCTTGCCCATAGTTGCACACACCACCACTCGCGATGGCCAAAATTGGGGCTAAATTTTCACACGGTTTGAGATTTCATTAAATTTTGAAAAAATACCTTTGAAATCATTTAAAATCCACCAAATTCCAGATCTAGAAATTTAGGTTTTTAATGGACAAGATTAATTAAGAAATTGAAGAGAGAAGAGACCTTACCCAAGTTAGTCGAGAGAAACGGCAATGGTACTTTCTTGGCAATGTTCGGGATCAGTATTAGAGTTCAAGATTTCAAATTTGGGCTGATTTTAATGAGGAAAAATAACAGCAATATGGTGGAGAATATTTTAACAAATCTTGTGGCAAAATGGGAAAAAAAAAAAAGGAAAGAGATGGTAAAACTAGGTGTAGGCGACAACAACAATGGAGGAAAGGAAAGAAAAAAAATTAAAATCAAAGAGAAGGAGAGGAGGAGAGGAACGGCTAGGGCAATGAGGAGGAGGATTAAAGGCTAATTATTAGTAAAAAAATTAATATTTATACCTAGGTTACCTAGGCTTGAATGGCCCACATAAAAACAAGGAGTTTTTGTCAAAAAAATTAAATCATTTGCATGGGAATGGAATTGAAGTTAGGACCTAAGGATAAATTCACTAATGTTTAACCATTAAACTAATAACTCATTCTTGATATAATTTTGAAATATTTATTTTAAAAAAATAAGACATGTCACAAACTAGGGTTTAAAGCAAAATTTGCAAAATAATAAAAATCGTGAGAGAGAAGAGAGTTGAAATTAGGTTTCAAGGAACATTTTCATTAACACTTAACCAACAAACTAGTGCCTCCTTATTTCCTAAAAATGTATAGATAACCTTAAAATTTAAGGCATCACCACTCTCTCTTGATTCAAAAACCCTATCCTACTAAACCCTAATTTTTGGGATGTTATATAGCCTGCCACACGATCGTGTGACGCTGAACAATTTTAAAAATAGCTTTTGTTTTTGGGTTTTTCTAAGTTTCAATTAAGTGTTTCAAGTTCGTTCACATAGCTGATGAAAAATTTGATTAACCATACAATTGGGGAACTCACGAATTGTAACACCCTGAACCCGGCCTAGACGTTATGACTGATTCCGGAGACGTCACAGAGAATGGGTTTACTTACGTAAAATCACTTCAGTTATTGAACTCATGTACTTTATAACCATTTTTTAAAATGTTGATTAACTAGTTTATTTGCCAAAACTTATTTTACAGTAGTAGTCTAACAAAACCGATACATTTTAGAAATTCGATTCGTATTTTTAGGAAAACCTCTTTTTGCGTAAAAACCATCAATTTCATAAAATAATTTAATCAAGCATGCAGAAAATCAACAAACCAAAAATCATCAGTTTAAAACCCTAAAATTCTAAAGACTCAGATATTACAAACTCTCAAAATGAAAACCAAAAACATAAATAAAACCATAAATTGCTAAGTTTAAACAATTTACGGTCAAGTGGTCGCCGCTGAGTCTCTACCGCACCGATCCGCCTAAGCTATGGATTTCTTGATAGAACAGACAAACAGATCTGAGTTTATGTAAACTCAGTGTGTAACCCATCAGAATTAAGCATGCAGACATACAACATCATATACACAGTCAGAACAGATTCAGACTCAGTTTCAGATTCAAATTCAAATATCAGATTCAGATTACAGAAACAGATATGCATAAATCCTACCCCTATCCTCTACACACCATCTCCAACCATCCCATCATGCCATGTAGGGTTAAAAATACCCACCCATCCCTATACACCACATTGTGCCATTAAGACACATATCAGAATATATATGCAGCCAAGTTGCTAAAATATAGGCGACTAACGCTGAACAGAATACTTCCTCATTATATACAAAACCCACCCCAAATCAGATACAGAAATACAGATTAGACATGCTCAACATGCTTATATACAGATAATGGAACAATCAGACATGCTCAGCATATACATATTCAGAATAGAATATCAAACTACCAGATCTATAGTTTTAGGGTTTGGTTAGCCCTTACCGACCCTACGGTAGGCCCACAGTCGATCAGAATGACTCGTGCGGCCCTAAGGAAATTTTCAAAAATATAGGCCCACCTGTCCGTATGGGCTCACTCGCCCATGTGGCCCACATACCCAGATTGGCCTTGCCTGTGTGGCCCACATGGCCTAGCCCAAAATCCACACGCTCGTGTGGGCCCACATGTCCAACTTGGCCTAGCCCGTGTGGCCCACACGGCCGTGTCATGCATACGACCATGCCTTCGATGACCACATGATTGTGTCTCACACACGGCCAGCCATACGCCCGTGTGGCATTGACAGTGGCCTTTTTCAGCTTTTGCTGAAACTCAGTTTTTCATGTTTAGGTACACACCTGGTATCGATTGGATGCAAAAAAAATCTCAAGCCTTCCAAAACCTAAAAATAAAGTACCCAACAATGATTTAGCGGATTGATTACTGAATTAGACAAAAGAATCAACATGGTACCGACTTACCACCGTTGATAGACAACCCCCTTATGCACTCTATACCATTGGAGTGCAATTCCCTACTCCACAATCTGCTCCTAAACACAAATTACCACCACTCAGTCACTACAAATTACCATTGCAAAAAATCCCAACCAAAAGCTAAATGTATGATGAGCATACTTACCAACCGATCAGAGAACCGACAAAACTAAAGACACAATAGGACGAAAGATTCATCAACAGAATTGAAGAATAAGAATAAAACAAGGATTTTTCAAAAAGAAGAAAAATGTCAGAAATAACAAAGAAAGCTTGAAGAACGTTAGAGACCTTTTTGAGAAGAAAGAGAAAATATTTTAAAAAGAGATAGAAATATAATAAATAAATTATAAAAGATATCCCACAAATCCTTTAATTTCCTCTCACAATCCCACTACTCACAACTCCCTCAGCATCTTAACTCCACCGGAACTCTATCAAATAACAGGGCAAAAATATAACACCCTCGCTAACGCAGAAAGTCGAACACAGGATCCAAAGGTACATTAACACTCACTCAACCACCAAACTAGCAAGCCCATTCTGATATGGATTATCAGACAATTTTATAAAAAACCAATCAACAAGGTTAGGGCTAGGATTAGAAAAATAACAAAATTGGCAAAGATGATACTTGAACCCAAGGCTTCTCAAACACACCTACAACACTTAACCATTGAAGTAGATACATATTTGAGTTAGATATTTATAGAAGCAGAAACAAATTTATCAGGATGTTACACGAATCCTACAATAATCATAAAATTGCATCGATCAAACATCAAAAATCCATTCATGATAACATCCATTTGTTAAAAATTTCAGTCCCTAAAGTAATGTTTGAGCACTTACTTCTCTGAAATAGCATTAAAAATAGTATCTACTCCACTGAAGGATTTTGATTCTCACACCTATCGTCTAATCAAGAACTATGAAATTACTAATCACAACATAGAACCAAAAATAATACTAACACAACCCCACCTTCTTCAAAGAACAAACTAAAAAGAAATGGGATATCAAAAAAAGTAATTCGATAAACTTACACTACATACACAATCCAAAAGCAAGTATCTTGAACAGTCACCAAAAGAAGAATGGACGGCAGCAAGTAACAATTAAAAACAAAAGAAAAAGAAAGAAATTCAAAGCAAAGAAAGAAAAGGAGAAAAGAAAATAGATAAGAAAACAAAAGAAAGAAAAGAAGGGAATGAGGGTTTCTCAATCTTCCTTATAGTCAAGGAATAAAGAATCAATGGGGATTATGAATCTTGGTACCTTGATAATGTATCCTCGAGTACATCTTTTAGGTGCACCAAAGATCCATCAACTAATTGTAGCATTATCGATGTGTTTTTTAGCTCATCAAATTCGAGTTTCCGATAAATCGATAGGGGTATTAAATTTATACTAGCTCCTAAATCGCAAAGGGCTTTGCTACAATATTGATCCTTTATCTCTATTAAAATTGTAAAACTACCCAAATCTTTTAATTTCAGGGGTATTTTTGTTATGCTATGAGTTGAGATTACTGTGTTAGGAACTGATTCGGCTACTTTTTTTATAGGTTCATGGTGCGCGACTTCTTCTTTTTCTATGAATTCATCAACCTTTTTGGGAACTTCCTCGTTTTCATGGATGGGATTGAACATCGGCTTCAATGTTTTGCCTGATCATAATACGATTGCCTTTACTTGCTATTTCCTATCTCTCGGAGGGTTATTCTCCATTTTTCTTAAGGTGCTCTGGCCATTTTGTTTTTGAAACATCGACATTAACCTGTTTATTTGGTATTTGAGTTGTTCACATGTATTTTGGACTTGTCAAATGTTCGTCTTCATTGTTTACATCTCCCCCTCTAATTGGTCGAATATTTGACCACATGCGACATGGTCATTCCCCATGAATTGTTGTTGTAATCACAAAGGTTGATAAGGAGAACTTTTGTCGGGTTTGTGCTTGATTTGCTCCTCCTTGGCTACCTCCCCATTTGAGGTTTGCATGATCCCTTTAATCGGGATTGTAGGTATTTGAATAGAGATCTCGACCACTATTATTTATGTAGTTTGCTTCCTCCGATTGTTTCTCATAATATGGCTCCACTCTTGTTGGCTTGGTTGGCGTTTCCAAACGGTTAAGCTTCTCTAAAATTTGTTGGAATCGATGATCGTCATTTTTTTCACTCACAACTTTCACCGTTGGAGGATTCAATTTGTGTATAAACCTCTCATTGGGCCACATGTAAAAATTCATGGCCATGTCTTCTAGGATTTTATAGGCCCTTTTGCATGTATGGAACATGAGAGATCCGTTGAATGCTCTGTCTAAGCTTGATTTAATGTGTTCTTCAATATCGCTGTAACATATTTGTATTTAGAGCCACACTTGTAGTCCATGGTGTGGGCATTTTCTCAATATTGTCTTGAAACGCTCCTACGCCTCGTATAGGGACTCACCTTCGTATTTTTTGAAATTTGTAATTTCCAACCAAAGTTGAAGGTTCGACTAATCATGAAAAATTTATAGAGAATTTTTTTCACTAAATCGTTCCATGTGGTGATAGAACCTGATTCTAGTGAGTTTAACAAATCAGCCGCATTGTTGCATAAGGAGAACGAGAATAACCAAAGACACACGGCTTCATCTGATACCCCGTTGTACTTGAATATGTCGCATAGTTGAAGGAACAGCTTCAAGTGTTGATTCGGGTCTTCAACCATGTTCCCTTTAAATTGCAGTGTGTTTTGGATCATTTGGATTGTGGTCATCTTTATCTCGAAATTATTTGCATTAATTGTCAGCTGCCCAATGCTTCATCACATCACGTTTAGTGTAGGTTGGGTGTACTTATGCAACGTTTGTTAAGCTATTGGGACTTCTTCTTGATTATTTTCTTGTTGCCCTTGTGGCTCCTCAAATAACAGATTGTCCTAATGTAAATTAATTACTTGTGTGTGGATCATTATTCATCACTTAACGGTTGTGCCTGAGTAACTGCTTCAAATTTGGATGTGGTTCAATTGGATTGCTAGAGCTTTAGGTCATAAACGACCTAAAATAAAATAAAAATAAATAAACAAAAATTAATATAGTATCTATAGGTCCTAACGTTCCTACTTATCTTATTAATTGTAAAAAATTATTTTCAAAATTTATTATTGAAACCTCCCCAGCAATGACGACAACAACTTGACTGCCTATAAACGTATTATCGTTTATAGTTAAAAAATAACACAAAAAATATAAGAATTGAGAACGGCGGTGTCTGCAAGTGCACAGGTTAAATTGTAATATAGTTTAGTATAACGAAATACTTTAGAAGTATTCTGAGGATCGTACCCAATTGAGGATGGAATAAATTATGAAAACCTTTTTACGATAATAATGCTAAATAGTACTAAATAATTCATGTAATACGATGAACCATAAAATAGATTGATAAGATAAAAATAAATAAATATAAAAAATAAACAAGCAATAAAAATCAATAAACCAATTAGGAAGATTAACTCGTTTCAGAGCTCGTAACTAATTTCAGATTAGGGTTTATGGTGGATTAGCTGTCAATTAACCGATTATTACCTTCCAACCTCTCATTAACTAATCAATTGGTTGATACTCGCTTATCTATCGACCTCACTTTCTTAACCAGGATAAATTACGATTTACTTGGTTTGACTTATCTCCTGACCTCATCTTGCCTATGATAACTTCCTAGGGTTGTCAAGCCTAGTGGTTTAGGCACACATAATTTATACCAACTAATCCCTATCAAGAAACCCTAAATCCTCTATTGATTACATCTCCATCCATACGTTAATTTCCCTCAAAGGATTTAGCCACTCATGTTATTCATAATCTCACTTTCAATTGAATAGATCATGTGAAGAACACGACTGATTTGGAAGAGAAAAGAGCTTTAATAATCATGGATTGAATATCGAATGGGGAACAGAGTAGTAAATATCTTGATTGGAATAAAGAATTAAATCAAATGCAAAATAACATAAACTAAAATACTTTAATTAAATAGATAAACTCTTGAATCAAGATTTATTTCAAGAAGAAAACAAAAAAGTTCAGAAAATCGAAAGAAAACCAATCTAAATCTACTCCTAAACTACTAGGGTTTTTGAAGGCATCTAGGATGAATTAGTTACATCAAACTCCTAATTTCTTATTTATAGAAGTGTTGGCAGCCCAATTTGTGTATTGGACACATCCTAGGTCTTCGTATATGTTTGATTGCGTGGACAAAAATAACCCTAAATTACTTAGGTAGGACATCAACTTGTGTCATGCCATACCTCTTGCATGGTACGACACGGCACACAAATCCTACCTTATGTCATATGTTTTGTGCTTTGACATCCTAGAGAGCTTGTACATCACTCATCCCTCGCTTCCATGTCAATTGAGTCTTTATATCTTCATCCTACATACTCAATTGAACATATTAGTACTACCTAAGGCCTATTGTGTCACAACACTTACACAATGTGTTAAAAATAATTATCTTATTAAATTTTAATCCTAAGGCCAAATTACTGAAAACAAAATATAAAATCCTAAATTGCATGGAAAACAAGCCCCTTAAGTGTAGAATTGACCCGAATTGACTACTACATTTGACGACAGGTCACCTTTTAGTTTCAAATTTTGAGTATTACTTGGACTTGGTAAGTATTAGGCCTATAATAGGGCTCGATAAGGGAGTTGGTCCAAATACGAGTCAAGGTGGAGATTTGTGAGAGAATTCCTCTTATTTTGACCAAACAACATGTGACGTCCCGATGAGCAGCACATCTTCGTCCCGACGATGCGATAGCCACTTTGTCCCGACGAGCAACAAGGCTTCGTCTCAATGATGCGATAGTTTCTCATGTCCCAATCACATATTAAGCCACGTCAAGACATGCAGTCTAAGTTTTTTGGCTTTTCTCCCAGTTAAACTCTATTTTTAGTTTTTCACTTAAACTTTGGTTATGTAACACCCCAAATTTGGCCTAGACGTTATGGCCAAACTTGAAGATGCTTCGTAAAACAGTTGAAATTCTAGTTTTCATAAATTTTAAAAAGTATCATAAAATTTTATTAATAAAAAAACCCGGTTTAATAAAAACACATCTAACTTTACTTTTTAGTTGAAAACGATGTTTCCTTACATTTTCTAAAACAAATATTTTGTAGCGGTAATTAAGATTGTTGTGTTTTGGAAAAACCAACTTATTTTCTTGAAATCAGTTGTTTTGCAAGAAACAAACATTTTTGGTAAAATGTTTTTAACAAAATCATGCAAAAATTGAAAATAAATCCCAAAAAAAAAAAATGCTAAACCAGTCTAAAATAGTCCAAATATTACAAAACCCTTAAATCCAAATTTAAATGAAGCAAATAAAACAAATTTATTATAACCGAGCTCCCATGGCACCAACTCGCCTAAGTCTAAGGATTACCTAAAAATATTAGCCAAATGGAAAGTGAGTTTTCAAAACTCAGTGTGTAACAAATAATTCAAACAAATAATTTATATCAGACAAATTTAACAAAAATGGAGTCATAACAGAGCAGTACAGATGCAAACATATTTCTCTTACCCCCATCTGTTACACACCAACTTCGACCATCCCAACACACCATATGGGGTATGAAACACCCATCTAACCCTACACACCACTTAGTGTCAATATGACACTTTACAGAATAATTGCAGCTGAGCTACCAGTTTAGTAGGCAAATTATCACCATTTTCAAAAACACTCCCTCCATATAGCAAACACAACCCAAATACAGATACAAATTATAACAAATATCAAACAAGTTTCCAGTACACATGCATAATATAACCTATATTGAGTATACATAGCAATTTCTCGAATTTCATAGAACTTAATATAAGTTTACTAATTATATATCATTTCAAATATATAACAGATAACATACTTAGTACTAATAGATGGCCAAATTTCATGTTTTATAGCTTACATATGGACCCCACAGGAGGCTTACGATCGATCATAATGATGTTTATTGCCCTAGGGAAAAATTTAAAATTTTGGGCCCACACGCCCGTGTAGCCCACACGGCCTGGTGCACAACCCAAATTGTAACACCCCAAACCCAGTCCAAACGTTACGGCCGAATCCGGTGTGTCACATTACCTACAACTAACCATGTTACCTAGTTACTAAGATTGGGGTGAGCTTTGCAAAAACATTATTGTAGTTTAATGAGAAATTCCCATTTTACTTAATGAATATCCTACTCACTACCGATCATTAAGGATTTTATCAAAAACGTGACTTTCGTTACACTTTTAGAGTGTGTTGAGTTTTGAAAACGTTCAGTTATCGTGTTATTTTTGAAAACAAGTAATTTTTAAAAAAGCGCATCTCAGAGCTATTCGATTTCAAAATGATTTGAACAATATAAATCTTGAGTTAAAAACAAATTAAATAAGTAGAGAATTAAATCCCGAAATAATAATAATTAGAGTGGCCTTATTACAACCCAAAAACCATAATAAAAATAATCTAAATAAATAAAGAAATAAAGTAAGACTTAATAGAAAACCAGAAATCCAATCTTCGTGGCCACTCTAAATCCCTCTCAACTCCAAGTCCACCAATTAGGGCTCACCTGCATGGATGGAAAGAAAAGGGGTGAGTTTGGAAACTCAGTGTGTATAGAATGCCTATCTAGAGCCTAAGTCAGCTTAAGCCCACTAGGCCGAAGCCCTATCCAGTCTCAGTGTTAACTGGGCCGAAGCCCTATCCAGATATAGTAAACTGGGCTTTAGCCCTTTTCAGTTAACAGTACGGCCTATAGGCCCATTTCAGAATAGAACAAATAATAAATATGAATGCAAGCCCAAACTCAATGTAAATCCAGCCACTACACTCCACCCGTACCAGACCTACACACCATGTGGGGAATAACTCAACCCACCCAGCCCTACACTCCACAGTTGTAGCATGGCTGCTCAGATAATAGTAAATTGAGGCAAAGCCTCCAGTACGTGGTCAAGCCACTTTCAGTACTTCCTCCATCAATATCCCAGTCCCCATGCAATAGAAAATCATGTAATGAACAAAAAACAATAACACATGCAGTTCAGTCTGATTTAGCCCTAAGGGTACAATGGTCATTTTGTACCTAGGGGTAAATTAGTAACTTCTCGTCCATAAGGGTAATTCAGTCAATTTATCAGTTTCCTAGGGTTTTATACATATTTCAGTCACTATTAATCCAACTCTCATCTCAGCAGTTTATTTAACTTGTTTTAACAATTTTAAGCTATTGAGCCCTAAAACCCCTAATGGGCCCTACAGTGTCTATTAGCTACTTAAGCCCATTTAGCTCAGATTTTATGACCAGTTTATCAGTTTTAGCAGTTTCGACCCTATAGTCTATCAGAATACTACAAACGCCTATTTTTACCCATATGGGCTCGGAAGCCCATTGGGCCCACATTCAGCCCATTGAGGCCCAACTTAACGAAGTGCACGAAATTGCACACTCATTCGTCTCACCAATCCCGATTATCGAATCTTAACGTTTCCAATCAATCCACGAGCACTCGCACGCTCGTAAGCCCACAAAATACCGGAATTTCGGTATTTTGACTTTTCGGCTTTTGCCGAATTAAACCACAAGAGGGGATTTCGATACACACCTATTTTGCGATTCTACCGGTAAGATCTCCTATATGATTCCTCCTACAATTAACCACTTAACAGATTAGATTACTAATCGATGGAAAACTCATACAACCTCTTACCATATTCGACCAATGCCCTTAAAGCCCTCAAAATCTTACCTTTGCCGAAAACCAATGACTAGATCTAGATCTAGTCGTTCCAAAGATCCAAGCCCTCGTCAGCAGTCTCTGGACCACACTAACACCAAAAGAAACCGATTATTACAACCCCTTAGAGTCTTAGGCCCTAATCGACAACCTCCTTAAACTCTAGGGACTTCGGCTTTTCTAAAACACGAAATAATGTATAGATCTGGGTTGTCGAGTACGTACCACAGTTTCCCCTTCTATTTCTACTCAGATCTAATGCAGATCTAACCCCTAAACACTAGCAGAAATTGAATCTTAGAGATCTAAAGATTCGGCTATAAGCTCCTAAAGATGTGGCGTTTTCGGCTTTTTAACTGGTGAAGAAGAAGATGTTTTGATGGTGTAGTTTTGGAGTGATGCTGCCGACAAGAGTTAAGGGTTGAGAGAAGGTGAAAATCAGTCAAAAGGAATGAAAAGAATTGAAGGATTTTGGCTTGGAGAAATCAGCATAAAAGTAATATTTCGGGATTTCGGCTTTTATGGCAATTGGCTATGGTGGTTTTGAGAAGGATGGAGTTGAAAGAGAGGATGGGTTGAGTGGTAGGGATGTTCGGCTAGAGAAGAAAGTAAAAAGGAAAAAGAAAAGAATGGAAAAGGAGAAAAGAAAAGAGAAATCGGCATAGAGGGGGTGTATTTGGGATTTCGGTCACTTCGTGAAACTGAGAAGAGAATAGGACTTTAGGTGGCTAACCCTAATTGGTAAGACAGAAGAAAAAGAAAATAAACTAACCCTAATGACTACCTGTGCAATCGGCCCAACCTCTCTAAGGCCCTATCCGATTCCTACTTAAGTTACTCACATGCCCGGCACATGCCCAAAAATTAAAAGTATCAATACGCTTACCTTGTGACTTGAACTCAGGCCCTCAACCCTAGTCCACAGCCACTCTTTTAGGAACTTAGTGGCGCCACCTTGCCACTTTACCAAGGGCCTCCTTGAGTCACAATTTACGAAGTTTTTCTTAAAAGCCCACTTAACCAGGTCCCCTTTCACTTTAAATCCAAACTTGATATTTTACTGGGTTTTAACTTAGGCTTGGACCTTCTAAAGGCCCACTAACACCCTTAAACATAATTTCAGCAATCAAAACACCAAAATTTCAAAATTTCATCAAAAGTCACAAAAACCCGAAAAATCTTGAAAATCAAGGCGTTACACAAATAGCCTAGACCATGTGTCACACATGGTCCAGCACATAGCCTGTCACACGGCCATGTGCCATACACGGCCTGACACATGACCGTGTGGCGTCGACAGTGTATTTTTTTTACTTTTGTCATTCGTTGTTTTTCGAGTTTCTCGTTACACACATTGATTGCTTTTGATGCGAAAACCTAATAGACTTTCAAAACCTAAACACAACAATTAAACACCAAATTAAATGACTCTCAAACCCAAAGTTAAAACAAAAGAATTCATCATCAAAACTCAAATTGATTTACACCTTCACAAAAACAGCAACCCACCAACAAGTCTAGAACCCCGGGGGATTATTCGCCTTGCCAATTCCACCTAAAAATCTAAACAATTAATAACAAAAGTCACACACCATTTGCACAACACTCGTGCGAGAAAAACCAAACTTAATATCAGAGCTAATTTGATTAACGCTGAACAACCCTTTCAAAATCCTGCTTGCGATTAAGTAAGATTGACAAAATAATGATAGCCACAATTTTGATTAGAACAAAAAAGGGAGCACGAAAAGAGCATTAACGAAGAAGGCACAAAAAAAAAGAACATGAATGGCTAAACGTGAAAGGAACGAAAAAGAAAAAAGAAAGAAATAAAACAAAACAAAAGATAAAAGAAACTAAAGGGTGAGGGGAACGTGCAAAACAGTTTAGCTAATCCAACCAACTGATTGGATTTTGATCACTTATCAGATTATCTCCTCCCCCTAGAGTAATAATTTAACTCAACTAGAAACACTAGCCACCCCATGCATAGAACCAAAATTTATTTTCATATGCTTACAAAGGGAATAAAACTCATGATCTCAAAACATAGAATCAAGGCACTTAACCACTAAAGCAAATACTTAGATATAACAAATTTATCAAATCAATGATTAGATATTTGGGGCGTTATAGGTTAACCTAGAGTTATTCTAGTCAAATATACTACGAATTTTAAACTACAAATAGGCCTTAGTTACTCTGGATTAAAAACAACAAAAATATTTAGATTGAGAGAATTTTGTTCTTTATTTCGAAAGGTTTTTCTTTTGGGGCTTCGGGATTTCCAATTCTCTCTACCTTCTACACTCTCCTTTATTATTGTGAAATCTCCTTTTTCCAGTGGTTTTTTTATTCTCATTTAAAGAATTTTTCCACGTTAAATTTTGCATGTTTGATCTTTTTTATTCTATTTTATTTTTTTATTCTATTTTATTTACTTGTTCGTTGCATACACGAATTAATTCTCTTCAAACATATGCTCATTATCATCATTTATTGATCCTTAACCGAGTTCATCATCATCTGAATTTGAATATATATAATTAAAAATATCAAGATCTCCTTCTTCCATACACTCTTCGAAGTATGAATAATTTCAATTCCATCTATGATTGAAGTTAAGAAATATGCAGCATTCTAGTACGATCCATTACAGCAAATTAGGCTTTCAGCGGTATTTTTAGTGGTGTTTGGATCGAAAATGCCGCAAATATATACTATTAGTGGCTCTAACCAAAAAAACACCGCAATAAGTCGTTCTATTGTGATGCTTGTGGAAATAGTGCCGCAAATAGTACATATTTAGCTCAAAATATACAAACCTTCGTCCTTCTATTTTATACCTCAAAATCCTCTCAGTTTTGTTCTACAGATATATTACCTTCCCCATTCACATTATTTGATTTCTTGAAACCCTAACACCTACTGAGGTTTCAACATCAGAAGGTACCTTTTCATGGAAGCCAGGGAATTGTGATGCACCAAAGGGTTAGTTAATGCAGTTCTGAATTTTAACTTTCTCATTTTATACATATTTCTCATTTTTTTCATGGTTCCTAGTTGTGTCAGTCTAATTTCACACTTTGCTACATAGAAAGTTCCTTGGTTATGTATTTAATGTTATGTGCGCACCCTACTCCTATCTGATTGGATTTCACTTCTGGCTCTAGACTAGTGATTTGGATGATTAGAAATAGGGAAAAGGTGGGAAAATAGAGAAAAAGAGGGAGTACAAACTGAAAACCAGAAGAAACAAAGAACCGGGGGGGTTAAGGAGAACAATAGTGGAAGGAAAAAAGTGCACTTGAGAGAGAAAATTTTGGGATAAATTGCCAAATCCATATGGCTCAAAGAAACAATAATTCCAAAGGCTTCTCAGAAGATTACAACTTAATTTTATATGCCCTATATAAACCCGATATCATTGTGAAATTCCTAATTTAACTGCAAATCTGGTAATAATCTTCAAAGGTGGTTCCAACTCAACTTATTAGGAGGCTAAGGGAAGTCACGACTTAACTGGTTCTGTAGGTATTGAAGTAAACATAATGGATATAGTATGGAAGCTCATCATTTCTTGTAGAAATGGGCAGAATCATCATCATTTTGTTTGCAAATGAGGGTATATGTGGCAAGAGAATGTAGATCTGTTTAGTGTTGTACCGTGAAGGCTTATTTAAATGCACTTGTGGGCTTTGGCTGTAGAAAATTTCAAGTGTGGGAGGAAAGTAAACTGATTTTCTTTTTCGGATTCATATATAGACATGAGGCCATAGATTTTCCACTTTCTTCCTCAGTCCTGAGTGATGATATGCTGCGTCTAGATAGTCTCATTTTTATATATGATACTACACGTTCATTTTTGTAAATGTCATTGTAATCTATGTTTTTTTTGCCAGTTGCTGAATGTTTTACCAAGGTTGCAGAAACAAAGTTTCCGGTACTAAATTGTGAAGTCATTTTCCCAAAGTTCTACCATATTGCAAAATATTTGTAACATCGGTTTGTTCTTCATTTATTCTGAAGTAATGTTTCTTGGGCTGCAGATTAAGGTAGAGGAGTTCTTCAATTTGTTTCTTTCGGATAATGCTGTTAATTTCATTAAATCTTTTCATAGAAGGTGTGGAGATAAAGGTAAACTGCTCTGAACTTTCAAGAAGTATGTAATTTCTAATTATGCCTTTTAATTTATGTTTGTGTTAAATATTTTGATTATATCAAGTCATAAAAGTGATCTTTTTTGTACATATGCCTTTATGATTAATAAATTGTTTTGTTTTACAGATTTAAGTGCTCTTCATGGTGCCCTCATGACAAATTTGGACATGTCCGTGATGTGTCATTTCAACATCCAATAAAAATTTACTTTGGTATTAGTCTTTTTTTCTTCCTGGAGTTATTATTTTATGCTGAGATTAGCATCATTTCTTATACTTGTTGTAATTAATTAAAAATTTTTGAAATAAGAAGAAAAATCTTAATGCTACAAAAAGCTTATTTTTCTTTGTTCTTTTGATGGATAAGTATCGAGTCAGTTTAATGCTGCCTTGACTGTGTTTCTTTTGGTGTTAACTGTTTTTTGTTTTGATCAAGGTGCAAACTTTGATAGCTGCCAGGAGGCCCAGAAATTTCGAATTTACAGAAACAGGTTTATTGTATTTTATGGCGCCTTATATGCTATTATATAGTTGAAGGCACTGTTTATTTGTTATTGTTATTTCTCATTTAAGAGGATGCATCATTGGAATGAACCATTTTCTCTTGATACCTTTGGTAGTCCAAAACAACAAATGAAATTTAACATGTGTAGGTCTAAGTATATTATAAAACTAGAGCCATTCGTATGTCTATAGTTTTAGTTAATGGGAAATATTATTGAAGTTGCAGTTGTTGATGCACTAAACTATCAAAATATTGTTGTTTTTGGTTCATATATGCTAAAATCAAAGTTTTATCTTAGTAGTTTTCTACCCTTAGATTTCACTAAGTAGTTTATGATTCCATGCCTTTAAACACAATGCTCAAACTAGGAATAGGCATTACCTTATAATTCTTTGAGTTGGCTGCATTTTTTTACTCCTTTAGATCTTCCATATTATTTTTATTCTTGTATATATTCTGACAGTACCACTTTTACGTTGGACAGTCACTTGGTTATAGAGACATCACAATAGATCAGTGATGTACCATATGGAGATTATTTCCGTGTAGAGGTACAAGCTAGACCTGAGCTCCCTTGAAATGCATTAAAGTGTAAAGTGCTCTTCTGCTCTTCATTCCCTAGTTTGCCACTATTAGGCATAAATTATCCTGCTATAAGATTATGGGTCAGAATTTTCGGAAACAGAGGAAAATTGTATTTTAGCCCTTCAAGTTGAGAACTAAATACAAAAGCATGATGTTGTGTCCACATTTTGTTGGTGTATGTTCATGCAATATATATTGGAGACAAATTTGTCCAAAGTTTACATTTTGAGCTGAAATGGAATTAAACTATTTGATAGCTATAACTGTTTGGGATTCAATAAATTTAAATAAAATGAATTAATATATATTAATGTCAATTTATCTTATCATTTATTTATTATGTTTTTTTTTTATTGAAACTGTGAATTGAATCCCTACAAAAGAAGTATTCGATAGGCTCATTTGAATTGCCTAATCAAATAATTTCATTTTAAGCGCTGCTTAATTGCATTTGTAAGTAGCTCTTATTACTTACATGTTTTAATTTAATGCAACATTTTTTTTAGATAAATTCATGTTAGTGATTTGAATTAAGGCATAATATCTTACATATCGAACATAAATAATATGAAAATGAATGATACTTTGATGATTTATATTATATAATTAATATAATGTTAGCGATTTGAATTAATAATTTACAAAGTTCCTGTAATAACGATTTTCAAATAAAAACCAACCTTCTTTACCAAAAACAAATCAATCCATACTTGAAAAAAAAAAAAGTTTTAGTGCTCTAGCTATCTGTTCAATTTAGGATTAGTTTTTTAATTATTTAATTAAGGTTTTTGCTAACAACTTTTGGGCATCTTCAACTTGATCTTATTAGGTTGAAAGTTAATGTGTTAGGTAGGTTGCAATTTTGATTTAATATAGTATTTGATATTTAAATTCAATTCATAATTATTTATTGCCTTACCTCATATTTAAAAAAAGAAATACTTATGGACTTTACCCTAATCCTATTTAATATTTATGCTACTTGTATACTACCACCAGGATGGAATTAAATTTTGAAATATATAACGAAAGTCTCAAACTTTTAGATTCAAGTTAGAGATGTCGATGTATCCTGGTCCCAATTTATTCAACTTTATTTACTCCGAAACCACTATTCATTTATATTATTAATAATATATTTTATAATGAATAAATAGAAATTGGGCTGGGCCAGAAAAATTTAAATCACACGATAATGAATAAATGGCTATATTTAAGAAGAAAATAATGTGTCATTATGGGAAGGGTGAGTATTCGATCGAGTTGAGTCTAGTCGAGTTAAAAAATTTCGAGTTAGTCGAGTTAACAAATCCTATTTTAGCAACCGAATTCAATTTAAATTTTTTTCGGATCGAGTCAAAAAATTTCAAGTCAAGTCGAGTCAAATTAATGAATTTTATTATTTATACTTAATATTCCGTTTACATGGACATGTTATTTTACAAGTAGACGAAGTATAAGCTTTTATATTAATTTTGAGTAAAGGAAAAAAGGAGAGTGGAGCGATTCAGAAAGGAAAGTAAGACTAATGGCTAAACATTTATCAAAACAACGTAGTTTTGCCTTTTAACTTGATAATTTTGACTTTTAACTTTAGAAAAGATAAACATTTATCAAAACGACGTAATTTTGTCTATTTTTATTTGGATTTTTGGATAACTCCAATTAGGGTTGAGCGTTCGATTGAATCGAGTAAAGCCGTTTGAGTTAAATTAGAAAAATTAATAATGTTAAATTAAAATCTTGTACAATATAACTATTTTCATGTTAAAACATAAATTGAAACAATGGACACTTTTTTTAAGCAAAATAATAATAAAAAATAAGATATTTTAGTATGATAAACTTGAATAATTAATCACTTATTTAGATTCTAAAATTATTATTTTATTAAATTTTTTTATATATATTTTATTTTATTAAATTTATAATATTTTAAAAATATAAATATTAGAATTTCTATAAATATTTTGAATTTTGAAAATTACTTTGATTTCTTTTGTAATTTTTGTTAAGAGACCAATTTGCTTATTTTCAAAATTGGCAAGGACCAAAACGGTATTTATACTAATTTGTTATTCGAATTATTCGAGTTATTTGAATTGTAAAAATTCAACTCGACTCGAACTCAAAATCTGAAATTTCTTATTTGAGTTTATTCGAATAACTCATTTAATTAACTCAAAATTTAAAATTTTTTTTAGTTTTTTCGAATCGAATCAAATTTTGCTCATCCTTATATTATGATCTTAAAACATAGTAGTGTCAGCAGCTTAGGAGAGTTGGCTATATTTAATTAACCTATGTTCCGATAATAATGCGAGAATAATGGCAGTTTGTTGTTAATTAAGTTTTAAGTACAACTTTTTGTTGTTAATTGCTTGTAAATTCTTTAATAATTATTAATTTATAAGATTAATCAATTTTTTTTGTCTTTTTAAGTATAGTAAACATAAAGATGATTTATAGAAAATATATATTATATCATAACTTACATAAACATTTAAAGAATATAAAAAATTATAATTTCTAACATTTAAAGAATATAAAAAATACATATATCATTTCATAACTTACATAAAACTTTGAATCAAAATATATAAAAATCATAGAAATTAAGGCAACACTATTGCTTTTCCCTACTCTTAATTATTCTTATAAATAAACAACTTACTTGTATTAGTTTACACCCATTAAAATTCAATGCATTAAATCTTCAAGGTAAATTTTTTATAGCGAATTTTGAGTATCCAAACGTAAAATGTTGTCACTAATATATATCTTTTAAATAATTAGATAATTGATACTTGATATATATTATCTATTTTAGTATAATGACATGATTAAAATCTATTTAAAACACTTAAGTAACCATAATTTATTGTCAACTTTAGACTTCAAGAACTATGAAATGGATAATAGTTGATGGATTTGTCAAGGGTAAGCGATAACTATCGAAATGGAGTACAAACTTTTCTAAATTTTGTATTTCAAAATGCAATGTAACACCCCAAACCCGGCCTAGACGTTATGGCTGAATCTGGCAGTGTCACATGTCAGAGTGTTTGAAACTAAGTCATTGCGTGAAACTTTTCCGATTCGACTATTTTTAGTAGACTCTTAATATCTCCAAAAACCATTTGCTAGTTTATTCGATTTGTGAGAAACATAATTTGTTGCGGAAGCTTTAGAAATCATTTATTTTAAGAAAAACCGAGAATAATTAAATAAATCTGTCCACTTTAGGAAAACCCCTTGTTTTAGTAAAAACTGTTTATTTGGAGAAAATTTATGATTAATGAAAATCCAAGTTTCCCTACATCTAGCCATTGTAAATCCTTAAAACCGATAAAAAATCACAAATTTAAGCAAAAAGTCCAAAAGTTCCAAATTACATAAAAAATTAACCAAATAAAAACTAAAACCATAAATAAGTATAAAACAGTTTAATAACCATGTGGCCATCGCTGAGTCCTCCGGCGCACTGATTCGTCTAAGACTGGGGGTTACCTGTGCATAACAAACAGAAAGTGTGAGTTTACGTAAATTCAGTGTGTAATCCCCGCAAAAAACAAGCATATAGTCAAACACAAAAAACAGTCAATGCAGTCTGGGGCCTAAGCCCATTACAGTTTCAGTAGCAGTTTAGGCCTTAGCCCATTTCAATTACAGTATCAGATATACATTAAGGCCTTAGCCCATCAGAGTAACAGTCATGCATACAATAATCAGTAAACAAAGTCTTACTCACCAGCCTCTACACACCATCTCTGTCCATCACTACACTCCATGTGGGGTTTAAAACGCCCACCCATCCCTACACTCTAAGTTGCACTGAATGCGGTACATAACAGTAAATTGCAACTGAGTTGCCAGATAATAGGCTTAAGAGCCTTTCAGTACACTTCCTTCAAATATCGTCATCTCAACCCAATGCAATGCAACATACAGTATATGACATGCAATCACATGATTATCAGTTATACATACAGTTCATTATACATGCATATAATTATCATACTCTACATACATCATACGTTCAGTTCACACTTTAAGGGTCTAAGTAGTGCTTACCGACCCTATAGTAGGTTCATAGTCGACTGGGGCGACCCGAACAACCTTAGAAAATATTTCAGTTAAATGGGCTCACACGCCCATGTGGCTTGCCCGTCCCGTGTGGCCCACATGGCCCAATTTGGCCTTGGCAGTGTGTAACACACAACCTGGCCCAGAATCCCACACGCTTATGCGGCCCACACGGCCCAATTTGGCCTTCGCTGTGTGGAACACATAGCTTGGCCCAGAATCCCACACGCTCATGTGGACTACCCGTGTGAGCCTACACGCTCATGTGGCCACACGGCTCAAATTAGTCTAGTCTGTATGTCGCACACGACCTACCTAGCCATCACACGGTCGTGTCTTGTGCGCATGGCTTGGCCTCGTCGATCACACGCCTGTGCCATAGCATACGACCTACCACACAGGGGACCACACGCTTGTGTTGCGTCGATAATGGGGTTTTCGGCTTTCGTAGAAACCCCGTTTTCTATATTTTCGGGTACACACCTGGTTCGTTTTTTCTGGTATCACAATCCTAAGCCTCCAGAACCTAAAATCGACCAATGTAACGTTTAATTAAACACTTATTTTTCCATTCAATCAAAACCTATCAAAATTAACAATCGGTAATCTATCGAAACCCTTACCGTCAACAACCAAAATCGAAACACTCATTCTCTACGGAATCTGCAACCAATTCTTGCCCCTCACCTATTCCACAAAACCGAAGATAATCCCCTTTAGTAATCTATCTGTGGAACACTTAAATAGTAGTAAACAACCACTTACAGATCGAGCGCATTTAAACAATTGAACAATACGGACCCCGAAATAGAAGAGAAACGAATGTAAAAAGGGAAGTGGAAAATCCAACAAATAGTTTTCGACAGAGAGGGAAAGAATGAACAACAAAAATTCGGCCAAGGGAAAAAGGGAAAAAACCAACGTCAATCAATTTTTTTTCTTTTTAGAGAGAAAACTAAAATTTTTGGGGACAAGATGAGTTACAGTAATTCTGGTAACTCCCCTATCCCACGTTTTACTCCCACTAACCCCTCTCTATCAAAATTTCAACTTGACTAAAACTCTACCTTCAGCAGAGCAAAAATTAATTCTCACGCTCGCATATGGATTCCAACACAGGACCTCTAACACACCAACACTCCACTTATCCACCAGACTAGCAGGCCAACACTCCACTTATCCACCAGACCAGTAGGCCTATTCTGACATATGCTTACAACCAATTAGATAAAAGCTTACTGAACAAGAGTGAGGATTTACTTAGAAAAAAAAATCAAAATTTTGCCAAAGGCATGGCTTGAATTTAGGACCTCTCACACACTCAAAACATTTAACCACTGAAATAGGCAGATATTTTGTGTCATATTTAAACAGAAACATAAATAAGGGTGTTACAATTCTACCCCCTTAAAGAAAATTTCGTCCTCGAAATTTACCTGATCAGAACAAATGAGGATATTGTTGACGCATCGAATCCTCAGGTTCCCACGTGGCCTCCTCAGTGCTATGATTTCGCGACAGAACCTTCACCAATAGAATAAACTTTTTCTGGAAGACCTTTACATCGCCACATGCAACCGTATAAAACCGGGTCATGAATTTGGGTTCAAATTTAAAACTTTTCACATTTCATCCTGAAGTCCCTAATATGGGCCTACGAAGCCCAAATCATGCTTTGGAAATGGTTCAGGACTACATCGAGAACTTTAGAAAACTTTGAAAAATTTCATGAAAAACAAGGGCACACTCTCGTGTGGTATTAGGACACGGCCGTGTGGCTGGCATGGCCATGTCCCTAGCCCGTGCACTAATCTGACTTGCCGTTGCGAACAAATTTACGTCACACATAGCTATCACCACTCATTCATCCACATATGTAAGCATACACATCTTTGAAATGCATCACCATAGGCTTATAATATAGCCAATATACCAACATTACATGGCCTTACACAACAATGAACTTTCAAATAGCATAGGTCAATATTTTAGGCCAAACAAGTATGACACATACAAAAATAACCAAGTCCCCTATACATGCCATGACCTTAAGTATAAGAATCATCAATACCCAATTTGTTAGTTTGATAGTGTGATAGGTTCTCCGCTGACTTCTAACCTGAGCTAACTTGAGGACATTATAAACGCATAAAATAAACGGAGTAAGCTATATAGCTTAGTAAGTTGGTATGCAAATAATAAGAAATTTATTAACATACTTTTACCAATTCTCAAAATATGTTCTCAAGATAATACAATCATAGTTGCACATAGTTCCACTATTTACTCATGTTCATCTCAAGTTGTCTACTCGAGTCATGGTTACTAAATTATTTATATCGTGAGATACGGAACTCCAAATTAAGATCTGCTAATTTTCCTTGAAACTAGACTCACATATTCTTATCATAAAATTTATAGAATTTTTAGTTTAGCCAATAAGTACAGTTTATTCTTTAAAGTCTCCCTGTTTTGCTATTTGACAGTTCCAACCCCTCTTTACTAAAAATTAATTATCTCCTCGTACGAGATATAGATGATATTCCCATTTGTTTCTTTTGAAAATAGACTCATTAAGGATTTTAAGAATATAAATTATAACCAATAATTATTTTTTTACAATTTTTAATTATTTTCAAAGTCAAAATAGGGGATTCTAAAATCATTTTGACCCTACCTCACAAAAATTAAAATATCTCATAATATGAAATTCTTTTGCTTACAACGTTTCTTTTATGTGAAAATAGACTCAACAAGATTTAATTTCATATCTTATTTAACCTCTAATTCGATTTCTACACTTTTTGGTGATTTTTCAAATTTATACAATTGTTGCTGTCTAAAACTATTTTATTGCTAATTTTACTATTTCAAGATTTCTTTATTTCAAATTCCATTTACACATACATAACACCAAAACATATCCATTACTAGCCATTTACAAATATTTACATGCCATTCATTGGCCAATTTAATCTATACATCAACAACAAAAACTTAAACATATCATGTCTCAATTTAATTTAGCCTAAAAAGCCCCACACATGATCATCAATCACATTTACCACATATTTATACATCATAAGCATAGACCTATAATCACAAGGTCATCACAAGATCATTATCATAGGTATAACTTACTCGTTTATATTCTTACCAAAATTCGATCACAAACCGAGCACATTACTCATGAGTGTACACATACATATACCTGCACTTAACCGTCACATATTCACATTCATTTGTACTTTAGTCATATTCCTGTTGAACACATCGGAATATTAATGGATACTCGATGGCCTGCACATAGTACCACCCTTATAGCCAAAGCTACCTTCTTCACAAAGTGGCCTTCACATAGTACCACACTTATGACCAAAGCTATCTTTCTTCACAAAGTGGCCTTCACATAGTATCACACTTGTGATCAAGCTATCTTTCTTCACAAAATGGCCTTCACATAGTACCACACTTGTGATCAAGCTATCTTTCTTCCCAAAGTGGCCTTCACATAGTACCACACTTGTGATCAAGCTATCTCTTCTCAAAGTGGCCTTTACATAGTACCACACTTGAGTCACTAGTGACATGTCACTTGTATCCTATTCTATTCCTACTGTTCAACCGGGAAATTTCTCACTTTTCGATACTTGTCAATTTCATTCAATATTCAGCCACATTTCATAAAACATAATAAAATATGATAACGTAAGTAAAAACGATGCATTATTTACATACAAACTTACCTCGACCTAAAATGGTGAAAAGGACCAAATCGTCCAATACTCATTTTTCCCCGTTCTAAGTCCAAACTTTGTTTTTCTTGATCTATAATATCACATTCGACTTATTAAATTATTATATTATTCAAATCAGTCCAAAAATCATATTATGGCAAAATTATATTTTTGCCCCTAAAGTTTCACATATTTACAAATTTTCCCTTAGGCTCGTAAAATGAAATGTATTCATTTTTCTCAATACCCAAGCCTAACCAATTCATATTTATAGCAACCCGTATTTTTCACTAAATCACATTTTCTACACATATTTTACAACTTTTACAAATAGGTCTTTTTATGCAATTTCATCAAAAATCACTTAGTAAAAGTTGTTTATCACACTCCAAACTTTCATATTCTTCCATAAAAGATCAAAACACAAGCATGTCATCCATGGGTAAATTTTTAAACACAAACCCTAGCTCAAAATAATGGTAGAAATAGCTAAACCGAGTTACAAGGATCTAAAAAATGTAAAGAACATTAAAAATGGGGCTAGGATGCACTTACTATTGAGCTTAGAATCTTGAAAAACCCTAGCCATGGTGTCTTCTTATTACATTCGGCCATTGGTAGAAGACGGACACCAACTTGGCTTGATTTTCCCTTTTTAATTCTTTTAATTACCAAATGACCAAAATGCCCTTCATTAAAACATTTGGTATTTTATCCCTCTTTATCCATTTTTGTCCAAAGTAAAGTATAATGGTCTAATTGCCATTTAAGGACCTCCAATTTAAAAACCCATTACAAATAAGTACCTTAGCTTCTAGAACTCACATTTTTTACATATTGCAATTTAGTCCTAATTATCAAATTGGACATCCAAACAATAAAATTTCGTAACGAAAATTTCACAGAATCATTCGATCACACTATAAACTTTAAAACTTAATCGCAATAAATTTTTCTACCTCAGATTCGTGGGTTTCGAAACTACTATTCCGTTTAGGCCCTAATTCAGGCTATTACAACTCTCCCCCTTTAGGGATTTTCTTCCTCGAAAATCTTACCAGAAAAGAGAATATGTTAACATTCTCGTAGTTTCTCCTACATTATTGAAGAGTCCTCTTCGAGAGCAATACTTCCAGAATCACTCTATCATCGCATTGAAATCAAATATCTTGGATTTTCAAATCTATATACTACTTGGGTCCGTCTGAAGTTGCCTTCAACTCTCATGAATTACTTTCACTTTTTCCCTCAGGATCACAAATCCATTCTATCTCAAATATTCCTTTTTAATCATCCTTAAACTCTGGAACACAATGTCGGAGCATATCGTTAAAGATCTTAATTACTCTCTGAATGAAAAAATAAGCTACTACTGAGTCTCGTGTAACATTTTCTGCATAAGCTCTGGATATTTCATTGCGCAATTTTATCTCGAAATAATAATAACCGAAATCAAAACCAGAAGTCGTCTCATACTGTACTCACTTAATTTACCACACGCAGTCCCATTCCTAAGTTCTTAATCTTGCAAAGTAGACATTACTTTAGCTAAATTCGAATTTCCATCACATAAGATCACTCATGGAACTATATCAAAATTTCCCAAAGTTAATCATTAACTATTCACAACCTTTCAGTAATTCAAGGTACCAACCTTGTCTTTATTTCATATTTTATTTTATTTTTTGATAATATTAGATACTGATACACTTGGAATCAAGAAGCATATGATGTCTTTCATCAAACCAACGGTGTCATTCCTTCTTAACACTAACGTACTGGTGGCTGACACTAAGTCACTTGTCAAACAATTATTTTAATGAAACTTTAACCGTTCGAAAGTATAATCTATCTCTCTAAATTCTTATACTAAACACATTCCAATCCATCTGATAGTGCATTGCTGAAAAATTCACGAATTCCTTACTCAATTCAAACAGAACTCAAAACCAGTGCTTCGGTTAATAACACTTTCAACATTGCCAACATGCCGCAAACCATTCAACTTTCACAAAGTGATAACTTTATCAATCAAAACAATTTTACTTATAATGAAATCATTCAATTCGTACAAAGCTAATATGTATACGTCTGTATCATACTTTCTAGAATATGAACTCTTCCTTAAATCTGTCTTTCAATTCACTTATAAATGCACAAAATCTTAATTTCTTACCTGAGGGTAGGCTTTGTTACAAATAACTCGAATCACCTTTCAGTTGATTAGCTCATTCAGATAGAAACAATTAAGTTGATTTCAACTGTCAAATAACATCATATTAAAGTACTTTTTCCTCATGTTGATAAACAACTCAAACGTAATGTTGCCACTCTCAACTTGACGAAACCAAAGACCCAAAGTTTCATCCCTCAACTCTTTATCCCTAATCTGCTCAATCCAAGTCGGTTTAACTTGTAGCTTAGCCAATAAACTCCCATCGTCGAACAGGCTAAGTCAAGCGAACATCGCTCTCAGATCAGTCATAGCCATATGGCTCAATGCATCGACCACCACATTGGCATTGCCTGGATGGTGCTCAATGGTACAGTTATAGTCCTTAAGCAGCTCAATCCATTTACGCTGCCTAAGATTTAGCTCCTTCTGAGTAAGGAGATACTTGAGGCTTTTATGATCAGTGTAAATGATACACTTCTCACCATACAAATAGTGCCTCCAAATTTTCAAAGCAAAGACTACGGCGACAATTCCAAATCATGTGTTGGATAGTTCACCTCGTGTGTCTTAAGTTGACGAGACGCATATGCTACCACCTTACCATCCTGCATCAACACACATCCCAAACCAACATGTGATGTATCACTATAAACCATGAACTCCTTTCCAGGTTTAGGCTATATCAAAATAGGAGCTTGGGTCAATACAGTCTTGAGCTTCTTAAAGCTCTCTTGCTGCGCATCAGTTCAGTTAAACGGTACACCCTTACATAACAGCTTAGTTAAGGGTGCTGTAATCAAAGAGAAACCTTTCACAAAATGCCGAAAATAACCCGTCAATCCTAGAAAACTGCATATCTCAAACACATTCCTAGGCTGCTCCCAATCCAACACAGCCTCAATCTTTCGAGGATCGACTTGAATCCTCTCAGTAGAAGCCACGTGACCCAGGAATGTTACCTCACGTAACCAAAACTCGCACTTGCTAAACTTAGCATAGAGCTGTTTTTCCCTTAAAGTCTGAAGAACAACTCTAAGGTGCTCATCATGCTCATTCTCAGTCCTCGAATAAACCAATATGTCGTCGATGAACACCACCACAAACCGATCCAAATAGGGCTGAAACACTCTGTAATAGGCCAATTTTGGCTTGGGCCCTACTGACCCAAAAATAAAACAAAATATAAAACCAAAATAACCAAAATAAAAGTTCAAAAAGTTACAAGTCCATTTACAATACAAGGCCCACTACCCAAATTACAAACCCAATACCCAAGCCCAACAAGAAAAAACCTAGCAGCCCACTAACCTATAACATGATCAGAAGAGGCAAAAACCCTAACGCTGTCGTCGCATACCTCTACCACCCTCGCGCCACTCTGCTGCATGCCCTCCATACGCATTTGACACCTGCAAAACCAAGCCAACACACGAAAGAAGAGGACAAAACAGTAGCAGACAATATGCAAAAGGACAAAAAATAGAAATCAACAGTTGTATATAAAAGGCTCAAAATCACATTGTGATGGGTTCCAATTTTTTGAAAAAAAATAGAAAGACCAAAGGTTTGAACTTTTAAGGTGATTTTCATTTCTGTTTATTTGTTTTTCTTTAAGCTTTTTTTATTTTTTATTTACATGCGAAAAAAATAGATACTCACCTCTGTCGTTCGGTCTCCTTGTCGCCAAAAATGTCCCTCTCCGGTATTATAATCGATCTAAGAGAGGACAAAAAAGGTTTCCTTTTTACATTTTCGGGTTTGGAGAGCTTCGCCTTGAATCTGTTTGAAACGGGGCTAGAAAGCCCACTTTGCGCATCGCTGCCACTGGCCACGGCGGTGGTGCGACAGTCGAACGACGGCCCTTTTTGGTTGGCCAAGGGCGAAGGTTGGAGAGAAATAAAGGCTCTCAAGTTTTTTTTAAAAAACTGAAGAGATTGAAGATTTTAAAAAAATTTTGGGTTTTAAGAGCAGGCAAAATGACGCCGTTTTGAAGGAGTTTGGAGGGCCCCAAAACGACGTCGTTTTGGGGCTAAATCGAACCGACCGGACTTTTTTTCATTTTAGGTTATTTGCGCAAATGCCTTCCTCTTTTGCGACGTGCTTCGGTCAAGTCCCGCCTTTTTTCTTTTTTAATTTGATCCTTTTATTTTATTTCGCATTCAATTTAGTCCCTCTATTCGCAAGTTGGAGTGGCGCATTTAATAGGGTTTGGGATATTTCCTCAGTTAACCCCTCGCATGTTTCAGCACGTTTCAAATCGATCCTCTGCTTCATTTTTTTATCTGAATTTCCCCTTTGAATTTTATTTATATTTTAACTTAATCATTTTTATATACTTAGGTTTATTTTATTCGAATTTGGACCATAAATTTTCATTTATTTTCAATCAATCCCTTATTCATATAAATTTGGACTCTTTGATTTTTTTTTAAAACTATTTTATTTATTTTAAAATTTATATATTATTTGTATTAAACTATGTTAAATTGTTTTAGATATATTATTTTTAATTATTTCACATACTATATACTTTAAATTGCTTTATACATTATTTATTTTAAACTTGTTTTATGTATTATTCATTTTAAATTATTTTATTATTTACTTTAAATTTTTTCATATATTATCAATTTCAAATTTTTTTATGTATTATCTGTTTTTAAATTGTTTTGTATATTGTTGATTTTAAATTTCTTTTTTCACATTATTTTTTTTAAATTCATTTATTATCATTTTAAATTTTCTTTCACATTTTATTTATTTTAATTTGCTTTGTAATTTATTTTTTTGAATTCTTATATATTTTTTTTAATTCATTGGTCTTTGATTATTAATGTTAGTATTTAATTAGTGTTTGTTGTGAGATTATTGCCATTGTGTTTACTATGATTTGTTTATTCGTATTTTCTTATTGTTGTCATTCACTTGTGTAATATTTTATTCATGTATTATTATTACATGCTCATTGTTACATTTTTATTTCATGTCATCGCATCGTGAATCAAACTCAAACGTATTTATCCAATATGGATTGTTTTATTTTTACTCCAAACAAATGCATATCGTTAAGTGTTGTACTCGCTATTTTTTTAAATAGGGAAATTTTTTCAAAATAAGACAATATTCCGCATTTAGAAATTCGAGAAATTGTACCCTAACTTGTGGGGTTTCGATTTTCTAGTTAAACTTAAATAGCCAAATATCCTTTTGAATTTCAAAAATACATGAAATTTCAACAGAAATTAAAGGCAAACTTATTCTCAATGGCTCAAATGTCACATCCTAACTTACGGGATATGGCATATTGTTATCACGAGACGTGTAACACCCCCTAACCCCAAACCGTCTCCGAAACAGGGTCACAAGGTATTACCGGACTTATACACTAACATACGAATAAAAACGAGACATAAATTTGAGTTTCAATCTAAAACCATCTAATTTCCATCAAATAATTCTTAATATAGGCCTACGGGGCCCAAAATAGGTTTAGAAAATGATTTGGAATTAAACCGGGAACTTTCAAAATTTTACTTTGAAAACAGGGGCACATCGTCGTATGGCTTGGGACACCCCCGTGTGGCCAGCCCGTGTGGATCCCCATGGCCGTGGGGCCAGGCCGTGGGCAGATCTGACTTCCCCACACGGCCGTGTAACTAGCCCGTGGGCAAATCTGACTTCCCCACACGGCCTGGGCACACGCGCATGTGTCTTGGCCGTGTGAAAACTGCATGTTTCACCATTTTAAAGCTATTTTTACCCACTAAACATACCTAAAACATGCCCAACTCATTGACTAATAAATCTTGATCAAATGCCACTCATTTCATTTCCAAACTTAGTAAATATTCATTCATTCATTCCAAAAATTTCTTAAGGTTTATAAACCATATTTACATTCAAAATATTAAACATTTACAAGTGACAAACACTAAACCTAGTACATGCCACATTACCAAAAGATAGATACATCACCACAAGCTGGAGCTGAAGCCGGGATTGATTCGGATGCTGAGCTTGACCTTAACTTTACCTAACCTGCACACGGAAAACAACTGTACGCTAAGTATTGGAAATACTCAGTGGTATTATCATAATTCAAATATACAATTACAATCAAATATCATAACATACATAGATAGAAAATACTTTAAATATATAATTTCATGCTAAATTATCATTTTATCAATGTGACATTTTCAATATTCAAATCAATATCTCAACATTAGAGTTCCAACATTCTTGAACCTTAGGTTCAACTCTCAATCACATATACATATCCAATTCACATTTCAGTGGGAACCATTCAAGAACCTTATTCATGCCTCCAACTCATAACACATAATACCATTTCTCATTTCAATTCACAATATAGCTTTCACTTCCCATTCAATAATTCAAATAATCCAATTTGGATAACTTTCTCATTTCACTTATTTACCCCTATTAACATGACTCGGACTTTGGCGGATACATGGATCCAACCAAACACACCATATTGGCACCCAGTGCCTCATCGGATAGTTTGAAGCAAAGTTGACACCCAGTGTCTCATCGGCCTAGCCGAAGTAAAGTGGTACCCAGTACCTCATCGAATCTATCTGAAGCAATATGACACTCCAAGTGTCTCATCGACTCGAGGTCGAAGTAACCCTAAACACTTCCAATCCTATGGCATGCCAACTATATCCACTAAGCCCGACAAGTTAATAGGGTATCGAATTTCTTTCTTTTTTCAATCAAATTCACATCAATTGCACTTTAGCCACATTTTCTCACATATTTCTCAGTTCAAGCACAACTTGTTCAATTTCACATTATCACATATTTTCACTTCATTTCCTTTCTCAATTGATCAAAATCATTCAAAATCAATTTAATCACATTAATAGTTCAATTTCAAATCTCAAATTCATATGCATACCAACATTACTCAATTCAATCATATAATTCAATCTCACATGCATATATTTGTTCATCAAATAAATCTAACACACATTCAATTCAACATCAATATTTACCCCACATTCAAATTCCATACACATATTAAAATTAAACATTAAATAATAAATACTCGAATTATGATAATACAAACTGATAATTTCCCGAGCTACTCCTTGACCACTTTTTCTTTTCCCTTCGTATTTGATGTCTCAATTTCCTTGTTTGCTACGAAAATTAGCATAATTACAATTAATTAATAATACACATATTTCACATAAATTTCTAACTTTCCATACAACTTTTTCCTTAATACCAACTTTGTCCTAACCACATTCATCTTCTTCCTTTTAACAATTCACATCATTTTCTTATTCAATTTCCATCAAAACTTCCATACTATCAAATTTTCATCATTTTTCCATAGTTTCGAATTTCTTTCAAATTAGTCTCTAAAACTTAAAACTAATAGCCTATTTTACAATTAAGTCCTTAAATCAATTCAAATAAATAATTTTATCAAATTAATCCCTAATTTCATATTTTGTTCAACATATACCCTATTCAAAAGTCTATCATCTTTCAATATTTCCACAAAAACTCAAAAGTATTCAACTCTAAAGCTTCAAAAACATCAAAATCACAAGAAAATGGCTTAATTAAACTTACCAAATTAACTTGACGCGTTAAAACCCTAAATTTTCCTTTTTCTTTCTTTCTTTCTTTTTCTTTCTTCTTTCCCTGCTTTACGTTTTCTTTCTCTATTCTATTCTTTCTTTCTTTATTCCTTTTATTCTTTATTTATTTGTTTTATTTACTTTAATCAATTAATTATCATAAATATCTAATATAACAACTAATATATTAACTACATTTGTACACATACATATTATGACACATGCAATAATCCACACCATACATTTGTCTTTATCACAACAATTTAATAAAATATAATATTACATAATTATTAATAATTATTATTTTACTTAATTAATAAGTAAATAAATAAATATACATTTAATATGCATTTGTACCAATAGTATAATTACACATGTATTTATTCTATAAGACACACATGTCACTTTTATGGTTTAATTACTAATTTAATCCTTTAATAATTTTCTATTCTATAATTAAACCTTTGCATTCTATTCAATTTAGTCTTTTCTACTAATTATTTCTAATTGAATTAAATTCTCTTAATCAAAATCTAATTCAATTCATAACCAACCTCATAAATATTTTTAATAAATATTTACGGACTTATTTTCCTAAGACGGAGGCCCTAAGACTCGTTTTTCCGGTGTCCGAAAATTTTGGGTCGTTATATTTCTCTCCCCCTAAAAAAAAAATTTTGTCCTCAAAATTTACATGAAAATAGATGGGGGTACTGAGCTCTCATAGTTTCTTCCGGTTCCCATGTTGCTTCTTCTACCTTATGACTTCTCTAAAGTACCTTTACTAAAGAAACTTGTTTATTTCTTAATTTCTTTACCTCTCGTGCTAGAATCTCAACTGGTTCTTCTTCATAAGACAAATCAGGTCGGATTTCAATATCTTCAGTAGAAATAACATGAGAAGGATCCGATCTATAACGTCGAAGTATAGAAACATGAAAAATGTCGTGTATCTTCTGTAACTCCAGAGGTAAAGCCAACCGATAAGCTACCGGTCTAATTCTCTCTACTATTTCATATGGCCCAATATAACGAGGACTTAATTTACCTTTCCGGCCAAATCTCAATACTTTCTTCCATGGAGAAACTTTAAGAAATACTTTATCTCCAACCGAATACTCAATATCCCGTCGTTTCAAATCGACTTATGATTTCTGTCTATCAAAAGCTGCTTTCAATCTCTCTCGTATCTTTTTAACTATTTCCTCAGTCTCTTGAATCAATTTCGGTCCAATTACCTTTCTTTCATTCAATTCTGTCCAACACACATGTGATCGACATCTTCAACCATACAATGCTTCATAAGGAGCCATCTAAATACTAGATTGAAAACTATTATTGTAAACAAATTCAGCTAAAGGCAAATAACGTTCCCGACCTGATTCAAACTCAATGATACAAGCCCGAAACATATCTTCCAACATTTGAATTACTCGCTCGGACTGTCCGTCTGTTTGCGGATGAAAAGTAGTATTAAAACTAAGTCGTGTACCTAACGACTCATGTAACTGTCTCCAGAATCTAGATGTGAATCGAGGATCTCGATCTGAAATTATCGATGCCGGAACACCATGTAATCTAACAATTTCTCGAATGTATACCTCAGCAAGTTTTTGCAACGGCCAATCTGTTCTGACTGCTATAAAATGAGCTGACTTGGTAAGTCTATCAACTATCACCCAAATAATATTCTTTTTACTTGCTGACAACGGTAATTCCGAAACAAAATCCATCGTGATGCGATCCCATTTCCATTCAAGAATACTGATAGGCTGAAGTAAACCTGTCGGTACTTGATGTTCTGCCTTTACTCACTGACATGTAAGACATTTACCCACATATTCAACTATGTCTCTTTTCATTCCGGGCCACCAATACAAATCTCGTAAATTACGATACATTTTTGTACCTCCCGTGTGTAAAGCAAATGAACCATCATGTGCTTCTCGGAGTATTAACTCTTTCAATTCAGATTTAGCTGGAACACATACTCGATCTCGATACCTCAAGCATCCATATGTATCAATGCTGAAGTTCTCTACAGTACCACTCTGTATCATCTCTCTTTTCTTCATCAACTTATCATCTTCCAACTGAGCTACTCTAATCTGATCAAACATTATTGGCTTTACTCTAAACTCAGCCAATAGACTTCCATCATTACTGATACTAAGCTGTGCAAATATTGCTCTCAACTCAATTGCAACTTTTCTACTTAATGCATCGGCTACCACATTAGCTTTTCCCGGATGATAGTCTATAACACAATCATAGTCTTTTAGAAGCTCGATCCATCGCCTCTGTCTCAAATTCAATTCTTTCTGCGAAAGAAGATACTTCAAGCTTTTATGATCAGTAAATATGTAGCATTTTTCACCATAAAGGTAATGTCTTCAAATCTTCAGAGCAAAAATCACAGCTGTAAGCTCCAAATCATGAGTCAGATAGTTACATTCATGTGGTTTCAATTGGTGAGATGCATAGGCAATAACCTTTCCATCTTGCATCAATACACAATCTAGTCCACTTAATGAAGCATCACTATATACAATAAAATCTTTTCCCGACTCTGGTAAGGTCAAAACTGGTGCCTCTGTTAACATTTGCTTTAACATCTCAAAACTTTTCTGACATTGATCATCCCAAACAAAAGAAACATTCTTCTGTAGCAGCTTAGTCATTGGCAAAGCTATTTTCGAAAATCCATTTACGAATCTTCTATAGTACCCAGCCAAACCAAGGAAACTACGCACCTCAGATACATTCTTTGCAGCTTTCCACTGAACTATGGCTTCTATCTTTTTCGGATCAACTCTGATTCCATCCGTCGATACCACATGTCCCAAAAATACAACCTCTGACAACCAGAATTCACACTTACTCAATTTCCCACACAATTGTTTTTCCCGCAAAATCTGTAGCACTATCCTGAGATGCTGATCATGTTCTGCCTCTGTCTTTGAATAGACCAGTATGTCATCAATGAAAACCACCACAAACTGATCTAAATATGGCTGAAATACATGGTTCATCAGATCCATGAAAGCAGCCGGGGCATTAGTTAATCCAAACGGCATTACTAAAAACTCATAATGGCCATACCTGGTACGAAAAACTGTCTTTTGTACATCACACTCTTTTACCTTCAATTGATAGTAGCCGGATCTTAAATCAATCTTTAAAAATACTGAAGCCCCTTTCAATTGATCAAATAAATTGTCAATGCGAGGGAGTGGATACTTGTTCTTGATTGTCACTTTATTCAACTGTCTATAGTCAATACAAAGTCGCATCGAGCCATCTTTCTTTTTAACAAATAATACTGGAGCTCCCTACGGTGAAATACTCGCCGAATAAAACCACGGTCTAACAAATCTTGCAATTGTACCTTTAACTCCTTCAGTTCGGTAGGCGACATACAATATGGAGGTATAGAAATTGGAACAGTACCCAGATAAACCTCTATAGCAAATTCAACTTCTCTGTCTGGTGGCAAACCCAGTAATTCCTCAGGAAAAACATCAGGAAATTCGCAAACTGTTCAGATTTTACTGCATTGACTTCCAACCGAATCTGAATTAATAACATAAGCCAAGTATGCTGTGCAACCCTACTGTAACAACTTATTAGCCTTAATTGCTGACATAACACGTGTTGGCCTACTGCTTCGAATACCTTTTACCTCCATAGTGCTTCCATTTTCAACCTGAATACTAAACTTCTTTTTGTAACAATCCAAAATCGCACCATGTTCAGACAACCAATCCATACCCAATATTACATCTAAATCTCCAAATGGCATAATCAGTAAATCAACTAGAAAATTTTCATTCTGAATTTTCAACGGGCATCTCGGACAGATTTGATTCACTAACACCGTCTGTCCTAACGGACTTGACACCTCCATTGACATTCTAGACATTTCATGTTTCAATTTTCCCAGCTCAACTAATTTTGAATTAACATATGAATGCGAAGATCCAGGATCAATTAAAGTATAAACAGGTTCAGAATATAATAAGAATATACCGGTTACGACATCATGCGCATCATCTTCTTTGCGAGTTCTGACTACATATGCTCTAGCTGGAACTCGAGCTTCAGATTGCTGAGTAACAATGTCACTACTTCTTCTAGCACCACCTCCTCGAGATACAGAACCACCTCTACCCGATCCTCTACCTCTCGTAGTAGAGCCCGATCTCTATGATGTCATAGGTGTAACACTGTCAGCTTTCAGACAATCTCTAATAAAATGGTCTTTAGATCCACATCGGAAACAGCCTCCAACTAATTTCCAGCATTCACCCCTATGTTTCTTCCCTCAATATTCACAATCTAGAATAACAATATCTCGGGATGGACCTCTTACACTACCGGTGGACACTGTAGTTTGTTTTCCCTGACTCTTTCCTCCTCTATCTAATCTGAAATTTGATCTCCATCCACCTCAAAATTCTCTAGATCTTTTCGGTAAAGGATTCGAGCTTGTAGTCCTCATACGTTTCCCAAATGATTTAGGAGGTTCAGACTTTTTATCAAGCCCCAAAACTTGTCTATCATCTTAGCCCATTTAATCAAATCAACAAATTCAGTGATTCAATGAGATACTAATAACACCCTTATTTCATCTCTTAATCCCTGTAATAATCTTTTACAACTGTCAGCTTTAGTTGGTATGAACTCTGATGCATATCTACCCAATCGTGAAAACTCCCATTCATAATCCACTACTGTCATTTCACCTTGTTTCAGAGTAAAAAATTCTTGTTTCTTATCTTCAATATATATTTCCCCAATGTACTTCTTTTGGAATTCTTTCTCGAACAAATCCCATGTTATTTGATCAGTAGGTAAGTGTCGAATCACAAATTCCCATCATAGGTATACTTCACCCTGTAATAAAGATACAGCACACAACAAGCTTTCATGTGGAGTACACTCCAATTGTTGTAGAATTCTTTTTGTTGCTTCCATCCAGTTTTCAGCTATGGACGGATCAACACCTTTCAGACCCGAAAATTTCGTGGCACCATATTTCCTTAATTCTTTAATAGGGGCCCGTTTAGGAACAGGTACAGATGTGGTAGCAGGTACAGTCTCCGCTACTCGCTGGAGAGCATCAGCTAAAACTCTTAATATATCATAATCATTTCTACATTTTTCCTCTCTCTCCCTAATGTTTTCTCTTTCTACATTGAGAGGTTGATTTCTAATTGGATTCACGCTAGGTGTAGCTGATTCACTTTCATCTAAATCATATGATTCTTCATTCATTTCTTCATCTATATCATCAAGGTGTTCATCAAACATCTTTAATCTATAAAACAAAAACAATTAGATAGGTCAGCATCCAATAAACCCGACTCAGTTCTGACTTGACTGTGGCATGTACTTCTAGACTCACTTACAAGCTCAATTTAGTTCGAGAATCGGCTAAACCTATAGCTCTGATACCAACAAATGTAACACCCCTTAACCCCAAACCGTCACCGAAACAGGGTCACGAGGTATTACCGGACTTATACACTAATATACGAATAAAAACGAGACATAAATTTGAGTTTCAATCTAAAACCATCTAATTTCCATCAAATAATTCTTAATATAGGCCTATGGGGCCTAAAATAGGTTTAGAAAATGATTTGGGATTAAACCGGGAACTTTCAAAATTTTACTTTGAAAATAGGGGCACATGGCCGTGTGGCTTGGGACACCCCAGTGTGGCCAGCCCGTGTGGATCCCCATGGCCGTCGGGCCAGGCTGTGGGCTGATTTGACTTCCCTACACGGCCGTGTAACTAGCCCGTGGGCAAATCTGACTTCCCCACACGGCCTGGGCACACGCCCATGTGTCTTGGCCATGTGAAAACTGCATGTTTCACCATTTTAAAGCTATTTTTACCCACTCAACATACCTAAAACATGCCCAACTCATTGACTCATAAATCTTGATTAAATGCTACTCATTTCATTTCAAAACTTAGTAAATATTCATTCATTCATTCCAAAAACTTCTTAAGGTTTATAAACCATATTTACATTCAAAATATTAAACATTTACAAGTGACAAACACTAAACCTAGTACATGCCACATTACCAAAAGATAGATACATCACCACAAGTTGGAGCTGAAGCCAGGATTGATTCGGATGCTGAGCCTGACCTTAACTTTACCTAACCTGCGCACGGAAAACAACCGTATGCTGAGTATTGGAAATACTCAGTGGTATTATCATAATTCAAATATACAATTACAATCAAATATCATAACATACGTAGATAAAAAATACTTTAAATATATAATTTCATGCTAAATTATCATTTTATCAATGTGACATTTTCAATATTCAAATCAATATCTCAACATTAGAGTTCCAATCATTCTTGAACCTTAGGTTCAACTCTCAATCACATATACATATCCAATTCACATTTCAGTGGGAACCATTCAAGAACCTTGATTCATGCCTCCAACTTATAACACATAATACCATTTCTCATTTCAATTCACAATATAGCTTTCACTTCCCATTCAATAATTCAAATAATCCAATTTGGATAACTTGCTCATTTCACTTATTTACCCCTATTAACATGACTCGGACTTTGGCGGATACACGGATCTAACCAAACACACCATATTGGCACCCAGTGCCTCATCGGATAGTTCGAAGCAAAGTTGACACCTAGTGTCTCATCGGCCTAGTCGAAGTAAAGTGGCACCCAGTACCTCATCAAATCTATCCGAAGCAATATGACACTCCAAGTGTCTCATCGACTCGAGGTCGAAGTAACCCTGAACACTTCCAATCCTATGACATGCCAACTATATCCACTAAGCCCGACAAGTTAATAGGGTATCGAATTTCTTTCTCTTTTCAATCAAATTCACATCAATTGCACTTTAGCCACATTTTCTCACATATTTCTCAGTTCAAGCACAACTTGTTCAATTTCACATTATCACATATTTTCACTTCATTTCCTTTCTCAATTGATCAAAATCATTCAAAATCAATTCAATCACATTAATAGTTCAATTTCAAATCTCAAATTCATATGCATACCAACATTACTCAATTCAATCATATAATTCAATCTCACATGCATATATTTGTTCATCAAATAAATCTAATACACATTCAATTCAACATCAATATTTACCCCACATTCAAATTCCATACACATATATTAAAATTAAACATTAAATAATAAATACTCGAATTATGATAATACAAACCGATAATTTCCCGAGCTACTCCTCGACCACTTTTTCTTTTCCCTTCGTTTTCGATGTCTCAGTTTCCTTGTTTGCTATGAAAATTAGCATAATTACAATTAATTAATAATACACATATTTCATATAAATTTCTAACTTTCCATACAACTTTTTCCTTAATACCAACTTTGTCCTAACCACATTCATCTTTTTCCTTTTAACAAGTCACATCATTTTCTTATTCAATTTCTATCAAAACTTCTATGTAACTATCAAATTTTCATCATTTTTCCATAGTTTCGAATTTCTTTCAAATTAGTCTCTAAAACTTAAAACTTATAGCCTATTTTACAATTAAGTCCTTAAATCAATTCAAATAAATAATTTTATCAACTTAATCCCTAATTTCACCATTTGTTCAACATATACCCTATTCAAAAGTCTATCATCTTTCAATATTTCCACAAAAACTCAAAAGTTTTCAACTCTAAAGCTTCAAAAACATCAAAATCACAAGAAAATGGCTTAATTAAACTTACCAAATTAACTTGAAGCTTCAAAACCCTAAATTTTCCTTTTTCTTTCTTTCTTTCTTTTTCTTTCTTCTTTCCCTGCTTTATGTTTTCTTTCTCTGTTCTATTCTTTCTTTCTTTATTTCTTTTATTCTTTATTTATTTGTTTTATTTACTTTAATCAATTAATTATTATAAATATCTAATATAACAACTAATATATTAACTACATTTGTACACATACATATTATGACACATGCAATAATCCACACCATACACTTGTCTTTATCACAACAATTTAATAAAATATAATATTACATAATTATTAATAATTATTATTTTACTTAATTAATAAGTAAATAAATAAATATACATTTAATATGCATTTGTACCAATAGTATAATTACGCATGTATTTATTCTATAATACACACATGTCACTTTTATGGTTTAATTACTAATTTAATCCTTTAATATTTTTCTATTTTATAATTAAACCTTTGCATTCTATTCAATTTAGTCTTTTCTACTAATTATTTCTAATTGAATTAAATTCTCTTAATCAAAATCTAATTCAATTCATAACCAACCTCATAAATATTTTTAATAAATATTTACGGACTTATTTTCCTAAGACGGAGGCCGTAAGACTCGTCTTTCCGGTGCCCGAAAATTTTGGGTCATTACAAGACGAGTGAGCCTTTGATGTTCGTTTCAATTTAATTTAAGTGTTTTTAAAATTAACATTAATAAAAGAATCGTATTTTAAAATCTTTTCAAATTTTTAACTTTTGACACTAAGACATTAAATAATCAATTAGGTACCAATTTTGGGCATGACGAGAGTGCTAATCCTTCCTTGCACGTAATCGACTCCCGAACTCGTTTTCTCGAATTTCGTAGGCCAAAATTGTCGTTTTAGTAAATTGAAACATTTTATTAAAATGACCAAATTACGAGGTGACCCGATCACACCTCATAAAAAAGGATTGGTGGTGACTCGGGTTTTAATTTTTGTTTTCAAACAAAGTAGACTTTCCCTTTCAAAAAAATGGTTTTGACAACTTGGCTACTCTACCGGGGACAAAATAAGAGAGTCAAGCCGCAAATTGGTTATTTTGTCTTTTTGTCAAAAATTGAAAAATTGATTTAAATTTATGATCCTTTCATTGCATTTCATCCGTCTTTGTTATGGCCTTCATCATTTTGTTCGTGTTTGCTCTTTGATTCGAATCTCTTCGTATATTTCTTCATATTGCATTGCATAACTGGTAGATTATACCCTCTTAAGTGGGAGTGAGAAACTATTCCTTCGTGAGGTCTTCACCTCCGTTTAGGATAGTGGATCACTTTCAGGATGCATTCGTACCTATGTCTTCGTGATATTTTCATCTCCGTATGGCCATAGGAAAATGTATTCCCCTAAACTGAACTCGGTCCATATGCGCCTATAATGGGTGAGGATCGAGGAATCTACCGGTTCAGGTACTTTTACTCTAGAACCAAACCTCATATAGTGAACCTTAAGAGCCCACCTTAAGTAGAGCCGCACCAAACCCTAGTGGTCACCCGAATAGGTGCTCTATTTGTTATTTATTTCTTCTATACTGACATGTTTTGTTTTATTTTATTTATGATTGCATTGCATTGTATCATCATAGAAAAAAGGTGTTAATTCACATTTAGTTACTAAATCGAGAGCTTGTCATGGAAAATGGATTTTTTGATAAAGTGAAATACAATACGGCTGTCCGAATATGGTCCGAGAAAATGCAACGAGAAAAGGGTGATAGTCTGACGAAGGAATACACAACTTTACTTTATTGCTTGAGGATTCAAGCCAACAAAGATTATTCGGGAGTCGTCAACGTCCCGACCTTTTAAAAATAGAAGCTAACAAGCCTCATAGGGATGAGTGAGCAATGGGTCGCAACTCGAATCAAGCAAAAATGAGCTAGTAGAGGCATCCATTGGAAAGTTCATAAGATTTGATCTTAGCATCCATATATGAAGAAAAGGATCGATGTCTTCGCTTGGAGAATGAGGGCAATGCCGTATATGTGATCTGTTTTATGTAAAGACATTTGTTTTCTAGTAAAGTTATTCTAAAAGAATTGAATCAGAATCAACGCCTCTTTTTGAATTCATTTCATGCATCTGTATCCGCATTTTATCATATGCATTAAATTTCACAAAAAGACCCTAATTAATTAGAATTATGGTAGTTACCCTGGAATATCGTTACGGTACACGCGGAAAAATAAAAGCCATGGACCAAAGATTAGAGAGATTAGAGCAAATGCAAAAAGATATGCAAGACCAGCTGCAAGCGCAGATGCAAGAACAACTGGCCAAAATTCAGCAAAACTTGAGGGATCAGATGCTAGAATCCCAAAGAAGTTTGATTAGCCAATTAAAGTAGTTAATGGCTGGAAGGCTTGATAAAGGGAAGAGCCCTATGGTCAATTTTGGGGATGATCATGAATACCCTATCTATCCCATAAGTTATACCCCAATAAGCATCTAGGCCTAACCAGACATACATTCGCAAGGGGTACTCGATACTATCAGACCCCAACAATATCAGGCCGGTACCTTGGTACTAATAAACTACCTGACAAGCTCAGGTTCTAACCCGGGGGACAATCCAACCAATCCTGTAGTTCCTAATCTAGACGAAATGGCAGAAATAGAAAAAGCAAGGGTGGAACTGCCAAAACAACTTGAAAATCGGTACAGGTGGTTGGAAGAAAAACTCAAAGCAATGGAGAATGTTGGTTACCATTGTGGGGTTGACCCTAATGATCTGAGTTTGGTCCTAGATTTAGTACTCCCGCTGAAATTCAAAACCCCAGAATTTGAAAAGTATAATGGGACTAGTTGTCCTGAAGCTCATATCACGATGTTCTATCGAAGAATGACAGAATACATTAATAATGATCAACTGTTAATTCATTACTTCCAAGATAGTTTGATTGGGTCGGCTGCCAAATGGTACAACCAACTGTGCCGTGCCAAAATTCACTCATGGAAGGACTTAGCACAGGCTTTCATGAAGCAATATGGCCACGTGATAGACATGGCACCTGATAGAATTACACTGTAGAATATGGAAAAGAAGCAGAGTGAAAGCTTCAGGCAATATGCTCAAAGATGGAGAGAGGTAGCAACACAAGTCTAACCACCACTTCTGGAAAAAAGAAACAATAATGTTTTTCATCAATATTTTGAAAGCCCCGTTCATCAACCATATATTGGGAAGTGCTACTATGAGCTTCTCAGATATAGTAATGTCTGACGAGATGATTGAAAATGCAGTAACTAGTGGGAAGATAGACGTGGGAGAAAGAGTCAAAAAGTCAACCTCAAAGAAAAGAGAAAACGAAATGAATAATATAAGCAAAGGGTATTCCAAAAAGGTTACTATAGGTCAACCGAGGGCCATGACTACTAGCTACCAAGGCCCTTCAAGGCAAGAATCCAACTAGAGGCCAAACACAGAAAGACTCCAGTTCACGCCCACCCTAATAACATATAGGGAGTTGTATCAGAATCTATTTGATGCGTATGTGGTATCTCCGTTCTACTCGGAACCCGTACAACCTCCATTCCCAAAATGGTATGATGCGAATGCCCAATGCGAGTACCATGCAAGAATAATGGGACACTCAATTGAAAACTGCTCTACATTTAAAAATTTAGTTGAAAGGCTCATCAAAATGGGCATCATGAAGTTTGATGATCCATCAGGACCTAATATGGTAGGAAATCTATTACCTAGTCATTCAGACCCAATGGTAAATGTGATAATTGAGAGTGGAGGAAAATAACCAAAACCAATATTGTAGAAGTAAAAACCCCACTGAAATGGGTTTTGAAACAAATGATAGACATGGGATTAATCATTCAGAATTCGGAGAAGAGACCAAAAAGAATGATGAGCTATTATGAGTTCCACATTGAAGAAGGACATGAAATCCAAGAGCGCGTTAAATTCAAAGCTCTGGTGCAAAGTCTAATGGATAATAAAGACTTGAAATTCCTTGAAGAAGTCAAAAGCCCGAAAAGAATGTCGAGAAATCTAAACATTAACACCGTATCCGAAGAGTGAACCGAGGAATAGAATTTTCCAGGCGTCTGCCATTACATACTTGGGAGTGTTTTGAACAATAAGACTGTTGAAGAGATCTCTGTATTTTTTTAGAGCTAATTTAGAGTAACATTCAAAACATGCTTATTGCTCTAAGCCTAGGGGCAATAAGAATCCTTTTTTGAAATAAGCTTGTGTCCAACATCTTTATTTCAGTAAAATGCACTTTTTCTCAATTCAAGCAAATATTCTTTGATTATTTTCATTTCATTCATATCATACTATACAGATAAATATTCTTAGATTCTTTTGTTCTTTGGATCTTCCTTCATCCCTATAATAGGTCTTCAGATATCAATGATATGAGTGGCATTGCTATTGACTCAAAACCTCCTTTGGAGCAATATATGTGTCCAGAGAAACCTTAGGACTTTGAAGATGACGGAAACTGTGGCTTATCCCCTAGTTTGTTAAGGATGGTAGAACAAGATGAGAAATAGATCCTACTTTACAAAGAGTCAGTGAAATCCATGGCCTTCCTCTATGTGGGGCATGGATTTCATTGAGCCTATTTCGCCAAAAGCTTCTAGTGGGCATCGATTCATCTATGTAGTTGTCCATTACTTCACTAAGTGGGTGGAAGCTACTTCATGCACTAATGTCATAAAGTCGACATTTATAAAAAAATAGAAAAAATAATAAAAATAAAAATAAAAGGAAAAAGATCGTGGAGAAAATGATTGAGACTCATAAAGATTGGCATGAGAAATTACCATCTATACTTATCGAACGTCTGTCAGGACCTCCACTGGGGCAACGCCTTTCACATTGGTTCATGGAATAAAAGTGGTTTTGCCCATTGAGGTCGAGATTTCTTCTCTCTAGGTTTTGAAGCCAAATGGATCAAATCTCGATATGACCAAGTGGACCTGGTTGAAGAAAAGAGGTTAAAAGTTATCTATAATGGTCAGATGTACCAAAAGCGAATGATGCGAGTTTACAACAAAAAGGTTCACCCCAGAGAATTCCAGAAGGAAGACCTAGTATTTAAGAAGATCCTTCCTATACAAAAGGACTTCAGAAGAAAGTGGATGCCAAACTAAAAAGGGACCTTATGTAGTAAAGAAGGCCTTCTTTGGAGGAGCAGTGATGCTGACCAAGATAGATGGCAAAGAACCTGCCTAATCTTGTGAATTCTGATTCAACCAAGGAATACTTCACTTTTTTTAAAAAAATGAAAAAAAAATAAAAGAAAAGAGAAAAAAGAAAAAGAAAAAAGAAAAGAAGAGAAAAAAGAGAAGAAAAAGAAAGAAAAGAAAAAGAAAAAGAAGATGCCAAGACGAAAACCCGTAAAAGGGCACCTTGAGACCAAAAGGGTTTTGAGTTGAAAACCCAAGAATGGGCAATTCAAATTTTGATCAAGGGTGGGGGCATGCGGTAGTCTTGTCTTCTCCGAATTAAAAAAAAAAGGTAAGATGCTACATCTAGGGGCATCAACAAAGTACTCTAAGTCTTCTGAACACATATCAAGTTCAAAGGTTCCCCGAGAAGTTTTGTGCAGAGAAGCTCATACTGCGATATCTGGGGCACCTATTTTCCTCATACTCATTTTGTATTCCAGCAATGTTTGCTTTCTTTGATTAATCCATTCTTTTCAGATTTTTTTTCTTGATAAATTTCAGTTTTGTCCATCATTACGATCTTTTTCAATCATTTTGCATTGAAATAACGATTAATGGACAAATAATACTTTCATAAAAGGAGTTTTGCATATTACTCTGGAAGCTTCTAAATAGTACAGGAACCTAAAATAGGACTATTATTTAGAACTCACCAAACCTAAGGGTTGGAAATACTTAAGAAAGAAATGTCTAAATTGTGACTATTTCTTCAGATTCTCTGTCAAAGATATCAGCTGAACAAGAAGACAGGATATTACGTCAGTGATACAACCTTGATGAACAACGAATAATGACAACCCAAAAATTAAAAAGGGATCATTCTTATTACATTCTGCATTCATGCAAATATCATTCATAACACATCTAGTTAGGAGCATTTGATTTATTCTGATCATGGCATCCTAATCATTTGGCATAAACATAGGCCTATGAAATCAATTCTACAGGTCATGTCCTATAGAGGACAATGTAGCAAGATCGATTGAATTTACAAATTATGGCAGATCTTATCTTCTTGAAGTTGCAATGAAGCAGATTGAAGCCACCAACCTTATCTCCCTGAAGTTGCAGCAGAGCAAACTGAAGATAGCAGATCTTCTTTCCCTAAAGTTGTAGTTGAACAGATTGAAGCTACAAATTATGGCAGATCTTATCTTTCTGAAGTTGCAGTGAAGCAGATTGAAGCCACCAGCCTTATCTCCCTGAAGTTGCAGCGAAGCAGACTGAAGATAGCATATCTTATTTCCCTGAAGTTGTAGTGGAACAGATTGAAGCTACAAATTATGGCGGATCTTATCTTCCTGAAGTTGCAGTGAAGCAGATTGAAGCCACAATCCTTATCTCCCTGAAGTTGCAATGGAACAGGATAAAAATTCACAAACCTTATCTCTCTGAAGTTGCAGCGGAGCAGGTTGAAATTACCAATTCTTATCTCCTTGAAGTTCTAGCGGAGTATATCGAAGTTACAAATCTCTTCTCCCTGAAATTATATTGGAGTGAATCGAAGCCACAATCCTTATCTCCCTGAAGTTGTAGTGGAGCAGGTTGAAATTACCAATTTTTATCTCCTTGATGTAATCACCTAATTCTGCCCGGGCCCATTGGAAGCCCATACAAAACCAAAAATAAATAAATTAAATTGTTTTTTACAGTCCTTTTACAGAACCCAAATGATACAACCTAATTACAAAAGCAGCCCAATTAACCCTTACCCATTACCTTAATCCAAACCCAACTCGTGACCAAACTTAAGCCTACCCTTATCCCCCTACCGATTACCTAACCCATTACACCCTTTTGACCCAGCACTAAACCTAAATACCCTTGGCCCAAATGGCCCAAACCATTTTTAGTTGCTAGAAACCCTAGCAGGGTATTGCGCCGCAAGCATGCCTCTTTGTCTCCCGCTGTAACCAGCACTCGTCCTCGAATCGCGTTGCAATCAACGCGTGAATCATGGCCGCCACCATCAATCTTGCGCCATTCACCTGCAAGAGGAAGGAAACAGCAAGCAAACAAAAGGAATTTAGCAACAAATCAAGCAAATACCAAATTTATGTACAAAAATAGTGGCTATAAAGCCCGACTCAAACGATGTAATACGGGGACGATTTTCACACAAATATACGAAAGGATTCTTTTTTACGATTTTGAAGATACGCATGCAAATCTGTACAAAGAATTTGAACAGCGAAATAAAAATTTGTTTCTAAGAGGTGATTGATGATTTTTTTTTTCTTTATTTCTTTCATTTTACCTTTCAGTTTCTTTTTTTTCGTTGTTATATACGAAAAAGTACAAATAAGGGAAGGAATAAACACTTACCTGGAGAAGGAGCCCTCGAATCTTTGTTTGCTTCGTTAAGGCCGAAGCTTTGACGGGCATTCGGGGTCTGATTCGATGAGATGAAGACGAAACGGTGGTTGAGGAAGATCGGCCGAATAGGGGGTTAGAAAGGGGCTAGGGTTTGGTGTTTTAAGAGAATGGTTCCAATCGGTTTTGAAGCAGAGAAAAGGGAGATTTAAACGGGTCCAAAACGGCACCGTTTGGTGCCCAACCCGTGCACTTGACCCGATTTATGCCCAGGATCCATGTGTTTCTCCAACTAATGGGATATTTATCCCTTTAGTCCCTTACTTTTATATATTTTTAATTTTCTTTTTTTTTTATCCTTTTAATTCAGTTCGACAATTTTACTTTAATTTCAATTTAATCCCAAAACCTTTTAAAACCCGTGTACTGGAAACGGCGTCGTTTTGGGATTAGGGTAATTTACCCAGTGAGTCCCCAGGATTTTAATCCATGTTCCAATTAAGCCTAAATCTTTTCATTATTTTAAAATTAGCCCTGTAATTTTGTTTAACTTAAATTTTAATCCTTTTATATTTTTCATTTCATTTAAAATATTTTATATATTGTTTGTATTACTATAAATATTATTATACTCGTAAATATCTTTTTTATATTATTCTTATAATTATATTATATTATATTATAGTATTTATTATTTATTATATATTATTCTATCATATTTTACTATTATATTAGAATATATTCTATTTTGTATTATTTTCATATATATTTTTACATTATTTTTTTATATCAGTTATCATTATATATTATATACTATCTATTTACATTATATTGTTCTATAATTTTATATTTTATTATATATATTATTTATTATATTGTTTATATTTTATAATGTATAATTCGTTACTTATATTTTTTTTTTATCATCTATATTTTATATTATATCCTATTATTATAATATTTACTATATCATATTATGTATTATATTATTTTTTTATATTTTATTTTAAAAATTTATAAATTATTATTAAATATTTAAAGTTCATTTATCATTATATTATTTATTATTATATTATACTTTATATTGTTATATTGTTTTATATTTATTATGATCAATTATAATATGTAAATATGTATGTTGTATTTTATTATTTGCTATGTTGCTTTCATGTGAAATATTAGTGTGAATTATATAGTTTAATTTTAATGTTTTGTAATACGTTATCTTAATTGCATCATATTAAAATACAATAAATGTAAAAATGTTTTAAAATAAAGGCAATGTTTTTCGTATTTAGAAAATCGGGAAATAGTACCCTATCATGCTGGGTTGCGATTTCCTGTCTGTCCAAATACCTAAAATACACTTCTAAATGGTTTTATAAATTACGAGATGATTTTAGTCACAAAAGTTTTAGAATATTGTGTCCTATCATGCTGGATGTAATATTCGTATTCTTTTGAACAAAGGAATCTCGATTCTTAAATTTGAATTATTCTAATTTCAAAAGGGATCATACTTTTAAATACTTTTAAATTTTAGCATTGAAGACTGAAAGTTGTTCAATTTGGTACCAATTTTTGGGCGTTACGAGGGTGCTAACCCTTCCTCGTACGTAACCGACTCCCGAACCCGTTTTCTCGATTTTGTAGACCAAAACAAATGATTTTCAAACAAAATGGTTTGAAGGTGGTTCAATCACACTTAAACTGATTGATGGCGACTCCCGTTTTTAATTTTAAAGTCGAGACCCCGTTTTCTAAACCCGTTTAAAAAATGGTTTCGACACTTGAAATTATCTATTTTTTATATACCATTTATTTTTTAAGATGTTTTGTATATTACTTATTTTAAATTTCTTTTTACATAATATTTATTTTAAACTCATTTATATATAATTTATCTTAAATTATTTTACATATTATTTATTTTTAAATTTTTTCCCATGTATATTATTTATTTCAAACTTTTGCATATATTACCTATTTTAAAATTTTTTTATACATATAATCTGTTTTTATATTGTTTTGTTTATTGTTGATTTTAAATTTCTTTTTTCACATTATTTTTTAAATTTATTTATTATCATTTTAAAATTTGTTTTACATTTTATTTATTTTAATTTCCTTTATAATTTTTTTTAAATTGTTATATTTTTTTAATTCATTAGTCTTTGATTATTAATGTTAGTATTTAAATAGTGTATGTTATGAGATTATTGCCATTGCGTGTACTATGATTCGTTTATTCATATTTTCATATTATTGTCATTCACTTGTGTAATATTTTATTCATGTATTATTATTACATGTCCATTATTACATTTTTATTTCATGTCATCGCATCGTGGATCAAACTCTAACGTATTTATCCAATATGGATCGTTCTATTTTTACTCCAAACAAAGTAAATGCACATCGTTAAGTGTTGTACTCGCTATTTTTTAAAAAACGGAAAATTTTTCAATATTTTTCATTTTGGAAATTCGAGAAATCGTACCCTAACTTACGGGATTTCGATTTTTTCGTTAAACTTAAATAGCCAAATATCCTTTTGAATTTAAAAAATACATGGAATTTCAACAAAAATTAAAGGCAAACTTATTCTCAATGGCTCAAATATCGCATCCTAACTTACGAGATCTGGCATATTGTTATTGCGAGACGAGTGGGCCTTTGATGCTCGTTTCAATTTAATGCAAGCGTTTTTAAAATTAACATTAATAAAAAGGATCGTATTTTAAAATATTTTCAAATTTTCAACTTTCAACATTAAGACATTAAATAATCAATTAGGTACCAATTTTGGGCGTGACGAGGGTGCTAATCCTTCCTCGCACGTAACCAACTCTCGAACTCGTTTTCTCGAATTTCGTAGGCCAAAATTGCCGTTTTAGTAAATCAAAATATTTTATTAAAACGACCAAATTAAAAGGTGACCTGATCACACCTTATAAAAAAGGATTGGTGGCGACTCCCGTTTTACTTTTCATTTTCAAACAAAGTCAACTTCCCCTTTCAAAAAAATGGTTTCAACACACTCGATTCATCAGATCCATAAATGCTGCTGGTGCGTTAGTCAGTCCAAAAGGCATCACTAGGAACTCGTAGTGACCATAACGAGTCCTAAAGGCCATCTTATGTACATCAGCCTCCTTAACCCTCAACTAATGATACCCAGAACGCAAATCAATCTTGGAGAACATAGAAGCCCCACGGAATTGGTCAAACAGATCATCAATCCTCGGAAGTGGATACTTGTTCTTAATAGTCAACTTGTTTAGCTACCGATAGTTAATACACATCCTCATGGATCCATCCTTCTTCTTAACAAACAACACTGGTGCTCTCCACGAAAACACACTAGGGAAGATGAACATGCGGTCCAATAACTCCTGAATCTGAGCCTTAAGCTCCGTAAGCTCCTTTAGTGCCATTTGGTAGGAAGCGATAGACACCGGAGCTATACTAGGAAGAAACTCAATCCCAAACTCCACTTCCTGATTCGGACGTAAACCTGATAGTTCCTCAGGAAAGACGTCTGGAAAATTCCTTATAGTTCTAATGTCCTTAACAGTAGAGTCCTTAGAAATAGAAACACTTACGTAGGCCAAGTATGCCTTACATCCCTTCGAACTAGTTTCTTAGCCACCACTGCAAAAATCACATTAGATAAATAGTTCCAATGCTCCCAAATCATGACTACCTCAATTTCCTCCTCGGTTCTTAAGATGACTCTCTTACTCACACAGTCCAAACCGGCACGGTGCTTGACCAACCAGTCAATCCCCAGAATCAGGTCAAACTCCCCAAATAGAAACTCCATTAAATCAACCAAAAAGATCACCCATTGAACCTCTAACGGAACATCTCTATATAACTTATTAACGCATACAGACTACCCCAACGGACTCAGTAAAGTAACCTCACTCATAATGCTCTCCACTAAAATCCCCAAATTTTCAAACATAGTGCTAGTTACATAGGAATGCGTGGACCTATGTCTATCAATGCAAGATAAGGTACATCATAAATTAAAAACATACCCGTGATAACGTTTGGAGCATCTCTGTCCCCTTGACGATGTACAACATATATGAGAGTAGGCTGCCTTACCTCAATCTATCCAGCACCTCTGTCCGATGCTCTCTGTTAACAACCCATACCGTTACCACCCCTAGCCTGACCACGGCCCCTCTGTGGCTGTTAAACTACCCTCTGTGGTTGTACAATACCAGTACCCAGAGCTTGCATCTGATCGGCCCTGAGCAGACACTTCCTAATGTAGTGCTCCAGTGACCCACACCTCAAACATGCCCCAGTCTTCTTCTAACACTCGCCCTGATGGCGTCTAACATAATCTACACATGGCTGTAGTCTAGAAACAATAGCAGAGGGCCCAGCTCTAACTAGTCCATCAGATCTGACCTTTTTCTTAGGCCTCTGTATAGAACTCGAGGGCTCTGAATCCCTCTTGTTCTTACCCCTCTCTCAATCTTGATTTTGGCGCTCAGCGCGCTTAACATCTTCAGCTATCTTCGCATTCTCGACCAAAACAGAAAACTCTCGCTCCCTCTATGGAGCTATCAACACCCTCAAATTATCTCTAAAGCCATCCTCAAAGAGGACATACCTCTCATACTCGGATACCACCATACCTCACACATAGCGGCTCAATCTTAGGAATTCAGCCTCATACTCAACCACAGATCGGTCTCTCTGGGTGCGGCTCAGAAATTTCCTCCTTCAGGCATCGATGTAACTAGCTCCCATATACTTCCCTTGAAAGGCAATCTTAAAGAACTCCTAAGTTAGACGATTGGGCTGAGTGCCCTCCTTAACGGTTAACCACCACTGATACGCCTCATCCTGAATCAGCGAGACTAGACCCTTTAATTTCTGCTCAGGGGTGCAATCTAGATCATCCATTATCCTCTCAATAGCCTCACTCCAGTACTCGGCCACATTAGGGGCGACTCCAGTGATATCGGTAAAAAGCTTAGCTCCATTGGACCAGAGTCGTTTCGTAACCAACCCTCGACCCTCAAATCCAGTATTGGGTCCGACAACCCTCTCCAATATCCTTAGCATAACCTGGGACAATACGTCATCCCCAGCCATGCGATCTTGAAACCCAGTCTCAGTAGTAAGCGATACTAGCGTCTCACTCGTGTTCAGATTTGGCATACTACCTCGTGAAAAAGACTCAGCTCGAGCCCCTCTATGGCCTTTACCTCGGCCTCTAATACCTCGTCCACGGATACCTTGTACACTTATTTCTATTCAAATTTATCTGTATTACGAATTTTATAAATCAATTACAGTTTAATATTTATTAGCAAATGTTTTATGTAAAAAATTTTAGTAATTCAGAGTTTGTTTTCGTATGTCACAGTCTCTATTAGTTTTACTATAGTTTCAGTTTCACTACAGTTTTAATATATACTAACTAGAGTGTATTCAGAACAAACTATCTATAATATCAAATCAGAATTCAGAAAACTTACAAGATCGGCGCCAGAGACTCAGTGTACCGCATACCCAGTCAAATTATTTCAAATTATTTCAAAATCAGTTCTTTAAAAACTAAGTTTTAAAACCCAAAATCCATAACCGAGTTTTGTAACCTAGCTCTGATACCACTAAATATAACACCCCAAACTCAGCCTAGATGTTATGGTCGAATCTGGCGATATCACATGTCAGGGTGTTTGAAACTAAGTCATTGCGTCACACTTTTCCGATTTGACTATTTTTTAGTAGACTCTTAATATCTCTGAAAACCATTTGCTAGTTTATTCAATTTATGAGAAACATAATTCGTTGTGGAAGCTTTAAAAATCATTTATTTTAAGAAAAACTGAGAATAATTAAATAAATTCGTCCACTTTAGGAAAACCAATTTGTTTTAGTAAAAACTGTTTATTTGGAGAAAATTTATGATTAATGAAAATCTAAGTTTCCCTACGTTTAGCAGTTGTAAATCCTTAAGACCGAGAAAAAATCCCAAATTTAGCAAAAAGTCCAAAAGTCCCAAATTACATAAAAAATTAAACCGAATAAAAATTAAAACCATAAATAAGTATAAAACAGTTTCATAACCATGTGGCCACCACTGAGTCCTCTACCGCACCGATTTGTCTAAGACTGGGGATTACCTGTACACAATAAATAGAAGGGGTAAGTTTACGTAAACTCAGTGTATAATCCCCACAGAAAACAAGCATATAGTTAGACACAAAAAACAGTCAATGCAGTCTAAGGCCTAAGCCCATTACAGTTTCAGTAGCAGTTTGGGCCTTAGCCCATTTCAGTTACAATATCATATATACATTAGGGCCTTAGCCTATCACAGTAACAGTCATGCATACAGTAATCAGTAAAAAGAGTCCTACTCACTAACCCCTACACACCATCTCCGTCCATCCCTACACTCTATGTGGGGTTTAAAACGCCCACCCATTCTTACACTCCAAGTTGCACCGAATGCAGTACATAATAGTAAATTATAGCTAAGCTGCCAAATAATATGCTTAAGAGCCTTTCAACGCACTTCCTCCAAATATCGTCATCCCAACCCAATGCAATGCAACATACAGTATATGACATGCTATCACATGATTACCAGTTGTACATATAGTTCAGTATACATGCATATAATTATCATACTCAGCACATACATCACATGTTCAGTTCACACATTTAAGTGTCTGAGTATTGCTTACTAACCCTACAGTAGGTTCATAATCAACTTGAGCGACCTGAGCAACTTTAGAAAACATTTCAGTTAAAAGGGCTCACATGCCTATGGGGCTTGCCTGTGTGAGCCCACACGTCCATGTGGCCCATACAGCCCAATTTGGTCTTGGCTGTGTGGAACACATGGCCTAGCCCAGAATCTCACATGCTCGTGTGGACTACCCGTGTGGACCCATACACCCGTGTGGCCCATACGGTCCAAATTAGTCTAGCCCGTGTGTCGTACACGGCCTATCTGGACATCACACGGCTGTGTCTTGTGCACACAGCCTGGCCTCATCGATCACACGCCCGTGCCATAGCACACGACCTACCATATGCGCAACCACACGCCTGTGTAGCTGAAACCCTATTTTCTATATTTTCGGGTACACACCTAGTTCATTTTCATTGGTATCGCAATCCTAAGCCTCTAGAACGTAAAATTTGACCAATGTAACGTTTAATTAAACACTTATTTCGTCATTCAATCAAAAACCATCAAAATCAACAATCGATAATCTATCGAAACCCTTACCGTCAACAACCAAAATTGAAACACTTAATTCTCTGTGGATGCTGCAACCGATGCTTGCCACTCACCTATTCCACAAAACTAAAGATAATCCCCTTTAATAATCTATCTGTGGAACACTTAAATAATAGTAAACAACCACTTACCGATCAAGCGCGTTTAAATGATTGAACAATAAGGACCCTGAAATAGAAGAGAAATGAATGCAAAAAGGGAAGTGGAACATCCAACAAATAGTTTTTGGCAGAGAGGGAAAGAATGAACAACAAAAATTTGACCAAGGGGAAAAAGGGAAAAACCAACCTCAATCAATTTTTTTTCTTTTCAAAGAGAAAACCAAAATATCTGGGGACAAGATGAGTTACAGTAATTCTGGTAACTCCCCTATCCCATGTTTTACTCCCACTAACCCCTCTCTCTCATAATTCCAACTTGACTAAAACTCTACCTTTAGTAGAGTAAAATTTAATTCCCACGCTCGCGCAGTGATTCGAACACAGGACTTCTAAAACACCAACACTCTACTTATCTACCAAACCAGTAGGCCCATTCTGACATGTGCTTAAACCAATTAGTTAAAAGCCTACTAAACAAGAGTGAGGCTTTACTTAGAAAAAGAAATTCAAAATTTTGCCAAAGGCATGGCTTGAACTTAGGACCTCTCACACACAACAGAACGCTTAACCATTGAAGTAGACATATATTTTGTCATATTTAAACAGAAACATAAATAAAACTTTTAGGACGTTACATGCAAGCCAAAAGAATATGATTCTTTGCCTATATATGAAGTGTGGCAACATCAATTAGCATATTCATGAAGTTGTCTACGAACATCTAATTTTTGATGGCTTTATTCGAGGGTATAAAAAATGGATTTTTCATGGAGAGTGTTCACCACGTAGAATCTCTTCAATGATTAATCTAGATTGTCCTCATAATGCTCACCATCAGTTTGTTAGATAATATGACATGGAAGGTATGTTGCGAGATGCATTTAATATGCACAATCATGGTTTGCAATCGTTGTCACCTAAAATTATTGCATCTGATGATTGTGATATTGGTGGAAATACTATTACTGAAACAAGAAGAAGTGCTCTTGATGAATAGCCAAATAGAGAAGCAGCGAATTTCTACAAGTTACTTAATGAAATGAATGAAGAACTTTATGAGGGATCGAAATTTTCAAAACTGTCCTTCTGCATTTGTTTTTTTCACTTAAAATGTTTGAGAGGATGGATCGAAAACTCTTTTACACTACAGTTAGATTTTTTGAAAGATATGTTTCCGGTTGCAAAAATCCCTTATTCACACAAATATATGAAGAAATTGATAAAGGCTTTAGGCCTTGGGTACAACAAAATTCATAGTTGCCCAAATAACTGCATGTTATATTGGGGTGATCGAAAAAACCAACAGCCTTGTCATGTTTGCGATAAATCTCTTTGGATGAATAGGAATGTAAAAGATGTGAATGAGGATGAAGGTGAGGCACAGTTAAGAAAGAAGCCAGTAAAGATTTTGCGATATTTTCGAGTAATACCAATGATTCAAAGGCTTTTCATGTCGTCAAAGACAGCTGAGTCTATGAGGTGGCATCATGATTAACAAATCGGTGATGGATTACTAAGGCATCTTGCGAATTTTTTAGCTTGGAAATCATTTGACAGTAAATTTCCAAGCTTTGCAAATATTCCTTTGAATGTGAGGCTCGGGCTAGCATATGATGAATTTAATCCTTTTAAAATCATGAGTATTTCGTACAGTACTTGGCATGTAGTGCTTATTCCTTACAATATACCCCCGTGAATTTGCATGAAGCAATTTTCTTTTATCTTATCTATGATTATCCCTAGAGAGAAAGATCCCAAGAACGATATTGACATTTATATACAACCACTTTTTGAAGAGTTGAAACAGTTATGGGCGAGAGTTGAAACATATGATGTCTTGAGAAATGACAACTTTTATTTACGTGCAACTTTGTTGTGGACTATTAATGATTTCCCGGCATGTGCCAATTTATCTAGTTAGAGTACCAACGGACATTATGCTTGTCCTTGTTGTGCTACGCAAATATATTCGAAGTGGTTATATAATAGGAATAAGTTCTCTTATATGGGCATCATCGGTGGTTAAATGGAAACCATAAATTTAAATTTCAAAGGAATCTATTTGATGGTACTGAAGAGTTCAGAGAAGCTCTTGAGCAGACCATTGGATCTGAAATCTTATTCATGTTAAAAGATATCAATTTCAGTTATGAAAAGATGAATCAACCACCCAACATGCAAACAAAGAAAAGACCGAGGGAGGCGTATGTTGGTGATGTTGATCGGTAAAGTGATGATGAATATGATGAATAGATGATATTAATGAGGTAGACTTGTGGAAAAAAAAAAAGAAGTATTTTTTTAGTTACCTTATTAGGAGCATCACATTTTGCAACATAATCTTGATGTCATGCATAATGAAAATAATGTTTGCGAGAACATTATCGGGACAATTCTCAATGTCGATAGAAAATCGAAAGACAATCTTAAAAGTTGACTTGATCTAGTTGACATGGGAATTCGGCATGATCTTCATCCCCAATTACTTTCGAATGAAAAATCTCGGTTGCCGATTCTATTTTTGCAATGTCGAAAAAAGAAAAAGAAATGTTCTACACGGTGTTGAAGGATATAAAGGTCCTAGATGCGTATGCATCAAATCTATCTCGATGTGTGAGTCTTAAAGATCAAAAACTATATTCCCTAAAATCACATGATTATCACATCTTGATGCAAGATTTACTGCCAGTTGCTTTACGCTGTTGTATGTCAAAAAAGGTGATATTTTGTATAATTGAACTATCCAATATAACGAAAGCTATTTGTGACAAAGTTTTGATTGTTGAAGAACTTGAAAAAGTACAAGATCGAGCCGTCTTAACTTTACGTAACTTGGAGAAGATCTTTTGTAACAACCCGAACTTTAGGGTTATAGGAAAAGTGTATTTTCGGGTCTCCGTTTCTGAAAAATTGAATTAGAAAATATTTATTAAAAATAATTATGAAGTTAATTGAGTAATTAACTAGGCATTAATTAAGTGAATTTAGCTTAATTAAGAGAAATTAGGAAAAATGACTAAATTGAATAAATGATGAAAGTTGAATTGTAGATTAAAAGAAAATAAAAAGGATCAAAATGGCAATTAAGCCATACCCATGAAATGAGACGGTAAATGGAAGAAAAATCACGATTTTTCTTGAATTGTGTATATTAAATGTTATAATTGTTATTATTATTATTATGGTTTTATATTAAACTATTATTATTATTATTTAATAGATTTTATTATTAAGTTAACGATATTTACTAAATTAAATAAATTTAAATAAAGACAAATGTATAATGATAAAATTCTCCAAGTGTAATATATGTATTTGAACACTTGGAATATAATTGTATATTTACTTAATTTTAGAATAAAAGATATTTATTAAATAATTAAATAATGAGATTTTTGTTTGATAAATAAATTAAATAATGACAATTGTAATAAATTTATTGGTACAAATGTGAAAATATAAGTGTGTACAATTGTAATATTAGTATTTGATATTAAATAAGATATTTATTATTTAGTAAAGATATTTATTAATTAAATAATTATATTATGAGATTTTTATGTAATAAATATATTAAATTATGACAAATGTATGGTAAAAATTTGTGACATGTGTAATAATAGAAATGTATACAAATGTAAAATAAATATTGATTATTAAATAGATTCTTATTATAGTTATTATTGTTATTATATATATAAAAGAAACAAAAGAATAAAAAGAAGGAAACAAACAGAATAGCAGGGAATGAAACAGAGAAGGGAGAAAGAAAGAAAAGAAAAGGGAAAATTCAAGGTTTGAAGCTTTAAAGTTTAATTGCTAATGTTGTCTCGGGAAGTCTTGGCTAAGCAAGGAAAAATGGCAAAGACAACGAGGGTTAGCTCAGAAATTACGGTTTGTATTTCTATAATCCAAATCAAATTATTAATTGTTGTGTTTTGATTAAATATTAAGATAAGTGATTAAGGTGAGAATTATTGTGTTTTACACTTGAAATGGAATGATTTGGTATGTGATAAATTTATATTGGTTTAATCAAATTGGAATATATTTATTGAATATATATGTGTAAATGTGATATTGAGTAAATATGATAATTGGATTATTTTTTTTATATACATATAAAATTCAGCTTTAATGCCCAAGTAGACGGAATTAGAACTAATAGGATATTAGTGGCATGCCATTAAGGAACTCTAGCGCGCTCTCTGATTATTAGCACATTAGCGCTCTCTGATTATTAGCACGTAGCGCTCTCCGATTATTAGCACGTTAGTGCTCTCCGTTTAGCACATTTGTGCTCTCTGTATTGTACTTTAGTGCTCTCTGTTCATTAGTGCATAATAACACACCTCTGTATTTGTTCTGTATATCCGGTGTGTTCTATAAAGTCTACTTTGGGCCAAGAATATGAGATAGTGAACTGAAAATAGAATGTGAAATTTGTTGTAAATACATGGAATATACAAGTTATATATATATATATATTCATGAATTGAATGTGGAATAGATAGTGTCATTGTTTAAATGATATGTGAACAAATTATTGAAAGCTATTATACATAGCAAGTGATGAAAATTGAGTATTGTATGGTTTAAATGTTCAATTGTGTTTAACATTTATTTATACATATTCTATTGTTTTATTTTAAATATTCGGATTATAGAAATACCACTGAGTTCATACTCAGCATGCGATTTATTTCCGTGCGAAGGTTAAGTTAAAGTTAGATCGTTGAATCAGCATCCCAGGCCGATCCCGAATTCAATGAGGTAAAGCGTGTTAATAGTTGGTAATGGCATGTACCTAGGATGTTTTATGTATGTGTCGTTTTGGATTGTTAATGTATTGATGAAATAAGTAGAATTAAGTTTGGTAATTGTATATAATAGGACTTGACTAATTTAGTATGAATTTGAATCATATTGATAATATATGATAAGTGATTGGAATTGAGTATTGGATAATATATAAAATGTCTAAATTTAATAAGTTTTGAGCATATTTAAATGTGTTTAGATTGGTTGAACATAGATATTTTATGTAAATTGTCCGATAGGTCCGGTAATGCTCTATAACCCTGTTCTGGCGACGATTTGGGGTTAGGGGGTGTTACATCTTTCCACCTTCATTCTTTACTATTATGATACACTTGCTAATCCATCTCCCTCATGAGGCAAAACTTAATGGACCGGTTTTCTATCGATGGATGTATCCTATAGAGATATGCTAATATATTTGAAAAGTTTTCATTCATTCATGAATATACCTTTAATTACAACTTTTGATAATGTTGTATATCGTGTTTAGGTTCCTAGGCAAATTGAAGTCTGATTGTCGTAATAAGCGTTATCCAAAAGGATCAATTGCTGAAGGTTACTTAGCAAAGGAGTGTATGACTTTCTGCTCTAGATATTTAGAAGATGTTGAAACAAGACTGAATAAACCAAGTAGAAATGTTGGGCTCACTAATCATAACTTAGCTGAAACTTATCAATTTCGAAGTTATTGACAACCAATCGATGAAGTTGAAATTGTACACTTAGATGATAAATCTTGGGTACAAGCACACGGTATGTTCTTTTTCACCACGATTCAATTGAACCATTACGCAAGTTTTAGAATTTGATAAATATTTATCTTTTTCATTTGTTTATTTTCTAACCAAGTAATCCACTTTTTAACACAGTGAGTTTAAACAAGTCTTGAGATCTCGTTCATGCTCCCGAAGATTACAACATCGAGAGATTCGTAAGTTATCCACAGAATCTTTTCATGAATGGTTAGGGCAAATGGTATGCAACTGAAGCTTTTAATGACAAATAATAATGTTTTCGTATACCACTATAATTAATCAATTTACTTTCAATTCAATAGGTTTGGAGTGGAAAGGATGTCAATGAAGAAGTTAAATGGCTTTCCCAAGGTCCGAATAGAGTAGTAAAAAAATATAATGTTTTTCTCATTAATGGATTCAGATTTCATACAAAATCTCACAAAAGATTGAGGAGAACTCAAAATTGTGGAATAGTTGTTAATTCTTCAATTACAAATATACTAGTGCTAGGGACAGTAATCTTGTTGAGGGAAATGTAGAATATTACGGACTCCTTATGGACATTATTGAGTTTGATTACTATGGCAAACGGAAGGTTGTTTTATTCCGATGTGATTGGGCTTATGTTACTACTACTCGCATAATTAAAAAAGATCAATTTGGTTTTATAATGGTGAATTTCTCTCGATTAATTCACAATGGACAACAATTGATAGACGAACCGTATGTATTTTCATCTCAAGTCAATCAAGTTTTTTACTCGAAAGATCCAACTGATGAGGGTTGGTATGTTGTACTCCATAACACCCTTAGAGACTTATTTGACATGGGCAATGGAAGTAGAGATGAGATCGACGAAAGATCAGAAAATTTGCCTTTTACAAAACAAATAGTGATCAACAGACTACTATTGGATCTTCAAAATCCTCTAAATGCAAAAGAAACAAATAGTGATCAACAGATTGCTATTGGATCTTCAACTGTTCTGAAAGCAGTTAACGAACCTGTAGAAATTCAAAGTAATGTTAACTTTAATTTACATGCATGTTAACTTTTATTATTGATTTTTGTTTCAAATTCTTATATTATCATATGCAATTTTTTAGCCTAAAATGGTGAGAGGTGCAAAACTCGATGACGTACGTTATTAAAGGATTTATATGAACTAAACTCTGTGGAGCGTGTCAAAGTATCTAGAAATAGTCATGGTCAGACTATTGGATCAAAAGCTTGACTTTTAGTAAGATACTTTGGCATTATAGCAAGAAATACCAATCTGTTGCCAATCAACTGTGAGTCATGGCATCATATGCCTAATAGTAACAAAAATCAAGCTCTTGATAATATTAAGGTAATAATGTGAATGTAATTTATAATAATTTGGTTTAATTTTCATTTATATTTACTTTCTAAACTTGTGTTATTTGCAGGAGAGATTTGCTCTAGAGGCGTAACGCTCCAAAATTTTTTCTTTTTGTGAAATTACGACACAACTGTGTATCTACTTCAATAGTTAAGTGTTCTCTGTGTGTGTGTGTCAAGTTCAAGCCATGTCTTTAGCAAATTTTGGAGTTTTTCTAAGTGAAGCCTCACTCTTGTTTAGTAGGCTTTTATTAAATTATTTGTAAAACTATATCAGAATAGGCCTGCTGGTCTGGTGGTTAAGTGGGGTTTTGTAAAACTATGTCAGAATGAGCCTACTGGTCTGGTGGTTAAGTGGGGTGTTAGTGTGTTAGAGGTCCTGTGTTCGAATCCCTGCATTTGCAAGGGAATTATTTTAATGCCAGCGTGGGGTAGGAGTTTGATTTGACCAGGATTCTGAGTAGTTGTGTGTCGTAGGGAGTGTTTCAGCAAAATAAGGGATTGGGAATTTATTGGAATATCCAATTCTTGGTAGTTGTTGCAAATTCGGCTCTCCCCTCTCATTCTCCCAAGTTTTTGACGATTTTCCCCTTCACCTATTCATTTTTTTTCTCTTTTCTTCTCTGTTGCTCACTTTGAATTTTGCTACAATCTTGTCATCTTCCGGTGTATTAGTCATTCGGTTTTCTCTGTGCGTTGGTAAGTGGTGTAAAGGTATTGCAATTTAATTTTTGATTAAATCAGTTGGAAGGTAATAACTTTCTATTTTGGGCAGCAAAGAATTGTGAAGAGTGTAGTCGTCTTCGTGTTCTTTCAGAACTGAACTGTTCGAAACATTAGGGGTAAGTGTTAAACACCGGTTTGAGTTATTTTAGAGTATGAGCTTTCGGTGTAATCGATTATTAAACTAATTCTGGGTATTGTTACATTGATTTTAGGAGCTGGTAATCTCAGCAATGTTTTCGCATCGCAAACGATTCAGCTGCGTACCTGAAAATGCAGAAAATAGGATTCAGCGAAAGCTAAAAAAGTATTCTGTCGACACCACATGGACGTGTGGTCACCCGTGTGGTAGGCCTTATGAGGGGACACTGCCGTGTGATCGACGAGGTCAGGTCGTGCTCGTAAGACACGACCGTGTGATGGTTGAATAGGTCATGTGTGACATACGGGCTAGACTAAATTGGGCTGTATGGGCCACACGGACGTGTGAGTCCATACGGGTAGTCCACATGGGCGTGTGGGATTTTGGGTCAGGCCATTTGATCCACACGGCCAAGGCCAATTTGGGCCGTGTGGGCCCATACGGGCAAGCCATATGGGTGTGTGAGCCCATTTTAACTGAAAAGTTTCCTAAGGTTGCACGGGTCGCCCAAGTCGACTATGAACCTACTATAGGGTCGGTAAGCACTACTAGACCCCTATATGTGTGAACTGTCTGTATGATATTTGTACTGAGCATGTACACTTAACTAAATATATGTACTAATAATTGCATAATAGCATGTCATCTATTATTTGTTGCATTACATCGAGTGAGCTGATGATATTTGGAGGAAGTGTTTGAAAGTCTCTTAAGCCTGTTATCTGGTAGCTCAGCTGCAAATTACTGATTATGTGTCGTATTTCAGTACAGCATGGTGTGTAGGGATGGGTGGGTGTTTTAAACCCCACATAGTGTTTAGGGATGGTCGGAGATGGTGTGTAAAGGCTGGTGGGTAGGATTCTAATTTTCTGTTACTGCATATTATATCTGAGATGAGACAATACCCTAATTTATATCTAAGACTATATCTGAATGGGCTAAAGCCCAAACTAAATTTGTAATAGGCTCAGGCCCTAGACTGTATCTGACGGATTTCTGTTGAGTATCTATATGCATGTTTTCTGTAGGATTACACACTGAGTTGCGAAAACTCACCCTTTTTCTGTTTAATCTGTTCAGGTAATCCCTAGACTTAACGGTTTGGTGCATTGGAGGACTCGACGGTGGCCACACATATTTTAAACCTTGTTACCTTTATTATTTATAGTTTCATTTGATTATGGGTATTTTTATGTAATTTGGAGTTTATGGACTTTTACTTTAAATTTCATATTTCAAATTGTTTCTTTGGATTTTTATACTGCCAAATGCAATGAAAACCCGATTTTGAAAAAAACGGCACTTTTACCTAAAAAGAAAAATGAACGATTTTCTTAAACAAAATTATTTCCAAAGCTTCTGCTAGAAAGTTACGTTTTGAAACATAACAACGAACATGCATTTTTTGAGTTAAATAAAGGCTATTAAACTGGAATGGCCTTCACTTGATGAACTTGACTATAAATTCCATTCCATGTGACATTGCCAGATTCGGCCATAATGTCTAGGCTGGGTTTAAGGTATTACATTCAGTGGTATCAGACCCAGGTTGCAAAACTCGACTATGGATTTTGGTTTTAAAGAAAATTGGTTTCAAGGAACTGGTTTACAAAATATTTTAAATGATTTGATTGAGTATGTGGTACACTGAGTCTTCGACGCCGAGCCTGTAAATGTTCTGAAACTTTGATAAATTTTATCTGAAAATACAATTGATAGTATATTTTAAAACTACTGTAGGTAGTATACTGTGAAAACACTTTAGCTCGTGTACTATGAGACTGTAGGAAAATTGATAGAGACTGCAATTTATGATAACAAACTCTAAAATTCTGATACTATTTTGCATAATATATTTGCTAATAAATATCGAAACTATAATTGATTCATAAAAATATTAATGTAGATAAGCTTCAAATTCTACGATGAGCGCACGAGGCATTTGTGGATGGGGTACAAGAGGCCGTAGAGGGGATCAAGCTGGGTCCTCGTCATTTGGCAATATGTCTAATCTGGATACTAGTGAGATGTCGGTTTCACCTGCAACTGCGACTGGGTCTCAAGATCGCGTTGCTAGGGATGACGCATTATCCCAGGCGATGCTGAGGATATTAGAAAGAGTCGCTGGGCCCAATACTAGATTTGAGGGCCAAGAGTCAGATACAAAACAACTCCAGTCCAACAGGGTTGAGCTATTTAGGGGTGTCACTGGAGTTGCCCCTAATATGGCTGAATACTGGATTGAGGCCACGGAGAGAATCATGGACAATTTGGATTTTACCCCTAAACAGAAACTAATGGAAAGGACTCAGCCAGATCGATTGACTTGGGATTTCTATAAGTCTGCATTTTAAGGAAATATGTGGGAGCTAGCTACATCAATGCTAGAAGGCATGAGTTCCTAAATCTCACGAAAGGTGACCGATCAGTGGCCAAGTATGAGGCCAAGTTTCTGAGGTTGAGCCGCTATGCGTGAAGTATGATGGCGATTGAATATGAGAGAAGTGTCTGATTTGAAGACAGCCTTAGGGATAATCTGAGGGTCTTGATTGCCTTGCAGAGGGAGCGTGAGTTCTTTGTATTGGTGAAAAAGGCAAAAATCGCTGAAGAATTCAAGCGCGCTGAGTGCCAAAACAGGGAACGCGAGAGAGGGAAGAGTAATAGGAATTTGGAGCCCTCGAGTTCTGCACTGAGGCCTAAGAAAAAAGCCAGGTCTAATGGGCTAGTTAGAGCTAGGCCCCCTGTTGCACCTACTGGGATCTTGCCTTGTGGGCAATGTGGTAGAGGCCATACCGGGCGAATGTTGAAGGACAACTAGGGTATGTTTAAGATGTGGGTCTTCTGAGCACCGTGTTTGAAAGTGTCCGCTGAGGGTCAATCATGTGCAAACTCTGGGTTTTGGTACTGCACAGCCACCGAGAATAGTTCAGCAGCCACATAGGGGTCGTGGTTAGGTTAGGGGTGGTAACGGCATGAGCCGTAGACAGAGAGCACCGGACAGAGGTACTGGACAGACTGAGATGAGGCAGTCCGCTCTTGTTTATGTTGCTCATCGCTGAAAGGATAGAGATGCTCCAAACGTTATCACAGGTACGTTTTTAATTTATGATGTACCTTACCTTACCTTGATAGACATAGGTTCTACACATTCCTATGTAGCTAGTGCGGTGTCTGAAACTTTAGGGATTTCAGTTGAGAGATCTTCTAGTGAGGTGACTATTTTCAGTCCTTTGAGGCAATTTATCTGAGTTAGTAAATTGTATAGAGACGTCCCGTTAAAGGTTTAAGGGACAGTATTTCTAGCTAATCTAATGGAGCTTCTGTTTAGGGAGTTCGAGCTGATTCTGGGAATGGACTGGTTGGTTAAGCATCGAGTAAGTTTGAACTGTGCAACTAAGAGAATCACTTTGAAAACTGAGGAAGACAACAAGGTAGTTGTGATTGGGGAGCGTCGAGATTATTTGACTAATGTGATATATATGTTAATGGCAGAAAAGTTAGTTCGGAAAGGATGTGAAGTATTCTTGGCCTATGTAAGTGTTTTTTATTTTGAGGATTCTTCTGTAAAGGACATCAAAACTATAATGGATTTTTTGGATGTCTTTCCTGAGAAACTATTGGGTTTGCCTACGAGCTGAGAAGTTGAATTTGGGATTAACTTATTCTGGATACAGCTCTGGTGTCTATCGCTCCTTATTGAATGGCACCGAAGGAGCTTACGGAGCTTAAGGCTCAGATTCAAGAATTGTTGGATAGTGGGTTCATTGGTCCCAGTGTGTCTCCATGGGGAACGCCTGTGTTGTTTGTGAAAAAGAATGATGGGACAATGAGGATGTGTATCGACTACCAACAGCTAAACAAGCTAACGATTAAGAATAATTACCCACTTCCAAGGATTGATGATCTATTTGACCAGTTTTGAGGGGCTTCTATGTTCTCCAAGATCGATTTATTTTCGAGGTATCATCAGTTGAGGGTTAAGGAGGCTAATGTGCATAAGACGACATTTAGGACTTGTTATGGACATTACAAGTTCCTAGTTATGCCTTTTGGGTTGACTAATACACCAACGGCATTTATAAACCTGATGAACTGAGTGTTTTAGCCCTATCTGGATCAGTTTGTAGTAGTGTTCATCGATGATATCTTGGTGCATTCTAAGACTGAAGACAAGCATGATGAGCATCTTAGAGTGGTACTCAGACTCTTCGTGAGAAACAGTTTTATGCGAAGTTCAGCAAGTATGAGTTTTGGCTACGTGAAGTGACCTTTTTGGGACACGTAATGTCTGCTGACGGGATCCAAGTAGATCCTCATAAGATTTAAGCTGTGTTAAATTAGAAGCAGCCAAAGAATGTGTCTAAAATTTGTAGCTTTTTGGGATTGGTGGGTTATTTTCGATGCTTTGTAGAAGGGTTCTCATTGATCATAGCTCCGTTGACTAAGCTTCTGCGTAAGGGAGTTTCTTTTATCTGGACTGATGCATAACAAGAGAGCTCCGAGAAGCTCAAGACTATTCTGACTCAGGTTCCTGTTCTGATATAGCCAAAGCTTGGTAAAGACTTTGTGGTTTACAGTGATGCATCACATATCGATTTGGGTTGTGTGTTGATGCAGGACGGTAAAGTGGTAGCATATGTATATCGTTAGCTCGAAACTCATGAAGCGAACTATCCAACGTATGATTTGGAATTGACTATCGTAGTCTTTGTTTTGAAAATCTGGAGACACTATCTGTACGGTGATAAAAGTATTATTTACACTGATCACAAAAGCCTTAAGTATCTCCTCACTCAGTTGGAGTTGAATCTTAGCCAGCGTAGATGGGTTGAGTTGCTTAAGGATTATGACTGTACCATTAAGTACTATCCTGGCAAGGCCAATGTGGTGGCCGATGCATTGAGCTGTAGGGCTATGACTGATCTGAGAGCGATGCTCGCTCGACTTAGCCTATTTGACGATGGAAGTCTGTTGGCTAAACTCTAGGATAAACTGAAATGGATTAAACAAATTTGAGGTAAGCAGTTGGAGGATGAGTCACTTGGGTTGTGGTTTGGTCAGGTTGAGAATGGTAGCACTGCTGATTTTAGGTTAAATAGTGATGAGGTATTTTGTTTCCGTATTCGGGTATGTGTACCGAATGATGTGGATCTAAGACAATCGATTCTGAGGTAGGCGCATAGTAGCCCTTATGCTATACATCCCAACAGGAACAAGATGTATCAAGATCTTCGAGAGTTGTACTGGTGGCCAGGGTTGAAGCGTGAGGTTACTGACTTCGTTGCTCATTGTTTGACTTATCAGCAAGTGAAGGCTGAGCATCAGTTACCTTCGGGTTTGCTACGCCGGTTAAGATACCGCTATGGAAATGGGAGAGAGTAACAATGGACTTCGTTAGTGGGTTGCCTTTAACACCCACTAAGAAGGATTCTATTTGGGTCATCGTGGATTGATTGACCAAGTCTGCTCACTTTATCTCAGTTAGGACAGACTTTTCTCTTCAGAAATTGGCTAAGCTCTACATATTAGAAATAGTGAGATTGCATAGGGTACCTGTCTCGATCATTTCTAATAGGGATCCTTGCTTCACATCTCAGTTCTAGAAAAAAGCTACATGAGGCTCTGGGTTAAAGGATATGTTGAGGAGCTGTGTCATTGATTTTTGAGGCAGTTGGGAGGAGTATTTCCCGTTAGCAGAGTTTGCCTATAATAACAGTTTCTAGTCTAACATCCAAATGGTACCTTACGAGGTTCTGTATGGTTGTAAGTGTCGCACTTCTTTGTGTTGGACTGAGTTGGGTGAAGGATGGGTTCTGGGTCTTGAGTTGGTTTCTGAGACTGAAAATAAGGTTAGACTGATTCGGGATCGCCTGAAAGCGACTTTTGATATGCAGAAATCCTACGCAGATCTAAAATAGCGTGAGATTAAGTATTCTGTGGGAGACTTCGTATTTCTCAAGGTCTCGCCATGGAAGAAGGTTCTGAGATTTGGCCGTAAAGGCAAGTTGAGACCTAGGTTTATTTGTCTTACCAAATTTTAAAGAGTGTGGGACCGGTTGCTTATCAGTTAGAGGTACCTTCGGAGTTAGATCGTATTCATGATGTATTCCACGTCTCCATGTTGAGGCATTATCGCTCTGATCCTACTCATATGGTCCCTATTGAGGAAATTGAGGTTAAGCCAGTTTTGACATTTAGGGGGGAGCCTGTTTATATTTTGGAACGCGACATTAAGGTTCTACGGAGGAAATCTGTCCCCTTAGTGAAGGTGTTGTAGAGGAATCATAACACTGAGGGGGCCACGTGGGAGCTTGAGGATGCGATGCATCAGCAGTATCTCATCTGTTCTGATCAGGTAAATTTCGAGGCCAAAATTTTCTTTTACGGAGTAGAGTTGTAACGCCCCAAAATTTTTGTTTTTGTTTTTGTGAAAATGCAACACAACTGTGTATCTACTTCTGTGGTTAAGTGTTTTGGGTGTGTGTGAGAGGTCCCAAGTTCAAGCTATGTCTTTGGAAAATTTTGGAGTTTTTCTAAGTGAAGCCTCACTCTTGTTCAGTAGGCTTTTATTAAATTGTTTATAAAACGATGTCAGAATAGGCCTGCTACTCTGGTGGTTAAGTGGAGTGTTGGTGTGTTAGAGGTCCTATGTTCGAATCTCTACGTTTGCAAGGGAATTATTTTGCTGCCGGCGTGGGTGTAGGAATTTGATTTGACCAGGATTCTAAGTAGTTGTGTGTAGTGGGGAGTGTTGAGCAAAATAAGGGATTTGAAAGTTATCGGAATATCCGATTCTTGGTAGTTATTGCAAATTTGGCTCTCCCTTCTCATTCTCCCAAGTTTCTAACGATTTTCCCCTTTACCTATTCGTTTTTTTTCTCTTTTCTTCACTGTTGCTCACTTTGAATTTTGCTACAATCTTGTCATTTTCCGGTGTATTAGTCATTCAGTTTTCTCTGTGCGTTGGTAAGTGGTGTAAAGGTATTGCAATTTAATTTTCAATTAAATCGGTTGGAACGTAATGACTTTCTGTTTTGGGTAGCAGAGAATTGTGAAGAGCGGAGTCATCTTCGTGTTGTTTTGTAACCGAACTACTCGAAGCTTTGGGGGTAAGTGTTAAACGTCGGTTTGAGTTATGTTAGAGTACAAGCTTTCAGTGTAATCGATTATTAAACTAATTCAGGGATCGATTATTAAAAGGTCATGTTATCGGCGAGGCCAGGCTGTGCGCGTAAGACACGACTATGTGATGGTCGAATAGGTCGTGTGTGATACATGGGCTAAACTAAATTGAGCCGTGTGGGCCACACGAGCGTGTGAGTCCATAGGGGTATTCCATACGAACGTGTAGGGTTCTAGGTCAAGCCGTGTGATCCATACGGCCAAGGCCAATTTGCACCGTGTGGCACATGGGCATGTGAGCCCATTTTAACCAAAAAGTTTCCTAAAGTTGCATGAGTCGCCCAAGTCAACAGTGAACCTACTGAAGGTCGGTAAGCACTACTAGACCCCTATATGTGTGAACTGTCTGTATGATATATGTACTGAGCATGTATATTGAACTGAATGTATGTACTGATAATTGCATAATAGCATGTCATCTATTGTTTGTTGCATTGCATCGGGGTGGGCTGATGATATTTGGAGGAAGTGTCTTAAAGGCTCTTAAGCCCGTTATCTGGCAACTCAGCTGCAAATTACTGATTATGTGCCGCATTTCGGTACAGCATGGTGTGTAAGGATGGGTGGGTGTTTTAAACCCCACATGGTGTGTAGGGATGGTCAGAGATGGTGTGTAAAGACTGGTGGGTAGGATTCTGATTTTCTGTTACTGTATCCCTAATTTATATCTGAGACGTATCTGAATGGGCTAAGACCTAAACTGAATCTGTAATGGGCTCAAGCCCCAGACTGTATCAGACTGATTTTTGTTGAGTATTTGTATGCATGTTTTATGTGGGGATTACACACTGAGTTGCGAATACTCACCCTTTTTCTGTTTAATATGTTCAAGTAATCCCCAGACTTGACAGTTTGGTGCATCGGAGGACTCGAAAAGACCATAACAGTACTTTAAAGAATGAATATTTTAAGAAAAATATAAGCCTCGAAGAGAAATTGCGAAATATCCCGTCGGGAATGCTGAGGTACCAATAGAAAGATGTAGTTAGATTTTAGAATTCAAATAAAGGAGAGGTATTGCGTACTTCAAAATCTGATAATTATTTTGATTCATAGTATTTACTATATACGTAATAATAATTTCATAACGTAGGATCGTGAGCGAGTTGGAACTACAAGTAGGCAAAAACAAATTTCACGCACACAGCTGGGTCGAAAAGTTTTGCTTGTGTAACTGATGAGGAGATATTTTGAATTTATTAATTATGTCAAATATTAATTACTTTCTACTAAATAATATTTTTCCTACTATATTGTAGAAACTGTCTTCTAGTCAAAAAGTTAGATGCCTTCAGCTTTTTGACATTACACATAGAAAGAAACATGGATCCCTTATGACTACTGAAGCTGTAAAAATTATGGTATATTTACTTAATAAAATTTGAATTATTTTAAATATTTATTATGTTTAATTATAATGGTTTAATTCATCGGTTGTAATACAAATAATGCCAAGTTATGTTTGATTATATATTTCGTTTCTAACTCCTTGATTGATTTATCAGGAGAAACTAAAAGATAAAAAGGCAGAGTATGAAGCGATGGCTTCAAGTGATAGTTCTATTAATCTAGACAACATTGATAACCGAAATATTACTGAAGTTTTGGGTCCTGAAAGGTATGGTCGGGTTCGATTTCAAGGATATTCTGTTAGCCCAACCCAATTTTTGGATCTAGCTCGCAATAATACATGCATTCGACGAATCAAGCTCAAGCTAAAGCTTAGAGGTTAAAAGACCAGATGGCTCAAATGCAAGCAAGCACAGTTGAGCAAATTGCTCAACTTAAAGTAGAGGCATCACTGAGAGCAACAAAGGCTCAAAGAAAATATGATGAACTCCAGCTACAACTTAAAGTGGATGTAGCAGTGAGGGAAGCAGAGGCAGCAGCAAGGGCAGCAAAGGTAACAAGAAAATATGACGAACTCTAGCTACAGCTTCAAAATATGATGATGATGATGTTTCAACATAATCAATCGCAAAATCTACCATATTAAACTTTTGTTTTCTTATTGTAAGAATATCTTAACAATAAAACTTTTGAATATATTTTGTTATTTCATTTATTAATTTAGATCATATACATATTTCTTTTTTGATAGTATCATTTAGATTTGAAGTTTTTGGTTGGATTTGAAGTTATAGAAAAATATTTTTGAAAATTCGGGTTCTATATGAAATAAAAATAAGTTGGTAAAATTTGTTAATGTTAACGGCGCTTTTCCCACAAATACCACTAAAGAACATGATCTTTTGTGGCGATTCTAGCTACAAACGCCACAATATGCTCGACTCTCTTGCGGCATCTGTAAAAAAAAAACATCGTTAAAAATCATGTTCTTTAGCAGCATTTGTAGTAAAAGCACCGCTAAATATCATGTTCTATAGCGGCATTTGTGCGAAAAGTGCCTCTAAAGATCATGTTCTATAATGGCGTTTGTAGGGAAAGCGTTGCTAAAGATCATGTTCTATAGCGGCGTTTTTCCACACAAATGCCGCAAAATTTAACGGCATTATCTATAACGGCGATTTGATAAGCGCTGCTATAGGGCCAAAAAAGGCCGCTTAAACCTATTTTGCTATAGTTATCCCACTTTTTTTTTTTACTATACTAAGGTGATGTTAATATGAGAAATATTTTTTTAGAAAAAATATTTTCTCAACCATATTTTGAAGCCTTGAATGTCTTAAATTAAAAATTTGTGAGCTGTCTATGGTGTGTCTAGTACCATTTTCTCAAATGTTATCATACTTTACAATATAGTACAAGAAAACATTTCCTATTTGCATAATTAGCATCGACCTTATAATATTTGGGTTCATAGACCAAATAATTTGTAATTTTAATTATAAAAATTTATATAAACTTAATTTGGAGAAATATTTATGTTAGGTTTTTTTTATAATACATAGATTAAGTAAAAAAATATAAAATTTATAATATATAACCTTTATAAAAAAAAATTTATAAATTATCCAAAACTTTCTTAGCACTTCTTATAAATAATACATTTTTTGTCATAATTTTAGAAAGTTATTTTTTAATAAATAAGTTAAGATAAAAAAATTATAATATTTTTATGAATATATAAGTATATTATTTTTATAATATATAGAGTGAACATATAAATAAGTTATGGTCAAGAAGTAAATAAGTTATGTTCATACTTCTTGGTTATAACTTTTTATAAAGAAATATATTATAACACTTTTATAACATGTAAAATAAATTTTATAATAAATTTTTTGGCCATAACTTTAGAATTTTGTAGTATTTAAATAATATATTTTTTTGTTATAACATTATAAAATACACAAAATATTTTTATAATATAATTTTTAAGATTTATAATATATATATATATATATATATATATTTGCCATAACCATCCCAAACATTTGTATGTTTTCATGCTTATAATATAATTTTTATAACTTGTATGAAAATATTTTTTTAAATTAAATTTGGATGTAATTACCTGCAATTATTCCGATTCTCACCCTCTCCTCTAAGAATTGGTAAGTGTAATTGGGGTTTTTCAATTAAACCCAATTCGGTGAGACCCACAAATTATAATGATTATCCAAACATGTCATCATTGTGTAATTACAAACAATTACACTCAAATCTAATTATTAGGTGGCTAGGTTTGGAAAGTCACCTAGTAATCGCATTTCGTTGTAATTGCTTGTAATTACACAAGAGTGGCATGTTTAGAGACCATTATAATTGGTGTGTCTCATCAATTACACTTTCCAATTCTTAGGGAGAGGGTGAGAATTGGAGCAATTACACAAGTTATTACATTCAAATCCAAATTTTAAAAAATCTTTTTTATACAAGTTACAAAAATTATATTATAAGCATGAGCACATTATGAGTGTTTGAGATGGATATGACAAAAAATTTCTTATATTAAAAATCCTAAAAAATAATAGTATAAAAATAATTTAAGTATTTTATAAAGTTATAAAAAATTATATTATATAAATCCTAAAAAAGTAAGCTTTGGCTAAAAAGTTTATTATAAAAATATTTTCATGTTGTAAAAGTGATATATTATATTTATTTATAAGAAGTTATGGTCATAACGTATTTAAGTGTCTATGCTATATATTATAAAAATAAAATACTAATTTATAAAAAAAAGTATAATTTTTTTATCATAACTTATTTATAGAACAATTTTCTAAACTTTTGAAAAAAAAATAATTATTTATAAAAAGTGTTATGAAAGTTTTGGGCAATTCATAAATGTCATATATTATAAATTTTATATTATTTTTAACTTAATTTACATATTATAAAAATGAATATAACTTAGCAAAAAAAATTCAAATTAATTTTATATAAGTTTTTATAATTAGAGCTACAAACTATTTGGATTATGAACCTAAATATTTTAAGGTCGATGTTAATTACGTAAATACAAAAATATTTTATTGCACCATATCATGGGGTATGATACCATTTGAGAGAATGATGAGAGACACAAACACCATAAATAACTTATGAACTCTTTAATTTTAGACAATCAAAGTTCCAAAATATGATTGAGAAAATATTTATTGCTCTAAAAAATTATCTCATATTAACATCACCTTAGTATAGCATAAAAAAACAAAATTAGATTATATTAGCATGTTACATATTTCATAACTTTAATTATAAGTGGAATTTAGATAATTCATACTTCGAAATGTATATGTAAGAAGGAGATTTTAATAATCTTAATGATGCATATCAAAATTCAGATAAAATTGATGATAAGGAGCATATATTAAATATTAAAGAGGGAATAACCGAACAAATATGCACTAGAACAATTAGATCAAATTACATATGATGTTTATTTTCTTGTTATTTTTATTAGTAATAGTATTATCAATCACTTTTTTTAAACTAACATAATACATATGATGATTTAATTTTAATTTTTGTTATTTTTTATAGTATTTAATGTTTTTTTTAAAAAGATAAATTATGTAACTGTACAATTGTAATTTGTGCTATCAAATATGACATAGGAAATTACAATGTAATTACATTCTGTCAGCCAAACACGTTTAGAGAATTACAATTCTTTGTAATTGCAAAAGAATACAATTACTGTCCTAATAATTACACTTTTATTTAATTATTTTGTGTTACCCAGATAGACTCTACCTACCATATTTTCTTATTTTGGTTGCTTGAGGGTTTGTATATCTCTTGGTTGTTTTTGGATGTGTTCCTAAGCTCTATTTATATCAACGAAGTGAATTCTAATTGTTTATAGTCATTAGGGAAGGTAAGAGAAGTTAAAAGCATCAAAAACGCAAGTTATTACAGCTTTGGACGTTGAGGTATTGATATTTAGGAGTATATTGATATTTTTGATAAAGATAGTCATTAGAAACATTAAGTATCAATATCATAAAGGTAGATATCGATACTTTTAGGTAGTTATTAACACTTCAAGAACAAATATTGATACTTTACTCTTTCAAAAAAATTTATAGCTACTAATATTTCAAGATATCGATATTTGAGTGATGATATCTATATTTAAAGGACTAGGTATTAATACTTTACCTTTTAAAAAGACTTGTGAATACTGGCCTAAGGGGTGTTGATACTTAAGAATCATGTGTCGATATTTAATTAGCTACTCCAATGCTTTAAAAACTTTTTTAAACTCTTTAAAATGAATTCAAATCAATTTAAAAATATTTTCACCATTTTAAGTCAAATTGTATTGAAAACATGATTTTTGAGTATTTATAATAATTGAAAATATATTCTAAGATGTTTCTTTTGTATTCCAATATAATTAACTAAAGAAATAATATGAAAATTTTATCTTATATAAAAAATGTTATAAATCAAAATTAATATGATATCGTTAAAGAAATATTTTTTATAATATTTCTAATTATTTTCATTATTTTAAGTATAAAATATTTATTTTTACATTATAAAAATTAAAATTTTTATAAAATAAATAAATAAAAATTTTAATTTGAGTTAAATAACCACAATTTTTTAACTTGTAAATTAAAATTTTAAAAATGGTCGATACACCAATTCAAGCTGGTTTTCTATTTCTCAATTTTTTTTCATATACTTTTGTATGATTATTATTTTAACGATCCAACCATCATATTTCATATTCTATTCACATAAATCATGCATGTCAAATTTGATGTAAATTAAAAATATGCAACTATTTATTTTATATAAAAAACTTTAAAATTGTTCGATAAATATTAACATATACACTATTATAAATCAATATGATAGAAATATCAAATCAGTTCAAAACTTTATATAAATGACAAATACAATTATATTAATAAATTCAATAATTCGATCATAAAATATTAACCATGCAAAAATATACTACTTTAATTTTACATATGTGTAAATAAATCCATTCCTATATATATTATTTTAACCCATTAAAAAGCTCAATGAAAATAAAAGATGGCAAATAACTGTGTATTTGATTTTTGATGTCACTAATATAATAGTACTTATAATAAATGGACAATGATTAAAATTAACCAAAAACACTTTCAAGAGCATCCATAGACACTACTTGAAAGCTTAAGGTAGTGTGAGTGATCAATTCTTCCCCTCTAAACAAAATCATTGACCACTAAAATTCTTCACTTTTCAAAGGTACACCCTCAAGGATATATTTATATAACCTCGACACAACCCAAAACAACCTAAACTCGAAATAAATAAATAAATAACCCATATATGCTTTAAGAAGAGTATCTAGTCCTCTTATGTGACTTCTTTGGAGAAATTAAGATGGAGGTGTATGGCTTAATTGCTTCACGCTTACTGCCTTTACTGACTGATTCCGATTCTTCTTCGGGTTCCTCGTCGTCGCTATTAATGTTGCTAGGAGTGGTCCTGTTTTGGTTTGCTCTACGCTGCAAAAGGAAGGCATTGTAATAGTAACAAATAAGTTCTTCCCTACTTTTGTTCCGGAAATACTTGTAGATCTCGTCCCAGAAAGATTTGTCTAACGACGGCGAATTTGACTTTATGATAGACGAAAACATGCTCTTTTCTTCTTCACCCCAAGCAATAGCAACATATTCACCCATCTGATCAAAATTCCATTTGTTGAAAGCTGAACCTAGCTCAAGCTTGATTTTCATTCTTTTCTGGCTAACATGAAACCTTACACATTGTATAGAATTTTGAATATGGCAACCACATGAATCCGGTCTTCCTTTCCCGATACGATCAAGTTCAATAAAAGTCCTGTTTTCTTCCTTCTCCAATGGCCAAACACGAGTCCCTAACCATTTTGAATCACTTTCTGAAACTACCCCTGTCCACTCTGGTACCTCAACTTGAAATAATGGGCCGATAGGAACTTGAATGTCGACGTCGTAATCAAACACTGACCCTGGGGTCGCAGTGTCACAAATTCCATGCAAATGTTTGCCGATCCCTATCGTAGAACCGTCCAAATCACTATGATTCCCTGAGGAGGGTTGTGATCGATCCTGTCCTTTTGAAGTCATTTTCCCAAAAAAGACCTTCCTTGTGCAACTCAGCCTCTCTCTAAGGTTATACCCGAATTTCCCATTATCGTCATCATACATGAAGGGATGCATCTTCTGGTTTTTCTACAGAGTAAGCACACAATGAAATAAATAAATGTTTATGGAGACCAATAAATAGCGCAATACACAACCAACAAGGAAAATATATGTATGGTTTTGGCTAATAGCATTATCAACATAACCATTATCTTACATAGTAAGGCTAATAAGAAGACAAGCCACAAGCAAAGAGTAATATTTCAAGCTCGGGAAAATTGGATAATTGTCAAATTAAACCCCGAGAAAAGCTGAAGTCAAACAATATGGCCCAACTTAAATTTATTTAAAACCCCTTTTAACCAAACTCAAACTAAGCCATCTGCAATCGTTATTTAGTACTACGAAAAAAAGAATACTAACTGTACGTTATTCAAATGATCTCACAAAAGATGACTGCAAAATGCATAAATTCCAAAAGAAACTTCAACCTGCAGACAATTTTTTATGATTAAAAAGAATGATGAAGCCAAACATGTCCGTAACTGATAATAAAATGAAAAAGGGATACTGATTTACCACTTATCCTTGAATAGATACGCAATTTTACCATGAGAAGTTTCGAATATCGATAAAAAACAATCACAAGTTTGACAAAAGAATATTATGTGAGAGTCTAACAAAATATTCTTTCTATTTTTTTTTTTAACCAAATTAGAGAGTACAACGGAAAATTGCAATCATGAGTGGTAGATTTAATCTATCATCCTAAGTAGTGGTTAATTTGAACCTAATCCCCAAAAAATAGTAGCATAGCTTTTGAATGACCACAAAGCCAGAAATTTCAATGTCAAAAAGAATTATTTGAGAGAAGTTAATGCAATGGTTTTCTTTAAAAAAGACAAACTACTTATACAACAATGTGGGTGAGGAACTGAATAAGAAAGGAAAAGAAAAAAGAAGTTATATATAAGTTAGAAATGAGAGAAAATGGAAAGTTACAGGTGGGTAATTTTATAAATTAAATAGCCCTAAATTTTGAAGATCATTAATGAAAATTAAAAACCTTACCACACGCACATGCATGGGGAAATCATGTATTTAAAACGAATTTTAAACAAAATAACACACGAGACTAAAAATATTAAATGAATACAATTGTTTATCATTATTTTGTCATCAATCTTGAGTTAATATCAAGTTAACTTATAACACTAATTCAATCAACAACATTATTAATATACACAAATATATAAAAATTTAGAACGCAAATATAAGTTATTAAAGTTTCAAATAAAAAATTAAAATTGTTTTAGTTCAAATGATAAATGAAAAATTTTTTATATGCATATCAAATCTCATGGATAATTTTTTATTGAATTATAAAAATATAAAAAGATGAAAACACCCGTATAATCATATAACTTACTTTGCAAATACAATGGTTTGTTGGTAATTCCCTAACTGAGTTGGAATCCAGTTGGTAAGTGACATCAACTCAATAAAAGGTTTAATCAATAGTATAGATATTTAAAATTTTATGTTAAACAACACTTAAACCCTTTATCTAGTATTTTCCAAAAAATAAGTTCTTTTTTGTAAGTTTCCAACCCGTGACACCAAACTCAATCAGAGAAATTATATTAAGAATTGGATAAAAAAATTTATATATAAAAAAGTTTATATATGAATTGTTTTTATTAATTTCATATAAAAATATAAAAAGAAAAAAAATACTCCCATAAAAATATAACTTAATATATAGAAAATTATTTTAGTTATTTTTCAACTAAGTTAGTACATGTCTGACTAACTCATAACATCAACTCAATCAAGAATTTGAATATAATATAAATAGATATTATATATAAAAGTCAATTATGAAACAATTATGAAAACATTAAAAGCCCATTTTTTTTAAATATCAACAATTATTATTGTAAAAGTTGTTTATGACTTTTAATATTTTATACAATATCTTAAAAGAACTTAATACTCTTTTAGAAAAAAAAAAAAAAAAGCTTCAATCTTAAAATTTTTTCAATTTTTAAAATAACCATCCACTCCCATAAAAACAATTTCACTCAAAATAAAAAAAAATAAAACCATCAATAATTTAAAAAAACTTATATACGATCAATTCTATCACACACGTATGCATGTAAAAGTTATGTATTTAAACTACAGGGTGTATTTAAAAATAACATACAATAATGCAATATGTAAAATATTAAAATGAAAAAGTTAGATTAAATTAGGAATAAAACAAAATTTAAACACATTTTTTACAATATCTTAAAAGAACTTAATAATCTTTTAGAAAGAAATTTCATCCTAAAAATTTTACTATTTTTAAAAATAATTATCCACTTCCATGAAAACAATTTCACTCAAAATAAATAAAACCATCAATAATTTAAAAACTTACATGTATATTAGAAATTCTATCACATACGTAAGCATGTGAAAACAACATATTTAAAATATAAGGGTGTAATTAAAAATAATATACAATAAATAATACAATATATACAATATTAAAATGGAAAAATTAAATTGCGAGTAAAACGAAATTTAAACACATAAAAACATTAAATTAAGAATATTTTATACAATATCTTAAAAGAACTTAATATTCTTTTAGAAAAAACTTCCTAAAAATTTAATATTTTTAAAATAACCATCCACTCCCATAAAAACAATTTCACTCAAAATAAATAAATAAAACTAGGGGTGAACGTTCAATCGAATCAAGCGAAAAAATTTCGAGTTAACCGAGTTGACAAGTCCTATTTTATCATCTAACTAGATTTAAAATTTTTTCGGATCGAGTCGAGTGAAATTATTCAAGTTATATTAAAAAAAAAATAAACATATCAAATTAAAATCTTGTTACAGCATAACTAATTTCACATTAGAACATATAAATTTAAAATGATATATTTTTAAAAACTTTTTCAAAGTAAAATAATAAAAAATACTATGATAAACTTAAATTATTAATTAACTTATTTAGATCCCCAAAATTATTATTTTAGAATATTTTAAATTCTTTAAATTCATACATTTTTTAGAATTTATTTTGAAATTTTTATAAATATTTTAAATTTTAAAAATTATTTTAAATTTTTGAAAATTATTTTGAATTATTTTATAATTTTTGTTAAGAGAAACCAATATTCTGATTTTTAAACTTGACAGAGACTAAAAAAGTATTTATAATGATCTATTATTCGAATTGTAAAATTCAACTCGATTCAAACTTGAAACTCGAATTACTTATTCGAGTTGACTCGAATAATTCGAATAACGCAAAATTTAAAATTTTTTGTTCTACTTTTTCGAATTAGATCAAGTTTTGCTCACCCCTAAATAAATTATAAACTTACATGAATATTTATAATTTTTATTTTTTACAAAATATGTATGAAGCATAAGAATTTTTTTGTCACCCATATAGTGAAGCAAGTTAATCTAGCATAGATAACATAAGTAAAAATATTTTAATTATAAATTAATGGTCATTTTCTTTTTCATTTCACCGCAACCACTATGTTTGCATCCATACAACAAAGTTCATTATGATTTTAATCACTCAATTTCACTGCCGCCACTATTTTTAATCACACCGTGCATTCGAATAGAGAGACAAAATGAGAGTACACAAATTAATGGTTCTAAATGAAAAGTGAACGAAACTCGATTCGATTCAAAAAAATCGAAAAATAAATTCAAATTTCAAGTTAATTAAATTGAATTATTCGAATTAATCGAGTTGAATTTTACAATTCGAATAACTCGAATAATTTAAATAACAGATTGGTGTAAATACCTTTTTAGTCCTTGTCAAGTTTGAAAATAAGCAAATTGATCACTCTCAACAAAAATTTCAAAATAATTTTCAAATTTTCAAAATAATTTTTAAAATTCAGAATATTTATAAAAATTACAAATTTTATATTTTTTAAAAAATTATAAAAATTTCAAAAAAAATTCTAAAAAATATAAAGAAAGTTAAAAAATTAAAAATTTTCTATAATAATAATTTTGGGCTTAAATAAGTTAATTCATGATTCAAGTGTATGATAGTATTCTTTTACTATTTTACTTTGAAAAAGTTTTCAAATATATATGGCTTTAAATTTATGTATTCTAAAATGAAATTAATTATACTGTAACAAAATTTTAATTTAATTTTTTAATTCAACTCAAACAATTTTATTCGACTCGATTCGAAAAAAATTCAAATCGAATTAGGATAATAAAATAGGACTAATCAACTCGATTAACTCAAAATTTTTTTCACTTAATTCGATCAAACACTCACCCCTGAATGAATGTGATGAAATATGACTCACATAAACAACCTAAATCTAAGGGCATGCAGAGTGAAATGAATGTGATGAAATATGACTCACATAAACAACCTAAATCTAAGGGCATGCAGAGTGAGGAATAGATATGTTTAGAACAATGACGGTAAAATTACCACAGAGGCCCCTTACTAGGGAGTCAAATTACATTTGCATCATTTAAAAAAATGAATAAATTAATCTTTATACATTAGAATAAAGTGCAAACTGATCATTTCCATTAAAATTTCATCAATTCCTACGGTTAAAAATTGGTCAAATGGTCAAATAGTTACACGTAATGTACCAATTGCATTTCATGTTGACGTACATGAACCAATTTTTAAAAGTAGAAATAAAAGAAATTTTTAATAGAACCAGTTTACTATTTAATCTAAGTTACATGAACTAATTTACTCATTAGTAGATGTGCAAAATACAATTTGACTCATAATATAAGGGCCTCTCAGTGCTTTTATTAACAATGGCTAATTTTGCTACTTTCCTTTTCTAGCACCAAGATGGATGACATGCAGCTGATCTTATTAATCACAAGGAAGTAAAAATGCATAATGGAGCATTTCAAGCAAACTACCTCCACAGCATTCAATGAAATTGAAATCTAAGAGTGATATAAATTATTCTAAGATCAATTAACGAAATAAACAATAAAAGGAACAGGTGATAAATAAATTAACATCTAGCTTGAATTAATGAATAAAATGCAGGCAAGCTTAGAAAAGGGTGATATGTACCTGCAAATTGGACTGGCCGGCACTTGAACTATCATCCTTTCTGCGAAAGGCAGCTTCCCGAAACAATAAAACCTGCTTCCAAAGTTCTTCACTCCCATAAGCCGTCCATTTTGAACTCTCTGGTAATGAACCAACCACCAAAGCACAAGGATCCTTTGCAACCTCGTTAACCCAATTAAGCATTTCCCATGTAGAATCCCGTTTTCGCTTATGAGATGAAAAGTTTTCCTTAATGCTGTTTGAATCTAATATCATAACATCATCGTCATCAACAATATCCGTGTATTGCTTACATTCAACACAATCCTCATCCTCGTTACACATTGAGTTGGTCGCACTTTTTGCCATATCGGAAGGCATATCATCTACATCGATTAAAATGAACCTCTTTTCACACTCCGAATCAACCACCGTACTCTTTAGATCATCATCATTCTGCAAATTTTCAACCAACGTACTCTTTAGATCATCATCATTCTGCAAATTTTCAACTTCCTCATAACGTAAAACCCTCTTTGTCAAATCGATACGCATAGATTCCTCCCCTTTTACGCATTTATCTCCTCCATCTGACCCTGCCACTATACTCTCCTCAACTTGTGAATATTCCATAACTTTCTTCTTCGATTCCAACAAAAACCCTTTAAGCTCAGCTCCCAACTCCATCAAATGACCACTACAATTAGATTCAATCTTAGAGTCTTCACTTTGAAAAAATTGTTCCAACCATCTCTCTAATGAAACTAAGTACTTAACATAAACTAACTTAAGCGATGAAGCCACATTTAAATCAAACCCAGATTCTTTAGCAACCAAATCCCAAAACCCACTTTTTGAAACAGCATTGTACCCACCATTCTCACTTACAACCAAGAAAAGCTTAAACAAATCCACAGGTTGCCCATCTGCAAGCAATGGAGGAAGAGGCCGATAGCAACCTTGGGCACAAACCTCTTTTAAAAACAACCCAAGAAACTTGTTAAACCAGAACCTAATCTTATCAGGTTCAGATTTCAAAAATAATCCTTCAGAAAAGGGATCGAGATCGACCAAAGCTGGCTCGAGTTTTTCTAGGGTTTTAGCGCAATCTAGTGAAGACCCATCAGCTCTCATAGACCACCCTGCCATGGATTTCGAATTCAAAACCTAAAAACAAATAATTCTTTGTATATTTGTATAATCATTCATTCTTTCACCAAAAACGCAAAATAAATAAAATTTTGGGGGATTAAAACGAAATAAAAACAAACTTAAAAAAAAACTCACAACTGAAATATTTAGATTTTAAATACCAACTAAACATCTGGGGTCTTGCATGCTATCAATTTTTTGGCGGAAAAAAATGAAAATTAATAATCTAGGGTTTTGATTTGTGAATTTTGGTTTTGTCCCGCGCTTTCTCTCACTTTCTCTTAATTGCAGATGGAGCGACAAGAGGAAAAAAGGATTTACAATTTTTCTTCAGGGGCTAAATTACAAGGTTTTACAGATACAAACCCTTGAATAGAAAATCCAAGATTCCCAAACAATTTTGAATTTATCTTATAAAAATTTAGACTAATTAAACAAAAAATTTCAAAAATAAAGAGAGAAAATTGAAAAATAAACATACCAGTATTATATTTTTTTCCTTTTGGCCCCTTTGGGGTGTGAAAATAAGCAAGGATTTTCGATAGCCCCTCCCTTTAGACTCCCTTTGCCTTTGGGGTTTTTTTTCTTTTTCACCCCTCAAATTCTCTCTTTTGCTACTTTTTTTTTTCTACCCTTTTCTTTTTAGGGTTTTTTATTGAGCCCCTCTCTTTTTGCTATTTTTTTCTCTCTTTGGTTTTTTTTTTTTTTTTTTTTTTTCAAATCTTAAAAGAAAAAAACTCTTTGGGGGTGAATAATGAATGTGTTAAATATATATATAGGAGAGAAAAAAGTATGGGCAAGTTTTTGAGTAGGGTTTCAAACAAAGTCCCCCACCCCCAAACCCTTTATTTTATGCTAGCTATTTGTCATGATTGGTTAACCTTTGGTTAATTAATAACCATGGGTTGAGGGGATAGTTTGGTAATTTAAAATCTCAAGAATAATAAAAGTTTTTGAGGAAATAAAGGTTGAGAAATTTTCAAATACTTTCATGTAAGTTTTTTAAATCTCACAAGTAAGTGACAACTCGTATCTTTTAAAGTATAGTAAAAATAAAATTTGTCAATATTTGAGAAGCATCGTGATTCGAATCTCATCAGAAGTCTTATTTAATGATAGATCTAAAACTATCGGCTTTCTTTAAAATATAATCTAACTATTAGATTGTTTTTATTATTTTTTTTTAAAGCTTTATCTCATCAATAGTCTTATCTGGTGAGAGATTCGAAATCAACACAATTAACTCTCTTTAGATCTTGAATTGAGACAACTTTTTTTTCTTATAAATATTTTTGGGAATATTTTAACTAATGAAAATTTATACATATTTGGATGAAATCTTTTTTCTTAGATATTTATAAATTTGTGATAAAATTCAGTTAGTGATTTATGGGGAGAGATTCACTTATACAAGTTTTACACCATTCCGTAACTTTTTATATGAATAATATTTTAACAATTCAACCGTTAAATATATTAATATAATAATACTTGTTATGCATATAAATTTTTAAATCAATCTGATATCTTTATCATATCGATCTAAAATATTGTCTATATTAATATACATTTAATAGTTGAAAGTTTTATTTTTACACTATTATTTATATTTTCCATGATTTATACATCACAATGGATGTTATATTTTTATTTTTATATTATTATTTATGAATTTGAAATAATTTGTGTTATACAATTTTTTTTAAAAAAATTATACTAGATATTTGTTATTTAGTTATAAAATTGGATATACATATTTATCCTTATCTTCATGATTTTATGTATATACCCATAAAAATAAAATATCAAACACAGAAGAGATTTTTTTTTAATATTCTTATGATAGGGTTTGATCATATCTTTTTTTTTTATTCAATACTCAGAACTACTCATAGTTCATCCTCAACCCATAAATAGGAGGATAATGCGCTTCAACGTACTTGAACGCACATCCTCCTACATTGACAACAATATTCATGTTAATCGAGTTAAAATTCAACCAGTAACACAAAGGAGTTTTTAAATTAAGGTGTTTGATGAAATGTTTAAAAATTTTAAATTGAATTTTTAATATTTAATTTTTTAAAATGTTTTGATAATTATATTAGATTATATATATAATATAATAAGGTATATAAACACTAAAATTATAATAATAGGTATCTATTTTTTTTAGTTTAATTTTTATATTTTTTAAAGATAAATTTTATAATTTTTCATTTATGTTTAAAAAGCACATTTACATTTAAAAAAAAATAAAAGCAACCCTGAAAATTTTAATAGATAATAATTTTAAATCTATTAAAATTTTAAATATTAAGTTGTAATTTTAATTAGACTTGTTCATAGTCTAGGTCTGGCTCGACAGGTGAGAGGATTTAGATAAAAATATAGGCTCAAAAATGGGTTTTGACAAAAAAAAATAAGACCTATTTTTAGGTAAGCATTTTTTTTTGCCCGAGCCCGATTCGACGTAACCTAAATTTGCAAAAAAAAAAAAAAATTGTTGTTGTTTTTTTTATTGTTTTGCCTTTTTTTCATTGTTTTACTATTATTTCGCTACTATATTGCTACTATTTTGTTGTTATTGTTTGGATATTATATAACTTTTATTTTATTAATAATTTTGTTACTATTTTAAAGGTATTTACTTGCTAAGTTGCATTTATCTTAGTATTTTTAAACATATTTTTTAATTTTTTTAATTTGTTGAGAAACATTTATTTTAATATATTTAGTGTATTTGATGTATTATATCTTTTAAATTTATTTTTATATAAAAATAATATAAGAAATTTTAATACGAGAGGGTCGAGTCAAGCTCAAATTTTAGCATTTTTATCTAGGACAGGCTTGAATAAAATTTTAAACTCATATTTCGGGTTGGGCCGAGCCTAGGCTTAGAAACTGAGCCTAAATTATTTACTTGACCGACTCAACCCATGGACAACTCTAATTTTAATTAGATAGTTGAAAATTTTAAAACTTAGATAAAGATTTAATAAAATAAAAATTAATTAGATGATTTACCAATTTGATTTAACTTGAATATTTATTTATATATTATCCATAAATTTATTTTTAAAATTTAGTTAAATATTTAATTAAATAATAAAGATAATTTGAATAAAATTATTTTAGCTATTTTTTATATAAACTTATTTTAACATTAATTATCTTTTTACTTTCAATAATCATAAATCTATTAAAATTATAATTTAAAAATTAATTAATAATTATCTTTAAATTTTAAATACCTACCAATAACTCTATAAATACAGTTGTAAAAACTTTCATTTTGAAAGTTGCTCTTTTTTTTTTCCTCTTATAGCTTTCAAGAAAAGAAAAGCTTGTGTTAGCTTCTAAATGTTCGACGAGGCCAAAGGATATAGGAATTAGAATAGAAAGTGGAGGTTGAAGAACAATTGTTGGGTTCATTAAGTTTCTTCCACACATGAGAAACAAATCATCAGTAGTAGAGTCAGAAATTTTTTTTGGTGGAATTAAATTGTATATTTTTATTATAGTAAAAATGTAATTTCACCATTTTAATAGACTATATCTTTATAATTTTTAAAGGATTAAATCAAACTATTATTATTTTGGAAGGCTAAAGTGCAATTTTATCATTATTAATTTAAAATTTTATAACTTATAAAAGGCTTAAATGAAAATTTTTCTATTTTAGGGGTGGGTCGGGCCCCTACTTGCCCCTCTTGGCTCTGCCTCTGCAAGTGACATTCACCTTCCAAATTTTGTAGGACTTGCTTCTTTGGGTGTTTTTTACAGCAATGCTTTGAGATTGTTTATTACTTCATTTATGAATTAAAGATTAAATTAAATTTTTAAAGAATTAAATCAAATTTTTATTATTTTTGGGGGCTAAAGTGTAATTTTATTATTTTTAATTTAAAATTTTATATCTTATAAAAGACCTAAACGTAAAAGAAGGAGTTGAGGCCCCTGCCTGCCCCTCTTGGCTTTGCCACTGTAAATAATATTCACCTTACGAACTTTACCTACACAACGACACTCTAGAGATGTTTTATGTAGTTTTGTAGAACTTACTTCTTTGTGGTGTTTTCCTTATAGCAATACTTTGAGACTGCTTATTCTATTTTCTACTTTCTCGAGTTACTTTTGGACTTGTGACTTTCTTTTACTAATACATTTCTTAAATTTCTAAGAAAAACAAAACTTTCTCTCAACAATGTGTCTCCAATGGAGGAGGAGATAGAAATTTCAAAGCGAGCATAGGTTCAATACCTTACACACCAATAAATTCGCTCTTATGCACAATTGCAAATAACTATAAAGGAAGTATAATATTTCTTTTGGTGAAAATGGGACCAAATACAAACGTTTTAGAGAGATAAAACTAATTTGGTTATTTAATTATTTTTCATTTAACATTAATACATGGTGAAGAAGCTTTCTATATTTGGTCGAAACTCAAAACCTTAACCTAGTTTTGGTTGTCATTGAGAATTTGTTTTTCATTATATTTGATCAGTACTAAATATTTAATTTATTTAAATTTTCATTAAATTTTTTCATGAAGTGTTCCAAATCAAACCCGGAATTTTAAAGATTTTTATGCCAATTCTCTACACTCTATCAATAATTCGATCAATATAATTAATTTGAATTGTATTATTTTAACTAAAAAAATTATCTCATTTACATTTTCAAATATATTTGATTGGATTTTTATGCAATTACAATTTCACTTGCATATCAAATAAACAATTTACGCATGCCATTATGCTTATTGCTTAATTACAATATGTTATTTAATCACATCAGGTTATAATCAAGCTTACGAAAGTTCTTACGAAGAACTGATGTTGTTTAAGGACTAAAATGTAAAACTTTCAAAATTATTGAGTTGACTTCGTGATGTTGAGGGAATTTTTTTAAAATCACATCCTTGAAAGCTACATGGTTGTAACTATATAGTTTTGAACAGGAACGAGTCGATTTTTTTTTAATAAATAAGTGGTGATTTACAAGTGTTAATGGAGAAGGAAGTAGGGGATCGAAGAATATTTAAAAGATTGATGTATTGGGAGATATTAAATGAGGTATAGACTAAATTATAAGATTTTACAAAGTATTGGGGTTAAAGTGAGAAAATTTAAAATAGTAAAGGATTAAATTGAATTAGTGGTGAGATACGTGAGGACATGGAGAGCAAATTCACCAAAATTTAATGGATGATGATGGTGGATAAATTTTTATTTAGTTATAATGATATTTTATTCTTTACCATCATTACTACTATTATTATAATATTAAATTAAAATTATTTTAATTAATTAAAAATATAGGTGATATTTTAGAAGAGAAATGGAGAAGATTCATCATCTTTCACCATTACCACCATAAGGAAGAAGAGAAACTTTTTTTTTCTCAATTTGGTCCTCCATCTTTATAAAAGACTCATCCAAGCTCAAAACCATCAAATTTTCCTAGAAAACCTTATTATGTCAAGTTACCCACAACCTAACAAGCTTAGATTTTTTAATAGAAGAGAAGTGTTTATACTTAAGGAGAGAGAAAAACTAGATAATGTGATGAACTAAGGTTTTAATGTAAGATTTTCATGTTTTAGTAATAGTTTCATGTCTATTATGAAAATGTTATAGATGAAGAATATTTATTTTTCATGTTTTATGATTTTTATGTGAAATGAAGAGAAATAAAATGAAGAAGATAAGAGTGTAGACAAGTGGAAACAAGTGGACGAAGCTTGAAAGGAGTCTAATTTAGCTAAATTTGTAAGTATTTTAGAATTCTTTCTTACTTAATTAAGGTTATAAATTATATACTAATGAACTAGTAATGTTATGAATTAAGTACTTGTAATTTAATAAGGATGTGAATAATCTATGGAAATTGTAACGCCCCAAAATCTTTTATAATTATTTTCGTATGTTGTTGTTACAAATATCTGTCTGCTTCAGTGGTTATATGTTCTAGGAGTGTTTTAGAAGTCTTGGGTTTAATCCTTAGCTTGGACAAATTTTTGTTTTTAATTAAATAAAGCCTTGCTTTTGTCCAGTAGGCTTATAGTTAAAAGTTGGTAAAAACATGTCAGAATGGGCTTGCTAGTCTGGTGGATAAGTGGTGTGTTTAAATGGTAGAGGTATTGGGTTCGAGCTGTGCTTGAGTATTATTTTTTCTAGTGGTGCCGTATGGTGTTTGAACTAAACTGAAATGCCGAAGTGGTAGAGGTGTAGTGGGAAGTATGGAGAGAAATTTAAGGGATTTGGATAGTGGGGGTGTTGGAGTGATTTTAGGAGAAAAGTAAGGAGTGGGGAGTTAATATAGAGAATTCTGAGGAGTTTTTTGGGGGAAAGGGTTATCAGGAAATCTTTTCGGGTTTTTATTTTTTCCAGTTACCAAAATTTTCCTCTGTTCCCAAAAACCTCTACCATTTCTTCTCTCTTTGCTTCCCTTCTGCCGAACCTTGCTTCTCCTCCCCCACATTCGACCTTTCTTTTTTTGCCTCTCCCTTGCTTCAATTGGTTCTATGTTGCAATCGGTGTCTCTATCTATTCGGTGAGTGAAATAAGGTAGAGTTGGTATTTTTTATTTCTTTCCTTCTTGCTAACAGTCTATTGACGGTTCCTATTCTTTCTCTAGCCAAACCCTTGCCTTGTTTTTCCTCTTTTCTGGTTTTTTTTTTTATCTTTACTTCCTTTCTGCGCATCGTCCTCTCCGCATCTTTGGTAAGTTGAGTTTTGTTTAAACTTTAAATAAGGATATGGACAAGAGGTGATTCGGTTTTTTTTTGGTGTTTAGGAGTTTTTCGAAGGGTTGTTGATCGCTCGATGACATTCTAAATACGAGGATTTACTGCTTTGCGATTTAAGGTAATGGCTATCGCTAGAAATGATTACCTTGCTTCGGGATTTAGATGAATTCAATGGGTTAGACGATTAATCAATTGTTGATTACTAATTTTAGGTATCGGGAGTGCTCGAGAGTTTTGGATGTCAAAATCAAAGCAGGTGTGTAACCACAACACTAAAAATCGTAATTGGCGAAAAGCCAAAAAATAGGGTCGTCGACACGACACGGACGTGTGGCCGCCCATGTGGTAGGCTATTTGATGGAACACGGGCGTGTGATCGATGAGATAGGCCGTGTGCGATACACCGGCCAGACCGAATTGGGCCGCAAGGGCGTGTGGGCCCACACGGGTGAACCACATAGGCTTGTGGGCCCACACGGGTTAAATCACACATGCGTGTAGAATTTATTGGGCCAGGCCATGTGGATCACACGGCCAAGACCATTTTTGGGCCGTGTAGGTCACACGGGCGTGTGGGCCTCATGGGGCAACAATAAGGGCCTGTGGGCCCAATTCTACTAATTGACTGCTAAGGTTGCACGGGTCGCCGAGTCGACTGTGGACCTACTGTAGGGTCAGTAAACGTACCTAGACCCCTAATTGACTGAAATGATTGTATGTTATATATGAACAAGGATGATATTTATACTGTTCTGATTATATACATGTTTCCATGAGATGGCATGTCATGATTGTATGATGCATTGCATGGGATTGGGATAATATGATTGGAGGAAGTGTACTGTACTGAAAGCTCTGCTGCAAACCACTGATGGCTCTAAGCCTATTATACTGGCAGCTATACTGCAAATACTGTTTAGTGCTGCAACCAGTGCTAATTTGTAAGTGTAGGGATGAGTGAGTGATTTAATCCCCACGGGAGTGCAGGGTTGGACAGGAGATGGTGTATAGTGGATGGTTGGGTAGGACATGCATTCTGATACTGTCACTATTACTGATACTGTAATGGGCTAAGGCCCTACTGATTACTGATAATGTGATGGGCTAAGGTCCAAATTAATACTGCTACTATGAAGGGCTTAGGCCCAGTCTGTTACTGCTTGCATTTTGACTGTATATTTGCATGGGGATTACACACTGAGTTTTCGTAAACTCACCCCTTTGTTTTACTGTACAGGTAATCCCTAGTCATAGGTGGATAGGTGCAGCGAGGGACTTAGAGGTGGCCACACGACCGCATATATTCTCGTACTTGATTATGTTTTTAAGTATTATTATTTGGGGTATTTTTACTGTAATATGGCGTTTTTGGATTTTCATGGTTAATTTGGGATTTTTGTTGTTTTTACAACTGCTAGTAGTAGGGTTAATCGAGTTTTCAAAACAAATCAAATGCTTTAACAAAATACATTCAAATACGCAAACTGATTTAACAAGCTTCTGTGATAAAAGACATTTTGAAAGTTAACAATGTTTTGAAAAAGAATAATTTTGTGGTAATGGACAATGTTTTGAAAATGAATGACGCATCATAGAATTAATACAAGTTTTTGTAAAGAGAATAAATAAGAAAATAGGTTTTTACGACAACTCATTTATTTCGAAAAACAATACCATGTGACATCGCCGGATTCGACCATAATGTCTAGGCTGAGTTTGGGGTGTTACAGAAATGGTAAATGATTGTGATTATTGTTGATATGAGTATATGTGAAGAAGAAAAGGATTAAATTGTAAATGTTGAAAGATAATGTGAGAATATGAAAGTATAAAACTTGTTTGTGCTTGTGATGAATATGTAATTTGAAATAATGTTAAAGTCTTGTAGACAAGTATTGAATTTGTGGGATATAGATTCTAACACCTTATACCCGACCCAATCATCAGGTCCAGGTACTGAACATCACAAAAATCTGAATATCTTAACAAAATTTCTATTAAATTTTGCTATGTACTTAAACAATCTAACTTCTCCAATAATCATCTACTACTAAGACTCATTCCATACGCAAAATGATTTCTTATAGCTTTGATTCTTTAAATAACCATGATAATTATTTACAAGTTTTAATATAATGATCAATTATAGACGCAATCATATTAGAGACGGAGGCGTGGCCTCTAAACATGCCCTTCTATATATATGAATCAGCTACCATAACCATCTCTTAACACGGGCAGAGACAGGCTTGGTCCCTCCACTTAATTTCCAAGTCTTTATCTACCCTGCACCCAAGCAGTAAATTTTCTTAAGTTCAGAAGAATTTAATGAGATTTGTTCATACAATTTTATAAAGACTACTTGATTTCAAAGAAAAGAGATTCTGTGCACAAAATTAAACTCCCTAAATTTTGTAAGGGAATTTAAGAACTTAGCTGGCATTGCCAATGCTTCCATCACTCTGAGCCAAATGTTGGCGGGTAAAATTCTTGGTCTGGTCATAACCATGTTTTATCTAGGTATACTATCATAAAGGTCCTACCCCAGTTACTCACAGTCTCAACTTTTTTTGTACCCTTCCTAGTATACTTTACTATTACCCCATACTCTCCACTATAGACTGCGACATCCGTTGGTGATTATTCAATATGTTGGCTTGACTACAGGTCCTTAACTTTTATCTTTTTTTCCTCAATAAGTTCTCTTTATGAAACTTAACTTTCGTGCATGGTTGAATAATGCCCTTACTTAAATATCCTTTAACAGTTCCCACTATTGGTGAGCCTACCAAATCTTTCTAAAGTTTCATGGCCCTGATGAACTTTCGCTTCTTACTATTTTTTTGGTGGACTTTATTAATCATTCAACCTTAAGCTGATATTTCCTATTTTGAATACCCCTTGTCGACTACTCATTCTTTCAACTACCTCTTTGTTAATTTCTAAATTGAGAATTGGATCCTACTATAGCCTATTTTGTATTTACTTAATAGTGCGGGGTCTGCAACTTCTCTAGCGGAGTCTTATTAGTGGACATCACGTTTACCATCTTGTCTAAGGAATCTCTTCCCTCTTTCATGCATCATAGAGTTGAGACACTTCCTTGGTTTCAATCATCATTGCCTTTAGCCAATTCCCTTATTTTCCTGTTAGTTTGTGTGACGTTCCAAGTCCATTCTACCTTGTGACTTTTCACGCAAGTCTCACATCGACTTTTTCTTTATACCTTAGCGAGTCTCTTGGTTTACTGATCTATAGATTTCACATGCTACCATAGTCGAGCTATGGTCTTATACATGTAACTTCATGTTTAATGTCTTGTCGGACTACCCCTTGTTTACTGTCTCGATGGGCTACCCATGTTTCTATAGTTGAGCTAATGTCTTACACATGTAACCCCATGTTTAATTTTTTAAAGGACCCTATTGGTTTTCATAGCCGATGTAACACCCTTAACCCGGATCCATCGCCGGAACAGGGTTACAGAGCATTACCAAAAATTTTAGAACATATAACAAACATATCATATCAAAATATAGTGTTCACACAGTATTCATAATAGTATTAATCATATAGTCCATTATAAGAGCCCTCGAGGCCCAAAGGATGCCTTTGAATCGAATCAGGACTAATCCAGAAATTCGAGAAATTTTTCACGAAATTTTAAAATTTTCTTAAGTACAGGGCATACACAACCACGTGGTTAGGCGTGTGGCTCACATCGCCAAATGACATGCCTGTGTCTTTGGTTGTGTAATACCTGAGTAGGACACACGCCCGTGTCCCTAACCCGTTAACTCACTAACTTGTAATTTATTTAGGTGCAGAGATCACATGGCCAAGTCATACACCCGTGTGCTAGGCCATGTTCTTCACACGGCTGAGACACACGCCCCTGTCTCTGCCTATGTGCCAATTTCTAAGCATTCTATTTCTCAAATTTAAGATGTAGGGAACACACGACCAGAACACATGCCCATGTACTAGGCCGTGTGTCACACACGATCAAGACACACACCTATGTATTTACCCGTATGGACAAAATAAGGCTATTTTCCAAGCCTTAATTCTCACCCATTTGGTTTTTTTCCTGCACCAACACTTAGACATGTTCAAGAACTAATTCAAGACATTTAACCAAGCCTTAACTAAGTCTTGTATATGATATATCATACAGTTAAGTATCTAAACTTACTATTCAACCATTTATACATATAGGCATATTCATCATTTTCATGCCATCCTTAATTATCATTTTATGCCAATAACATCTCATTATTTATCCATTTCAAACACATATCAATCATGTTAAAACCATAATTATATGTAACTAAAAAACATACCAAATACAAGCCATGTCAATGGCTAGCTACAATTCAAACATTTATAAGTCAACATTGGCTAATCAACCTTGTAACGCCCCAAAATTTTAGTTTTTGTTTCTGTTGAAAAATGACACAACTATCTGTCTGCTTCAGTGGTTAGGTGTTCTGGGAGTGTGTGAGAGATCTCAAGTTTAAGCCTTACTTGGGTTAAATTTTGGTATTTTTCTAAATAAAGCCTTAACCTTGCTGAGTAGGCTTAAGTTTAATTATTTGTAAAACTATATCAGACTGGGCCTGCTGGTCTGGTGGTTAAGTGTGTGTAAGTGTACCTATGGGTCTTGAGTTCGAATTTTAGTGAAAGTGATAAGTGTAATATTTGTGCTTTTGGATGTATCAGGCGTGTAGAGGAGTTTGAGGAGAGGTGAAATTTTGATAGTGGGTAGTTGTTTGGAGAATTTGGTGGGAGTAGTGGATTGAGTTAAACTCATATTTTTCCCAATTTTTTCTCTTTTTGGTTTCGAACGTTTTGTTATCCCAAACCCTGCCAAAATTTCCTTTGTTTTTTCCCTTCATTTTACTTTTTTTCGTCTTCTTTCTTTTCGTTTTGTAGTTCCCCAATCCATCTTCGTTTGTACAGTTGTCAACCTTGTAAATCGGTATTAGTGGTAAGCCTTCGGTAATATGGTTTTTTTTTTGTTTATGGATAGTGATTAAATAGGACTTGCTTTGTATTTTGAGAAGGTTAAAGGGGCTGGAGTTTGTCGGTCAGTGTTGAAGTTGTGTGTAGATGCTGTTACTCGATCAAAGGTAAGGTTTTCAAAGAGTTATCATTTGACTATCTCGTTATATTTTTGTTTAAGTTACGTTAGTAACACTGAAATTGGGGATTGGATTATGGATTTCTAGGTTCTGGAGTGTTCAGGGTTGCTTTAGTGTTGATTTGATACCAGGTGTGTACCCAAAACCGTAAAAAATAGGGTTTTGGTGAAAGCCAAAAACCCCACTGTCAATGCCACACAGGCGAGTGGTCGCTCGTGTGGTAGGCTGTGTGCTATGGCACGGGCGTGTGATCGACAAGGCTAGGCCATGCGCACAAGACACGACCGTGTGATGGCGAGGTAGGCCGTGTGGGACATATGGGCTAGACTGATTTGGGTCGTGTAGGTCCACACGGGCAAACTACATGGGCGTGTGGGCCCATTTAACTGAAATGTTTTCTAAGGTTGCACGGGTCTCCCAAGTCGACTGTGAACCTATTGTAGGGTTGGTAAGCACTGCTTAGAGCCTTAAATGTGTGAACTGAATGTATGATGTATGTACTGAGCTTGATAATTATATGCATGTATATTGAACTGTATGTATAATTGATAACCATGTAACAACATGTCATATACTGTATGTCTGCACCAAGTATGTTATTTGCATTTGCATTTGGGGGATGATGGTTATTAGAGGAAGTTTACTGAAAGGCTCTTAAGCCTATTAACTAGCAGCTCAGCTGCAATATATATACTAAAAGGCTCTTAAGCCTATTATCTGGCAGCTCAGCTGTGATATACTATTATGTGTCGCATTTGGTACAGCTTGGAGTGTAGGGCCGAGTAGGTGTTTTAAACCCCACAAGAAGTGTAAGGATGGTCGGAGATGGTGTATAGAGGCTGGTAGGTAGGATTTTATTTTTTGATTACTGTATGCATGATAACGGCTCTCGCGATATTAAGTAATAAAATTTATAAAACTGATCACACAAAACTAACTAATATCACAACCTTAAAGGCAAGCGCACCTGTCGAACAATAGTATAGTTTAGTGGCAAGACCGAGTTATCGTACCCAAGGGAACCAAAAGTACTAGTAGTTACTTCCTTTCTATTATCTAGCCTAAAAATAAAGAGAGTTGATTTAAACTAATTCTAAAACTAACTAAAAGTGCACAAAAAGTAAATTGAGGAAAGACTTTCGGGAAAACTGATTGATATAAGCAATACTTAAGGGAGAATCCACCTAGACTTCACTTGTTATTGGTTCTTGAGCTAGACGATTTATTCACTTGACTTGATCCGTAGAGATCCCTAATTTATGCTAAACCCTCCGTCGAGGCGAAGAGCAACTAGGCCTGGGTTGTTAACTAAAGTTTCTTTATTAATTAACACCCTAGGTTGCATTAATTCGATCTATGGTTTCCCATATTAGGTTTGACCCTAATCCGGCAGATTTATGTCGCCCTATGTCTAGGGTTGCATGCAACTCCGCTTAATTATGGTAGATCTACTCTTATCACAGGGACTTTTGCTCCTCTGCTCTAAGCACATCAATTTCTTGAAGTAATACCTAGGATTTATTAAATCAAGAATGAAAAACACATAATTAAGAACAATACAAGCAATTATCATATAACTCAATAAATAATAACAAGATTTGTCTGAGGTTTCATCCCCCTCAAGTATTTGAGGGGTTTAGTTCATAATAAAGAAAAGAAACATCTCAGAAGATAATAAATAACAAAACATAAAGAACCCAAAAAACCCTGAAGGAATTTAGGGAGATCCTCTATCTTGATGTAGAATTCTGGCTTTTGGGATGAATCAATCGGCTTCCCTTGGAGTAATTCCTTGCTTTCACTCCTCGTGTTGGCAGAAAGATGGTGCTCCTATTAGGAGAAAAAGAGTACACCCTTAGAGTTGCCTCCTAGGGTCTTTATATAGTGCTTTGGGAGCCTTTCTTAGCCTCTAAGCATCCAAATCCGAGTGAAATTCCTCTTCCTCACAACTAGAACATGCCCGTATGCCACGCCCGTGTGATTTCGACAAGAGGCCGTGTTCTGGAATGCTTGGGTGGCACAGCCGTCTGGGCAGGCCGTGCTTGTCAGGGCTGGACCGTGTGATCTTTGTGTGGCGCGGCCGTGTGCCACGGCCGTGTGGTGACTTCTTGGGACGTGCGTTTTCACATTTTGGCCCATTTTCTCCGATTTTCAGCCCATTTTCTATTCTTTTCTCTTCCCTATGCTCTTTTGAGTATAAGATTTGAAAAAGAAAGATTAAGAGCACCAATTCTCACTAAATTGATAATAATTCACCCAAAATATAGGCTAAACATGAGGTAAAAATATGTATAATTGAGCGTTTATCAAATACCCCCACACTTAAGCCTTTGCTTGTCCTCAAGCAAAATCTCAATCCCTAAATAAGAATCATTCTTCTCAACTCACAATCTTTATCAATAATGTTTCAAATTAATCCACAGGTAAGCATACAATAAAAGTTCAATCAAAAGAACATTAAAGACTCAATTACTTTAAGTTGAGAATTTTATCATTGAAACATAAGTTTTCTTCTTTCTCCTAAGTAGTTATCTTTCCATCTTAATTAACAGAAGTTGACATCCTCACTAAGGATTCACTCTATCCACTCGAAGTGTTTAGGGTTCAAAAATTAAGTACTCTCTAGTCAACCTGAAAAGTTATTACCATAGGCTTGCTCGAAAATCAAGTCTCCACCACTGTAGATTGATATGATACATTGATTAAAAGGTCTTTTAAATGTTGTAATGGGGCTTGGTTAGGGTGTTGTCACAGGCTACAAAAGAGGGTTAGAATCGAGATCGAATTGAAAAATTATCTAGCTAGAAAAATCTCTATCACTAGAATATATTTCCCAAGCTAATCCTTAAGATAATATCAATTCTGTCTTGGTAGCCTTAAAATAGAAATATGCAAAAACTATTTGAACTATTATAGATTATACATATGTTTTTTTTTAAGAACAATTAAAATATGATACAATACTTTGAGCAAAACTTTACAATTTGAAAAGAGAATAAAGCTAGATAAAGTTTTTGACTCAAATCTTGACAAAATAGGGGTTAAAATAATTGAATGGGATTCAACAAAAAATGGGTTACTAGTTAATAATTAGGGGTAAGTTGAAGAAAAGGTTGTTAGGCTCAATGGGGTTCACTAGGGGTTAATTTATAGAGGTAGGTTTTTGTGGAGTAAGTAGGTTAATTCCTAGGTGCCTTTATCATCTCGGTATATCAATTCAATGATGTGGTCTTGACATGTATAATCAAAGCAAGTTCTAGAATAACAAATCAGTATTGACTCACTCAAAGCAATTATAAAAGTGAGCACGAAAGAATGTATGCTCAAAAGGCTCAAAATCTCACCAGAATTATGGCTTTTGATGTCAATCCTGTGAATTTCAAATCTCAAGATAATACTTAGAATTAGGGAGAAGAACTTATGCAAAAATTGGAGTTCTCAAAAATTTCAACTTATAATGCTTGATTCCCTAATGTTTTAGAGTTTGAATATTCAAAGTACAATCACCTATTTCTTAATTCTTACATATCAATAAAAATCATAAATCAATCAGAATTGATTCCTAATAGGAGACTGAAGATGATGCTATTAAGAACAGTGCAATCAGTTAGAAAAATTTCAGGGATTTCAAAAAGAATGTAATGACTTGAAAGTAAGTTTTTCCTCCCCAGACTTAAGATGTACATTGCCCTCAATGTACAAAGATAACATTAGTAGCAATATAAGCATTAAATCATAAGGTAGGGAAGGGTATGAAACTCCCTGAATTTTTGATGAATATGTGAGATAGAGATTGGGCTTGGAAGAGCCGGCTGTTGTGGCACGGTGTTCCCATGTTCGTAGAGATTAGAGCTGGAGAGCTCCTTTGGAACTGCGAATGGATTTATTAGTCGTGGAGAATTTGGATCAATAGAAATTACTTGTTAGGGGTTAGCCGTTATGAAAAATAAAACAAAACAAAATATTAAAAATATTAATATGCAAAAAATGAAAAAAATGAAATGAAAGAAAATATAAATACTGAAAAAGAAAAACAAAGTTAGTAGAAAAGATAAAAATAAAGATTAGTGTTCAAATCTAAGTGAAGATAAAAATAATAAGAAAAAGAAAATAAACATAAGAGGATCTAGTCCTCGGATGGATCACGCGGTGGCGGGGTGATGCTTAAGTGCTAACATATCTGCGCCAAAGTGGCGTCGATATAATCAAGGCGCCAGAAGTATTGTTACTCAAATCGGTCTAGGCGCTCGTGTATGTCAGCATGTAGGGCTGCTGCCTGGGTGGGTCGTTTGGGGCGTAGTGGCTCGGCGGGCCCATCCTCCTCCAGTGGTGGTGGTGGGACATCATCAGCAATGTCCTCTAGGTCCTCGCCCTCCTGGACAAGGCGGAAGTGGAAGTGGCCGCCACTTGGTCGTCGCTCTATCATCCTCATGTGTAGCATGCTTTGGATGCCCTGCGAGGACATCTGGTGGAGGAAAGTATAGGAGGATGTTTGGGCCGTAATGTTGAATAGGCCAAAGTAGGGACCTAGTCTCGTGATGTAAGGGCCTATGGATATGACGCCTCTCCGGTGCCGCTCAGTCTGGTGCTGCATGGCAAGCGCGATGAAGTATGCGAGGTCGATAGCGTGGCCATTAGCCATGCACCAGAGGAAGTAGACATCGTGAGTATTGACGACGCCTGTACTCTCTCGCCTACCTGTCAGAGTGTAAGTGAGGAGAGCATGAATGTACCTCAAAGAAGGAGCGAGGGCGGTCGCCTTACTGACGCTAGGGTTATAAACTTGCCGCCCCGGAGCAATCTCGTGCCAACAATCGACGGGCCAGATATGGATGCGACGAGAAAGGGTGGGGAAGTCATCCTCTGCCATGAATTGCTCGGTATAAAGACTGAGGGTCGTGCCAAACTCTGGTACACTCATTTGTCACACGAGACCTCCTAAACGGAATTGGACCGTGCCTGGATCGTCGAATCTATTCATTACGGTCTGGAGGTGGAAGGTGGAGTAGAGCTCGAGGGTGAGTTCTAAGTAAGTGGGCTCCACAATCTGGAAGGACTGGTCCCATGGGTCGGCAGTCAACAGGGTTCGGACGTCGTCTACCAAATTTATTTGCTCGAGGGCCTCCCAATCGATGCATCGACCCATAGAAATAGTACGAGCCCAGAGTAACTGATAGCATTCCTCCTGGGAGTCCTGCAAAAATGTGAGGAATGGGTGGCGCGCCTCAGAGGTGGGCATCGATGATGAACTTCCCGGTCCCTTTCGTTTCTTAGAGATGGGGACAGCAGCCTTCTTAGCGCGCAATGATGACATGGTATCTAAAATAAAATAAAATAAGAAAAGCATTAGTCCTAAATATTGAAATTAAACTATATAGATAATAAGTAAAATATAGATTAAAATGACAATGTTCTAAAAAATAAAAATGAGGATTAACCTAAATAGTAGAATCTAATCATATTGACTTGTAACAAAATGAAGAACTATTGGTATGTATATATACTAAAAATATGACAAAATGGCATGCAAATATGAGTTTAAATGGCAAAGAAAATGAAATCTAAATGGCAAGCAAAAATGAATTTAAATGGCATGCAATCCTAATATATTCTATACTATTCTAGATTAGTCATCCTATTTTTCCTAATTTCATGCTTGAATTATCATAAAGAATAAAGAAAAATTAAAAATATAAATAATGAAAATGAGATATAAATAAATAAATGAGTTGAGAGAATAGAACCAAAATTGAGGGTGCACGGTCGTGGGTTGAGTTTACACGGGCCTGGGTTGGCTGAGTTCAGGTATAGTGGTGTTTTGAGGGCTATGGCGGCACTGGTGGTGTTTTGGAGGCTGTGGCGGCACTAGTAGTGGTTTGGGAAGGAGTTTGAATGAGAGAATTTAGGGTTTGAGTGAAAGGGAAGGTAAATAGTGGCCCCTTATTTATAATTTTTGGGTCACACGGGCATGTCACACGCCCGTGTGAGTCGTGTTTAGCCTGTGTCTTTCGAAAATCGGTGGTTATGGCGCCCCTAGTTTCGATGAGCACGCCCGTGGGAGATCGGGTCTTCGTTACTCACACGGTCGTGTGATGGTATACACGGCCGTGTGCGATTGTGTTCGTGTTTTACACGGTCGTGTGATAGGTTCCATAGCCGTGTGAAATTTGACAGTGTCTTCCACAGTCTGGGAACACGGGCGTGTGGAATTGTGTGAGCCCGTGTTGATACTGCAAGGTTGCCACGGCCATGTCGCACGGCTGTGGGATGGTGATGGTAGCCCGTGTTGAAGTCGAAAGGTCGCCATGGCCATATCGCACGGCCGTGGGGTTTTTATCGGTGGCCCGTGTTTTGGGAAAATTTGTGCTCTATTTGTACACGGCCTCAGTACACGACCATGTCTCTATTTAAAGGGTTCACACAGCCTGGGACACACCCGTGGGCATGGCCGTGGGGTCCTAAATCTCTGCATTAAAAAGGGTTAGTGTAATGTATGAAAAATACTAAAAACAAAATAGATGAAAAATTACTAAGTTAGTGCTCTGGTTGCCTCCCGAGAAGCGTTTATTTAGAGTCTATGCTCAACTCTGCCTAGATGTGTCATGACGGAATTTCGTGGAGCCGAAGCCCCTCCCTATTTTCTGTAAAATTCTCACCTCTATAATGTTTAAGCCTATGGCCGTTTACCTTGAATGTACCATGGTTAGGGTGAGTTACCTGATTTAAACTGCTTAGGTTGTTTCAGTTGTTTATCATGACGTTGCTTCATGGCTTCCTTGTATAGTCATGAGCTTTCGTAGGCATTGCAACGCCATTCATCTAGTTTATTTAACTGCATTAATCTTTTCTCACCTGCAAGCTTGAAATCAAGGTTTAAAAATTTTATAGCCCAGAATGCTTTGTGTTCAAGTTCAAATGGTAGATGACAACTTTTTCCATAGACGAGTTTATAGGGAGATGTACATATGGGTGTTTTGAAAGCAGTTCTATAGGCCCATAATGCATCGTCTATTTTTCTTGACTAATCTTTTCTATTTGTTTCTATTGTTTTCTCTAGGATACGTTTTAATTCCCTATTTGTTACTTCGACTTGACCACTGGTTTGTAGGTGATAGGGGGTAGCTGTCCTATGGTGCACTCCATACCTTTTTAAAACTTTTTCAAACTGGGCATTGCAAAAATGAGTACCCCTATCACTAATAATTATCTTAGGTGTTCCAAATCGAGAGAAAAGTTTCTTTAAAAATCGTACTAGCATTCTAGCATCATTAGTAGGCAAGGCTTGGGCTTCCACCCATTTTGATATGTAACTACTGCTACTAATATGTACTTATTCCCGAATGAAGTAGGGAATGGACCCATGAAATCAATACCCCATACATCAAATATTTCACATGAGAGTATATAATTCTAAGGCATTTCATTATGTCGAGAGATGTTACCTATTCGTTGACATTTATCACAAGAGATCACATACCTGTTGGCATCTCTGAAAAGTGTAGGCCAGTAAAAGCCTGATTCAAGTACCTTATGAGCAGTTCTAGCTCCACTGTGATGTCCTCCTGCGGGTCCTGAATGGCAGTGATTTAGAATCTGGTATGCTTCTGTTTCAGTAACGCATCTCTGAATAACCTAGTTTGCACAAATTCGAAAAAGAAAAGGATCCTCCCAAAAGTATTTTTTCACATTAGCGAAGAATCGCTTCTTCTGCTGATGTGTCAACCCTTTTGGGGTTATGTTAGCTGCTAAATAATTTACAAAATTGGCAAACCAAGGCACTGTTGTATCTGCTAAAGATAGGAGTTGTTCTTCAGGGAACAAGTCGTTTATCTTATCCAGATATGTTGGCTGCATGTTTTCTAATCTTGAAAGGTGATCTGCTGCTAAATTTTCAGCTCCTTTCTTGTCTTTTATCTCTAAATCGGATTCCTCCATGATGTCTTCCACGAATTTATTGAAGATAGCTAGCATGCATCGCTGAAAAGTAGCAGGAGCGTTATATAAACCAAAAGGCATTTTGCGATAAGCAAACGTACCATATGGACATGTGAATGTCGTTTTCTCCTGATCTTCTGGAGCTATCGGGATCTGGAAGTAACCAGAGAGGCCATCTAAGAAACAATAATACATATAACCTGACAATCTTTCCAACATCTGATCAATAAAAGGTAACAAAAAATGATCTTTCTGGGTGGCGTCATTCAGCTTCCTGTAATCAATGCAAACTCTCCATCCTGTGACTATTCTTGTAGGTATTAACTATTCTTTGTCATTAGACATCACGGTCAATCCACTTTTCTTAGGAACAACCTGCACAAGGCTTACCCAAGAACTGTTAGAAATAGGATAAATAATACCTGTATCTAGAAGTTTAATTACCTCGGCTTTTACAACTTCCTTCATGTTGGGATTCAATCGTCTCTGGGCTTGCACTGATGGTTTGAATTCGTCCTCCATTAAAATTTTGTGGGTGTAGAAAGAAGGATTAATTCCCTTGATATCTGAAATTTTCCAAGCTATAGCACGTCTGTGTTCTTTTAACATATGGAGTAGTTCTTCTTTCTCTGCAATGCTTAAATCGGATGCGATAATGACCGGTAAAGTTGATTCTTCCCCTAAAAAGGCATACTCTAAATGATCTAGCAGTTGTTTTAGTTCTAATTTAGGAGGTTCAGTAATGGAAGGTTTCTGTCTCAATTCATCACTCATCTTTATATTTTCATAACTTATGTGCCTAGTGATGATTTCATTAGAATTCAACTCTTTCCTTACTTCATCAATATCGGTGGTGGTTTCATCTCGCCCCCACCTTGAACAAGACACAGTTCCAACGTGTCTGTGAGAGAAAGTTCCTGGAAATTATCTTGAACGAAATAGTCAATAAAATTAACAAAATAACAAGAATCATCTTGATCTTTAAAGAATCTCATGGCATCATAGATTTTAAAGACAACTTCTTCCTCACCAACTCTAAGTACTAATTTGCCATCTCCTACATCAATAACAGATCTAGCAGTGGCTAAAAATGGACGTCCCAAAATTAAAGGTACTTCAATATCCTCATCCATGTCGAGTACAACAAAATCAACAGGGAATATAAATTTATCTACCTTTACTAGCACATCTTCAATGATTCCCCTAGGATATTTAATAGATCTATCGGCTAATTGAATACTCATCCTAGTAGGCTTGGGTTCCCCTAGACCTAGTTGTTTGAACATTTTGTAAGGCATGAGATTAATGCTAGCACCTAAATCAGCTAATGCTTTATTAATAAGTAAACTACCAATCAAATAATGAATAGTAAAACTCACTGGATCTTTCAGTTTTGCCGGCAGTTTATTTTAGAGAATAGCTGAGCATTCCTCGTTGAGTTCTACAGTAGCCAATTCTTCCAACTTCCTTTTATTTGTCAGAAGTTCTTTAAGGAACTTCGCATACTTCAGCATCTATAAAATCGCTTCGACAAAAGGTAAGTTAGTGTGTAATTGTTTAAAAAGTTCATGGAATTTACCGAATTGAGTGTCTGTATGGTTTTTCTTCAATTTTGCCAGATATGGGATGCTCGGTTTGTATTTCTTGAGTGGTGGTGGAGTGTTGTCCTTGGGTTTCTCTGCCTTTTCTTCTGAAGGTTCTGGAATAGTCTTCTTTTCTGGCTCGGCTAGGACCTTTCCATCTCTTAAAGTAATCACTTTGACATGTTCTCTAGGATTTGGCTCAGTGTTACTTGGTAATCCACCTTGTGGTCTTTCTGAAATTAATTTTGCAAGTTGACCGATTTGGTTTTCAAGCCCTTAAATTGATGCTTGTTGATTTTTCAGTGCCGTTTCAGTGCTTTGAAAATGGGTTTCTGATGCGGCCATAAATTTGGTAAACATCTCTTCAAGTTTCAGCTTCTTCTCTTATTGGGGTGGTGGCCGCTGAAATCCTGGAGGAGGCTGTTGTCTTTGATTTCCTTGTCCTCCTCATGAAAAATTTGGGTGATTTCTCCAACCTATATTGTAAGAATTAATATAAGGGTTATTTTGAGATCTAGAATTGTTACCCATATAGTTGGCTTGTTCAGTTTCCATGCTGTGTCCATAGGATGCGAAATCTGGATTGAACGTGTTTCCTTGAGTCGCGTCGCATTGCATCACTGGTTGTACCTGCGTAGAACTAACAAAATTAACAAACTTTTTATTTAGAAGTTCTACTTGGTTAGTAAGCATAGTAACAGCATCAATATTATAGACTCCTGCAGCTTTCGTCGACTTTGTCCTCATGACTTGCCACTGATAATTATTCAATGACATCTCTTCAATAAATTCATAAGTTGCTTCAGGTGTTTTATTATTGAGCGTCCTTCCTGCGGCTGCATTGATCATTTGTCTGGTTTACGGATTTAAACCGTTGTGGAAGGTTTGAACTTGTAGCCACAAAGGTAGACCATGATGAGGACACCTTCTCAAAAGATCTTTGTATCTCTCCCATGCATCGTAAAGTGTTTCTAAATCCATCTGCACAAAAGAAGAAATATCGTTTCGTAATTTGGCTGTTTTAGCTGGAGAAAAATATTTGAGTAAAAATTTTTCGGTCATTTGTTCCCACGTAGTGATTGAGCCTCGTGGTAAGGAATTTAACCACTGTTTGGCTTTATTTCTCAAAGAGAATGGAAATAGCCTCAAGCGAATGGCAAAAATTCCAAGAAATTTGCTAAATGTGAATTTGGATCTTCGTCCTGCAAACCATCAAACTGCACAAACTGCTGAATTATCTGAATAGTGTTAGGTTTCAATTCAAAATTATTAGCAGCAATAGCAGGTCGAATAATGCTAGTTTGGGTACCAATCAAACTAGGTTTAGCATAATCATACATAGTACGAGGAGCTGATCCTAGTTTACTAGTTCTGCTGGTAGTGCTGGAGGTGGTGGAACGTTTTGATTTGCATCCATCTCTTCTGTAGGTCCTGGCTCTTGCTCAGATTCTTGTTCTGGATAATGTAAACTGCGTCTAATTTCTCTGCGATTTCTGCGAACTGTCGCTTCTAGATCTTCGTCAAAAAGTAGTGGTTCTGTTGGGTTGTTTCTAATCATAAACTAAAAATACCTAGAAGGAAAAAACAAAGAAAAATAGAATAAAAATAAAAGAAAAAGAAAAATAAAAATAAATAAAAATTGAAAATAAATAAATATAGTAATGGCTCAAGTAATAGAAATCGAGTTTTCGTAATATTTCAGTTCCCCGGCAACGGCGCCAAAAACTTCATAACGGCTCTTGCGATAAAACTGATCACACCAAAACTAACTAGTATCACGACCTTAAAGGCAAGCGCACCTGTCGAACAATAGTATAGTTTAGTGGCAAGACCGAGTTATCGTACCCAAGGAAACTAAAAGTACTAGTACTTACTTCCTTTCTATTATCTAACCTAAAAATAAAGAGAGTTGATTTAAACTAATTCTAAAACTAACTAAAAGTGCACAAAAAGTAAATTGAGGAAAGACTTTCGGGGAAAACTGATTGATATAAGCAATACTTAAGGGAGAATCCACCTAGACTTCACTTGTTATTGGTTCTTGAGCTAGACGATTTATTCACTTGACTTGATCCGTAGGGATCCCTAATTTATGCTAAACCATCCGTCGAGGCGAAGAGCAACTAGGCCTAGGTTGTTAACTAAAGTTCCTTTATTAATTAACACCCTAGGTTGCATTAATTTGATCTATGGTTCCCCATATTAGGTTTGACCCTAATCTGGCAGATTTATGTCGCCCTATGTCTAGGGTTGCATGCAACTCCGCTTAATTATGGTAGATCTACACTTATCACAGGGACTTTTGTTCCTTTGCTCTAAGCACATCAATTTCTTGAAGTAATCTACTCTTATCACAGGGACTTTTGCTCCTCTGCTCTAAGCACATCAATTTCTTGCAGTAATACCTAGGATTTATTAAATCAAGAATGAAGAACACATAATTAAGAACAATTCAAGCAATTATCATATAACTCAATAAATAATAACAAGATCTGTCTTAGGTTTCATCTCCCTCAAGTATTTGAGGGGTTTAGTTCATAATAAAGAAAAGAAACATCTCAGAAGATAATAAATAACAAAACATAAAGAACCCAAAAAACCCCTGAAGGAATTTAGGGAGGTCCTCTGTCTTGATGTAGAATTCTGGCTTCTGGGATGAATCAATCGGCTTCCTTTGGAGTAATTCCTTGCTTTCACTCCTCGTGTGGGCAGAAAGATGGTGCTCCTATTGGGAGAAAAAGAGTACAACCTTAGAGTTGCCTCCTAGGGTCTTTATAGAGCTTTGGGGAGCCTTTCTTAGCCTCTAAGCATCCAAATCCGAGTGAAATTCCTCTTCCTCATGACTAGAACACGCCCGTATGCCACGCCCGTGTGATTTCGACAAGAGGTCGTGTTCTGGAATGCTTGGGTGGCACAACCGTGTGGCCAGGCCGTGCTTGTGTGGGCTGGACTGTGTGATCTTTGTGTGGCACGGCTGTATGCCACGGTCGTGTGGTGACTTTTTGGGCCGTGCATTTTCACATTTTGGCCCATTTTCTCCAGTTTTCGGCCCATTTTCCATTCTTTTCTCTTCCCTATGCTCTTCTGAGTATAAGATGTGAAAAAGAAAGATTAAGAGCACCAATTCTCACTAAATTGATAATAATTCACCCAAAATATAGGCTAAACATGAGGTAAAAATATGTATAATTGAGCGTTTATCAATGCATAACTGACACTGTGATGGGCTAAGGCCCAAACTGCTACTGAAACTGTAATGGGCTTAGGCCCCAGACTATATTTGACTGTTTACTGTGTTTTACTGTATGCTTGCTTTCTGTGGGTATTATACACTGAGTTTACGTAAACTCACCCCTTCTGTTTAATTTATATAGGTAATCCCCAGACTTAGATGGATTGGTGCGGCGAAGGACTCAGGAGTGGCCACACGTTTGTTAAACCAACTTAAATTTAATTTTGATTTTATGTTATTTTTGTTTTATTATTTTTGGGGGTATTTTATGTAATTTCAGACTTTTTGGACTGTTTTCCTTATTTTTGGAGTAGTTTCTTATTCGCAACTGCAACAAAAAGTTAGTTTTATTGAAAACGAACGGTTTTCCTTAAATAAAAGTGTTTTCTAAAGCTTCTGTTAAAAAGACATGTTTTAAGACAAATTAACTAGTAAGCATTTTTTTTTCGAGATAAATAAAAGTTATTGAACTGAAATAGTTTTAAACTTGTCAACTTCGATTTCAAATCCCATTCCATGTGACATCGCCAGATTTGGCCATAACGTCTAGGCCGAGTTTGGGGTGTTACAAACCTACATATGCCATTATAATTGTAATCATTTACCATTTATACCAAAAAGGGCCGATGGATAGTGTGAGTGATCTCCGCCAAGCTTTTAGTCCAACGAGCTTCCAAATCACTATTGAACAGGGGAAGAATAAAACAGAGTAAGCATATAATGCTTAGTAAATTCGTATAACTTGGTAATTAACTTACCACACATTTATATTCAATTATAAATATACAAGACACATTTAATCATCTTGATCATGATCCCTAACACATATCCTCAACATCATTGTTAGTTATATACTTCATTTAAATATCGAGAAATAAGTATGGGCTCAACAATCATTAGATTTCCCTGTACATATACTTTCCACTCCACATCTTGTATTATTATAACATATACAAACCATACTTATGTAATTCAAGTACATTTTCATAATAATTTGTCTCGAGTTCAGATTATTTCATGTCAGGAATTTGCTTCTCAAATCAATTAAAATATCAATAGAAATCCGGGAACTACACTCAAAGTGTACAAATCTAGAATCTTTGATGAACACATTCATCAAACATGTACCATGTTCATATATCACCATCTTATACTTTCGTATATCATGTATCATCATTTTTAGGTATTTCAGGCAGATATATGTAATATTTCATTTTGTATTCATATCAGAATTTTACCCATTGAATCATTGAAATATCGATGGATACTCAGGTAGTATACAAAAAGTATACAAATCCATAATCCATCATTTCGTGTTCGCACTTATCAGAAAGCACACTCCCGAGCCATATCTTATATAGCAGGATTACTAGTCCATGCTAAATCCTCTAAAACACATGCTCAAAGAGTTTTGTTAGGATTACCAGTTCAGGCTAAATCTTTTCTATGATAAATACTCTATAGAGCTTAATCTGGATTACCAATCTAGGCTAAATCCATACTTGGGCTCAACTAGGATTACCAGTCCAGGCTAAATCCAATCTATAACATATGCTCAAGAGGGCTTATATCAGGATTACCCGTCCAGGCTAAATCTTTTCAGAAATGAGGTCAATAGGATTACTTGTCCGAGTTAAATCCCATCAGCAACAAATGTAGGACCTCATTCTATAAAGGAAATCACATTTATCCATCGATATCCAATATTCAAACAGAATTTAATCCCTTTTCATGCAATTCCGGATATGTATTCATTTCTTGCATTTATACTATTCATATCATTTATTATTTATCAGGCATTATCATTTATCAAGTATAGTCGGACATGTGATCAATTTATACATAAGACATTCACACAACTCACACATACAATATTTATTTCAAACATAAAATATACTCAATTTAGTTACATGAACTTACCTCGATAATTGTTCGTGTATGTAAAATCTACTAATTTGACATTTTCTCTTTTCCTCGTTCTAACTCTGAATTTGATCTATTCAGATCTATATGAATAAATTTAATATTAATTCATGTTCATTTCAATTCAATTCACATCTTAGACAAAATTACCATTTTGCCTCTAACTTTTTAATAAATAACGATTTTGTCCCTAAGCTCGGAAAATGAAATTCTTACAATTTAATAATTATTTCAAGCCTAATTATTCTCATACATAATACTAAAAGCCCATGAATTCTATGAAATTTTAGACATTTCTATAATTTCAACACTTTTTAATTTAAACCCTAAAACATGATTTTATCCAAAATTCTTTAATAAAACACCTTTAAACATCCATTAACATCTCAATTTCCTCATCAAATAACTAAAAGCATATGAAATTATCAATGGTATCTTCCAAAACTTTTAAAAAAATCAAAAACTAATGAAATAGTAAGTTGGACCTAATTGTAAAAGTCCAAAAACATAAAAATTTCAAGGAAAAAACAAGAATTAAACTTACTTGAAGCTAAAATATGAAAAATCAGCTTGAACCCTCTTCCATGGCTATTTTTCAGCTGAAATTGATGAAGAAAATGTCTAGAAACTCTTAAAATCAACTTTGGCCATATAAACTTTGTTTTATTCCAATTGTGTCCTTAATCCATAAAAATCTTTGATTTTTTTTCACGGTAAGCCGCCTCAGCCATTTAAAATGGTCCATTTGCCCTTTTAGTCCTTCCTTATTTAATTGTTAAGCTATTTAATCACTTTAGCAAGTTTTGCATCTTTTTCAATTTAGTCCTTTTTAATTAATTGACTATCGAAACGTTAAAATTTTCTGACGAAACTTTAATACTACCATATTAACACTCCATAAATATTTATAAAAATATTTACGGCTCGGTTTATAACACGGAGGTCTTGATACCTCCTTTTCTATATTACTTGTCCCAATAAATCTCTATAAAACACAATTTACTATTTCAAAAATCTTTTAAAAGCTACATTTGGCTCATAAATATTAAATAATAAAATTTATGAGCTCATTTATCAAATTTAGTGGCCTTGAACCACTTTTTCTGACATCATTGTAAATTGAGCTATTACAGCTAAGCTACGGTCTTACACATTAAACCTCTTTTGAGGTGTCACCCTGAAAGACCTTACCATCGTCGCAGTGTTGCCCTATGGAGCCTGCAGACTGCCATTGGTGTTGCTCTAAGGAACCTAATTACCACCGTCACGGTGTTGCCCTGAAGGACCAATCGATAACCAGCATCATGGTTCCATTCTAGCGAGCCATTAACTAACCATTTCACGATGTTGTCTAATTCCCTTGAATTCCCATTTCAATTTGCCCATTCCTCCATTTCGCCCTTTATTCCTAACTTCATCTACCCCATCAAGGTAAAATCCCTCCGTACACCGCACACAATATTAACAAGTGTTTTCATACATTTCATTTCACTAAATATTGTCATAAACTATACATCATTCATTTATGTGTCAGAAACAACCAATATCATTCAACAATTAGACTTGCAAGAGTACACACTCACAATATTATTCATACACCAAATACTCATTTTCCTTAACCATACACAACCATCGTTCTAGTCATGTCTCAAAAAAGATGTGAATATGGTTCAGGCATACAACATAACATCATCAATAACCTAAAAGTAGAGTACAGAAACTCACCTTACTTCCTCTATACTCGTCAGCTTAGCTTGTACAAACACCAAAGCCTCATTTCTGACAGCTAAACATGACAATCATTTATCAGTTAAATCGAAGATATTTACACCTTAAAACCAAGAATTGTAATTACCTAAAAGTCAGTTGTAACACCCCTAACCCGTATCTATCGCCAGAATAGGGTTGCGGAGCATTACTAGAGTTTATAAATAAAATAAATAGACATTTCATATTATATAACATTCATGTTAGAAACCAATCAAAATCAAACTTATTGTTCCCTATACGATCCCTCTGGGCCCAAAATGCACGTTAAAAACAAGTAAGGACTAGATCGAGACTCAAAGAATTTTTCAGAGAACATTAGAAATTTTCAAAGTAGCAGGGGACACACGCCCGTGTCTCAGGCCGTGTGGGCATTCGAAATAGGGACACACAGCCGTGTCCCAGCCCATGTCCATGCCCGTGTAACACTCTAACTTAGGCCACATGGCCAAACCACATGCCAGTGTGCTAGGCCGTGTGAGCATACTAACTTGCGCAATTTAAAAAATATAGGGGACATATGGCTGTGTCATCTGGCCATATGTTACTCACGGCTAAGACACACGCTCGTGTCTCTACTCGTGTGGACGAAAATAAGGCATTTTCCAAGCCACATTTCTCACCCAATTTGATACCAACCTAAACACAACAATTTGCATATCAACAAGTCATAACAAGACATTCAAATCAAGTTAAAATCAAGTCTTAAACATGTATTATCACAACATACAACCAATATGCCCTTAGGCACCTCAAATGACAAATTAATATTATGTCAACCAAATATCCATATTTACCTAGATAACCAAATGCATATATGCATAATTGTAACAAATATATTATTTCAAACCAATCATCAATATACCTATAAGTTTTCCGTCATTCAACCATATCAAACACTTATTAAATATGTTAAAGCCACATAAATAAACACATCAAAATATATCAAACACAAGCCATTCAAATGGCTTGCCTCAACAAAACATTTATATACCAACATTGACCAAAATATCCTATACATGCCATTATAACCAAAATTAATTTCCTAAAAGTACCAAAAGAGCGGATGAATAGTGTGAAATAGCTCCGACCAGCTTCTAACCCAAATGAGCTTCTGAATTACTATAAAACATGGAAAATAACACAGAGTAATCATTTAAGCTAAGTAAGTTCATATAAGACGAAATTTATCTTACCATATATACATACAATAGGTAAGTAAACATAGCATATCTCAACCAATTTGGCCAAAACCCTAAACACATGAACACCAACATATTAGCCATAAAAATCACATATAAAATCTAAGATACATGGTTAAATTCATCAAATAATCATATTTCATGTATTTCATGTACATACAAGTAATAGTTCATATCAAATTCATATGATTTCATAACAAAACTGTGCCCGTTGAACCATTTAGAATATCGTTGGATACATAGTAGTACACACGAAGTATACTGAACTGTAATCCGTCAATTCATGTACATGTATGCTTATACGAGCTTTAAACGGGAAGCTCTTTCGAGCTGAATAATAGGAAGCTCATGCGAGTTGAATAATGAGAAGCTCATGCGAGTTGAATATCGAGAAGCTCAAGCGAGCTGAATATCGGGAAGTTCATGCAAGCTGTATACCGGGAAGCTTATACGAGCTATGGCTTGTCCGCAACACATGCAGGACCCAACCAAATTGGTAACCCTAATGACATGTCATTTGTATCCTACGAATTTCATAAGGTTCAAACGAGACTCGATAATCGTTGAATATACAACCGATATTTATTCAAGGCAATTGTACAATTCACAAACAATAATTCAATTTAACACATATTAATGTACAATTTAATTACACGAACTTATCTCAACAATGACGTAGATACGAAGGCGACTAATCTGATATTTTTCCTTTGCCTCTATCTAACTCTGTACTAGGTCCAGCTTGATCTAATTAAGCAAAACAAGCTTGCTAATATCTCAAGCCTCCATGGCTAGGTTTTCTCATTTTTTTTTTTATTTGGTGGTAGATGATGATAATAGATTTTTTATTGTATTTAATATCACTTTACTTGATAATTTTCAAAATTAACCTTAATGTTTCATGATATTTACAATGATGACTATTCATGCTTAATCACTAAGCATTTTAATGGTCTATATACTATATAAGGACCTCCAATTTCAAATTCTATAGCTATTTAATACCAATAGCTTTTAGAACTCAACTTTTGCACTTAATGCAATTTAGTCCTTTTCATTAAATTAGGTATGTAAACGACAAAATTTCTTAACGAATTTTTTATATGGTATTTCTATCATACCGTAGACCATATAATAATAAAATAAATTTTTTGACTTTGGATTTGTGGTCCCAAAACCGCTATTCTAATTTCACTGAAAACGGGCTGTTACAACTCTCCCCCTAAAGCTACATTTTTATTTCTCAATTCTTTCACCTCTCGTGCCAGAATTCTTATCACTTCTTCACTATATGTCATGTCAGGCTAAATTTCTACATTCGTCGGGGAGATAACATATGAAGGGTCAAATTGGTACCGTCATAACATAAACACATGAAAGATATTATGAATCTTTTCTAGTTCTAACGATAAAGCTAATTGATATGCAATAGGTCCGATTCCCTCAGTAATCTCATACTGCCCGATAAATGGCGGACTCAGCTTTCTTTTACGACCGAACTGAAAAATTTTCTTCCAGGGTGATACTTTTAAAAATACTGTCTACGACTTGAAACTCTATATCTTTACGTTTCAAATCTGCATACGATTTTTAATGATCTGAAGCTGCTTTTAAGCTATCTTGAATCACTTTCATTTTTTCCTAAGTCTCGCGAATCAAATCAACCCCATGTATCTTTTTCTCACTAAGCTCAGTCCAATACAATGGAGTTCAACATTTGCAACCATACAGAGCCTCATACGGTGCCATTTTTATGCTTGACTGAAAACTATTATTATATGCTAATTCGACTAACGGCAAATATTTCTCCCAATTGCCTTTGAATTCTAAAATATAGCAACGAAGCATATCTTCAAGAATTTGAATCACACGCTTGGACTGACCATTAGTCTTAGGGTTAAAGACGGTGCTAAAATGCAACGTGTACCTAGAGCTTCCTGTAACTTTTTCCACAATCGCGATGTAAACCGCAGATCTTTATCCGAAATAATTAAGAATAGCACTCTGTGTAATCTGACAATCTCTGAAACATATAACTCCGCTAATCTGTTAAGTGAGAAATCTGTACGTACCGAAATAAAATGTGTAGACTTTGTCAAACGATTGATGATAATCCAAATGTCATCTTTCTTTTTCGAAGATAAGGGTACCCTAATAAAAAATTCCATAGTAACTGTATACAATTTGCATTCCAGTACCATCACTAGCTGTAACAGTCCTGAAGGTACCTGATGTTTAGCTTTAACTTGCTGACAAAATAAAAAATATCATGTTTCAGTCTCGGCCACTAGTACATCTGTCTCAAATCATTGTACATTTTATTACTCCCAGATGAACAAACAAGTTACCACTATGAGTTTCATGAACAATTTTCTTTATCAGCTCTGGATTCTTTGGTATACAAACTCTACCTCTGAATAACAAACAATCACCGGGTCCTATCTGAAATTTTGAATCAGAAGTCGACTCACACTGTACCCATTTAGCTAACATCTCACTATCACATTTCTGAGCTTCTCAGATCTATTGTAAAACCATCAGTCTTGCTTTTAACTCAGCGAAGATTGAGCCATCATCAGTTATTGACAATCGGGTATTCATCGCTCTCAGAAAAAACAAGGATTTTCTACTCAAAGCATCAACAACAACATTTGCTTTTCCCAGATGATAATCAATAATTAATTCATAATCTTTCATCAGTTCAAGCCATCTATGTGATAAACGATAAATTATACATATTTTTACCTCATGCTTAGCCTATATTTTGGATGAATTATCATTAGATTTGTGAGAATTGGTGCTCTTAATCCTTCTATTTCATGTCTTATACTCAGGAGAGCATAGGGAAGAGAAAAGAACGAGAAATGGGCCAAAAATAGAGAAAATGAGCCAAAATGAGAAAATGACACGGCCTAGGGATTCACCACACAGTCGTGGCATACGACTGTGCCACATAAAGTCCAACACGGCCCAACCCCGACAAGCACGGCCAGACCACACGGCAATGCCACCATCAACAGGCCCGCACACAGCATCTTATCGATCCACACGAGCGTGGCACACGGGCGTGTCCCTATCGTGAGGAAGTTCAATTCTACTCAAAAAATGATACTTAGGGGCTAAGAAAGCCATTCTAAAACTCTATATAAAGACCCTAGGAGGCAACTTCAAGGGTGTGCTTATTTCCCGCTAAGGGGGAACTTTTTTTTCTTCCAAGAAGGAGCACCATATTTTTGCCAACATAAGGAGTGAAAGCAAGGATTACTCTAAGGGAAGCCAATTGATTCATCCCAGAAGCCAGAATTCTACATCAAGATAGAGGATCTCCCTAAATTCCTTTAGGGGTTTTTGGGTTCTTTATGTTTTGTTATCTTATTCCTTCTGAGATGTTTTCTTTATTAATTATGAACTAAACCTCTCAAATACTTGAGGGGGATGAAACCTAAGACAGATCTTGTTATTATTTATTCTTGAATTATATGATAAATACTTAAATTGTTCTTAATTATGTGTTCTTCATTCTTGATTTAATAATCCTAGGTATTATTTCAAGAAACTGATGTGCTTAGGCAGAGGAGCAAAAGTCCCTGTTTTAAGAGTAGATCTACCATAATTAAGCGGAGCTGCATGCAACCCTAGACATAGGTGACATAAATCTGCCGGATTAGGGTCAAACCTAATAATGGGATCCATAGCTCGAATTAATGCAACCTAGGGGTGTTAATTAATAAAGAAACTTTAGTTAACCACCTAGGATTAGTTGTTCTTATCCTCGACGAGGTATTAACATAGGTTATGGATCTCTACGGATCAAGTCAAGTGAAGAAATTGTCTAGTTCAAGAAGTTAATAACAAGTGAAGTCTAGGTGGATTCTCTCTTAAGTATTGCTCATATCAATCAGCTTTTCCCGAAAGTTTTCCCCAATTTACTTTTTGTGCACTTTTAGTTAGTTTTAGAATTAGTTTCAACCAATCCTCTTTTATTTTTAGGCTACATAATAGAAAGGAAGTAAGTATTAGTACTTTTGGCTCCCTTGGGTATGATAACTCGATCTTGCCGCTAAACTATACTACTGTTTGATAGGTGTACTTGCCTTTAAAATCGTGATTTTAGTTAATTTTTGGTGTGATCAGTTTTTATAAATTTTATTACTTAATATCGCCAGTATCAAGTTTTTGGCGCCGTTGCCGGGGAACTAAAATATTAAGAAAACTCAATTTCTATTACTTTAGCCGTTACTATTTTTATTTATTTCCAGATTTTATTTATTATATTTTTATTTTTATTTATTTTAATTTTCTTTGCTTTTTCCTTTCTACATATCTCTAGTTTATGACTAGAAGAAACCCAAGAGGACCATTACTTTTCGACGACGATTTAGAAGTGACAGTTCGTCAAACTCGCCAAGAGATAAGAAGAAGTTTGCAATATCTAGAAGAAGGACAAGAAGAAGAACCTGAACCTACTGAAGAGATGGAAGCAAATCAGGATAATCAGCTACTTCCTGTAGTAACCGCAAATCCTGTTGAGCAAAATCCTGCTCCACGTACTATGTATGATTATGCTAGACCTGATTTAGCAGGCATTGAATCTAGCGTTATTAGGCCTACTATTGCTGCAAATAATTTTGAACTAAAACCTAACACTATTCAAATGATATAGCAATTTGTTTAGTTTGATGGTTTGCAGGATGAGGATCCTAACTCGCATCTAGCCAATTTCGTGGAAATATGCGATACATTCAAAATAAATGGCGTTTCTGATGATGCCATTCGTCTTAGGCTATTCCCATTCTCTTTGAGAAACAAGGCTAAACAGTGGTTAAATTCTCTACCATGAGGCTCAATCACTACATGGGAATAGATGACTGAAAAATTTTTACTTAAATATTTTCCTCCAGCTAAAACAGCTAAATTGCGAAATGATATCTCTTCTTTTGTGCAGATGAATCTAGAGACACTTTACAATGCCTGGGAGAGATACAAAGATCTTTTGAGAAGGTGCCCTCACCATGGGTTGCCTTTGTGGTTACAAGTTCAAACCTTTCACAGCGCTTTGAATCCATCAACAAGGAAGATGATCGATACGGCCGTCGGAGGAACAATCAACAATAAAACACCAGAAGCAGCTTATGAGTTTATAGAAGAGATGTCACTGAATAACTATCAGTGGCAAGTCATGAGGACAAATGTAACACCCCCACGCCCGAGACCGTCGCCGGAGTCGAGCTTGAGGTGTTACCGAACATAATTTATCATTTAAACAACTTTACATCATTTATTTTGACTTTCGGAATAAGCAGTTTTTCTGCATCATGGTCGCTAAAAAAATCATATCTCGAGTTACGAAACTCAAAATCAAGATCCATAAATTTTCCCTAAATCTAGACTCACATATCTATCTACTAATTTTTTTTCTAAAATTTTTGGTTGGGCCAATTAGTACAGTTTATTAGTTAAATTTACCCCTGTTTTAGGACTTGACTACACTGACCTCTACTTACTACGAACCACTTTTATCCATGTACAAAATTCATATAACTATACCGTTTATTTCTCTTAAAATTAAATTCAATAAGGATTCTGAGCATATAAATTACACCTCCTAATTATTTTTTTTCAATTTATAGTGAATTTTCAAATTTGGAACAGGGGATCCAGAAATCGCTCAGGCCCTGTTTCACCAAAACTCAAATATCTTATAACATATAACTCCTTTGCCTATTTTTCTTTTTCCATTTGAAAGTAGACACAATAAGCTTCAATTTCATAGTTAATTCTTCACCTAATTCATTTTCTACTATTTTTGGTGATTTTTCAAACTCACATTGTTGTTGCTGTAGTGTTCTGTTTTATGGCAAGTATCATCTTTTTATGAATTCTCATGAACTATATAACATATTAAACTCACAAGGCATCCAACATTATCTAGGCTAGCCATACCAATTACTAATCATTATCAAGCATTTTCTCAACCAAACCACAACCATATCACAAGATTATTTACACAAAACAAGTATATTGCTATACATGCCATACATTAAAACATACAAACCAATATACCAATTCTTCCTTGGATAGTGTGAGCGTTTCTTCGACCTTCCCGATATCCAAGTTGGCTTGCTAAAAACTACAATGAATGAAAAGGAGGGAGTAAGCATAAATGCTTAGTAAGTTCACATGTAAATAACAAGTAACATAACAAAGCAATTATATCAACAACAATAACATGATATCACCAAGATACAAACCACATTTCTAGCTATCGTGTATCATCTTACCACCTTATTTCTGTTATATCAAGTTTCAACCCGAGGGTTAAGTACATACCTGTCCAAATTGTCCATTTCACAACACTTACCAAAATATCATTTTCATCTTGAGTATTCTTCCATTCCGCTAGAATTTTACCCGTTGAACACATCGGAATATAACTCGGATACACGGATCATTTGCACATAAGTGCCACATATGTAATCAATCAATCATGTAACCCGCCCATAAGCGAACTCGGACTCAACTCAACGAGCTCGGATGCCTAGTTACATCTCACGAACTCAGACTCAACTCAATGAGTTCGGACATTTGCATCCATAAGTGAACTCGGACTCAACTCAACGAGTTCGGATGCCCAACCATCCTAGTGACATGTCACTTGTATCCTAATCTATTCCCAAGGTTCAAACGGGATTTTCCTCAATCACACATTTCCCCATCGTTCTCCTCGGAATATCGGAACCAATACGTTGCTTGCATCTCATACTTATCAATTTAATCGCATACTTTTCATACCAATACATAATATTTCACAAAGCATAATATTCATAATAACAAGTATCATATCATATAAATAGTATTAAATCACTTAAAATAGCAATTATGTTACATTATTTACACATGAACTTACCTCGGTACAAAATATAGCAATTTTGCAATTTAGTCTAAAATCTTTTCTTTTCCTCGATCAAGGTTGATTCCACGTCTTTCTTAATCTAAAATAACACATTTAGCTTATTTAATAATCTCATTATCAAAATAGTCCTAAATTCAAATTTTGACAAAATTACAATTTTGCCCCTAAACTTTTGCATATTTACACTTTTGCCCCAAAGTTCGGAAATTAAATTTTATCACAAATTCTTATGTTTTAGGACATGCTGATCATTTATTTACCATTAGCAAGCTCAAATTCCCACTAAAACACATACTTATGAACAATATGTACTTTTACCGATTAAGCAGTTTTACTCGTTTTTACTTAAAACCGAGTAGCACAAGTTGTCTAACATAATTTAAAACCTCATATTCTATCATAAAACATCAAAATACACAAATTTCACCTGTGGGTATTTTTCCAAATATGAACCCTAACTTAAATTATTGCTAACATAAGCTTTATCGAGTTACCGGGACTACGAAAACGTAAAGAACATTAAAAACGGGGCTTGGAATCACTTACTAGGAAGCTTGGAAGCTTGAAACAAATCCTAGCTATGGAGAACCCTTGAAATTTCGTGGTACTGAAGAAGATGACCAATTTTGTGTTATTTTTCCCTTTTTATTTCATGTTAATATCCAAATGACCAAAATGCCCCTCCTTACTAAACTTTCAAAAATTCCATCCATGTCCAAATTTTTTCCATGAACTTAAAATTGGTCAAATTGCTATTTAAGACATCCTAATTAATATTCCAAAGCAATTTCATACTAGAAACTTCTAGAATGCAAGTTTTGCAACTTATTCGATTTAGTCCCTAATTTCAAATTAAGCACTTTACGTTTAGAATTTCTTCACGAAATTTTCACACCATCATAAAATCATATCATAAACATCAAAATAATTATAAAATAATTATTTCCACCTCGGATTTGTGGTCACAAAACCACTATTCTGATTAGGCCCTAATTCGGGATATTACAACTCTCCCCCTTTTAAGGATTTTCGTCCTCGAAAATTTTACAGGTAAACAGGTGTGGGTATTGTTTCCTTATAGTTTCCTCGGGTTCCCATGTAGCCTCTTCTATTCCATGCTTTTGCCACAACACTTTCACAAGAGCAATACTTTTGTTTCTTAGTTGTTTGACCTCTCGAGCTAAAACTTTAATCGGTTCTTCTTCGTAGGTCATATCTTGTTGTAATTCAATTTCCGTCGGTGAAACCACATGTGAAGGATCCGAACGATACCGACATAGCATAGATACATGGAACACATCATGAATTTTCTCCAACTCAGATGGTAATGCTAACCGATAAGCTACCGGTCCAACTCTTTCAATTATTTCATATGGCCCGATAAAACGCGGACTTAATTTACCTTTCCATCTAAATCTGAGGACTTTCTTCCACGAAGACACCTTTAAAAATACCTTATCACCAACTTGAAACTCAATTTCTTTTCGTTTCAAATCTGCATAAGATTTCTGTCTATCCGAAGCAGCTTTTAAAGAATCTCGAATTACCTTTACTTTTTCTTCGGTTTCTTTTATTAGATCAACTCCATAGATCTGATTTTCCTTGAGTTCGGTCCAATACAAAGGCGTCCGACACTTACGACCATACAATGCTTCATAAGGTGCCATTTTCAAACTCGTCTGATAACTGTTATTGTAAGCAAATTCCACCAATGGTAAATATCTTTCCCAACTTCCTTGAAATTCTAATACACAACATCGAAGCATGTCTTCAAGAATCTGAATTACCCTTTCTGATTGCCCATCAGTTTGTGGATGAAAAGTAGTACTGAAATTTAACCTTGTACCTAACGCTTCTTGCACGCGAAGTAAATCTCGGATCTCTGTCTAAAATGATTGACAATGGTATTCCATGTAGTCTAACAATTTCTCTAACATACAATTCAGCTAACTTGTTAAGAGAATAATCCGTACGTACTGGAATGAAATGAGCCGATTTAGTCAATCTGTCAACTATTACCCAGATGGCATCTTTCTTTCCTGGAGTAAACGGCAACCCTAAAACAAAATCCATAGTAATACGATCCCATTTCCATTCTGGAACCATAATAGGCTGAAGTAATCCTGAAGGCATTTGGTGTTCAGCTTTCACCTGTTGACAAATTAAGCATTTCGATACAAATTTCGATATATCCCTTTTCATTCCATTCCACCAGTACATTTTCTTCAAATCATTATACATTTTCGTACTGCCTGGATGAATCGACAAATAACCACCATGTGCTTCCTGCAAAATCTTTTGAATTAACTCCTCATTCTTCGGTACACATATTCGATCTTTAAACATCAAGCAACCATCAGGACTGATTCTGAAATCTGACTCTGTATCACCTCACATTGCTTTCTTTTGGCTTGCAAGTCTTCATCGCTTTTCTGAGCTTCACAAATCTCTTGTAAAAATATCGGTCTTACTTTTAGCTCGGCCAGAATGGAACCATCATCTGACATTTCCAACTGAGTGTCCATAACTCTCAAAGCAAACAACAGTTTTCTACTCAAAGCATCAGTAACTACATTTGCTTTTCCTAGATGATAGTCAATCACAAGCTCGTAATCTTTTAATAACTCCAACCATCTTCGCTGTCTCAAATTCAAGTCCTTTTGTGACATCAAGTATTTAAGACTCTTGTGGTCGGTATATACTCTACACTTTTCACCATATAGATAATGCCGCTAAATCTTCAAAGCAAACACCACTACAGCCAATTCCAAATCATGAGTCGGATAATTCCTCTCGTGAGGTTTTAACTGCCTCGAAGCATAAGCCACAACCTTTCCTTCTTGCATCAGTACACATCCCAAACCATTTAGAGAAGCATCGCTATATACCACAAATTCTTTACCTGACTCGGGCTGTACTAACACTGGTGCCTCTGTTAATAACTTTTTCAATTCTTCAAAACTTTGTTGACATTCTTCCGTCCACTCAAATTTAACATCCTTGTGAAGTAATCTAGTCATAGGAGCAGCAATTATAGAAAATCCATTTACAAACCGTCGATAATATCCAGCTAGTCTCAAGAAACTCCTAACCTCGGTTACATTCTTCGGTGGCTTCCAATCAACAATAGTTGAAATTTTACTGGGATCAACCAGTATACCATCACCCGAAACAATATGACCCAAAAATCCAACTTCCCGAAGCCAAAATTCACTTTTACTAACCTTGGCATATAACTGCTTGTCTCGCAAAGTTTGCAAAACTATCCTCAAGTGCTCAGCATGCTCTGTCTCATCTTTCGAATAAATCAAGATATCATCTATAAATACCACAACAAGCTTGTCCAAGTATGGTCTAAATATTCAATTCATCAAATCCATAAACACGGCAGGAGCATTTGTTAATCCAAACAGCATAACTAAAAATTCATAATGACCATACATTGTCCTAAAAGCAGTTTTAGGCACATCTGACTCTTTTACCCGCAGCTGATAGTACCCAGATCTCAAATCAATCTTTGAAAACCATGTTGCTCCTTTCAGCTGATCAAACAAATCATCAATTCTCGGCAACGGATACTTGTTCTTAATTGTCACTTTGTTTAATTGCTGATAGTCTACACACAATCTCATCGAACCATCCTTCTTTTTCACAAACAATACCGGAGCACCCCAAGGCGAAAAACTCGGTCTCACAAAGCCTTTTTCGGTCAACTCTTGCAACTGCGGCTTTAATTCTTTCAACTCTGTTGGTGCCATTCTGTACGGAGCAATCGAGATCGGAGCTGTTCCCGGCATCAAATCAATACCAAACTCTACTTCTCTAACTGAAGGCAAACCCAGCAATTCTTCTGGAAATACATCCGTAAACTCACATACAATTGGCACTGATTCCACTTTCTTTTCAATTTCCTTTGTATTCAACACATACGCTAAATAAGCTTCATAACCCTTTCTCAAATATCTCTGAGCCGACATTGAAGAAATCACACTAGACAATGCCTCTGATTTATCTGATTCGACCCACAGAGTTTCACAATTTTCACACTTTAATTCAATAACTTTCTGTTTACAATTTACTATAGCATCATGCAATGTCAACCAATCCATACCCAAAATAACATCAAACTCATCAAACGGCAACAACATCAAGTCGGCTGGAAAGTAATAACCCCGAATCATTAAAGGACAGCTCTTGTATACTTTATCAACTATAACACATTGGCCTAACGGGTTTGACACTTTAATCATAAATTTTGTATTCTCAATAGGTATATTCATGCTAGATACTAATTTCATACACACATATGAATGAGTAGAACCGGGGTCAATCAAAGCCGTAACATTAACATCATAGAGAGAAAATATACCAGTAATCACATCGGGTGAGGAAGCATCTTCACGAGCTTTAATAGCATAAGTTCTAGCCGGAGCCCTTCCTTCAGGTCTAACTATTGCATCTCTGGCTATATTCTTGCTGCTTGCTTCACTCCCAGCTTTTCTTGGATACCTTCCTCTCGAATCTGCACCACCTGCTTTTGTACTCTGAAATTTTTCTTTTTCAATCCTCTCTGGGCAGTCTCTAATAAAATGATCCGGAGAACCACATCGGAAACATTCATTTGCTCTGCACGGACCAAAATGATTTCTACCACACCGCTGGCACTCGGGTTTAACAAATCTCAAATTTCCTACACTAGCTGCCGAAGTAGTCTGGGACTTAGGACCCATATTTTGCTTCTTAAAATTCCCATATGACTGTCCAGCTGAAACTTGGGAACGAGGATTCATATTTCTTGATTTTCTGGGTTGCTGTGAGGGTGCATTACTCATTGGTCTTTTCTTCCAATTTCGTGTCTTAGATTCTACCTTTTTCTTCTCTTTAAGTAGTTATTCAGCCTTGTAAGCTCGATCGACAAGTACCACCATTTCTTTTAATTCAAGAATCCCAACAAATACCTTAATTTCTTCATTGAGCCCATCTTCAAATCGTCGGCACATCTTGGCCTCTGTAGGAACATATTCTCTGGCATACTTACTCAATCGAACAAACTCTCTTTCGTATTTAGTGACTGTCATATTACCTTGCTTTAGCTCAAGAAATTCCTTGCGCTTCTGATCAATAAATCTTTCACTGATGTATTTCTTCCGAAACTCTTCTTGAAAGAATTCCCAAGTTACCCTCTCTTTCGGTACCACCGAAATTAGTGTCTTCCACCAATTATAAGCTGAATCTCTCAACAAAGATATAGCACATTTCAAGCATTCCTCAGGTGTGCAAGACAGTTCATCAAATACCCGGATAGAATTCTCAAGCCAAAACTCTGCTTTCTCGGCATCATCATCTACATTAGCTCTGAATTCTTCGGCCTCTAGCTTACGGATTTTATCAACTGGAGTTCTTTGGAATTTCATCATACCCACATCTTGAGGCATCGGAGGTACAGGTTGAGGAATTGGGGGAGGTGGGGGAGGTTGTACATTCGGGTTCGTACGAACGAACTCAGTATACCAAGCACTCATCATCTGGAGAAAGGGTTCTCGACCCCTTTCTCCTCCTCCTTGACTAATAGTGGGAGGTGGATTTTCAGTCGGCACCACCCCTTCAGCCGGAGCTGGTGCATTACTTTCTACATCATCGGCCACAGTTGGATCGGGATCCATTTACTATAAAAAAAATCATTTAAAAGGTCAGAAGTCGTCACACTATCATAATATACACATATGGCATGTATAGCAAAATCCGTACATAAAACTCGTTAGTCCGAGAACCGACTAAACCTACTCTGATACCACCAAATGTAACACCCCCACGCCCAAGACCGTCGCCGGAGTCGAGCTTGAGGTGTTACCGAACATAATTTATCATTTAAACAACTTTACATCATTTATTTTGACTTTCGGAATAAGTAGTTTTTCTGCATCATGGTCGCTAAAAAAATCATATCTCGAGTTAGGAAACTCGAAATCAAGATCTGTAAATTTTCCCTAAATCTAGACTCACATATCTATCTACTAATTTTTTTCTAAAATTTTTGGTTGGGCCAATTAGTATAGTTTATTAGTTAAAATTACCCCTGTTTTAGGACTTGACTGCACTGACCCCTACTTACTACGAACCACTTTTATCCATGTACAAAATTCATATAACTATACTGTTTATTTCTATTAAAATTATATTCAATAAGGATTCTGAGCATATAAATTACACCTCATAATTATTTTTTTTTCAATTTATAGTGAATTCTCAAAGTTGGAACAGGGGATCCAGAAATCGCTCTGGCCCTGTTTCACCAAAACTCAAATATCTTATAACATATAACTCCTTTACCTATTTTTCTTTTTCCATTTGAAAGTAGAGAATATAAGCTTCAATTTCATAGTTAATTCTTCACCTAATTCATTTTCTACTATTTTTGGTGATTTTTCAAACTCACATTGTTGTTGCTGTAGTGTTCTATTTTATGGCAAGTATCATCTTTTTATGAATTCTCATGAACTATATAACATATTAAACTCACAAGGCATCCAACATTATCTAGGCTAGCCATACCAATTACTAATCATTATCAAGCATTTTCTCAACCAAACTACAACCATATCACAAGATTATTTACACAAAACAAGTATATTGCTATACATGCCATACATCAAAACATACAAACCAATATACCAATTCTTCCTTGGATAGTGTGAGCGTTTCTTCGACCTTCCCGATATCCAAGTTGGCTCACTAAAAACTACAATGAATGAAAAGGAGGAAGTAAGCATAAATGCTTAGTAAGTTCACATGCAAATAACAAGTAACATAACAAAGCAATTATATCAACAACAATAGCATGATATCACCAAGATACAAACCACATTTCTAGCTATCGTGTATCATCTTACCACCTTATTTCTGTTATATCAAGTTTCAACCCGAGGGTTAAGTACATACCTGTCCAAATTGTCCATTTCACAACACTTACCAAAATATCATTTTCATCTTGAGTATTCTTCCATTCCGCTAGAATTTTACCCGTGGAACACATCGGAATATAACTCGGATACACGGATCATTTGCACATAAGTGCCACATATGTAATCAATCAATCATGTAACCCGCCCATAAGTGAACTCGGACTCAACTCAACGAGCTCGGATGCCTAGTTACATCTCACGAACTCGGACTCAACTCAACGAGTTCGAACATTTGCATCCATAAGTGAACTCGGACTCAACTCAACGAGTTCGGATGCCCAACCATCCTAGTGACATGTCACTTGTATCCTAATCTATTCCCAAGGTTCAAACGGGATTTTCCTCAATCACACATTTCCCCGTCGTTCTCCTCGAAATATCCGAACCAATACGTTGCTTGCATCTCATACTTATCAATTTAATCGCATACTTTTCATACCAAGACATAATATTTCACAAAGCATAATATTCATAATAACAAGTATCATATCATATAAATAGAATTAAATCACTTAAAATAGCAATTATGTTACATTATTTACACATGAACTTACCTCGGTACAAAATATAGCAATTTTGCAATTTAGTCCAAAATCTTTTCTTTTCCTCGATCAAGGTTGATTCCACGTCTTTCTTGATCTAAAATAACACATTTAGCTTATTTAATAATCTCATTATCAAAATAGTCCTAAATTCAAATTTTGACAAAATTACAATTTTGCCCCTAAACTTTTGCATATTTACACTTTTGCCCCAAAGTTCGGAAATTAAATTTTATAAAAAATTCTTATGTTTTAGGACATGCTGATAATTTATTTACCATTGGCAAGCTCAAATTCCCACTAAAACACATACTTATGAACAATATGTACTTTTACCGATTAAGCTGTTTTACTCGTTTTTACTTAAAACCGAGTAGCACAAGTTGTCTAACATAATTTAAAACCTCATATTCTATCATAAAACATCAAAATACACAAATTTCACCTATGGGTATTTTTCCAAATATGAACCCTAACTTAAATTATTGCTAACATAAGCTTTATCGAGTTACCGGGACTACGAAAACGTAAAGAACATTAAAAACGGGGCTTGGAATCACTTACTATGAAGCTTGGAAGCTTGAAACAAACTCTAGCTATGGAGAACCCTTGAAATTTCATGGTAATGAAGAAGATGACCAATTTTGTGTTATTTTTCCCTTTTTATTTCATGTTAATATCCAAATGACCAAAATGCCCCTCCTTACTAAACTTTCAAAAATTCCATCCATGTCCAAATTTTGTCCATGAACTTAAAATTGGTCAAATTGCTATTTAAGACCTCCTAATTAATATTCCAAAGCAATTTCATACGAGAAACTTCTAGAATGTAAGTTTTGCAACTTATTCGATTTAGTCCCTAATTTCAAATTAAGCACTTTACGCTTAGAATTTCTTCACGAAATTTTCACACCATCATAAAATCATATCATAAACATCAAAATAATTATAAAATAATTATTTCTACCTCATATTTGTGGTCACGAAACCACTATTCCGATTAGGCCCTAATTCGGGATATTACAACAAAGCCGACAAAAGCTGCAGGAGTTTATAATATTGATGCTGTCACCATGCTTACTAACCAGGTAGAACTTTTAAATAAAAAGTTTGATAATTTTGTTGGTTCTACGCAGGCACATCCAGTGATGCAGTGTGACGCAATCCAGGGAAATATGTTCAATCCAGATTACTCCTCTTATGGACATGGCATGGAAACTGAGCAAACCAACTATATGGGTAACAATTCTAGACCTTAAAATAACCCTTATAGTAATACTTATAATGGAGGTTGGCGGAGTCATCCCAGTTTTTCATGGGAAGGACAAGGAAATCAAAGACAATCGCCTCCTCCAGGATTTTAGTAGCCACCACCACAACAGGAGAAAAAGTCGAACCTGGAAGAGATGTTCACCAAATTTATGGCCATGTTAGAAACCCATTTACAAAATACCGAAACGGCACTAAGGAACCAGCAAGCATCTATTCAAGGACTTAAAACTCAAATAGGCTAGCTTGCCAAGCTAATCTCTGAAAGACCGCAAGGTGGGTTATCAAGCAATACTGAGACTAACCCCAAAGAGCAACTTATGCCGTAGATACGATAGATAATGAGGGGTTAACCAAAACTAACCCAGAGCCATGCAAGGAGCCTGTGGTAAGTAAAGGAAAGAATGAGGTAAGTTACAAAGATGAAATTACCAAAGAATTTAAACCTCGTATCCCATACCCAAAGCGCTAAAGAAAGACCGCACATATGAGCAATTCGGTAAGTTTCTTAAACTCTTAAAGAAATCACATATCAACTTACCGTTTGTTGAAGCAATTTCGCAGATGCCAAAGTATGCAAATTTTTTAGAAGAACTTCTTACAAATAAAAGGAAGTTGGAAGAACTGTCCACAGTGGAACTCAACGAGGAATGCTTAGCTATTCTCCAAAATAAACTGCCAACCAAACTAAAAGATCCAGTGAGTTTTACTATTCCTTGTTTACTTGGTAGCCTAGACGCCAAAAATGCTTTAGCTAACTTAGAGGCTAGTATAAATGTCATGCCTTATAAACTATTTAAACAACTAGGTCTTGAAAAACCTAAGTAAACCAAGATGAGCATTCAACTGGCTGATAAAACTATTAGGTTTCCTAAGAGAATAATTGAAGATGTGCTTGTCAAAATTGATAGATTCATATTCCTAATTGACTTTGTTGTTTTAGACATTGATGAGGATAGCAATGTACCCTTAATTCTAGGGCGACCCTTTTTAGCAACTGCCAGAACAATAATTGATTTAGGAACAGGTGAACTTACACTACGTGTAGGTGATGACCAAGTTACCTTACAAGCTCGAAACTCGATTAAAACTATTGATAATAATATAGTCACGAGTCCTTGTAAAAACACTGAACTCACCACCCAACCTTCTGTGCAGGATACACTCCACATAAAGGCAACCCAATCATAGACAAGTCCATCCCAAGGAGATGCACCTGAAAGGTGAATGCTTCAGATCGAGGAATTAGATGAGTGGCTGAACTATCATGAAAAACCCAAAGTATGCCAAATTAATCCAGAGCATCACCAAGACGACCCTCAGGTAAAAACGTATCAAATCAAGGTAGGGGATAAGGTAATCTTAGGGGAAGACGACCCTCAAATCTTGAATTCGAAAGAAAATACAAGTGACAAACCCTACTTCACGGTAATGAAAATCTTCCCCTATGGTACAGTAGAGGTTAAACATCAGTCACTTGGCACTTTCAAGGTAAACCACACTCGACTTAAATTTTACGTTGATAATAAAATTTTAAACAGGATAGAAGAGTATCAACTCTTCAAGCATCCGTGACAGAACAAACTTGAGAAAAGTCGAGCTTAGACTATAAACAAGCGCTTCTCGGGAGGCAACCCGAGCACTAACTTAATAAATTCTTTTAAAATTAGGCTTTCTAATACATCAACTAACCCTTGAATGTAGGTTTTTCGAGCCACACGGCCATGCCCACGGGCGTGCCTCAGGCCGTGTGTACACTTTGAGCAGAGACACGGTCGTGCAACTTAGCCGTGTACAAGCAGGGTAAAATTTTCCCTAAGGCATGAGTTACAATAAATAGCCACGGCCGTGCGATATAGCCTTGGCCAACACTATCAATTCCAACATGGGCGTGTGACCCCATACACGGCCATGGGAGAAGCAGACATCGAAGGACAAGGCCATGTGCCTCAACACGCCCTCGCAACACGGGCGTGTGTCTCGAGCCAGGCGCGCCAAAATCCCTGGTATTTTTGTTTTTCCATTTTATTTTTTTCTTTATTTGAATTTTAGTATTCTCAGAACTAGTTTATGTTTTTTCAATTATTTTATATCGGTTATTTTCTAAAGAGTAATTGTTCTAATCCTGAAACACCTAAAATCCCTTAAGTGCTATCGCAGTTTCAAAACCATGAACTTCAAGTATTCCTTCCTCCAAGACAGCTTTCACAATTCAAAGGTTCCATTCAATATTTAGGGAGTTTTACTTCTCTTGTGCTTTTATTGCTATTAATGTTATCTTTGTACGTTGAGGGCAATGTACATCTTAAGTGTGTGGGGGGGAAGCTCACTTTCATTCTTTATATTATCTTTGAAATCCCTGAAAATTACTCTCAAATTTTGAATTCTCTGCATTATCTTCAAATCTCTTGTTAGGAATTAATTCTGATTGATTTATAATTTTTATTGATGTGTTGAGAATTAAGACATAGGTGCTTATGCTTTGATTATTCAAACTTTAAAACACTAGGGAATCAAACATGATAAGTTGAAATTTTTGAGAATTTAAATTTTTTTCTAGGTTATTTTCCCTAATTTTAAGTGTTATCTTGAGATTTGAAATTCATAGGATTGACATCAAAAGCCATAATTCTGGTGACATTTTTGAGCCTTTTGAGCATAAATTCTTTCATGCTCACTTTTATTATTGCTTTGAGTGAGTCAATACTGATTTTTATTTCTAGAACTTGCTTCGATTATACATGTCAAGACCACATCATTGATTTGATACACCGAAATGATAAAGGCACCTAGGTTTAACCCACTTACTCCATAAAAAGCCTACCTTCATAAATTAACCTCTAGTAAACTCCATTGAGCCTAACAACCCATTCTTTGACTTACCTCTAATATTAACGCATAACCCATTTTTGTTGAATTCCATTCAATTATTTTGATCCCTATTTTTGTCGAGATTTGAGTTAAAATTATTATCTAGCTTTGTTCTCTTTTTCAGTTGTAAAGTTTGTCAATATTCAAAGTATTGTACTTGAATTGTTCTAAAAAAACAAAAAAAAATAAAAAAATGTGTATATACAGTTAATTTAGTTGTAATCTGTAATAGTTCAATAGTTTTTGCATATTTCTACAAGCTTCCAAATCCAGAACAATGTCATCATAAGGCTTAGCTCTAGGAATATGTTCCAGTGATAGAGATTTCTCTAGCTAGATGATTTTTCAATTCAATCTCGATTCTAACCCTCTTTTTCAGCTTGTGACAACACCCTAACCAAAGCCCCATTACAACCATTGAAAGACCTTTTGATCGATGTGTCGTATCAATATATAGTGGTGGAGATTTGATTTTCTTGCAAGCCTATGGTAATAACTTTTCAGATTGACTAGAGAGTGCTTAATACTTGAACCCTAAACACTTTGAGTGGATAGAGTGAACCCTTAGTGAGGATGTCAATGCTCGTTGATTTTGATTGAAAAAATAATTACTTAAGAGAAGGGAGAAAACCTATGTTTCCGTGATAAAATTCTCAACTTAGAGTGATTGAATCTTTAATTTTCTTTTGATTGAATTGTCATTGTATGATTACCTGTGGATTGGTTTGAAACATTATTGATAAGAATTGTAAGTTGAGAAGAATGATTCTTAATTGTGAGTTGAGATTTTGCTTGAGGACAAGCAAAGGCTTAAGTGTGGGGGTATTTGATAAACGATAAAATATACATATTTTTACCTCATGCTTAGCCTATATTTTGGATGAATTATCATTAGATTTGTGAGAATTGGTGCTCTTAATCCTTCTATTTCATGTCTTATACTCAGGAGAGCATAGGGAAGAGAAAAGAACAAGAAACGGGCCAAAAATGAAGAAAATGGGCCAAAATGAGAAAACGACACGGCCCAGGGATTCACCACACGGCCATGGCATACGGCCGTGCCACATAAAGTCCAACACGGCCCAACGCCGACAAGCACGGCCAAACCACACGACCGTGCCACCATCAAGAGGCCCGCACACGGCCTCTTATCGATCCACACGGGCGTGGCACGGGCGTGTCCCTATCGTGAGGAAGTGAGGAAGTTCAATTCTACTCGAAAAAGGATACTTAGGGGCTAAGAAAGCCATTCTAAAACTCTATATAAAGACCCTAAGAGGCAACTTCAAGGGTGTGCTTATTTCCCGCTAGGGGGGAACTTTTTTTTCTTCCAAGAAGGATCGCCATATTTCTGCCAACACAAGGAGTGAAAGCAAGGATTACTCCAAGGGAAGCCGATTGATTCATCCCAGAAGCCAGAATTCTACATCAAGACAGAGGATCTCCCTAAATTCCTTCAGGGGTTTTTGGGTTCTTTATGTTTTGTTATCTTATTCCTTCTGAGATGTTTTCTTTATTAATTATGAACTAAACCTCTCAAATACTTGAGGGGGGTGAAACCTACGACAGATCTTATTATTATTTATTCTTGAATTATATGATAAATACTTGAATTGTTCTTAATTATGTGTTCTTCATTCTTGATTTAATAATCCTAGGTATTAGTTCAAGAAACTGATGTGCTTAGGCAGAGGAGCAAAAGTCCCTGTTTTCAGAGTAGATCTACCATAATTAAGCGGAGTTGCATGCAACCCTAGACATAGGGCAACATAAATCTGCTGGATTACGGTCAAACCTAGTAAGGGGATCCATAGCTCGAATTAATGCAACCTAGGGGTGTTAATTAATAAAGAAACTTTAGTTAACCACCTAGGATTAGTTGTTCTTATCCTCGACGGAGGTATTAACATAGGTTAGGGATCTCTACGGATCAAGTCAAGTGAAGAAATTGTCTAGTTCAAGAAGTTAATAACAAGTGAAGTCTAGGTAGATTCTCCCTTAAGTATTACTCATATCAATCAGCTTTTCCCGAAAGTTTTCCCCAATTTACTTTTTGTGCACTTTTAGTTAGTTTTAGAATTATTTTCAACCAATCCTCTTTTATTTTTAGGCTAGATAATAGAAACGAATTAAGTATTAGTACTTTTAGTTCCCTTGGTTACGATAACTCAGTCTTGCCGCTAAACTATACTACTGTTCGATAGGTGCGCTTGCCTTTAAAATCATGATATTAGTTAGTTTTTGGTGTGATCAGTTTTTATAAATTTTATTACTTAATATCGCGAGTATCACTATGCTGTCTCAGATTTAGATCTGTCTGTGACATCAAATACTTTAAACTCTTGTGACGAGTAAATATGCGACATTTTTCACCGAACAAATGGTGTCGCCAAATTTTTAACGCAAATACAATAGCTGCCAATTCTAAATCATGTATCGAATAGTTCTTTTTATGTGGCTTTAACTGTATGGAAGCATAAGCTATTCATTTACCTTCTTGCATCAAAACATAACCTAAACTGTTCAATGACGCATCATTGAAAATCACAAATTCCTTACCCGATTCAAACTAAACCAGAATTGGTGCTTCAGTCAACAGGGCTTTCAACTGATTAAAACTTTGCTGACATTTACCAGACCATTCAAATTTGACATCTTTTTGTAATAGTCGTGTCATTGGTGTAGCTATCATCGGAAACCCTTTTAGAAATCTCCAATAATAACTAGTTAATCCCAAAAAACTTCTAACTTCATGTAACACTCCTAATCCGTATTCGTCGCCGGAATAGGGTTACAAGGCATTATCGAAGTTTTATAGAACATTTTTAAATAAATCGGGTCAAATACTATTCACTTTTCGAATTTAATCATAATGTCCCTTAATTAGACCCTCGAGGCCCAAAACATGCATTAGAATCGATTCGGAACTAAATCGGGATCTCGGGGAATTTTTCACAAACTTCTAAAATTTTTGTCACTTATAGGAGTTACACGCCCGTGTCTCCAAGCCGTGTACCTCACACGGTCCAGACACAATCCTGTGTCTCTACCCATGTTGACAAAATAAGGCTATTTTCCAAGCCTTATTTCGCACCCATTTCATTCAAAACCTGCGCAAAACTTTCCCAATAGCAACCAACCAATTCAACCATGATTTTCAAGCCAATTTCAAACATTTAACATGATATGTATGCTTACAATCTTAACTCATATCTTACCTTTCCATAACATACATGTTTAAATCTAATTAACCCAAAATGTACCGAGCATACATGTATAACCATAATTTACTTTATAAACATACCAAAATCAAGTCATTACTAGCCATTCCAATAGCTAGATTACATTCATCCAATCCATCATTAACATTGGTACTAGTAGCCTATACATGCCATTATATCAAAATAAAACATCTTTGTATACCAAAATAAGTAGGTTGATAGTGTGATGATGCTTCGACTTATCTCCAACCTTCCCGAGCTTCCGAGCACTATAAAACATAGAAAATAAAACCTAGTAAACATTTAATGCTTAGTAAGTTCATGCAACAAGAAACTAACTTACCAAGTGTTTCAATTAAATTTAATCAAACATGCATACATTTAAGCAAATAAATCATTATCCTATCATACACAACTTCATCACTCAAAGTTAGTCAAGCAATTACACATAATATTATCACATAGATGAGCTCATCATATCATAATTTAAACTTAGTTATAATTCCATACCACATGTACATTTTCAAGAGAAATTCATTCAAACTCCATTAACCATTTCCAAGTTTTGCCCGTTGAATTTATTGGAATTTCGATGGATACTTTCATATATTACACTTAAAGTGTATGAAACTCTTGAGCCACCTTTTCAAGTCATTTGGGTAAATCATATACTTCGATGCTTACACGGAGCTACGGTAGTCCACAACGTATACGGAATTACTACCACTTATTATGCTTATACCTCGATGCTCACACAGAGTTACGGTAGTCCGCAACATATGCGAAATTACTACCAATTACTATACTCACAGAACTTTATCTCATAATGTTTGAGAGACTTATCAGGATTACTCGTCCAAGCTAAATCCCATCTGCAACAAATGCAGAATTACCTTTACAATAATCCATCGAATTTTCTTTATTCAACTGGGACTTATTTCTTTTCTCAAGTCATGTCAAACATACGATCACATTTTATATATTAAATATTAAATTAACATTCATATCACATAATCATACAATCCAACATTTCAAGAATCAATATTAAGTTACACGAATTTACCTCTATACTTGTTCATATACAAAAGTCTACTAATTCGAGACTTTTTCCTTTCCTCGATCCAGCTTTGTATTTGAGTTTTTCGGATCAAAGTCAATAAGTTTAATCATCAATTTAATACATTTCGTATTCATTTGGACTCAATTTATCTAATTTTTCCCCTAAATTTTTTATTAATTTCAATTTAGTCCCTAGGCTCAAAAAATAAAATTCATGCAATCTAATCCTTGTTCCAAGCCTAGCTGAAATTTCCATATATCATTTACAACACTTATGTTTCACAAAATTAAGAATTTTTCTTTAAATTTCACAAGTTTACAATTTAGTCCCTATTACACAAAACTTGTAACTTATTCTTCAATTTAATGCTTTACCCAATTCTAACTTGAAATTCTATCAATTCAACCCCTAATTCATCAATTTATTCAACATAAACCATGTCCAAAAATCTACTAACTTTCAAATTTTCAACATATACTAAGTAGTATTTTGTTCTAGGATCATAAAAACTCAAAAATTACAAGAAAATGAGTTAAATTGACTTACCAATTTGAGTTTGAACCTTAAAAGCCCTAATTTCCTTCTTTTTCTTTCCCTTTTTCCTTTCTTTTTCTTTCTGCTCTGGTTTCGTTTCAATGCTCTTTCTATTCCGTTTAATTTCTTTTATTAACTAATAAGAATATAATATAATAATATACTTATTTATTAAGTTAATACAATATAATATATATTTTAATTAAAATATTTTATGATATTTTTACATTAAACCGCCTCGGTCTAAACAAATCGCATAATTTCCTTTTTAGCCCCTTTAACTTTTCTTTAATCTATAATTAAACTTTTACCCTTATTGCAATTTAGTCCTTTCTCTAATTAACCATATAATCAATAAAATTTTCTTATCAAAATTTTCATGCAACCTTCCTATCATAATATAGACCATGCCACAATATTAAAATAAATTTTCTTTCTAGCTCAAATTTGTGGTCACGAAACCACTGTTCTGATTTTATTGAAAATGGGCCATTACACTTCAAATACATTTCTCGGTGGTTTCCAGTTAACAATAGCTGAAATTTTATTTGAATAAACTCTGATGCCTTCTGTTGATACTATGTGTCCTAGAAAACCAACTTCCCGAAGCCACAACTCACATTTGCTAAATTTAGCAAATAATTGTTTATCTCACAAAGTTTGCAGAACAATTCTTAGATGCTTGGCATTTCAGTCTCATCTCGTGAATATATCAAAATATCATCAATAAATACCACAAAAAATCTATCTAAATATGGTCTAAAAATTCTATTAATCAAATCCATAAATATTGCAGGTGCTTTAGTTAAACCAAATGGCATCACAAGAAATTCATAATGTTCGTACCTGGTTCTGAATGTTGTTTTTGGTACATCTGAATCTTTCACTCGTAACTGATAATAGCCAGAACGAGGATCAATCTTCGAAAACACTGTGCACCTTTCAACTAATCAAACAAATCACCAATGTGAGGAAGTGGATATTTATTTTTGACTATAACTTTGTTGAGTTGGCAGTAGTCAATACATAATCTCATCGATCCGTCCTTTTTCTTAACAAACAGAACTGGTGCACCTCAAGGTGAAAAACTAGGTCGAGCAAAACCCCTATCAGTCAACTCTTGCAATTATGCTTTCAACTTTTTTAACTCTGTAGGAGCAATTCTGTATCGTGCTATTGATATTGGTGTTGTTCTTGGTACAAGTTTTATAGCAAATTCAACTTCTCTAACTGGCAGTAATCCAGATAATTCCTCTGAAAACACATCAGGATACTTGCAAACTACTGACACTGATTCAAGCTTCAACTCAAACACTTTAGTGTCCAATACATAAGCAAGGTATGCATTACAAACTTTTCTCACATATTTTTGTGTTGACAAAACTGATATCAGAATAGACAACCCATTCAATTTATAAGATTTAATATAAAACATCTCACCATTCTGACATTTCAATATGATATGCTTTTGTCTATAATTTACTACAGCATCATGTAGAGTTAGCCAATCCATGCCCAATATCACATCAAATTCATCAAACAGTAATAGCATCAAATCATCCAGAAAATAGTGATCTCAAATCATTAACGAATAGTTCTTGCAAATCTTATCAACTAACATGTACCAGACTAAAGAGTTTGATACTTTAACCACAAATTTAGTGGACTCAACATGTAAGTTTTTACTAGACACTAATTTCGTACAAACATATGAATATGTCGATCCAGGATCAATTAAAGTAGTTACATTAGAATCAATAAGAGAAAAAGTACCAGTAGTAACATCTGGCGCAGAAGCATCTTCACGCGCACAAATAGCATAAGCCCTAGCTGGTGCTTGTGCCTCAAACCTTACAGTAAAATCTTTCGTCACATCACGGTTACACATGCTTATGTGGAGGGGACACACGCCCATTTGCTACAATGGTATTAGGACGTGGTGTGCCTGTTTGCTATGTTTTATTAGGATGTTGACCGCAAATTTACCTTCTATTTCTGTATATCTTTGTAAGTTTGTTTGCAACAGTAAATAGAGAAGAATAAGGAACGTGCAATAGATTTTAGAAACTACTTCTCTCTTTTTTCCAAAAATAAAAATACTATCAAATAAATAACATAAATATATATATATATATATATATATATAAAACTTAAATACACATGAGCATGTGTATACATATATATCTTTGTAAATTTGTTTTACTATTGAACTACTATCTGGAATTCTCTTCTGTAATATTGTTAATCGTTTCAAACTCATACTGAGCTCGTGTAGCTCACCCCTTTCAGTGTTTTCCCCTTTCAGGTACATTTATGTGTTCTAAAGCTGGACCTGGTATGCAAAAGTCTTGGAAGCGTCACGTTTTTTTTTAAACTGATTAATAAGGTATTTTCTGTAAACCTGATTTTATGTAAATGATTTTAGACTCTAAGTTCTGTTGTTAATACTATAATGTTTTTCGTGTTGATAAACAAAAATTTCCCACGATCACTTCAGTGATCAGTGTGACTTTTGAAATTTGGTCTAAACTTCTAGGTTGGGTTTTGGGCATTACATTCAGTGGTATCAGAGCTAGGTTTGCAAAAACTTGACTTGTATTTTACGTATCGGTGTGCACGCGTGGTTTTTTTAAGTTTTGATAAATCGTACCACAGTACTTTAAAATTGTGTATGTTTCACTGATTTTGAGGAGATAAAATGTTCGAGACTCTGATGCTGGTCCAGGGTGGAAATTGGAAACTGTAAGATTAGAAATGTAGATTTTTGTATTTATTTTGTGTTCTTTTTTTGAAAATGTAGATACTCTAAGTGTAACATCCCAAATTTAGCTCCATAAAATTTAGAAATATATCAAAAATAGGGAATTGACTCAATGGTTAGACATTAAACGTGAAAGCTTTAAGGTTAGTTGGAGGTTCCAAGTTCAAGTCTCAACTTTTACAAAATAAATTAATTTTTTTGCAAATTCCCTTATTTTTTTTATGTGTTGGCATCTAAGTTTAGTAAACCTAGGTATAAATATGATTTTTTACCAAAATAATCAGCCTTTTAACACAGTTTCTTCTACCTTAGCCGTCCCTAACCCCCTCTCCTTCTCTTCATCTTTATTTTTTTCTTTTCCTTTTTTCCTCCATTGTTGTCGTTGCCTACACCTCCCATTTAATCATCATCATCTTCTTTTTGAATCAAGATTGTGCACCATCTCCTTTGCTATATTGCTACAATTTCCCTCAATTAAATTAGTGCTAAATCTGAAATTTTTAACTCTAAGATCGATCCCAAACATCGCCTAGAAGTGCTATTGCCGTTTCCCTCGACTAGTTTGTGTAAGGTCTCTTCTCTCTTCAATTTCTTAATTAATCTTGTCCATTAAAACTTAAATTTATATATCTACAATTTAGGGGATTTTAAATGTTTTTAAATGTATTTTTCCAAATTTTAATGAGGTTTCAAATCATTTTAAAATTCAACCCCAATTTCGCGCCACCATGGGTGGTGGTACGTGCACATATGTGTAGAATAAGGGATTGTTTTGTTTCTTGAATCTTTCCCAATTAATTTCAGCCTTAATTTGAGTTCTTGCACCCTTCTAATCATCTATTAAACCCATGTCAATTAGAGAAAAAATGTTCTTGATCGTTTGGGCATTCGAATCTTACAAATCGGGAAGCGTAAATGCAGTTAAGTGTAAAATTAATTACTACTTTAACATAATTGTAAGGTAAATGTTAGGGATTGATTAAATGAAAAAATTAAATAATTATTAGCTATATATTTTCCAATATATTAAGGAATTAGGTGCTGATCCAAACACCTTGAATCAACCGAAAAGCCGGAGAGCGATCGTACGTACGGTTCGCATCAATACAAGGTAAGGAATCGAACTAGTTGAATTCATAAAATAGTTATTTATTAAAAAATTGGTTTAAACCCATAAGTGGGTAATTTGGAGTTGGTTAAGTGGTAAATTAATTTAATCTATACTGAATTTTGGTTTAGGATCGTATAAAGGTTTATTAAAGAAAATTGGAAGATTCACTAGGATGCTGCGGTAAAGCGAAAAATAAGGTGTGGGTCCTAAACTTGTAAAATTTGTTTGATAATGATAAATGTTAGGTTATATTTGATAATTTTCTTGCTGATTGGTTTGGCATAGTGGCCAAAATATTAGTTTTGTGAGTGGCCAAACTAGGTATGTTTCGAGCCTTAAAAGATTGATATGTTGGCAAAATTGCTAGCTTGATTGTATGAATGTGTAATTGAGATTGATGTGCATAGTTATATTATGTGGTATGAGAATTTTTGATGGAATGGTATGAAATGTTGAGATATTAGTTTTATGCATGTTTTAAATGCATGAAATATTTACTATGATATATATACGTGAGGTCACTATTGGTGCATAATAAAATTCGTAAAGTATGTGAATTGAAGGATGTTGATAGATACCATCTTAATGGTAATTTGAAAATTAGAACATTGTTTCCTTTCTTTGAAAGTATGTGATTATTGAGGACATGTTAAGCATGTCGAATAAAAGTGAAAAGTATTGAAATGTGATTGAGTATGAATTTGTATAACAGATTGCATGTGCATTGGGATGGGATTTTGTAGTTGACGGAGGAGTTCTGTAGAGTACTGGCAGCATATTAAGTCCGCATATTTTTTTGTCAGTGCACTGTATTGGAGTATCGAGGGGATTGGTGATTATATCGTGATAAACTGTAAATTATACATATTTTCTATCCCACATTTAGCATATTTATGGATGAATTATCATTGAATTTGTGGAATTTGATGCTCCTAATCCTTTAATTTCATGTTTTATACTCAGGAGAGCTTAAGGAAGAGAAAAGAGAAAGGAACGGGCCAAAAACGGGCAATTTAGGCCCAATTCAATAATCAACATGGCCTGGGAGTTTGCCACACGGGCGTGTCACACGGTTGTGCCACCTTGAACTTGAACACGACCCAACCTCGACTCGCACGGCCGTGCCACTTTAACAGGCTCAAGCACAGCCTGGGCCTCGATCCACACGGGCGTGGCACACGGCGTGTCCCTGTCGTGAGGAAGTTCAATTTCACTCGGAAAAGGCTACTTAGGGGCTAAGAAAGGCATTCTAAACTCAATATAAAGACCCTAGGAGGCCACCATAAAGACACACAGAGTAGAAGCAAGGAATTACTCCAAGGAAAGCCGATTGGTCCATCTCAGAAGCTGAATTCTTCCTCAAGACTGAAGATCTCCCTTCAATTACCTCTAGGGGTTTTATGGTTCTTTATGTTTTGTTATCATTATTCTTTTGTGATGTTTTCTTTTACAATTATGAACTAAATCCCCCAAGTACTTGAGGGGGATGAAACCTAAGACAGATCTTGTTATTATTTTCTCTTGAATTATGTGATAAATACTTGATTTGTTCTTAATTATGTGCTCTTAATTCTTGCTTTAATATTCCAGGATATTGATTCAAGTATTGATGTGCTTATTCAGTGGAGCAAAAGTCCCTGTTTAAGAGTGGATCTAGCATAATTAAGTAGAATTGATTGCAACCCTATACATAGGGCGACATAAATCTACTGGATTAGGGTCAAACCTAAGAAGGGAATCCATAAATCAAATTAATACAACACTAGGGGTTTTAATTAGAAAGAGATTTCAACTAATCAACCTAGGGTTAGTTGTTTTTAGTCTAGAGAGAGATATTAACATAAGTTAGGGATTTCTACGGATCAAGTCAAGTGAATAAATCATCTAGTTCAAGAGTTAATAACAAGTGAAGTCTAGGTGGATTTTCCCTTGAGTATTGTCCTGTAACACCCCAAACCCGGCCCAAACGTTATGGCCAAATCCAGCGATGTCACATCAAAGGAGTTGTTTCCAAAACGACTTTAATTAATTAAAAATATGTTCGGTGGAAAATTTACTTGGTTAAAAACTTGAGTTTGTGATTTAGAAATTCAAATTCATGTTGGGCCATAATGGAAGCCCATGTTTAAATAAAATCACGCATATGATAAAGTTATTTGAAAACCATGTATAATTTGAGAAATTTATCTAAGTTTAAAAACTAGGCAGTCAAAACAAAAATAAGCCCTAATTACAGTCTTATCGGAGGTACAAGGCCTTATTACAACCCATTTAAACAAAAACGATAAGTAAAGTGAAGTAATTTGAAAATTATTCAGAATTCCTAAGTAGCTTGCAGTGTGGCCATCTTCGAGTCCTCTCCCGCGTCAAGCCTTCTATTGTGGATCACTTGAAATATTGATAATAAGGGTGTGAGTTTCGAAACTCAGTGTGTACAACCCTTGGCAATCAAATCAATAGGCAAAAATCACATTGGGCCTAAGCCCAAACAATATCGGTGGCCTCTGGGCCCTAGCCCATAATAGCCTCGGTTGGGCCCGAGCCCACATTCAAATATCAAGATGTTCATGCCATATGCAATTTCCCATAACCAACCCTGTACACCCCCTTCCAACCCTACACTCCTGTGGGGAGATACTCGACCCACCCATCCTTATACACCCATTGTGACATCGGTTGCGGCACCACTCATCGTTGTAACAGAGCTACTCGTGGCTTAAAAGCCTTCATTGTAACACCGGTTGCGGCACTACTTATCGTTGCAGCGGAGCTGCTCGTGGCTTAGAAGCCTTCGTTGGATCCACAGTCATCGAGCGACCGTGTGACCCTCATATACACTTCCTCCAATCAAAACCCAGCCCACATGCAACATAATATCTCATGAATGCATCATCGTCACATACCACATACACCAGTCATACTCATAACATATAGGGGTATTTCAGTCATTTTACTACCCAGGGGTATTTCGATAATTTTCTACCCTACAAGGGCTGTTTCAGTACTCCTACCCTATGAAGGTGTTTTAGTAATTCTACTCTACAGGGCATTATAGTAATTCTACCTTAGAAGGTATTTTCGTAGTTCTACCCTAGAGGGGTATTTTCGTAATTTCTTAAAGGTACAAATTTTAGTTATGGTTTTGGCCCATCAACAAGTCCTCACGACTAAAATGAATGGACACTATGCACCAGGTACGATTCAAGAGAAGAGGAGGTGGGTCACTCGGATTGCTTAAGTACTAGGCTCTTCCATGATCCAATCCTAGACATGCATATGTCGGTTGCCACACCTTAGTCTATCGACTTGCCCATAGACATGTTTATTACTTAGTTATATTTTATGAAAATTTGAGAGTACATCTAATTAGGCCTAAAGTCCATTAAACCTTAACATGCATTTCTACAACCCCATAAAAACCCAAACATGCTTATGTAACCCATTAGGCCCGTTCATAACTCAATCATACAATCATACATGTCAATTCAACATAATATCTCATATCACAATTTTGCCAATTTGGGCCCACAAATTCAGCAGGCCTATTCAGGATTTCGGGATTTTTGGCTTTTGCCGTTTGGTCGTGTGTGTCGTGTATGTACACACATAGTTGACGACCCACACTACACTATCCTCAGCCTTGACCTATAATCAAAACGACTTCCCAATCAACTCCAAACCTTACTAAAACTTTATTAAATCCCGAAACCTTACCGTAACCTTACCGTGTACCTTCTGCTTTTCTAGCCTTTCCTTAGCGAATAGTCTCGAATACTCTTAGCCGACGCCCAACCCAAATGAGCACGCCACAAAGCGAAAGGGATCAGCCAAGAAAGGTATGCTTACTCTCCTCATGGTTTACTCTATTTAAAGCTAGCTCTTTACCTATTCTTATATTAGCTTCCCGATGTGGGATTCTCCATCAATCCTCTAAAAATTAAAGCATTAGTAAAATAATCAACCTTTGCATACCAAGGGATTCGAACCAAAGTCCTCTCACATGCTAAATCACGCCACCACCACTAGGCCACAAGCTCTTTTGTGTCATAAGTTCAACATATTAAACTTCAAAGCCCACCTACTTGCTTCTAGATTTATTTAAAAACAAACCAAAATAAATTGTAAGAGTCAAGACTTGAACCTTGGACCCCTTACTTCCTTATCCCCTAAGTGGCGCTACTTTGCCACTACACCACACTCCTTTTTGCGTCATGCTTTCACCAAAAATATTCTTAAAGCCTACCCACTAACGTCAAGGCTCCTATAAGAGAAAAACATAAATTTTTGCTAAAGCCCAAGTTTGAACTCAGGACTTCTCCAGCACTCCCAAACCTCTTAGCCATCACACCAACATACCATTTAGAGAATATGGGCCTAAGGCCCACTACGCCACCCAAGTGGGGCCACGTGCTCGCATAGCCCACTAAGCTAGATTTGCCCATAGCCACGTGTATGACACAGCCGGTCCACTAATTCTCGTAAGTCCAAAGACAACGACCTGTGTGGGCCCACATGACCTATTCTTCCAGGCCCAAATTTCGGGGCGTTACAATTCACCCCTCCTTAAAGAAATTTCATCCTCAAAATTTCCAACTAACTATTAATCGCACTACCCAAGTCACACCACTATGCTTTCGCTGCGCACTCTGATCCTAATAATTTTAATACACACCCAAGACATCTTCCTAACACTTCTACGGTCTCTGCCGCGGCCTCTTGCACCGCTTCTAACGCTCATCGCTGTGTACGTATTTCTAGATTAACGAATTTTATGAAACTTTAGTTCATAATTCCACTGTTTAAGGCTTATGTCTTATGAAATTAATAATTTAAAAGTCGTTTCGCCGTTACGATTCCACTACAGGCTTAAGTTTCCTACGGGCTTTAGTCTTTAAGAACCTATTATTTAAAGTAGCCCAATATCTAAATCTAGTTCAGTAATTTAAACAATTGTAATAACAGAAAAACTTACTCGGCTCGACGTCGAGGGCTCAGTGAACCACACTTCAAGAATCCTGCAAAAACTTTTTAATCTAGTTATTTTAAAAACCCAAAATCCAAGGCCGATTTCACAGCCGGAGCTTTGCAACCAGGCTCTGATACCATTAAATGTAACACCCCAGACCCGGGCCAGACGTTATGGCCGAATCCGGTGATGTCACATCAAAGAAGTTGTTTCTAAAATGACTTTAATTAATTAAAAAATGTTTGGTGGAAAATTTACTTGGTTAAAAACTTGAGTTTGTGATTTGGAAATTCAAATTCATGTTGGGCCATAATGGAAGCTCATGTTTAAATAAAATCACCCATATAATAAAGTTATTTGAAAACCACGTATAATTTGAGAAATTTATCTGAGTTTAAAAACTAGGCAGTCAAAATAGAAATAAGCCCTAATTACAGTCTTATCGGAGGTACAAGGCCTTATTACAACCCATTTAAACAAAAACGATAAGTAAAGTGAAGTAATTTAAAAATTATTCAGAATTCCTAAGTAGCTTGCAGGGTGGCCATCTCTGAGTCCTCTCCCGCGTCGAGCCTTCTATTGTGGATCACCTGAAATATTAATAATAAGGGTGTGAGTTTTGAAACTCAATGTGTACAACCCTTGGCAATCAAATCAATAGGCAAAAATCACATTGGGCCTAAGCCCTAACAATATCGGTGGCCTCTGGGCCCTAGCCCATAATAGCCTCGGTTGGGCCCGAGCCCACATTCAAATATCAAGATGTTCATGCCATATGCAATTTCCCATAACCAACCCTGTAACCCTCTTCCAACCCTACACTCCTGTGGGGAGATACTCGACCCACCCATCCTTATACACCCGTTGTGACACTGGTTGCGGCACCACTCATCCTTGCAGCAGAGCTACTCGCGGCTCAAAAGCCTTCATTGTAGCACCAGTTGCGGCACTATTTATCGTTGCAGCGGAGTTGCTCGTGGCTTAGAAGCCTTCGCTGGATCCACAATCGTCGAGCGACCGTGCGACCCTCATATACACTTCCTCCAATCAAAACCCAGCCCATATGCAACATAATATCTCATGAATGCATCATCGTCACATACCACATACACCAGTCATACTCATAACATATAGTGGTATTTCAGTCATTTTACTACCCAGGGGTATTTCGATGATTTTCTACCCTACAAGGGGTGTTTCAGTACTCCTACCCTATGAGGGTGTTTTAGTAATTCTACTCTACAGGGCATTATAGTAATTCAACCTTAGAAGGTATTTTCGTAGTTCTACCCTAAAGGGGTATTTTTATAATTTCCTAAATGTACAAATTTTAATTATGGTTTTGGCCCATCAACAAGTCCTCGCGACTAAAGTGAATGGACACTATGCACCAGGTACGATTCAAGAGAAGAGGAGGTGGGTCACTTGGATTGCTTAAGTACCACGCTCTTCCATGATCCAATCCTAGACAAGCATATGTCGGTTGCCACACCTTAGTCTATCGACTTGTGTACAGACATTTTTATTACTTAGTTATGTTTTATGAATATTTGAGAGTCCATCTAATTAGGCCTAAAGTCTATTAAACCCTAACCTGCATTTCCACAACCCCATAAAAACCGAAACATGCTTATGTAACCCATTAGGCCCGTTCATAACTCAATCATACAATCATACATGTCAATTTAACATAATATCTCATATCACAATTTTGCCAATTTGGGCCCACAAATTCGATAGGCCCATTCAGGATTTCGAGATTTTCGACTTTTGTCGTTTGGTCGTGTGTGTCGTGTATGTACACACCTGGTTGACGACCCGCACTACACTATCCTCAGCCTTGACCTATAATCAAAACGACTTCCCAATCAACTCCAAACCTTACTAAAACTTTATTAAATCCCAAAACCTTACCATAACCTTACCGTGTACCTTCTGCTTTTCTAGCCTTTCCTTAGCGAATAGTCTCGAATACTCTTAGCCGACGCCCAACCCAAACGAGCATGCCACAAAGCAAAAGGGATCAGCCAAGAAAGGTATGCTTACTCTCCTCATGGTTTACTCTATTTAAAGCTAGCTCTTTACCTATTCTTATATTAGCTTCCCGATGTGGGATTCTCCATCAATCCTCTAAAAATTAAAGCATTAGTAAAATAATCAACCTTTGCATATCAAGGGATTCGAACCAAAGTCCTTTCACATGCTAAATCACGCCACCACCACTAGGCCACAAGCTCTTTTGTGTCATAAGTTCAACACATTAAACTTTAAAGCCCACCTACTTGCTTCTAGATTTATTTAAAAACAAACCAAATAAATTGTAAGAGCCAAGACTTGAACCTTGGACCCCTTACTTCCTTATCCCTTAAGTGGCGCTACTTTGCCACTACACCACACTCCTTTTTGCGTCACACTTTCACCAAAAATATTCTTAAAGCCTACCCACTAACGTCAAGGCTCCTATAAGAGAAAAACATAAATTTTTGCTAAAGCCTAAGTTTGAACTCAGGACTTCTCCAGCACTCCCAAACCTCTTAGCCATCACACCAACATGTGATTTAGAGAATATAGGCCTAAGGCCCACTACGCCACCCAAGTGGGGCCCACGTGCTTGCATGGCCCACTAAGCCAGATTTGCTCATAGCCACAGGTATGACACAGCTGGTCAACTAATTCTCGCAAGTCCAAAGATAATGACCCGTGTGGGCCCACAAGCCCATTGGGCCCACATGGCCCATTCTTCTAGGCCTAAATTTCGAGGCGTTACATGTCTAAATCAATCAGTTTTCCTAAGAGTTTTTCCCAAATTCACTTTTTGTGTGTATTCTTAGCTTAGTCTAATAATTAGTTTAGTCTAATAAAAATCCCTTTTTATTTCTAGGTTAAATAATAGAAAGAAAGTTAGTACTAGTACTTTTGGTTCCTTTGGGTACGATATCTCGATCTTGCCATAACTATACTACTGTTCGATAGGTGCGCTTGCCTTAAATCGTGATAATAGTTAGTTTCTGGTGTGATCATTTGTTATAAATTTTATTACTTCATATCGCGAATATCAAGTTTTTGGCGCTGTTGCCGGGGAACTGAGATATTAGGAACACTCGATTTCTATTACTTTAGCCATTACTATTTTTATCTATTTTTAGCCTTTATTTTTATTTTTATTTACTAAAATTTTCTTTGCCTTTTCCCTTCCAGGTATCTCTAGCTTATGACTAGAAGAAACCTGGGAGGACCACTGCTTTTTGACGACGATTTAGAAGCCATAGTTCATAAAACTCATAGAGAGATCAGACGAAGCCTACAGTATCCAGAGCAAGAAGAAGAGCCTGAGCCTACTGAAGAGATGGAAGCAAATCAGGACAATCTACCACCTCCCGCGATAGCCGCAGAATCGATGAACCAAAATAATGCTCCTCGTACTATGTTTGATTATGCTAAACCTAATTTGGCTGGTACTAAATCTAGTGTTGTTAGGCTTACTATTGCTACAAATAATTTTGAATTAAAACCTAACACTATATAGATGATTCAGTAATTTGTGCAGTTTGATGGTTTATAGGATGAAGACCCCAATTCGCATCTAGCCAACTTTCTAGAATTCTGTGATACATTCAAAATAAGTGGCATTTCTGATGATGCCATTCGTCTTAGGCTATTCCCGTTCTCCTTGAGAAACAAAGCTAAACAGTGGTTAAATTCTTTACCACAAGGGTCTATCACTACATGGGAACAGATGACTGAAAAATTCTTACTCAAATATTTCCTACCGACTAAAACGGCAAAATTAAGGAATGATATTTCTTCTTTTGTGCAGATGGATTTAAAGACGCTCTACGACGCATGGGAGAGATACAAAGATCTCCTGAGAAGGTGCCCTCATCATGGATTACCTCTGTGGTTACAAGTTCAAACTTTCCGCAACGGCTTGAATCCTTCGAAAAGGCAAATGATAGACACAGCCGCCGGTGGAATAATCAACAACAAAACACCCGAAGCAGCTTACGAATTTATAGAAGAAATGTCATTGAATAACTATCAGTGGCAAGTCATGAGGACAAAGCCAACAAAAGCAGTAGGAGTTTTTAATATTGATGCAGTCACAATGCTTTCCACTCAGGTAGAACGTTTAAATAAAAAGATTGATGGTTTTATTGGTTTTACGTAGGTACATCCAGTCATGCAGTGTGACTCAAACCTAGGAAGAGTGAGCAACCTAGAGTACCATCCCTATGGACATGGCACAGAAAATGAACAAATGAATTATATGGGTAAAAATTCTCGACCTCAAAATAATCCTTACAGCAATACTTACAATACAGGTTGGAGGAATCACCCTAATTTCTCATAGGGCGGTCAAGGCAATCAAAGACAACCACCACCCCCTCCGGGATTTCAACAACCACCGTATCAGCAAGAAAAGAAACCAAACCTTGAGGAAATGTTGAAAAAGTTCATATCGATTTCATACTAAAACAGCACTTAAGAACCAACAAGCTTCTATTCAAGGGCTTGAAAATCAAATTGGTCAACTTGCAAAGATGATATTTGATAGACCACAAGGTAGTTTACCGAGTAATACTGATCCAAATCCTAGAAAACATGTAAAAGCAGTTACTCTAAGGAATGGAAAAGTACTAGCTGAACTTGAAAAGAAGCCTGTTCAAGAAAAGGAAAAGGTAGAGGAAGAGGAACCTAAAGAAAGTACTCCACTAGCACTTAAAGAATATAAACCACCCATACCATATCCAGCAAAGTTAAAGAAAGATCGCATGGATGCTCAATTTGGTAAATTTCTTGAACTTTTTAAACAGCTGCATATTAACTTACCTTTTGTTGAAATAATTTCACAGATGCCAAAGTACGCAAAATTTTTAAAGGAACTTCTCATAAATAAAAGGAAGTTGGAAGAACTGTCCACAGCGGAACTCAACAAGGAATGCTCAGCTATTCTCCAAAATAAACTGCCAACCAAACTAAAAGATCCAGGAAGTTTTACTATTCCTTGCTTAATTGGCAGTTTAAACATTGAAAAAGCCTTAGCTGATTTAGGCGCTAGTATTAACCTAATGCCTTATAAAATGTTCAAGCAACTAGGTCTAGGTGAACCAAAACCCACTAGGATGAGTATACAATTAGCTGATAGATCTGTTAAATATCCTAGGGGAACCATTGAAGATGTATTAGTAAAAGTAGATAAATTTATATTCCCTGTTGATTTTGTTGTGCTTGACATGGATGAAGATATTGATGTACCTTTAATTTTAGGATGCCCATTCTTAGCTACTGCTAGAGTTGTTATTGACGTAGGGGATGGTAAACTAGTGCTTAGGGTTGGTAAGGAAGATGTTGTCTTTAAAATTTATGATGCTATGCAATTCTCTAGTGAACAAGATGATTCCTGTTATTTTATTGATTCCATTGATTATTCTGTTCAAGACTCTTTTCAGGAAATCACTCTTGAAGACACGTTAGAACTGTGTCTTGTTCAAGGTGGGGAGGAAGATGAAGCCACCACTGAAGTAAAGAAAGTAATAAAGGATTTAAACTCTAATGAACTTACGACAAGGCACATAAGTTATGAAGGTATGAAGATAAATGACGAACTGAGACAAAAACCCTCGATTGATGAACCTCCTAAATTGGAACTAAAACAATTGCCTGATCACTTGGAATATGCATTTTTGGGAGACGATTCTACATTACCAGTAATTATCGCATCAGATTTAAGCGCTGAAGAGAAAGGGGAATTGCTTCAAGTATTAAGAGAACACAAAAAGGCTATAGCTTGGAAGATTTCTGACATTAAAGGAATTAAACCTTCTTTTTGCACCCACAAAATTTTAATGGAAGATGAATATAAGCCATGTGTGCAAACTCAAAGACGATTGAGTCCCAACATGAAGGAAGTCGTAAAAGCTGAGGTAATTAAACTTCTAGATGCAGGAATTATTTATCTTATTTCTGACAACTCTTGGGTAAGTCCTGTGCATGTTGTTCCTAAAAAGGGAGGCATGACTGTGGTGTCTCATGAAAAAAAGGAATTAATTCCTACAAGAACAGTCACAGGATGGAGAGTTTGTATTGACTATAGAAAGTTGAATGATGCAACTAGAAAAGACCATTTTCCTTTACCTTTTATCGATCAAATGTTGGAAAGACTGTCAGGACATATGTATTATTGCTTCTTGGATGGCCTCTCTGGTTACTTCCAAATCCCGATAGCTCCAGAAGATCAAGAAAAGAAAACATTCACATGTCCATACGGCACGTTTGCTTATTGTAGAATGCCTTTTAGATTATGTAATGCCCCTGCTACCATTCAGTGGTGCATTTTAGCTATCTTTGACGAACTCGTGGAAGACATCATGGAGGAATTCGATTTAGAGATACAAGACAAGAGAAAAGCTAAAAATTTGGCAGCAGATCACCTTTCAAGATTGGAAAATCCAAACCTCAAGGACCTCGACAAAGCCGAAATAAATGACTCGTTTCCTAAAGAACAACTCCTAGTCATAGCAGAAGCTGAAGTTCCTTGGTTTGCCGATTTCGCAAATTATTTAGTAGCTAACATAACCCCAAAATGTTTAACCCATTAGCAAAAGAAGCGATTCTTCGCTGATGTGAAAAATTACTTTTGGGAAGATATTTTCCTTTTTCGTATTTGCACAGATCAAGTCATTCAAAGATGTGTTACTAAGACGGAAGCATATAAAATTCTGGATCACTGCCATTCTGGACCAACAGGAGGACACCACAGTGGAACTAGAACTTCTCACAAAGTACTCGAATAAGGTTTTTACTGGCCCACCCTTTTCAAGGATGCCAACAGGTATGTGACCTCTTGTGATAAATGCCGGAGGACATGTAATATCTCTCAGCATAATGAAATGCCTCAAACGTATATACTCTCATGTGAAATATTTGATGTATGGGGTATTGATTTTATGGGTCCCTTCCTTACTTCGTTTGGGAATAAATACATTCTAGTAGCAGTAGATTACATGTCAAAATGGGTGGAAGCCCAAGCTTTACCTACTAATGATGCTAGAATGGTGGTACCTTTTCTAAAAAAAACTTTTCTCTCGATTTGGAACACCTAGGATAATTATCAGTGATATGGGTACTCATTTTTGCAATGCTCAATTTGATAAAGTTTTTAAAAAGATATGGAGTGTACCATAGAACAACTACCCTTTATCATCCACAAACTAGTGGACAAGTTGAAGTAACAAATAGAGAATTAAAACGCATACTAGAGAAAACGGTAGAAACAAACAGGAAATATTGGTCAAGAAAAGTAGATGACGCTTTATGGGCCTATAGAACTGCATTAAAAACTCCCATAGGAACATCTCCTTATAGACTTGTTTACGAAAAAAGTTGTCATCTACCATTTGAACATGAACATAAAGCATTTTGGGCTATCAAATTCCTAAATCTTGATTTTAAACTTACAGGTGAGAAACGTCTAATGTAATTAAATGAGCTGGATGAATGGCGTTACAATGCATACGAAAACTCACGATTATATAAGGAAGCCACAAAGCGACGCCATGACAATCGTTTAAGATAACCTAAGCAGTTTAAAACTGGCGATCTTGTCTTGCTATACAACTCAAGGCTTAAACTATTCCCTAGAAAACTTAAATCAAGATGGTCAGGCCCATTCATTATTCAAACTGTCTTCCCAAATGGCACAGTCGAGGTAACTCATCCAAACCACAACACTTTCAAGGTAAACGATCAACGGCTTAAACATTATAAAGGTGAGGATTTTAAGAATAATAAGGAGGAGCTTCAGCTCTGCTAACCCTCGTAATGACACACGCAAGAAGAGTCGAGCTTAGACTCTAAATAAGCGCTTCTCATGAGGCAACCCGAGCACTGACGTAGGTTCGATTCTTTTATTCTCTAATTCATCAACTAACCCTCTGAATGCAGGATTTTCAGCCCACACGGGCACCAACACGGGTGTGCCAAAGACTGTGTGACGTAATGAATAGAGACATGGCCTGTGACACCAAGTAAAGGCCTTGCGATATGGCCGTGGCCAAGCCTGACAAATCGACACGGGCATGTAACACGCCCGTGTCCCAAAACCATGGCCAAACCTGTTAATTCAACACGGGCGTGTGACACGCCCGTGTCCCAATGCCATGGTCGAACTTACCAATTCAGACACGGACATGTGCCCTTTTACATGACCATAGGAGAAGCGAACATCGAAGGACACGGCCGTGCAACACGGCCATGTGCCCTAACACGCCCTAGGAACACGGGCGTGTGATACGAATCTGGCGCGCCAAAATCCTCAATTTTCGAACCACACGGGCAAAACCCGAGGCACACGGGCATGTACCATGCCCGTGTGACCCAAAATCCTATAAAAACAGCACACTATTCACCTTCTTCCTCACCTAAACCATAAAAACCTCCCAACCCAACTCTATACCACCATTCCTAGTGCCACCGCTGGCTTTAACAGCACCACCACGCCCGTGTAACCTTGCCATGACCATGTTCAGCCCCATAACCATCCATTCGGTTCCCCTTTTCTCACTTTTTCTCTTTATTTTTTTCTCTTTTTATCCATTTATTGGTTTTTAATCTCATTTATTTAGTTAATTGCTTTATTATTGTTAGGAAATTCATTAATTTAGCATGATCATTCTAGAAAAGATTCATTATGCCATTTGGACTCCCTTTTGGCTGCCACTTTTACCTATCTCGAGTAGTTGTCACTTAGTATAAAATGATACACATGCCTCCATCATTTGATACCATGCTTAGAATGAATTGATTATATTAGCTAGGTTAGTGAAATCAACATTTCAATACAATATATTTTTGTTTGGTTTAAATTACCGTTTAGCCTATTAACTTATTCTTTTTAGGAATGATAGGTACCAATCTTATAATTCTCATAGCCCAAATTTACCCGGGCTTTAAATAGCCCAATGCCCAAACTAAACCCCAAGGCCCACCGGCCCAATTACAAATCCTAATTACCTAGCCCAAACCCAATTAGCCCATTAGTCAAACTAGGGTTTTAGAAAAGCTGAAACCCTAGCCACCAACCGCCACCTGCTACCCCACTTGCCTCTGGCAAGGTCACGTCCACCGCCTCTTCACCGCCACTGTCTCCATCAGCAAGTTGCACCTGCAAAGCATTAAAACGGAAAGGACAGAAAATCATAGAAAAAGAACTTGTAAAGGCTATAAAAGTCAAATCAAAATATTGTAAGAGGATTCGGCAGTTTTTAATACATACACTATATTCTAAATATAAAAAACAGTGATTCCAAAGCAAGAGGATAGCCCAAATCAGAGATCAAAGTATAAAGAAATCAAAATCAGAAACCAAAGGTGATTTCTTTTTTTTTTTTAGTTTTTTTTGAATTGGTTTTTTTTCTTCTTTTTTTTTTCTTTTCTACTTATACACATATACATATACATATATATATTCAAAACTAAAAAAAATAAAAAAAACCTTTTCAAAAATACGGCCGCCGTATGGCGGACCGCGATGGCGCCCTAAGGTTAGAGCTGGGGCTCAGTTCAGAGAGAATTCTCTCTTCTCTCTCCTTTTTTTTCTTTCTAAGGCTGTAAATGAATTTTTTTCAAAGAAACCAAACTTTTATACCCCCTGAAACGACGTCGTTTTGGGTTAGTCATTAACCCCCAAAACGACGTCGTTTGCCTTGGATCGGTCGACCCAACCCTAACCCGCTCAGGGTCCGCGTGTTTTCAATAAAAGGGCTAATTGCGCGCGTAATCCTTCCGCTTTTTCGTGCATTTACAATCAAGTTATTTTTTATTTTAATGTGGCCCTGAAATTCGTCGCGCTTTTCAATCTGGTACCCCTTGCTGCTGTGCGTTTAGGAAAGGGGGAATTTTACCTTTTTGGTCCCTCTAATGCCTCAGCGCATTGCAATTTGGTCCACACCCTTTCTTTTTATTTCAATTTCGCCCCAAATCTTTTGCTTTTAGTTCAATTCAATCCTCTTTTCATTATTTTATTATTAAAACTAATTATTTCAGTATTATTATTATTATTATTATTATTATTATATCTATTATTAATTATTAGTCCTAGTATTAGCTTTAATTAATACTTTTATATATGTACACATATATATTCTTTATAGCATTACTAATAATCATTTTTTTAAAATATTGTTTTTGAATATTATATTAACTTCCATATTTTATTACTATTTTCTTTTCATATATATTACTTTCATTTTTATTAATATATTATTATTATATTATATTAATCGGTACATTATTTTTTTATTATTTTCTTTTCATCATTATTAAATCTTTTTTCTTATATACATATTATTATTTTATACTATTATTACAAATATATTATTTTTCTTATTACATTATTAGTACGTTATTTTTTATTTTTTATTTTCTTTTTTATTGTAAACATTATTGTTATTATTATTCTAATGTTCTAATATTATTTTTTAATATTTTTCATTAATTGTATCATTAATTGTATTATTTATTTATTTATGAATTCTTATTACAATAATGTTAGTAGTTTTTTTTATTTTAGAAATACTTTTATTTATATTTTTATATTTTTAATTAATTTCAATAAATAAGGCAACGTACCGATTTTAACATTAAGTCGTTGATTTCATCGCTATGTTGGGTGAATATCATTGGCTCGTGTTAAAAATGAGACGTTCTTCAAAAAAATCAAAAATTTTAAATTCTCGTGTTTCAATCGGATCACGATTGAATATTAAATTGAAATCGTATTTTTAAAAATTAAGACAACACACGCTTAACAAGATACCAATTTTGGGCATCGAGAGGGTGCTAATACCTTCCTCGTACGTAACCGACTCCCGAACCCTATTTTTTCTCTGGGATTTTGACGTAGACCTAAACTCGGCCTTCTTTTTATTCAAATATAATTTTTTTTTGAAAAAAGAAGATTTATTGGGTGTCCGATCACACTAAGGAAAAAGGATCGGTGGCGACTCCCTTTTTTTTAATAAAATTGAAATTCAGTTTACAAATTTTCAATAAATGGCGTCAATTAGCGCCCAAGCAAATTTTACGTCGCTACAGCTGGCGACTCCGCTGGGGACCTTTTTTTGAGAGTCGAGTCTGGAATTAAACGCGTGTTGTCAAAATTTTTGAAATTCCTTGTTCAAATTAATATTTGGTCGTGATCCTCAAATTTTGTTTTTTGAAAAGTCATGCATTTGCATCATGTTGTAAATATTTTTCTAACTTGTTTTATCTTTTTGTTTTTCAGCTCTAAGTTTTTTACAGTTTTAGATTTTTTAGTTTAAAATAAAAACGAAAAGGTTTGTGAGTTTCTCCCCACACACCGTGTACTTTTATTTTTACATAACATGAGCTCTTTACCCGGGCTCTGTCCGTTTAAGTGGAAGTAAATGCTATGCCTTTGTGAGTTAACTCGTCCCTCCGCACAAACTAGTGAATACTTTTGGGTTACATATGACTTATGCTTTTGTGAGTTAACTTGTCCCTCCGCATAGGCATAAGTAAATGTAATCCCTCGAATTGAACTCGTGAGCCTGTGATGGGCAATGACCGAGGCTCTGTACTAATCTTAGTAGATGACAGTACGAACAATTCGAGTACCTGCCTAGAATTGAAACCGTATGTAGTGAACCGTACGAGCCACCTAATTAGAGCCATCCCGAACCTTCTTCTGTTTAATAGTCACCAAAATAAGTACATGGGAGAAACGCCTCTTACCTTTTATTTTTTTACACTTTTTATGCCTGGGAATCGAGTCTGTTTAATAAATTGGATCAGGTAGATTATCTGATGAGTATGTGGGGGTAGGTTTTTATAAAGCATGATGGAAAAAAAACAAAAAAAGAATAAATAAATAAATAAATAAAAACTTAGGTCAGTTTCACCAAAATGCAAGATTGGATAGCTTAATTTGTTAGATTTTCCATAGTTTTTCTCCGTTCATATTTGTTGTGATTACTAACCAAGGTTATTTGTCTTCATTTTTATTTTTCATCATGCATCATAGGCATCTTGTTAGGAAGGTGTTGCTTAGAGATTGGTTGCCAAAAACGGGTTTCTAATGGAGGAGTCAATTACACAAGTAACCGAGAAAAATGTCATGGTTCAAGACTGGTTTTGAAAACCCAGAAAGTAAAAGGGGACAGTTTAAAGGAAGGATGTATCTCCAATCTTCCCGAGCATGTAACTTTGAATGCTCATCAGAATAACCTCGAAGACTTGACTTGGATCTGGAAATAGTGGGACTCAGACACTAGGGGCATCTTCACTGAAAAGTAAGGGGATATAGCTCACTTGATCGCCGTTAACGTAGACGAACAGCTGATTCAAGCCATGGTCCGATTCTAGGACCCAGCTTACCAATGTTTTACTTTCAATCAGGAAGATATGACTCCGACCATAGAAGAGTATGCCGCCTTGCTTCGCGTTGACAATATACAATTTAACAAGATATATGTGAAAGAGCCCAAACCAATGACCTTAAAGAAAAAGCTAATGAAGTTGACAGGAATGACCGATACATAGGCTGAAAAACAGATAAAGAAAAAGAACGAAGTTAGTTGTGTTCTGTGGTTTTCTCTGCGAGATTTAGTTTAAAACCATCCAAATATTGTGAAGAGAGTGGATCTGTTTGCTTTGGCCATTTATGGATTAATTGTCTTTCCAAAAGTTCTTGGGCATATAGAAGTTGCGGTAGTAGATTTCTTCGAAAGGTTGAGGCAAGGAATCAACCCCGTCCCAACTATCTTGGTCGAGACTTTTAGATCTCTAAGTTGTTGTAGGAGGAAAGGGGAAGGACGTTTTATTGGATGTGCACAGTTACTTAATGTTTGGATTCTGAGCCATTTTTAGAAAATGGAACGCACACCTTTCCACATGTTTTCAAAAACATTCGTGTGACAGCCCTATTTTTGACCCTAGTCGGGAAATGGTTTCGTGACCGCTAAACCGAGTCCTTAAATTAGTTGATTTTTTTCCTTATTTTATTATTTTCTAGGTCTAATTTATGTGTTAAATGTGTGTGTGAAATTGTTGGTTCAAATGTGACAAAAATCAATATGAATTTATTTATAAGGACTTGGTTGAACAACTTAGAAACTTAGCTAGACAAATTAGAATGACTAAAATAAGATAGGCTAAAAACAAATGGGTTTGCATGTTAATTTCCTCCTTAGAAGAAAGTGGCCGGCCATGCATTTGTTTCCATTGGTTGTACTATTATTTATTATTTTTTTTGTTGGTGGAGTGTTTCATAATGGGGATAAGATAATATCAATAAAAGAAGAAAAGAAATTTTTGGTTGAATGGTTGTTCTTCTTTGCCGTGAACTAAAGGGAGAGGAGAAACTAAGCATTCGGTCTTCACTCTTCTTGAATTGAGGTATGATTTAGGCTAATTCTTTGAGATTTTATGAAAATGTAGTTGGGGGTTAAGTATTTGATCAAACCCATGTGAAAATTTTGATCCTTGAAGTGCTTTGAGCATTCGACTAAGAGGAGAGTTATGGAGTCTTGAACTATTTCTTATGTTATGTGAAATGGGAGCTTTTTTTTATAAATTGTTTTAGAGATATATGTGTTTTGGGATTAAAGGGGTATGGAAATTTTGATAAGATGAATGTGTGTGGTTAATTGCCGAGTTTGATGATCTAGGTTATTAAATTAGTGTAATTCATGTGTTAAAAGTCTATTTGAGCAATTTGATGAATTTGAAATTGTTGAATTAATGCAAATAGGAGCTCATAAACTTGTTGTGAATTTATCTTAAGTGAATGTAGTTAAATGTTTTTAACAAAGGACCCATTCAGCCATGGAGGTTAAATATTTAGACAATTTGAATATAAGAAATTGATAAATTGTTGAGTATGTGTTTTGATTGATAAGAAATATTTGGCCATTGGAATGACTTACTTTCGAGAATGTATAGTTAGTAGCTTTGGTATGTTTTGAATCGGATTTTGCTATGGCCAAAGGCGAATTTGAGTAACTATTTGATGAAATTGTGGAATTTGATTACTTGATTATAGATTAAGCTTTCGGCCATAGTTAACTATTATTTTATGAAGGGTGAATTGATTCAAATGAATAATACATTAAACTAATTTAAATTGGGCTTGACTTGTAATATGGTAGTAAGGCCGAATGTACATGTGGACTATAGAGAGGATAGTTTGTGTTTTCTGCTTTGATTCGATAATATATATGAAAGTTGATACGCTCCAATTGGTTGATTTAAGCTCAAGAGCTTAGAGGTGAAGCATCAGACAAAGGAAAAGCAAAGGCTACGGAATAGCCAAGTCGAGACTTTTCAGAAAGATACAAAGTAAGTTCTTAAGTAACAAATTTTAGCTCATAATATGATGAAGTCTTAATACATATGTGTAATATATAAATTTAGACTTAAGAGCTATATTGGAGTATGATTGTGGCTAAGGAAATCTATGAAATTGTTGGTAGTGGCATGTGAATTTTGAATTTTGATATATTTTGAAATGAAATTGTGCCCATTGTGTATGATTAGTGTTTTAAATGTGTTAAGGTACACATATGCATAAATGTATGAAAAATATTTGGGGAATTAGATCCGAGCTTAAACTCGAAGGCTTTTGAGCCAGCGACTGATTCGAGCTTAGACTCGAAAGGCTTCAGAGCCAGTGACCGATCCAAGCTTAGTCTCGAAGGGCTTTTATGCCAAGGGTATAACCGGATTAGTTCCGAAGGGCTTTGTACTAGTATTGAAACCGGGTTCGATCCCGAAGGGCACCAGTGCCAGAGTTATAAATTTTAATGTCGAACAACCCTGACGCTTGTGTTAACTATCGTAAGATAGCCAGGTATGCATCTTACTTTTGTTCAGAAATTTTATCACATATGAATTAAAAGTCATTATGTGAATGCTCCGATTATTGTTAGATGTTACTCGAATAACTATGACTTGGTCATAGGGTATGTGTTCCGAATTGATGAGTTAAACCATTTGAGCATAGGATGTATGCTTATAAGCGTGAGTAAAATTCTAACACTTGAAATGAATCTATTCGGTTACAAGTTGAATTTAGTCGGTTACATTGAGCGTACCTCTATGTTAAGAACGAGAGGAGTGTTATCATAGTATGTTTCTATTCGGCCAAAAGAGGAAAAATAATTAAGTTTAAATATCCCATGTTATTTTCATTATATGGTTTTGTTATTTAAAAAAAAAAACTTACTAAGCAAATGATTACTTATCCAGTTGCTTTTATTCTCTGTTTTATAGATCACTCTTGATAGCTACGGTCTCGGGAGCCCCAGGGATTTAAGTCATCCACACTATCACAACATCTTTTGGTATTTTGAAGCTTAACTTTAAAAACGGCATGTATAGACTAGACATTTTGTTGCAAATCAAATATGATCTTGAATTGTAATTAAGTTGGCTATGCGAAAATGGCCTATCATGTATTTCTGCATCTATACTATAGTTGAATACTTGACTTAGCTATATGTGAATGGATGATCAAGTATACATTATGGGAATTATGCTTGAAAAAAAAAATTATTAATTGATATCTACGTTTTATGAAACTCGTGAGTTTTAAAGGTGATTGAAATGAATCTTGAATGTAACTTTTCTGTCATGCTTATAGACTTAAAAATGTTACTTGAGATGGTTGTTAATGTACGTGTTACGCTGTTGGGAATTTAGAAATCTGCCTAGTTGATTTCGATTTTAAGTCTCTCTAAGTTATGATATTCTTTTTACCTTTTAATTGAAATAGTCTTGAATGAAAAGGTTGAGTATGATCTTTGATTCGGCCTATGAGTGTAACAGATGAATATGAGAATGGCGTGAATTAAATTTTGTGATTGAGACATTCTTAAGTTAAATGAAGGTCGAGTTATACTCCTTGACTCTCCTGCGACGGGTACGAGCCTAGGGGTGTTACAATTCGCCCCATTGGAAGTTTACCTTGGGAAAGATTGGCCAAAGGATGTCACCAAACAGCATTGGGTTTCGATTTTTCAGAATCTCCGCGCTGAGGATATAACTTGGAGAGCACCATGGATCCATCCTTTGGTTCTGTTATACAAGTGTGGAAGCCAAGATTGGGTGCCTTTACTCAGATTATGGGGAGGAGCTGGATATGCTCAGTTAATTGTTCAAAGGCAGTTTGCTTCACGACAGTTCATACCCGCTACCGGAGGATTGGCACAGTCTGAGTTTGCCTTTACAAGTGAGGGTTACATGAAAAGAGCCCGAGATACTGCAAAGTCTTAGAAGGAAATTCACCTAATGGAGTTAGCTCTTTATGCTGATACTATCACTTAGGATTATGACATATGAAGACAACGACGAATGAATAGTCAACAAATCTCACCGACGAATTACACTTTCCAGAATCCTTTCTCAGAAGAAATGCCATCCGAGCTGAAAATAGCAAGACATGAATTTGAACGTGAAAAGGACAAGCTGTTACAGGATATTAGTTCTCTTCAAGAGGAAAACTACCAGCTAAAGATCGATGTTCAAATTAAAAAATCCAGAACCGTGAAAGCTCAAAAAGAAGCTGAGATCATGAGAAATGACTTAGGGGATCTTCATTTGGAAAATAAGAAATTAAGAGGCACTATAAGGAATAGTGGGTTGGGCAAATCATCGGTAGAATGGAAGGAAGAACTAAGCAATATCAAAGGTAGGATCGAATTCTGGAAAGGGAAAGCAAAGAAGGAAGAGGAAAAAGCTGTGCGTGCTATGATAGAGTTAAGGCAGAAGAATGTTGAGTACGAAAATGTGTTTGCAGAGTTAATGACTAGTCAGTCTGAACATCAAGAGCTAAGAAGGAAAATACGAGATTTAGAAAATACGCTGCAAGCTCATCAGCAACGGTTGGATACTCTCCTAAAAGCCCTAGAAGAAAAGAATGATCAGCATGACAGAGACACTCGCGCTTACAAAAGAACTCTCCAACAAAAGGATATGCATCTCGGTAGTTTGATCAATGAAATTCGCAAGGCAGCTGTGCAAATTGTGCAATTATCATATGAAGCCGAAGCTCTCAGTTGCCAATTCCCTCCGAGCCAAAGATCAAGCATGTTGGAGTCCCTAGAACGAGTGAAGAAACAAGGCGATGTGGCTAGGAAATTTGTGTAATGGTTAAATTAGAGATGGCAAGACATTTTGTAATAGACTCTTTTGATTAATGAAATGCCTAAGTATGGGGCTATCTTGAAATCAACACCAAATTCTTGCATATTTATTCATGGCTAACATTCATTTGTCATTTATTCATTCATCCATTCATTGCATGTGCATATCACCCTAATCATTCACTAAGGCTAAAATCGTATAATCCACAGTTGCGACACTACAAGTCCGGAATCACGCCATTCTTATAGGACGCGTCTAAGAGCTAGAATTATGGAGGTCAAATTCAATGAGAGAATTGAGAGGATGGAAAGGAACCAAAGAGAATTGCAAGAGCAGTTGGCTAAGTCACAACAGGAAGCAAGAGATCTGATGGTAAGATCTCAAGAGGAATCACTCGAGTAAAGGGATCAAATAGCCAAAATGATGGAGATGATGACAGCTTTGGTTAAAGGAAAGGGACCTATGCTGAGCCCTGACATCATGGAGCCTCAGTTAAGAGTTAATCATGATCAGGACCCGCTCCATCCCCCAGGATTCACTCCACTTCACGCCCATGTAATGCAAATAGGATATCCTCAAGGGGAACCTACAGGCCTGGAGCAACGACCTGTACAACCAGCTCATCTAGGGCAAGGTATATTCATATCAAACCCCGGAGCTAATCCTGCTAATCCAATTGTTCTAGATTTGGATGATCCAGTAGAAATAGCTAGATTGAAAATGGATGATCATGATGCTCAAGATAAGTATAGGAGCTTGGAAGAAAGGCTCAAGGCGATAGAAGGTATTAAAGTCTTCTCTGCACTGAGTGCCAAAGAGCTCAGTTTGGTACCCGATCTGGTTCTGCCTCCGAAATTTAAAGTGCCAGATTTTGAAAAATATGATGGAATGAGGTGTCCAAAGGCACATCTTATCATGTTTTGCCAGAAGATGATTGGTTATATGAATAAGGATAAATTGCTAATACACTGTTTCCAAGACAGCCTGGTCGGATTGGCTCTTCGATGGTATAATCAACTTAGTAGAGAAAGGATCCGATCATGGAAAGACTTAGCATCAGCATTTTGTAAACAATACAAAAATGTATCTGACATGGTGCCTGATTGGCTAACTCTGCAGATGATGGAAAGGAAGCCGACGGAGACTTTTAGGCAATACGCGTAAAGATGGAGGGATATCTCGGCACAAGTAGAGCCCCCATTAACTAAAACTGAAATAATGGTCCCCTTCATCAACACTTTGAAAGCGCCACGAAAGACTTTGCAGATATTGTAATATCCGGGGAACTTATAGAGAATGCCATCAAGAGTGGAAGGATGGAAGGCCACGAGAGCTCGAAAAGGGCAGCACCTATAAAGAAAAAAGAGGCAGAAACCCATATGATGGGAACTGAGAGCCACCACACTTCTAATCCTCACCCAACCCAATCACGACCTCGATATCACCCACCTCCAAACTTCTATTTTCCTCCCCAAAGCCCTTACTATCAAGCACCTCTTCCTTACCCCGTCTACGCCACAGATAATCAAAGACCATTCGCAATGTTCCTACCAAATACCATGCCTGCTCAAAGCCAACCCAAAAATGAACAAAGACCGGCAAAACCCAATCCTGAAAAACCTCAATTCACCCCTATTCCCGTGTCATACGGAGAGCTGTACCCAAAACTATTGGAAAAATAATTAATATCCCCATATTATATAGCACCCTTGAAGCCTCCATACCAAAAATGGTACGATCCTAATGCTAGTTTCATGTACCATGCCGGAAACTAGGGGCATTCTATAGAAAATTGTCTTGCATTTGAAAGGAGGGTTCAAGGTCTTATTGATGCAGGCATTTTACGATTTGATGGTGCTAGTAATATGGTTGGAAATCTGCTCCCTAACCATACTGAAGGGAATGTAAGCGCGGTGACAAAGGAAGACAGACGGAGTGCCAAAAGTTGTGTTTCTGAAATAAAGACACCTTTGCGGAAGGTTTGGGAGGTAATAATTGAAAAGGGGCCGTTCTATCATCCCAACAGATTTTTCAAAGAAGGAAATACAAAAAGTCAATGTTTTTGTGATTTCCATGGTATCGAAGGGCATGACATCCAGTTTTGTGAGGGATTCAGAAAATTACTTCAAGACATGATGGACAACAAGGAGGTCGAGATCTTTAACAGAGTGGAAGAGCCGATGAAGGAGAAGTATGTGCTTCTGATAATCAGTCATTAGGTTTCCCTTATAGCGCCGATCAACTATTGGTGATTTATTATGAGGCAAAAAAGAACTAGTGAAACCAAATATGATAATTGAAGTACCATCTCCTTTCCTTTACAAAGACAATAAGGTAGTACCATGGAAATATGATGTCAACATTATCATACCTAAAGGTGAAAAATCCAAAGCTACGATTGGAAGTGTTGGCGAAGTAAGACACTTCACCCGCAGCAGAAATGTTATTCTCCTAAAGTGGTTGAACTAATGAAGAAGACTAGTGACTCGAACCAGAAAGGAAAGGTACTGATGCATGAGGCCGAGGTTGAGTTTGAAACTCCATCCGAACAAGAAGTTAAAAAGCTTGTGAACGAGGAGGAATTATATGAATTCTTAAAGTTTATTAAGCATAGTGAATATAACGTCATAGAACAATTAAACAAACAACTGGCACGAATCTCGGTATTATCCCTACTATTGAATTTAGAACCACATCGGAATGCTTTGCTGAAAGTGTTAAATCAAGCTTATGTGGCAAGCAACATATCTGTTGAAAAGCTTGATAGGTGGGTGAATAACCTGAATGCGGATAATTTTATCTCTTTCAGGGATGACGAAATACCACCAAATGGTAGGGGCTTCATAAAAGCATTGCACATCACAACCAGTTGCAAGGGTTATATAATACCGAATGTGCTCATTGATAATAGGTCTGCACTCAATATCATGCCTTTGGCCACGCTTTCTAGAATGCCAATTAATATGTCTTATCTGAGGCCTTGTCACTCTGCAGTAAGGGCATTTGATGGGACGCGACGAGAAGTCATGGAGAAGATCGAAATTCCTCTAGAAGTAGGCCCATGTACATATGATATCAAGTTCCAGGTTATGGACATCACGCCTTCGTATAATTGCCTTTTAGAGAGGCCTTGGATTCACTCTACTGGGGCAGTTCCTTCATCTTTCCATATGTACATGTATCTCATTCTCATTAACTTCATAATTATTCCCTATTCTCACAACCTGTCCTTACATGTATCTCATATCATGCCATAACATTATGCTTGTTGTTTCCAATACTTTGATGCTCCTCTATAGTTTTCTTTTCCATTCAACTTTCAGGTGCTCAGATATCAACGATATGAGCAAACCCTTTACAAGTCTTAAAATCGATTTCGAGAAAACTATTTGTTTAGGAAAATTTAAAGCCGAGGAAAATGATGAAGATTATGTCTCGTCTACTGACTTACTAAGAATGGTAGAACGAGAAGATAAATAGATTCTACCCCATCAAGAATCTGTTGAGACAGTAAACTTGGGAAATAAAGAAAAGAGGCAAGAAGTGAAGATTGAGACCTCCATTTCAGATAACACCAAACATGATTTGGTCACCTTGCTTCATGAGCAAAAAGATGTGTTTGCATGGTCGTATCAGGACATGCCAGGTTTGAACGAGGATGTAGTGGTCCATAGACTCCTACTGAAACCAGAATGCAAACCTATTTAACAAAAGCTAAGACGAATGAGACCTAAAATACTGTTAAAGATAAAAGAAGAAGTCTAGAAACAATTTGATGCTGGCTTCCTACAAGTCTCCAAATACCCAGAATGGGTAGCTAACATAGTCCCAGTACCGAAGAAAGATGGCAAGGTATGAATGTGTGTGGATTATCGCAATCTGAATCGAGCAAGTCCTAAAGATAATTTTCCCTTGCCACACATCGATACATTGGTGGATAACACAGCAAAACATTCATTATTTTCTTTCATGGATGGATTCCGGGTTATAATCAGATAAAGATGGCTCCTAAGGATATGGAGAAAACTACCTTTGTAACGATGTGGGGAACTTTCTGCTATAAGGTGATGCCGTTTGGATTAAAGAACGCTGGGGCAACATATCAGAGGGCCATGATCATGTTGTTCCATGACATGATGCACAAAGAAATAGAAGTTTACGTTGATGATATGATTGCCAAATCTCGAGGGGAAAGAAAGCATGTTGGGAACCTCAGGAAGTTGTTCGAAAGACTAAGAAAGTTCCAGCTGAAGCTTAATCCAGCCAAGTGTACGTTTGTGGCTACCTCGGGAAAAGTACTAGGCTTTATTGTTAGTGAGAGAGGTATTGAGGTTGATCCAGATAAGATAAAAGCCATACAAGACCTACCACCTCCGCGCACGTAAAAAGAAGTGAAAGGATTTTCAGAAAGGTTGAACTACATCGCTCGATTCATTGCTCAACTTACCAACCAGTGTGACCCAATTTTTTGACTCCTTCGAAAACATAATCCGAGAGAATGGAACGAGGAGTGCCAAGTGGCTTTTGACAAGATAAAACAGTATCTATCTAGTCTCCCGGTGCTATTACTGCCAACTTCAGGAAGACTGTTAATATTGTATCTAACAGGTGTTCGAAAATTCAATGGGTTGCGTACTGGGGCAATATGATGAGTCGGGAAAAGAGAAAAGGCGATTTACTACCTCAGCAAAAATTTCACAGAGTATGAGGTAAAGTATTCGTCAATTGAAAAATTATGTTGTGCTTTTGTTTGGGTAGTTCGGAGGCTCAGGCAATATATGTTGTATCATACAGCATGGTTAATTTCAAAGCTAGACCCAATAAAGTACATGATGGAATCACCTGCACTCTCAGGAAGAATGGCACGATGGCAGATCCTACTATCAAAATACAACATCGTCTATATGAGCCACAAGTCGATAAAAGGGAGTGCAATAGCTGACTTCTTAGCAATTCGAACAACGGAGGAATACAAGCCATTAAGATTTGATTTCCCAGATGAAAACTTGATGTGCATTATAGAAAAAGAATGCGAGTCATCAAAAGAGAAGTCATGGAAGATGAGCTTTGATGGTGCGTCGAATGCATTAGGGAATGGGATTGGAGCAGTATTGATATCACTAGAAGAGAACCATTATCCGTTCACTGCCAGGCTAAATTTCTTCTGTACCAATAACATAGCAGAATATGAGGCTTGTATCATGGGACTTCGTGCAGCTGTTGAATGAAGCGTCAAAATTTTAGAGGTGTACGGGGACTCAGCGTTAGTGATTTACAAAATCCGTAGAGATTGGGAAGTGAGAGATTTGAAATTAGTTAAATACATCGATCTAGTGGCGAAATTGATTAAAGAATTCAAAGAAGTAACTTTTAATTACTTCCCACGAGAAGAAAACCAATTGGCTGATGCCCTAGCCACTTTGGCTTCAATGTTCAAAACGAACAGAGAAACAGAAATAATGCCTCTCCAAATGAGCATATATGAGGTCCCTGCACATTGTTTTAGCATTGAAAAAGAGACAGATGGACAGCTATGGTTCCATGATATCTTAGAATATGTCAAGAATCAAAGGTATCTTAAACAAGCAAATGAGAACAACAAAAGAACAATCACAAGAATAGCGGTGGGATTTGTTCTTGATGGGGACATCCTGTACAAAAGAGGAAAAGATCAAGTGCTTCTGAGATGTGTGGATGCTATTGAAGCCAGAAAAAACTTGAAGATGTCCATAAAGGAATTTGTGGGACGCATGCTAATGGTTTCACTATGGCTAGGTAGATTATGAGACTCAGTTATTATTGGCTGACGATGGAAAGCGACTGTATCAGTTATGCACGAAAGTGCCACAAATGTCAAATTTACGGCTATAAAATTCATGTAGCCCCTTCTCCCCTTCATGTCATGACTTCTCCGTGGCCTTTTTCTATGTGGGGCATGGATGTTATAGGGCCAATTTCCCCAAAAGCTTCTAATGGATACCGATTCATTTTTGTGGTTATAGATTACTTCAAGAAATGGATAGAAGTTGCTTCGTTTGCTAATGTGACGAAGATTGCAGTTTGCAGGTTCTTAAAAACGGAAATCATATGTCGATATGGTTTACCTGAGAGAATTATTTCAGATAATGCCTTGAATCTGAATAACAAGATAATGAAGGAAGTGTGTGAGCAATTTCAAATAAAGCATCATAAATCCTCACCTTATCACCTGAAAATGAACGGAGCTGTAGAAGCGGCCAACAAAAATATTAAGAGGATTATTGGGAAAATGACCGAGACATATAAAGATTGGCACGAGAAGCTACCATTCGCTTTGTATGCATATCGCACATCTGTGCGGATATCTACGGGGGCAACTCCTTTCTCTCTGGTCTATGGAATGGAAGCTGTACTTCCCATCGAAGTTGAGATCCCCTCTCTACGAGTATTAATGGAGTCGAAACTAGAGGAATTAGAATGGGTTCGAGCTCGATATGACCAGCTAAATCTTATCGAAGCAAAATGCTTGAAGGCAATATGTCATGGACAGATGTACCAAAAGAGAATGATCGCGTCCTATGACAAGAAGGTACGGCCAAAAGAATTCTGCGAGGGAGAGCTCGTACTAAGAAATATTCTCCCAATACAAAAAGACTTCCGAGGAAAATGGGCACCAAATTAGGAAGGACCATACATCGTAAAGAAAGCCTTCTCGGATGGAGCTTTAATTCTCACTGAAATGGATGGGAAGAAGTTACCAAATCCAGTGAACTCAGATGCTGTAAAGAAATATTATGCCTAACTAAAAAAAAAGATCAAGATGAAAACCCGGAAAGGGTGTCTTGATAAAAAAAGATTAGGATGAAAACCCGAAAGGGCGTCCCAATGAAGTAGATTTAGGCTTAAGGAGTAAAACGATTTGAACAGTGAGTCAAATAGCGAGACTACAATATTTGAAGCATTTTTAGAAGCTCGAAATCTTCTACGCAAGAAGCCATGCTCGAAAAGATTCTTGATTAAGAAACGTGGAAGAGTTCATGCGTTGAATATCTAGAGCATTTGTATTCACTGAATACGATCCCCTTTCTCTTTATGACGCTTTTAACTATTCTTGGTCAACTTTCTTTGTTTGTTACTTTTGAAATAAATAAATGTGAGGTATCCCTTTCGTACCTACTTGACCATTTTCATGCATCTCATTGTATGGTTTATTTAAATAATAAATAGTAGAATGGCATACTCTAAACAAAAGAAATGTTGAGCATTACCCGGATGAGAATTTGATAAGTACAAGAGCTTCAAAGCAATGACAAAGTTCAACATGAGTCAAAAAAGTGATATCTGAGAAACGCAGATTACTCGTAAAGCTTGAGGCCGGGTACAAAGCCTGAAAAGAAAGTCAAGAATCGAAGTAATGAATGTAGATCATCACAAAAATCGTAACAAAAAGGGATATATGACAAGCAAGCCCAAGGCGCATGGCATAATCATGTAGGCATAAAAGCATTTAAGACAAACATGTGCATATCATGATAACATCATGCATGAAATATACAAGTACTCCAGCAGAGTAGGAGGTTTTGATGATAGTTGTACTGAATCAAGGAAAAAGACACCTGAGTTCCACCAGATGATATGTTTTGGTGTTCTGATATTTTTATTTATTTATGTTTTTCAAAAAATCAACTCATATTGCGAGAGGTGAGTTGAGCCTCGGGTCGCACGTTGAGGTATTTTCAATTTCTGTTTTTCAAAAAAATCAACTCATATTCCGAGAGGTGAGTTGAGCCTTGGGTCACACGCTGAGGTATTTTCAATTTATGTTTCAAAAAATCAACTCATATTGCGAGAGGTGAGTTGAGCCTCGGGTCACATGTTCAAAAAAATCAACTCATATTGAGAGAGGTGAGTTGAGCCTCGGGTCACATGCCGAGGTATTTTCAAATTCTGTTTTTCAAAAAATCAACTCATATTGCTAGAGGTGAGTTGAGCCTCGGGTCACACGCTGAGGTATTTTCAATTTCTATTTTTCAAAAAAAATCAACTCATATTGCGAGAGGTGAGTTGAGCCTCAGGTCACATGCTAAGGTATTTTCAATTTTTGCTTTTCAAAAAATTAACTCATATTGCGAGAGGTGAGTTGAGCCTTAGGTCACACGCTGAGGTATTTTCAATTTTTGCTTTTTCAAAAATTAACTCATAATCCGAGAGATGAGTTGAACTTTAGTTCGCATGCCGAGCTATTTTCGATGTCTGTTTTCCAATAAAGCATAAAGATTGGAGCTGATCGAAGACACCAGATCTTATCTCTCTGAAGTTGCAGAAGAGCATATCAAAATAAGTTTTATCTACCTGAAGTTGCAGTGGAGCATATTGAAGTTGTAGATCTTATCTTCTTGAAGTTGCAGTGAAGCAGATCGAAGACAACGAATCTTATATCCCTGAAGATGCGAGTAGATTGAAGCTATAAGTCATATCTCCTTGAAGTTGCGGTGAAGTGGATCAAAGCTACGAGATGCGATAGATTGAAACAAGGCTACCTCAAGAAAAGCACCAAAGAAGTCAAGACTCAGCGAGACTGGGCAAAATTGGTCTTTCTTAGAAGTCTTTGCTCTATCCTCGTTACACGACAACGAGCAAAGAGGGGCAGCTGTCATAGCCCAAATTTATCCGGGCTTTAAATAGCCCAATGCCCAAACTAAACCCCAAGGCCCACTAGCCCAATTACAAATCCTAATTACCTAGCCCAAACCCAATTAGCCCATTAGTCAAACAAGGGTTTTAGAAAAGCTGAAACCCTAGCCACCAACCGCCACCTGCTACCCCACTTGCCTCTGCCAAGGTCACGTCCACCGCCTCTCCACCGCCACTGTCTTCATCAGCAAGTTGCACCTGCAAAGCATTAAAATGGAAAGGACAGAAAATCATAGAAAAATAACTTGTAAAGGCTATAAAAGCCAAATCAAAATATTGTAAGAGGATTCGGCAGTTTTTAATACATACACTATATTCTAAATATAAAAAACAGTGATTCCAAAGAAAGAGGATAGCCCAAATCAGAGAATCAAAGTATAAAGAAATCAAAATCAGAAACCAAAGGTGATTTCTTTTTTTTTTAGTTTTTTTTAATCGGTTTCTTTTTCTTCTTTTCTTTTTTTCTTTTTTTTTTTCTTTTTTTTCTTTTCTACTTATACACATATACATATACATATATATATATATATATATATATTCAAAACTAAATAAAAAATAAAAAATACCTTTTCGAAAATCCAGCCGCCGTGTATGGTGGCTAGCGGCGACGAAGGATGGCGGACCGCGATGGTGCCCTAAGGCCGGAGCTGGGGCTTAGTTCATAGAGAATTCTCTCTTCTCTCTCCTTTTTTTTTTCTTTCCAAGGCTGCAAATGATTTTTTTTTCAAAGGAACCAAACTTTTATACCCCTTGAAACGACATCGTTTTGGGGTTGGTCATTAACCCCCAAAACGACGTCGTTTTGCCTTGGATCGGGTCGACCCGACCCTAACCCGCTCAGGGTCTGCGTGTTTTCAATAAAAGGGCTAATTGCGTGCGCGGTCCTTTCGCTTTTTCGTGCATTTACAATCAAGTTATTTTTTATTTTAATGTGGCCTCGAAATTCGTCGCGCTTTTCAATCTGGTACCCCTTGCTGCTGTGCGTTTAGGAAAGGGGGAATTTTACCTTTTTGGTACCTCTAATGCCTCAGCGCATTGCAATTTGGTCCACACCCTTTCTTTTTATTCCAATTTCGCCCCAAATCTTTTGCTTTTAGTTCAATTCAATCCTCTTTTCGTTATTATATTATTAAATTAATTATTTTAGTATTATTATTATTATATCTATTATTAATTATTAGTCCTAGTATTAGCTTTAATTAATACTTTTATATATGTACACATATATATTCTTTATAGCATTACTAATAATAATTTTTTAATATTATTTTTGAATATTATATTAACTTCCATATTTTATTACTATTTTCTTTTCATATATATTACTTTCATTTTTATTAATATATTATTATTATACTATATTAATCAATACATTATTTTTTACTATTTTCTTTTATTATTATTATTATTATTATTGTCTTTATATATATTATTATATTATTACTTTTATCACGTTTTTTTCATTATATATATTATCATTATTATCATCATATTATATTTATTATTTTCTTTTCATCATTATTAAATTTTTTTTCTTATATACATATTATTATTTTATACTATTATTACAAATATATTATTTTTCTTATTACATTATTAGTACGTTATTTTTTATTTTTTATTTTTTTATTGTAAACATTATTGTTATTATTATTCTAATGTTCTAATATTATTTTTTAATATTTTTCATTAATTGTATCATTATTTGCATTATTTATTTATTTATGAATTTTTATTACAATAATGTTAGTAGGTTTTTTTTTTTTATTTTAGAAGTACTTTTATTTATATTTTTATATTTTTAATTAATTTTTATAAATAAGGCAACATACAGATTTTAACATTAAGTCGTTGATTTCATCGTTATGTTGGGTGAATATCATTGGCTCGTGTTAAAAATGGGACGTCCTTCTAAAAAAAACCAAAATTTTGAAATTCTCGTGTTCCAATCGAATCACGATTGAATATTAAATTGAAATCGTATTTTTGAAAATTAAGACAACATGCGCTTAACAAGATACCAATTTTGGGCGTCGAGAGGGTGCTAATACCTTCCTCGTGTGTAACCGACTCCCAAACCCTATTTTTTCTCTGGGATTTTGACGTAGACCTAAACTCGGCCTTCTTTTTATTCAAAAATAAATTTTCTTAAAAAAAGAGGATTTATTGGGTGTCCGATCACACTTAGGAAAAAGGATCGGTGGCGACTCCCTTTTTTTAATAAAATCAAAATTCGGTTTACAAATTTTCAATAAATCGCCTCAATTAGCGCCCAAGCAAATTTTACGTCGCTACAATTATCTTTTTGTATTTTAGGTACAATGTCGTCTTCTCGCAGAAAGAAAGCTACCGCCCTTACCTCCAAAAAACGCAAGGGACCCGGTGGCTCCTCTTCTAGACCCACTGCTGAAGTCTGACACCGATTTCTCCAATTCCCGCAGAACTCCCAAGAGAAGCTATTTCAGATATTATGGGTACGACCTCTCGGAGTCGGAAGGTGCATCGACTGGGCCGCACTAGAGCAGGTCCAGCAAGCTGACGAAGTCCGGGCTCTATAACAACGGACCCATAGGAGTAGTTCTTTCAGATCGTGGAGCCTACCTATCCCGAACTCACCCTCGAGTTTTGCTCCACATTTCACCTTTAGACAGTGATGAGCCAACACGATGATCCAGGGATGATCCAATTCTGTTTAAGAAGCCTCGTTCGTATCTCAGTGTACCAGAATTTGGTACAGCTCTAGGCCTCTACACTGAGCAGTTCATGGAGGAAGAGGACCTTTCTGAGCTCCACCGCCACATCCACATCTCTCCAGTCAACTGCTGGTGCGCCCTAGTTCTTGGCCAGCCCACATACGACCCCAGCCGCTCCAAAGCAACCAATCTCGCCCCATCTCAGAGGTACATACATGCCCCACTCGCACACACACTGATGGGCAGATACGAGAGTACCGACGTCGTCAACACCCACGACGCCTACTTTTTATGGAGCATGGCACACATTCATGTGATCGATCTCGCCTACTTCATCGCCTATGCTATCCAGCACCAAACAGAGCGACACCGCAGGGGCGTGATCTCTATGGGCCCGTACATCACTCGACTGGCCCGCCACTTCGGCCTACTTAACACTGCAGCCTAGACATCCTCTTATACACTGATCAGCAAGATGTCCCCACAAAAAGTCAAAATTTACACTTGGCACATGCTTCATTTCAAACCAAAACAAACGTTACACATTTAGTGCAAGAACACCAAATTTTCCCTGCATAAAAACATGCTAAAACCATACTAAATCCTTTCATTTGAATCAATTCAACTTAAACAACCAATATGCCACAATTTGACACCAAATCAAACCAATGACACCTAATCCAATTCAACCTACATCATATGATTTTAGACCATTCAAACCAACATGATACTATGTTATATCAATGCTCATTCATGCAACCAAAATTCCATACACCAAATCAACAAGTTACAAAACATACATATTCAAATTTAAACCTTAAATGTCATACTTCAACTTTTATCAAGTTAAACCAACTATCAATTCAAGGTTAACACTTATATTAACACCTATGTCCTGCCACATAACCAAACTAAAATGATCAAAAGTCTACCGATTAGATGACTAGATAGTGTGAGCTTTGAGGTGACGACTGACACATTTCACAAACTGACAATGAGGGGACGGGTGAGCATTTTGAATGCTTAGTAAGTTCATAAGAAAATTACCTTTATTTACCTTGATATTTTAACAATTTAAGCAACTGAACCATAATGGTACATAAATAGAATTTCCTAGGCATCCTTTAACATTCACAATCAATTCCATACAACAACCAATAGGTTAGTATATTAACATAACAATGTTATAGTAATCAATTCATATATATGTACAACCATGTCATTGTATATCACGTCATTCAACCTTGCTCATTTTGCAAAGATATCTATTGAATTAATATTCAATATTTTCAACTATTTCAGTTCTGCTTAATTACCTTTATCGCTCGGAGAACTATAGAAAATTGAACTTGGATAAATGAGACTAATTTTCTCTCATGAGCTGACTTATTAGGGCTGCTCATACGAGCTTTAGATCAGGGTTGCTCACGCAAGTTATTTTCATGTTGCTCACACAAACTTCAAAGAATCTGCAACATATGTTGGATCTCAAGCCATCATATTAATTTTGATATTTGATCAAACACTCATTTCTATTTTTCGTTTGAACCATTTCATTTTTCGTTTGGACCCTAATGGCATGCAATTCATATACTAATCATTTACTAAGTTTACACGAGCACTATTACTGTTTCCGTACCATTTCAAATCTTGTAATATCATCATATAGATGTTATTCAATAATATAACCATTTCACATTCATTCAATACATTGTATTTATACATAATGATCATATTTTCCATACTTTACAATTTATTTCTTTATATGCCAAAATCATCAAAACTACAATTAACCTAAACTAATAGACATTATAATATAATTCAAACATAACATAAATGTAACATCCCAAATTTTTGGTTAAAAGAATGTAGAATTATTTCAAAGATGGGTAAGTGACACAATGGTTAAAATAAAAATGAGGAGGCAGTGCAAATAGATCAAGGTATTAAGTTTGATTCTCTTCTCTTGCAAAATGACTTAATTTTGATAGATTATTCCCCTTATTTTTGTGCTGCCCATTCCTATTAACCTAGGAATAAATGTCACATTTTCACTTATTTTTTAGCCATTAGTCATTCTTTTACAACCCTATCCGCCCTTCCTCTTCATCTCTTCTCTCCCTCTTCAATTTTTTCCCATTCTCCTTTATTGTGCCACCGCCCAAAGTTCCCTCTCTTGCTGCCCATATTTTCTCCATTGACAGAGGATTTTTACATGATTTTCCTCCTCACCTTTGCTACAATTTTCCTTAAAATTTCTAAACTCAAATATACCATTTTTATCATTTGAAAGTAAGCCCCCAAAGTCCCCACAAAGATCACTATTGTCTCACATTTGCTATCCTTTGAGTATATGACTTTTTTCTTTTGTTTTATTATTATTTTTTATATTAAATACCCCTTGTTTCAAATATGGAGTTTTATGTTTTTAATGATTTAAATGGTAAATTTTCAACCTTAAAATCATTTTTATTAATCTCTCAAAATAGCCCCAAATTGTCGCCATTGGTGGTGGTGTACCGCTCTTAGAACCACCAAAAGAGGGCTTCTTATTTTTCGTAGTTTTACCACTTATTTCTAGAAATATTTAGATCTATTAAACCACTTCCTAATCAGCCTTTAATCATGTATGATTTAGGTAAATTTAACCTTAATCATTTGGCAACTCATATATGACGAAACGGGAAGTGTAAGTATAGTTATTTGTGGGCTAATGCGTAGATTCAACTTGGAAATTAGGGAATATGTTAGACGATTAAATTAAGGTTTTAAAAAATGATTAGATCCTAATTATTGGTATTTTAATTGTGTTAGGCGTTGATTTAAACACCTCGGACTAGCAATGAAGTTGTTTGTCGTTAGCACACGTTTCATATTGAATTAGTGTAAGTAGTCTAGTCCAATTAGATTTGAAAGTTAGTTGCTGTAACATTGATATGTCGAGCTCTGGAGGGTGTTTTAAGGCTGATTTATCAGCATCTTAACTCGATGAATATTGCATTTCAATTTAGCTTCAGTTTAAATCTAAAAGAGGATTCACAAATTTTGCCAATAGTGCTACAGTTGTGCTAAAATTAAGGTGTGGGTTCTAATCTATAGACTTGAATGTCTGAATAATATTTTTAGTGATTAAATTGATGTTTAAGCTTGCTTGTTGGGCTTAGTTAAATGGCTAAGTGATTTTAACATAGTCAAATTAAGTACATTTCGTGCCCCAACTAAATGACATGTTTGCAAAGTTGCATGGTTGACTAATTATTTGTATGACTAGTATTGGTATGAAATAACATGAATGGTTTGGATATATATAATGTGTGTTGGATGTATGTATAGCATATATTAAAATGAAAATAAAAAATGTATGCATCAGTGAAATGCTATGAAATGTATTGAATGAAAGTCTGCTACACATGCACTAGAGAAATTGCTTATAAAATGATAATGAAAATATGACCAGTTGGAATGTTATCATATTGATGGTGAAATTGAATGCTCGATAAGTGTAATAGGCCAATTTAGCTTGGGCCCATACAATAATAATAAACCCAAAATAATAAAACATAGCCCAAGTCCAGTCTAAATTTACAAATATATCATTTAGCCTGATCAGAATGGCCCATTACTTGAAAAGAATGAAGGTCCATCTACAAGCTTGACGCATATGGAAACATTATCTTCAAGGATATGCAATCATGGATTTGATATGCAATCTTAGAAGATATGATTTTGTAATCGTAGAGATTTAATTTGTAGATACCCTTTAATCTTAGCTGTTGATGTAATTGATCTGTACTGTTAGATTTGGGAAGGCTCAACTATAAATAGAGGCCTCTCCCTTCATTGTAAATCATTGGAGTTTTAAGAGCAATAAGAATTCTTGAGAGCATTCACTCAAATTTCTCTCTCTCTTGTGTTCTTATTTTCTGGGACTTGTTCTTATTTTGTTCTTCACTCATCTTTGTTTCTTTTTTAATTGCTTTCGTTTAAGTTGGATTTTTGTGGAGGAATTTCGTTGAATCCTCATATTGTGGGAGTTAGGTTAACTTAGGCATTTTTTAACTTTTTTTTATTTATTCATTTAATTATTTAATTATTAATTATTCTTTTTATTTTTATTTGTTTATTTATCATTTTTGTATAGAGATTTATTTTATTTTCACCCTTTTGCAAATTTGTATTTTGTTTATTTATTCCAATTTTTTCTGTAGTACTTATTTCAAGCTGTTTTATTTTATTATTTTTTATATTACTTATTTTAAATAGTTTTATTTTGATTAAGTTTTTTTCTATTATTACTTTAAATTATCTTATACATCATTCATTTTTCTTATTGTTTTATATAATGTTTATTTTAAAGTGGTTTTATTTTATATCATTTTAAACTATTTACTATTATCTACTTTAAGTTTTCGTTTATTGTTTATTTTAAACTTGCACATATTCTTTTAAAATTTGTCACATATCATTTTCTTTTAAGTCATTCTGTATTTTCAGATTTTTTTTCATTATTATTTTTATTTTTCTTATTATCATTTTAGGTTGTTTTTACATTTTATTTCAATTTGCTTTGTTTTTTAAAATTGTTATATATGGCTTTTTAATTCATTTGTCTTTGATTATTGATGTTAGTTTCTTAAATAATATATATGATGTGATTATTGCCATTTTGTGTTCTATAAGATATTTATCTGTATTTTCATATTACCGTTTTTTCATCAATGTTTTTACGCATCGTTTTAATATTGCATCAGTTTTTCCCCAAATTAAAAAAGAAAACTTTTAGAAATAAAGGCAATATTTCGTGTTTAGGAAACTCGAGAAATTTTGCCCTAACTTATTGGGTTTCGATTCTTCGTTTGACCCAAATAACTTAATATCCTTTTTAAACTTAAATGCATGAGTTTCGAAATTCAAAAGACAAATTTAGTTTCAAGGATTTGGAATATCGCATCCTAACTCATTGGGTGTGACATTTTATTTTTTCAAGATAAAAGGGTCTTACCATTCAATTCAGGTATGTATAACCTATTTATCTACATGAGAATTAAATGAATTAGATGATTGATGTGAAGTGAACATATGTGAAATGGTTTTATGTTTATGTTCATTTATGAACATTTGGTCCTTGTGAAATTATTCGTGGAAGTATATAATATATATATGTGATTACGAATATGGAAAGAATGTTTTAAATGTGGATGTGGTATTGTATTCTAGTTCATTTTGGTTGAATTATAGTTGGCATTGAAATATTAAAATCTTCATGTCTACATGAATTCGAAGCTAATTGAATGACATGTTATAAATACATATATGCAATTATGTATATACGGCCAGCTGGTAGTATGCTTTGAATATGTTATATGTGATTTTGCATATTCGTTAATTAAGTGGAAATTGTTTTATGATGTGAGTACATATGTGAATAAGGTCCACAAGTGAGTTAATTGTTTAAAATACTTAAGACTTACTAAGCTTAATTGCTTACTATGAATATTTATGTTTCGTTCTATTTTATAGATCTTGGCTAAAAGCTACGAGCTCGGGGATCTATTCTAAAGTCATCCACACTATCGTCACTGTTTTGGTACTTTTAAAAGTCTATATTTTGAAAGATGGCATGTATAGGCTTAACCTTTTTTTGAAACAAGTTATATTTTGAATTTGTATATATTATAGCCATGTGAAAATGGCTTGTTTAATTGCTAAGTATGAATTTATGGTTTGATGAAATTATGTGGCTGATCATTTTGTAAACATTCGCTGTTGTTAACTTGGTTTTGGTTATAAGCATTAACGAATGGATTCACAAGTCTAGGATGATCTTATATTCGACTATGGTTTTAAGAATTTACCAAATGAATAGTATTAATTTCACATGATGCATAATCGGTCTATAGCATATTTGTTAAATCATGAGTAAGTACATAATTTATTGAGTAGACTTTACTTTGTATAGTTAAAGAAATTATATTTTTTTATGCATGTTTGATAATGTGTGATTAGTCTGATTTGTCTTTTGATCTGTAATGCCTTGTAACCCTAATCTGGCAACGAATATGGGTTAGGGGTATTACAAGAAATGAGCCCTACTAGTCCAAATCCGCGACTTGTTAAGCGGGCTAGAGAGGCTAGTCCACTGCAGAATAAGAAAGCAGTGGACCCTAGAGAAAGGCAGATTCAGGTTTGCCAATATTGTTAAAGGCGCTATCTGGGCGAGTGTTGGAGGAGGATGGTTCGATGGAGCATAAGATTAGGGATTGTCTTCGTCGTCAGTATCAGGTGCAAGCTCCAAAATCAAGGCCCAGTTGGGGATCAAAATCAGAGAGGTAATCATAGTGCTCAGAGGGGCCATAATCAGAATCAAAATGGGGATGGTAGATGGGGCTAGAGAGTACCAGTACAAGGTACGGACCGAGTTGAGGCGAGATAACCTACCTTGGTTTATGTGGCTAGGGCCGAGAGGATAAAGATGCATCTGGTATCATAGTAGGTACTTCACTATTTACTCAATACCCTATTTTGCTTTGATTGACATAGGATCTACCCATTCATATGTTGCTTGTAATGTGGCTATAAAATTGGGGATTGGGGTAGAGGAAACCAAAAACACTATAATTGTAGTTAGTCCTTTAGGATCCTCCACACTTGTGAATAAAATTTATAAAAGATGTCCTTTAGAGGTTCAAGGAGAGGTATTCCTTGTCGATTTGATGGAACTTCCTTTCAATGAATTCAATTTGATTTTGGGGATGGACTGGTTGGTTGAGCATCAAGTTCTATTAGATTGTGCATTGAAGAGGGTGACTTTGGTGATTGAGTCTAGGAAAGAAGTTATTATGGTAGGGGAATGTCAGAATTATTTGTCTAATATAATCTCTTCTTTTGTACCAGAAAAATAAAAAAGGGAGCGAAGCATTTTTGGCTTATGTCCGAGATGCAAGCTTTGTTGACCTTGTAGTTGAAGGTATTCGTATAGAGAGGGAATTTCCCAATGTGTTTCTTAATGAACTGCCAAGGTTACCTCCGGAGAGGGAAGTGGAATTTAGAATTGAGTTGTTGTTGGGAATGGCTGTGACAGCCTTATTTTAGCCCTAATCGAAAAAGTGGTTTCGGGACCACGAAACCAAGTCAGAAATTTTTTTAATATTATTTTCTGTGGTTATTATATGCTAATTTTCATACTTGAAAGTTTCGTGTTTAAATTTTATCATTTGGATGTTGAATTATTAATTAAAGACTCAATTGCATAAAAGAAAAATTAGATGGATATTGTGTGAGTGCCGAATTGTAGTTGTTCTTTTATGTTGGAGGGTTTAAGAAACAACTAGACCAAGGAAACTTTGCATGGACACATTCGGCCATCACTTAGTGGAAAGGTAATAATATTAATAAGGCTAAAATTGGAAATGGTTTATTAATGTTTGTTAAATGAAACAAACATAAAGAAAAAAAAAATAAAGACATTTTGTTCTTGTTTTGCCAAAACTAAAAAGAAAAGAATTGATGAAGATTGTTGAGCATTCGGCCACTTGAAACCTTCAATTCAAGGTGATTTTTTTATTTATTCTTGTTAATTTTGGTGTATTTATAATCTATGTTCGATCCTTGAAAAAGCCCATGTTAAAATTTTAAATTCGGTTGGGAAATGTATATTCGGTCATAGAGGGAACTGAGTCAAAATTTGGTTATTTGTTAAGTTGAGAAATTGTTGAATCCCTATTTATAAGAGACTAATTTGGAAAATAATGAGTTAGAAGGACTTATATGTTAAGAGATTACTTTCGGTTTAAAAGTACCATGGACAAATTCATTCATGTTAGTTTGTATACACTTGGATTGATTTGTAAGGATTTGGATATGCTAGGGAGTATTCGGCTAAAGTACAATAGGTAGAACGTTGAATATTTACATGTTAAAGATGATAGGGCCGAATTGTTAATGTTCGATTTTGTAAGGGCTGTTATGTGATTTTGTTTTAGTTATATTGTGTATAAACAATCTTTAAGTAATGTTAAATGGATGTTTTTTATATTGTGATTTAGTAGATTTGGTATTATGGAGTTAATTTGTGTATTATATTGATTTGAAGAGTGTTATAAGTACATTCGGCCTAAATGTTTCTTTGATAAATGTATATTTTGTTTGTTGTTTATGAATTTAGGATTTAATGTAATTTGATTTTGGGGATTAAAGAGCCGAATGTGAAGATTTGTAGGGGTTAAATTGGTAAATTGTCTAAATGTTTATTTAGGATTTAATTTCATAAATCAATGTTGTTAAATTTTTTGCATATGTGATATATTTGAATGAAAATAATTTGGTTAAGTGATTAAACAAGTTGATTTGTTTAATTTAGCTTAAGAACAAAGGGAGCCAGATTCGGATAAGGGGAAGGCAAAAATAGTCGATTCGTAATCGTTCGACAACATCTGAGGTAAGTTTAAGTAATTGAACATGTGATATATCTTGAAAATTAGATGTTCTTTCTGTGTATATATATATATATATATATATAGCCGAATGTAAGAGTGAAATGGAAAAAAAATAAATGACATGTTCTATGGTTGAAAGATAAGTATGAAACGAAGGTATGAGTTAAATATATTTATGACCAAATGGAAAATTTTGAAATGAAATTAAGATGTTTATAGGTGTTGAGACCAAATGGTAAATTATGAATTGTAATAAGATGTTTGGATGTGCTATATTCGAATGGTGCTAAGTTCTTACTAAGTGTTTGTGCTATGTGGAAATTTTTTAAAAGTAAATGTTTAAATGTTAGCAAAAATCTTGAGATTTGATTCACATACTGTGTTCGGGCTTGTGGCCTAGCAAGCTTTAAGCTAGTGATTATTTTCGGGCTTCGAGCCTAGCAGGCGTAATACCGGTGAATGATTATCGGACTTAAAGTCCAACAGGCCTTGTACCGGTGATAAATTCAAGCTTATGCCTAGCAGGTTATATACTGGTGATTTGTTTCCAAGATTTTGAATATAAACTTCAAGTTGTTACAAATGGGAAATAATGAAACTTGAGCTATAAAGGTGATGTACAGAATCGGCTTTATAAAGGTAAGTTTGTATTGATGTTCAGTGAAATAGTTAACTTGGCTATAGGTGATTTATATCATCTTTTGTGAATGGCTTAGGAGAGACCTAAGTGAACGACTGTGGTGAGTATAATGCTAACTTGAAGTTAAGTTATGTGTGGCTTATAAATTCTATTTAATTTTCTTTGCATATTCAACTATGTGTACGAACATTTGAATAGAGGTATAAATGATATTATAATGAGGATATTATTCGAAGCCTTTAAGTAATGCTAAATAAGGATTTATATATATATTCAGTCAAGATAGCCTATGTGAAATTGTATTAGATTATTGCATATATGTGATAGTTGAAATATTACATTTAGTATTGAAATGTTTCATTACTTAATACTTACTAAGCTATTTAGCTTACTTTGAGTATCTTTGTTATTCTATTTTATGGATTTTGGCTGAAAGTTACGAGCTCGGGAATCATTATCGGAGTCATCCACATTATCGTCAATCCATCGGTACTTTTAAAAGACTATATTTTGAACTATGGCATGTATAGGCTAAACTCTTTTGAAAACAAGTTATTTTGGAATTTGTATATATTCAAGCCATGCGAAAATGGCTTGCTCTTTAGTAAAATATGGATTCATGGTTTGATGGAATTATGTGGTTGATAATTACGTGAATGACCATGATGTTAATCTTGATATACATTTTGATTATTAGTTGTCCTTGAAGATGCATGTTTACTTGTATATGTTAGGAAAGATAAAAGTTTTAAAGTAATTAACTCTTGCATATGTATTGAGTTTAAATTCGATTATCGTAATAGTATAAGTTTTGATTAAAAGTGAAGTTTATACTCAACATGTGGTCATATGTATATATGTTTTTTTTATAATGTTTGATATGTGAGCATTAATTCATAACTGAATGCATAAGGATAGATAATTTGGTTTTTGACTATATGAACTATTGAATGGACTTATGAATTTGGCTTGTTACATTCGAAAGTGAGAGTTGATTTTAAGTCATTAAGTGATCTAAGTGGAATGAAATGAAATAGTTGAGATTTTAATAATAAGTATTTCGTATATATATATACATACGGATTTGGCCAAAATGGTATTTTATGTGTGAAAGGCATTGAATTAATAAGTGTTATATATTACTATGTATGAAAAGTAGGACTATTATAGGACATGATGTATTTGTTGTTTGAACCATTTGTTTTTATAAATGAAATTGCCGTATGGACAATTTGTAAAATGAATAGTAAAATTCTTGTAATGTTTTTGATATTCATATATGCTATGTTGTGTGATGTTATTTCCGAGATTGTATGCTTATAAATTAAAAATTAAGTAAACATTCTTTTTAACTATATTTAGGTTAATAAATAAGCTACAATTGTGAATACGTTTATATCTGATAAAAAGTTATGCTTTGAGTGGTAATGCCTTATAACCCTTCTGGCGACGGATAGGGGTTTAGGGTGTTACATTTTATTGGTATTAGAGCTACTGTTTAGTCGATTCTAGGACTAACGTAGCGTGTGTGAGTTTAGCTATACATGCCATAATGTGATAATACGATAGTGTGATGACTTCTGACAGTTGAAATGTGTTTTTTGTATAGTAAATGAATCCTGATCCCGATTGAGCCGTAGCAGACGATGTCGAGAGTGTAGCGCCTGCTCCTGCGTAATGGACAGTGCCCGTTGACTCTCAGCCAAATTCGAATAAGCGAGATGATAAGGCTAAAAAAGCCTTCTATGCTATGATGAACGATTGGTTCACTCAATATATTCAAACTAATCCGGCTATTCCACAACCCCAACCCCCGAATAATCCACCTCCGATACCTGTGGTGTCTCTTGTGATTGATCTGTTAAGGTCGAATAAACCCCCAGTTGATAAAATTAGAAAATATGGGGCCGAAGAGTTCAGAGCCATAGTTAGTGATGATGCTGAGCGGGTCGAGTTTTGGCTTGATAATACTATCCGCGTATTTGATGAGCTGTCATGCACTCCTGACGAGTGTTTGAAGTGCGCTGTGTCTTTATTGCGTGATGCTGCCTATCATTAGTGGAACACCTTGGTTTCGGTTGTACTGAGAGAGCGGGTTACCTGGGAATTCTTTCTGACAGAGTTCCGTAAAAAGTATATCAGCCAGAGATTTATCGACCAAAAGCTCAAAGAGTTTCTTGAGCTTAAACAGGGCCGAATGTCAGTTACAGAATATGAACTAGAATTTGTAAGGCTAAGCAGATATGCCTGTGAGTGTATCTCATCCGAAGCTATCATGTGTAAACGTTTCGAAGACGGGTTAAATGAAGATATCAAATTGTTGGTAAGCATTCTAGAAATCAAAGAGTTCGTGGTACTTGTTGAGCGAGCTTGTAAAGCCGAAGAGCTTGGATTAGAGAAAAGAAAAGCTGATGCTGGAGTCAGAGAATTTCATAAAAGATCTTCGGGGAAAACCTTCCAACAGTCATCAAAGAAATTTCGAGATGACTCGGGCCGATCCAAGACTACTTCGGGTTTTTCCAAACGAGATTACGATCGACCTCCTGTGAGTACACGAGCTACTTCAGTTGCTAGTGTTGCTAATGATCGTCAAGACAAATCCGAGTGCAAGCATTGCGATAAATGGCATTCAGGGAGTTGTAGATTGCGTGATTGCTCCTGTTTTAAATGTGGATCAAGAGTGTCCGAAGTTAGCTGAGCAGAATACTGAACAGAGTGGGAGATCTGGTAATACTGCAGCACGAGGTAGACCACCAAGACATGTGGGTAATGCTAGTGGCAGCCAGAGAGGGACGAAAGATATTGCTGTTCGATCTGAGACTCGTACACCTGCCAGAGCTTATGCCATACGCGCTCACGAAGAGGCTTCTTCTCCAGATGTTATTACCGGTACCTTCACTCTTTATGATACTGATGTTATTGCTTTGATTGATCCCGGTTCAACTCATTTATATGTGTGTGAAACTTTGGCATCCAGTAAGACTCTACCTATTGAGTCTACTGAGTTTGTGATTCGGGTGTCGAATCCTTTGGGCCGATACGTGTTAGTTGATGAAGTGTGCAAGAAATGTCCCTTGATGATTTGAGATTCTTGTTTTCCGGCTGATTTGATGCTATTGCCATTTGACAAGTTTGATATCAATCTCGGTATGGATTGGTTAACCGTGCACGATGCTGTAGTGAATTGCAAAAAAAAAGACAATTCACTTGCGATGTCCGAATGATGAGATAATTCGAGTTGAGTTTATTGATTTGAACGGGTTACCGGTAGTAATATATTCAATGTTGGCTCAGAAGTATGTGAAAAAGGGTTGTAAAGCTTATCTTGCGTATGTTCTGGATAATAAAATATCAAAAAAGAAGCTCGAGACTATGCCAGTTGTAAGTGAGTATCCAGATGTATTTCTCGAGGGATTACCTGGGTTGCCACCTGTTCGGGAAGTAGAGTTTGGTATAGAATTAGTACCAGGAACGATTCTGATTTCGGTAGCTCCGTATCGTATGGCACCAACTGAATTAAAAGAATTGAAATCTTAGTTGTAAGAGTTGACAGATAGAGGTTTTGCTCGACCAAGTTTCTCTCCCTGGGGTGCATCAGTGTTATTTGTGAAAAAGAAAGACGAAACTATGAGAATGTGCATCAATTATCAACAACTGAACAAAGTGACTATAAAGAATAAATATCCGTTGCCGCGAATTGATGATTTATTTGATCAGCTTAAGGGAGCATCAGTATTTTCGAAGATAGATTTGTGATCGGGTTATTATCAGTTGCGAGTTAGAGACTCGGATGTGCCTAAGACTGCTTTTTAGACGAGGTACGGACATTACGATATCTTGGTGATGCTGTTTGGGCTCACTAATGCTCCTGCAGTTTTCATGGATTTGATGAATTGGGTGTTCAGACAGTATTTGGATCGGTTTGTTGTTGTATTCATAGATGACATTTTGATCTATTCTCACGATGGGATCGAGCATGCCGAACACTTGAGGCTTGTGCTATAGATTTTGCGTGATAAGAAATTGCACACGAAGTTCAATAAATGTGAATTTTGGTTACGTGAGGTCAGCTTTTTGGGGCATGTTGTATCAGCCTCAGGCATCCGGGTCGATCCGAGTAAAATTTCGGCTATACTTGATTGGAAGCCTCCGAGGAATGTTTTAGAAGTTCGGAGCTTTTTGGGACTTGCTGGATACTATAGATAGTTGGTGAAAGGCTTCTTGATGATAGCAACACCGTTGATGAAGTTACTACAGAAAGACATCAGATTTGAGTGGTCGATAAATGTCAAAAAAGTTTTGATCAGTTGAAAGCTCTTTTGACCGAAGCTCCAGTGTTAATTCAGCCAGAATCGGGTAAAGAATTTGTGATCTACAATGATGCCTCTTTGAACGGTTTGGGCCGTGTTTTGATGCAAGAGGGTAAAGTCGTTGCTTATGCCTCAAGACAGTTAAAGCCTCATGAGAAAAACTATCCAACTCATGATCTTGAATTAGCTGCTATTGTTTTCGCATTGAAATTTTGGCGTCACTACTTGTTTGGAGAAAAATGTCACGTTTATTCCGATCATAAAAGTCTTAAATATTTGATGACATAGAAGGATCTAAATTTGAGACAGCGACGGTGGCTTGAATTACTTAAAGATTATGAGCTTGTCATTATCACCCGGGAAAGGCTAATGTAGTTGCTGATGCTTTAAGTCAAAAATCACTATTTGCTTTGCAAGCGATGAATGTACATTTGTCTATGTCTGTTGATGACACAATATTAGCAGAATTAAAAGCAAAACCAATGATGGTACAACAAATCCGTAAAGCTCAGAAAGTTGATGATGATTTGATCGCTAAATGGGCTCAATTTGATTCACAAGATGATTCAGAGTTTCTAATTGATGCAGATGATTGTTTGAGATTCAGGAATCAATTTTGTGTTCCGAGAAATTCAGAGCTTATACCGATAATTTTGAATAAAGCTCATAGCAGTCGGATGTCAGTGCATCCGGGTAGCACGAAAATGTACAACGATATAAAACAACAGTACTGGTGGCATGGTATGAAACGAGACATTTCTGACTTTGTTTCGAAATGTTTGATATGTCAGCAAGTGAAAGCGGAGCATCAGGTGCCTTCAGGATTGCTTCAGCCGATCATGATACCTGAGTGGAAATGGGATCGGGTCACAATGAATTTTGTATCGGGTTTACCGTTGACATCGAGCAAGAAAGATACGATCTGGGTTATTGTTGATAGATTGACAAAGTCAGCTCATTTTATTTCAGTCTGTACGAATTACTCACTTGATAAGCTAGCTGAATTGTACATTTCTCAGATTGTGAGATTGCACGGGGTACCTACTTCTATTGTGTCGGATAGAGATCCAAGATTCACATCACGGTTTTGGAAGAAACTGTAAGAGGCATTGGGTACCAAGTTGCATTTTAGCACTGTTTTCCATCCCCAGACAGATGGTCAATCTGAGCGAGTCATTTAGATAGTTGAGGATATGTTGAGATGTTGCATCCTTGAGTTTAGTGGCTCGTGAGAACAATACTTACCTTTGATTGAATTCGCATACAATAATAGTTTTTAATCGAGTATCAAGATGGCACCTTATGAGGCTTTGTACGGTCGTAAATGTCGTACACCTTTGTACTGGACTGAGCTCAATGAGAGTAAGATATACGGGGTTGATTTAGTTAAAGAGGCTGAACAGAAACTAAAAGTAATTCGTGAAAGTTTAAAAGTAGCATCAGATCGTCAGAAATCATATGCAGACTTGAAACGTAAAGACAGAGAGTATCAAATCGGAGATAAAGTGTTTCTAAAAGTTTCACCGTGGAAAAAGGTACTCAGATTTGGTCGTAAAGGCAAATTGAGCCCGAGATTTATCGGACCGTATGAGATTTCAGAACGAATTGGGCTGGTTGCATACAAACTAATATTGCCACTCGAACTTGAAAAGATTCACAATGTTTTTAATGTTTCGATGCTTTGACGATATAGATCCAACCCCACACATGTGATTAATCCGTCAGAGATTGAAATTCAGTCTGATTGAGTTATGAGGAAGAACCGGTTAGCATTTTGGCTCACGAGGTGAAAGAACTACAGAATAAGAAAATCTCATTAGTAAAAGTGTTATGGCTCAAGCACGGGGTTGAGGAAGCAACTTGGGAGCTAGAGGACTCAATGAAAGAACATTACCCTAACCTATTCATCGGTAAGATTTTTGGGGACGAAAATCCTAAGGGGGGAGAGTTGTGACAGCCCTATTTTGGCCCTAATCGAAAAAGTGGTTTCGGGACCACGAAACCGACGAAATTTTTTTAAATATTATTTTCTGTGGTTATTATATGCTAATTTTCATACTTGAAAGTTTCGTGTTTAAATTTTGTCATTTGGATGTTGAATTATTAATTAAGGACTCAATTGCAAAAAAGAAAAATTAGATGGATATTGTGTCTGTAACACCCTCTTACCCGAGACCGTCGCCGGAGTCGAGCTTGAGGTGTTACTAAACTTATTTCCTCACTTTTTAAATTTTAAATCAACTAATTAAATTTTCGTAGCAAGTTGTCTTTCTGCGTCATGGTCGCTTAAAAAATCATATCTCGAGTTACAAAACTCGAAATCAAGATCCATAAATTTTCCCTGAAACTACACTCATATATCTATCTACTAATTTATTTCTAGAATTTTTGATCAACCCAATTAGTACAGTTTATTAGTTAAAGTTACCCCTGTTTCAGAACTTGACTGCACTGACCTCTACTAACTACGAACCACTTTTCTCTCTATAAAAAAATACATATGACTATACCGTTTGTTTCTATTAAAACTAGACTCAATGAGGATTCTGAAAATATAAATTACACCTACTAATTAGTTTTGTACAATTTGTGGTGAATTTCCAAAGTTGAAACAGGGGATCCAGAAATCGCTCTGGCCCTATTTCACTAAAACTCAAATATCTCATAACATATAACTCCTTTACCTGTTTCACTTCTTCCATATGAAAGTAGACACATTAAGATTAAATTTCATATTTAATTAACCTCTTAATCTTGTCCCTAATATTTTTAGTGATTTTTCAAACTCACGTCACTACTGCTGAAAAATTCTGTTTTATAGCAAACATCATCTTTTCATGGATTGTCATGAACTAAGTAGCACATTAAACATACACCCATCAAATATGATCTAGATTTGGCCATTTCAATGGTTACTCAACTCCAAGTATTTCCTTACCATGCCATTACCATATCATAAGATTATTTACACAAAATGATTAGATTGCTATATATGCCATACATCAAAATACACAAGCCAATATACCAATTTTCCTCGGATAGTGTGAACGTTCTTCGACCCTTCCCGATATCCAAGCTGGCTTGTCAAAACTACAATGAGTAGAAAGGAGGGAGTAAGCATAAATGCTTAGTAAGTTCACATGCAAATAACAAGTAACATAACAAAGCAATTCTTCCAGACAACACTAGCATGGTATCACCAAAACATATATCACATTTCTAATCATCAATTGTCATCTTACCACATTATTGTTGTTGTATCAAGTTTCAACCCGAGGGTTAAGTACATACCTTTCCAAAGTATCTATTTCACAACACTTATCAAAATGATACTTGCCTCTTGAGTGTTCTTCCATTTCGCTAGAATTTTACCCGTTGAACACATCAGAATATAACTCGGATACATGGATAATTTGCACATAAGTGCCACATATATAATCAAGTGATCATGTAACCCGCCCATAAGCGAACTCGGACTCAACTCAACAAGCTCGGATGCCTAGTTACATCTCACGAACTCGGACTCAACTCAACGAGTTCGGACATTTGCATCCATAAGTGAACTCGGACTCAACTCAACGAGCTCGGATGCCCAACCATCCTAGTGACATGTCAGTTGTATCCTAATCTATTCCCAAGGTTCAAACAGGATTTTCCTTAATCACACATTTCCCAGTCGTTCTCCTCGGAATATCGGAACCAATACGTTGCTTGCATCTCATACTTATCAATTTAATCACATACTTTTCATACCAATACATAATATTTCACAAAGCATAATACTCATAATAACAAGTATCATATCATATAAATAGCATTAAATCACTTAAAATAGCAATTATGTTACATTATTTACACATGAACTTACCTCGATACCAAAATATCAACAATTGAGCCTATTCCTCGTAAACTTTGTTTTTCCCTTGATCACGACTTGAATCTCATTTTTCTTGATCTAAAATAGCACATTTAGCTCATTTAATACTCACATTTATCAAAATAGTCTTTGACCCTAACTTTGTCAAAATTACAAATTTACCCCTAAACTTTTACATATTTACGCTTTTGCCCCAAAGCTCGGAAATTAAATTTTATTTCAAATTCTCATGTTTTAGGACATTCTGATCATTTATTTACCATTAGCAAGCTCAAATTCCAACTACAACATGCACTTATGAACAATTGGTATTTTTACCGATTAAGCCGTTCTACTCGTTTTTACTCAAAACCGAGTAGCACAAGTTGTCTAACATAATCTAAAACCTCATATTCTATCATAAAACATCAAAATACACAAATTTTGCCTATGGGTATTTTTCCAAATATGAACCCTAACTTAAATTATTGCTAACATAAGCTTTATCGAGCTACCGGGATCACAAAAATATAAAAATCATTAAAAACGGGGCTCGGATGCACTTACTATGAAGCTTAAAAGTTGAAGAAACCCTAGATATGGTGGAGAGCAAAATTGGGCAGCAACCAAATGAAGAAGATGATCAATTTTGTGCTATTTTTCCCATTTTATTCCATTTAATATCCAAATGACCAAAATGCCCTTCCTTACTAAACTTTCCAAAATTCCACCCATGCCCATTTTTGTCCATAAACTTAGAAATTGGTCAAATTACTATTTAAGACCTCCTAATTAATATTCCAAGTCAATTTCATACTAAAAACTTCTAGAATGCAAATTTTGCAACTTATTCGATTTAGTCCCTAATTTCAAATTAAGCACTTTATGCATAGAATTTCTTCACGAAATTTTCACACTATCATGCCATCATATCATGAACCTCAAAATAATTATAAAATAATTATTTCTATCTCGGGTTTGTGGTCACAAAACCACTATTCCGATTAGGCCCTAATTCGGGATATTACAGTGCCAGTGCCGAATTGTAGTTGTTCTTTCATGTTGGAGGGTTTAAGAAACAATTAGACCAAGGAAACTTTGCATGGACACATTCGGCCATCACTTAGTGGAAAGGTAATGATATTAATAAGGCTAAAATTGGAAATGGTTTATTAATGTTTGTTAAATGAAACAAACATAAAGAAAAAAAAAAGATATTTTGTTCTTGTTTTTGCCGAAACTAAAAAGAAAAGAATTGAAGAAGATTGTTGAGCATTCGGCCACTTGAAACCTTCAATTCAAGGTGATTTTTATATTTATTCTTGTTAATTTTGGTGTTTTTATAATCTATGTTCGATCCTTTAAAAAGCCCATGTTGAAATTTTAAATTCGATTGGAAATGTATATTCAGTCATAAAAGGAATTGAGTCAAAATTTGGTTATTTGTTAAGTTAAGTAGAGAAATTGTTGAATCCCTATTTATAAGTGACTAATTTGGAAAATAATGAGTTAAAAGGACTTATATGTTAAGAGATTACTTTCGGTTTAAAATTACCATTGACAAATTTGTTCATGTTAGTTTGTATGCACTTAGATTGATTTGTAAGGATTTGGATATGCTAGGGAGTATTCAGCTAAAGTACAATAGGTAGAATGTTGAATATTTACATGTTAAAGATGATAGGGCCGAATTGTTAATGTTCGGTTTTGTAAGGGCTGTTATGTGATTTTTTTTAGTTATATTGTGTATAAACAATCTTTGAGTAATGTTAAATGGATGTTTTGTATATTGTGATTTAGTAGATTTGGTATTATGGAGTTAATTCGTGTATTATATTGATTTGAAGAGTGTTATAAGTACATTTGGCCTAAATGTTTCTTTGATAAATGTATATTTGATTTGTTGTTTATGAATTTAGGATTTAATGTAATTTGATTTTGGGGATTAAAGAGCCGAATGTGAAGATTTGTAGGGGTTAAATCGGCAAATTGTCTAAATGTTTATTTGGGATTTAATTTCATAAATCAATGTTGTTAAATTTTTTGCATATGTGATATATTTGAATGAAAATAATTTGGTTAAGTGATTAAACAAGTTGATTTGTTTAATTTAGCTCAAGAACAAAGGGAGCCAGATTCGGATAAGGGGAAGGCAAAAATAGTCGATTCGTAATCGTTCGACAACATCTGAGGTAAGTTTAAGTAATTGAACATGTGATATATATAAAATTTCGGATTCAGTATCCTTATCTCTTCGAAACAGGTAATTTCGAGGATAAAATTTCTTTAAGGGGGTAAAGCTGTAACATCCCAAATTTAGCTCTATAAAATTTAGAAATATATTATAAATAGGGAATTAACGCAATGGTTAGTCATTAAATGTGAAAGCTTGAAGGTTAGTTGGAGGTCCCAAGTTCAAGTCTCAACTTTTACAAAATAAATTAATTTTTTTGCAAATTCCCTTGTTTTTTTTATGTGTTGGCATCCAAGTTTAGTAAACCTAGGTACAAATACAATTTTTTTTATCAAAATAATCAGCCTTTTAACCCATATTCTTCTACCTTAGCCATCCCTAACCCCCTCTCCCTCTCTTCATCTCTATTTTTTTCTTTTCCCTTTTTCCTCCATTGTTGTCATTGCTTACACCTCCCATTTTATCATCATCATCTTCTTCTTTTTGCATCAAGATTGTACACCATCTCCTTTTCTATATTGCTACAATTTTTCCATCAATTAAATTATCCCTAAATCTAAAATTTTGAACTCCAAGATCAATTCCAAACATCACCTAGAAGTGCCATTGCCGATTCTCTTGACTAGCTTGTGTGAGGTCTCTTCTCTCTTCAATTTCTTAATTAATCTTGTCTATTAAAAACCTAAATTTCTAGATCTAGAATTTAAGGGATTTTAATGTTTTTAAATGTTTTTTTCCAGATATTAATGAGGTTTCAAATCATTTTAAAATTCAACCCCAATTTCAGCCACCGTGGGCAGTGGTGCGTGCGCATATGTGTAGAATAGGGGGCTGTTTTGTTTCTTGAATCTTTCCCAATTAATTTCAGCCTTAATTTGAGTTCTTAAACCCTCCTAATAATCTATTAAACCCATGTCAATTAGGGAAAAAGTTCTTGATCATTTGGGCATTCGAATCTCACAAATCGGGAAGCGTAAGTGCAATTAAGTGTAAAATTAATTATTGCTTCGACATAGTTGTAGGGTAAATGTTAGGGATTGATTAAATGAAAGAATTCAATAATTATTAGCTACTGATTTTCCAGTGTATTATGGAATTAGGTGCTGATCCAAATGCCTCGAATCAATCGTAAAGCAGGAGAGCGATCGTACGTATGGTTCGCATCAATACAAGGAAAGGAATCGAACTAGTTGAATTCGTAAAATAGTTATTAATTCGACAATTGATTTGAACCCATAAGTGGGTAATTGGGAGTTGGTTAAGTGTTAAATTGATTTAATTTATACTGAATTTTGGTTTAGGATTGTATAAAGGTTTATTAAGGAAAATTGGAAATTTACTAGGCTACTGCGAGAAAGCAAAAAATAAAGTGTGGGTCCTAAACTTGTAAAATTTGTTTGATAATGATAAATGTTAGGTTATATTTGATAATTAGCTTGCTGATTGGTTTGGCATAGTAGCCAAAATATTAGTTTTGTGAGTGACCAAACCAGGTATATTTCAAGCCTTAAAAGATTTATGTGTTGGCAAAATTGCTAGTTTGACTGTATGAATGTGTAATTGAGATTATTATGCATAGTTATATTATGTGGTATGAGAATGTTTGATGAAATGGTATGAAATGTTGAGATATTAGTTTTATTCGTGATTTAAATGCATTAAATATTTACTATGATATATATATATGTGATGTAACACACCAAACCCGGCCTAGACATTATGGCCGAATCCGGAGGTATCACAGAAAATGGATTGAAAACCACATTGTTAGTCAATGTGTTGCATAGTGGTTTAAACAAAACATTTAAGTTTTAAAGTTGTAACCGGAAGCATTAGTTGATTATCTTTAAAGCCAAAACACAGTTTGTAGTGGAAGCTTTTTAAAAATTATAATATTTTGAAAACCTAATTTGTCTTTTCAGAAATCCATTTGTTCTAGTGAAAATGTGGTTTAGTTGAAAATTTCAGAGATAAAACCCAAAAGACACAATCCAAAACCCAAATTAAAGAAAACAGCCCGTAAAGTCCAATTATATGAAAATACCCAGAATAAATCCAAAGTTAAAGCAAAAACCATAACCGGAACCAGTTCATAACATGTGGTTACCGTCAAGTCATCCGCTACACCGATCCACCTAACTCTGTGGGGGTACTTGTACAGAATAGACGAAATGGGGTGAGTTTACGTAAACTCAGTGTGTAACCTAATAGAACTAAGCATACGTACATACACCAATCAGATATAGACTTGGGCCTAAGCCCATCTCAAATACAGAATTAGATACAAAATTAGATATAGATAACAGAATCCTACCCCATCCTCTACACACCATCTCCGACCATCCCAGCACACCATGTGGGGTTTAAAACGCCCACCCAGCCCTACACACCATATTGTGCCAATACGACAAATAACAAATTAAGTGCAGCCATGCTGTCAGAATATAGGCGAAAATCACCTTTTAGAACACTTCCTCTGTATATAATATCCTATCCCCAATACCAAATACAGAAATATCCAGATACATATAAATAGACTAAACATATTTACATGCTAATAAAAATATAAAAATGTACAAAGACAACAGATATGCAGATAACATTACCAATAAGCATGCATCATTACTCAAATCAGTTCAGTCTTTAGTATATCATATCACATTAAGTAGGGTTTAATTAGCCCTTACAGACCTTACAGTAGGCCCACAGTCATTTGGGACGACCTGTGCAACCCTAGGAAAAATTCCAGAATTTTGAGCCCACATGCCTGTGTGGCTTGCCCGTGTGGGCCCACACGCTCAGATTGGCTTTGCCTGTGTGGATCACACGGCCTGGCCCAGAAAACCCGTACGCCCATGTGGACTACCCGTGTGAGCCCACATGCCCAATTTGGCCTAGCCCGTGTGGCTTACACGGCCACATTCTGACCATCACATGGTCGTGTCTAGCACACGGCCATGTCTTCATCATCACACGGCTATGTTGTCATACACAGCCTACCACACGGGTGACTAAATGTCCGTGTGGCATGGATAGTCAGGTTTCTTAGCTTTTGCCAAAGCCTCAATTTTTACATTTTGGGTACACACTTGGTATCAGTTTGATGTAAAAGCACCCCCAAAGTGAATAGTACCTAATATTGACCAATAAAACCCCGAATTAAATGTTTTAAATCAAACTAAAACCGAACCAACTGTGATGAACGACCCTTAACACGCTTAAAAATCTTTACCTTAGGACGAGCAACAATAATTCGCACGATTATAGCGTCGATTAGAAAACCCCAGCACCTTGAACCTCTTAAACATAAAACGAATCCATTACCAACTAACTCATAAGCCAAAACAAGAGCCGTATTTACCAACCTTATCGGTAATGCACTAAGAGTACCAAAATAATGGAATACCGAGCTCTGGCAACAAAAAAGAAACAGAAGAGACGGCAGCAAGAAGGAATAAAAAGAAAAAAAAGAAAAGTGGTAGAGATGAGAAAGGACGTCAGTTTTTTTCTTTGAGGGGAAAGATTTTTGGGAACAGATGAGTTTAACTCAGTTCCCACTACTTCCACAATCTTAACCACCCACTACTCAGAATTTTAATTCCACCAAAACGCTAACACAATTCCGAGCAAAAAAAATCCATGCTTGTGTAGGGATTCAAACACAAGACCTTCAGCAAACTAACACTCCACTTAGCCACCATATCAGCATGCCTATTCTGATGTTAAACAAACTACAAATAAATATAAACCCACTGACCAAGGGTAAGGCTTAATTCCAAAAGTAACAAATTTTTGCCAAAGATAGGGCTTGAACTTGGGACCTCCCACACATACCCAGAACACTTAACCATTGAAGCAGATAGATATTGTGTCAAATAATTACAGAAGCAAGAATAAATTATTTGGGGCGTTACAACTCTACCCCTTTAAAAGAAATTTCGACTCGAAATTTACCTGATCAGAATAGATGAGGATACTACTGACGCATCGAGTCCTCAAATTCCCACATGGCTTCCTTAGTGCTATGATTCCCCCACAACACCTTCACTAAAGAAATGGATTTCTTCATCAGAACTTTAACATCTCGCTCAAGAATCTGAACCGGCTCCTCCTCAAAAGTCAAATCCAATCTAACCTCAATTTTCTTAATAGATACCACATGAGATAGATCAAATAGATATCACCTCAGCATCAAAACATGGGGTAACTCCAACTGAAAAGCAATTGGTCCCACACATTTTGGAATTTGATATAGCCCAATAAAACCAGGGCTCAGCTTGCCCTTACGACCGAACCTCAGGATCTTCTTCCATGGAGAAACTTTAAGAAACCTTAGAATCTCTGTAAGTTTGCTTTGCTATTGAACTGCTATATGAGATTCTCCATTGTAAATCTGTTGTTAATCATTTTGAACTCACACTGAGCTTGTGTAGCTCACCCCCTTCAGTGTTTTCCCCTTTCAAGTACATTTATGTGTTCTGAAGCTAGACTCAGTATACGGAAGTCTCGGAAGTGTCACATTTTTTAAAACTAGTTAATAGGGTGTTTTCCATAAATCTGATTTTATGTAAATGATTTTAAACTCTAAGTTTTGTTGTTAATATTGTAATATTTTTCGGGTTGATAAACTAAAATTTCCCACGATCACTTTAGTGATCAATGTGACTTTCAGAATTCGATCTAAACTTCTAGGCCTAGTTTTGGGGCGTTAGCATGCAGTCTTAGCTTGCCTTTTCTCTTTGCTCTGCTCTTCAGCTTTATATGTCTGATCAACTAGTACAACAAACTCTTTCAAGTCGAGGATCCCAACTAATAGTTTTATATCTTCATTTAAGCCATCTTCAAATCGCTTAGACGTTGCAGTCTCAATTGGAATGCATTCTCGAGCATATTTGCTCAATCAAACAAATTCCTGTTCATATTTAGACACTATTATATGACCCTATTTAAGCTCAAAGAATTCTTTACTTTTCTGGTCCAGAAAGCTCTGATTGATGTATTTCTTTCGAAACTCAGTTTGAAAGAATTCCTAAGTAATCCTCTCTTTTGACACAACAGAAGTTAATGTGTTCCACCACTGGTAAGCTGAATCTTGTAACAAAGATATTGCACACTTAGGATATTCAGTCGGTGAACAAGATAATTCATCAACAGCCCTAATATTATTTTCTAACCAAAACTCAGCTCTCTTGAGATCATCCTCAACTGAAGCTCGGAATTCTTCGGCATTGTACTTATGAATCTTATCAACATGAGGCTTACTAACTGTAATAGGTTCTATACCTTGAGAAATAACAGGAGTCGATTAAGGAACAGGAGAGGGTGTAGGTTGTTGAGTAGCCGAGTTTGTTCGTACGAACTCAGTGAACCATTCATTCATCATCTGAAAGAAGGCCTCTTTAGCCTCTCCTCCTTGGCCCTCAGATATGGGTCTTGTACCACTTGAAGCTAATCTTTGAATAGAGGCTTGAGAGTTACTCTCTACTTTATTGGAATCAGCTCGGTTGGATGTTATTGCTATATAAAAATATGTTTTAAAACGGTCAAGAGATATCACACTATCACAGGTTATATAATGGCATGTATAGCTAGACTCGTGTATGCTACGTTAGTCTAAGAATTGACTAAATCGTATCTCTGATACTAATAAATGTAACATCCCAAACCCATCTCTACCGCCAGAACAGGGTTATGGAGCATTACCGAAGTTTACAGATCAAATAAATAGACATTTCATATCATATAACATTCAAGTTAGAAACCAATCGAAATCAAACTTATTATCCCTTCTTCAAGCCCTCGGGGCCAAAAATACACATTAGAAACAAGTCAGGACTAGATCGAGTACTCAAAGAATTTTTCAAAAAACATTAAAATTTTTCAAAGTTACAGGCACACACGACCGTGTCTCAGGTTGTGTGGGCATTTGAAATAGGGACACATGGCTGTGTCCTAGCCCGTGTCTGTGCCTGTGTGCTAGGCCGTGTGAGCATACTGACTTGTGCAATTTAAAAGATACAAGGGACACGTGACCGGGTCATCTGGCCGTGTGTCCTACATGGTTAAGACATATGCCCATGTCTCTGCCTTTGTGGATGAAAATAAGGCATTTTTCAAACCACATTTCTCACCCAATTTGGTACCAACCTAAACATGACAATTTGCATACCAACAAGCTATAACAAGGTATTCAAATCAAGTTAAAATGACATCTTTAACATGTATTATCACAACATACAACCAATATGCCTTTAGGCACCTCAAATGACAAATTAATAACATGTCAACCAAATATCCATATTTACCTAGATAATCAAATGCTTATATGCATAATTGTACCAAATATACTATTTCAAACCAATCATCAATATACCTATAAGTTTTCCATCATTCAACCATATCAAATACTCATTAAATATGTTAAGGCCATATATATAAACACATCAAAATATATCAAACACAAGCCATTCAAATAGCTTGCCTTAACAAAATATTTATATACAAACATTGACCAAAATATCCTATACATGCCACTATAACCGGAATTAATTTACTGAAAGTACCAAAAGAGCTGATGGATAGTGTGAAATAGCTCCGACCAGCTTCCAACCCGAATAAGCTTCTGAATTACTATAAAACATGATAGATAACATAGAGTAAGCATTTAAGCTCAGTAAGTTCCTATAACACGAAATTTATCTTACCATATATCCATACAATAGGTAAGTAAACATAGTATATCTCAACCAATTTGGCCAAAAGCCTAAACACATGATCACCAACATATTAGTCAGGAAAATCACATATAAAATCCAACACACATGGTTGAATTCATCAAAAAATCATATTTCATGTATTTCATGTATAAACCAGTAATAGTTCATATCAAATTCAGATGATTTCATAACAAAACTGTCCCATTGAACCATTTAGAATATCGTGGGATACACAGATAGTACACACGAAGTGTACTAAATTATAATCTGTCAATTCATGTACATATATGCTCATACGAGCTATAAACGGGAAGCCCCTCCAAGCTAAATAACGGGAAGCTCATGCAAGCTGAATATCGGGAAGATCATGCGAGCTGAATATCGGGAAGCTCATATGAGCCGTATAACAGGAAGCTCATACGAGCTGTGGTGTGTCCGCAACACAAGGAGGACCCCAACCAAATTGGTAACCCTAATGACATATCATTTGTATCTTACAAATTTCATAAGGATAAAAAAGACTTAGTAATCGTCGAATATACAACTGGTATTTATTCGTGGCAATTTTACAATTCACAAACAATAATTCAATTTAACACATATTAATGTACAGTTTAATCACACGAACTTACCTCGACAGTGTACGTAGATACAAAGGCGACTAATCGGATATTTTTTTCTTTGCCTCGATCTAACTCCGTACTAGGTCTAACCAGATCTAATTAAGCAAAACAAGGTTGATAATATCTCAAGCTTCCATGACTAGGTTTTCTCTCTCTCTTTTTTTATTTGGTGGTAGATGATGATAATAGATTTTTTTATTTTATTTAATATCACTTTAATTGATAATTTCTAAAATTAACCTTAATGTTTCATGAAATTTCCAATGATGACTATTCATGCTTAACCACTAAGCATTTTAATGGTCTATTTACTACATAAGGACCTCTAATTTCAAATTCTATAGCTATTTAATACAAAAAGCTATTAGAACTCAACTTTTGGGCTTAATGCAATTTAGTCCTTTTCATTAAATTAGGTACGTAAACGACAAAATTTTTTAACGAAATTTTATACGGCATTTCTATCATACCGTACACCATATAATAATATAAATTTTATGACTTTAGATTTGTGGTCCCAAAACCACTGTTTTGATTTCACTGAAAACGAGTTGTTACATCAATGGTGTTAGAAAGTGTGGTTTCAAAACCCCGTATCTGTAAAATGGACTGTAAATATTTTTATTAAATATTTACAGAGTTATATTAGAAGTAAATTGAATATCGATAAGGTAATTTTTTTCGAATTAGTGATTAATCAATCTATAGGGGCTAAATTGTAAATGTGGTAAAAGTGCAATTACTAAAGAAAATTCAATTAAAATTTAAAGTGAGGGTCTTGTATAGAAATTATACCATTATGGTGAGGCTAGTGGATGGTAGTAGTTGATGTTGTATTTATTTAATGTTAAATTTGTAATTTAATAATGACATTATAAAACATTAACATAAAATTATGGTATAAGAAATAAACTTAGTGGATTGAAAGAGAAAAACTTATCTTCTTCATTCATCAAAACTAAAATATAGCAAGAAGGAGAAGAGAAGAACTTTCGACTAGGGATTTTGAACTTTGAAGCTTAATTTGGTTAGTGCAATTTAGCCTTTTTATTGTAATTTTTATGTTTTCGGAATCTCGAGAGCTTAGGCTAGTTGACCCATGTAGTATTTCATGGAACTGTTAAAGATTTAGGAAGTTTCCATAGTTGGATATTTGAATTTTTAGATACTAATTTGATAGATTTTAAGCCTAAAGTTGAAAAGGGACTAAATTGTAAAGTTAATTAATAATTTTGTTCAATAGGGAAAAATGTAAAAATGTTGAAATTTGTGGTAGAAATGAAAAATAGGATGTCTAATAAGGATTATAGAGAAATCAACATGAAAAAATTAAGGTTAGAATTGAAAGTTATGTTAGTCTTGATTTTAGGGACTAAATTGAATAAAACGAAAAAGTTGTTTAAATTATCAATTGAATATGACTTTTCTTGTCTATTGATGAATTACTATGTTTGCATTAATCTATAACTAACGTCGGCTTGGATTCCTCGAAAAAAAGGAAGAGACAAAATCATCGATGAATAGCTCGGAGTATACGATTTGTGAATCTATAATTTGAACTAATTTGCATTTTTGGCATAATGAATTGTTTTAACATGGTATGATTGTAAGGTGATACATTTTGTTAGAAATTAATTATGTTGGAATGATTTTAATTTAATGATATTTTTGAGGATCAAATCAAATATATGTGAAAATGTCGAATATTGAAATAAATGTGAAATTTGAAATCATATTGAGATGAGCTATGTTGCTATATCTATATATATGGATCGGTGATCTGATGATGGTTATATGTCATTATTTGAGATATTGGTTGATAAAGAGATGAGTATGGAATACCCTATTAACTGTTTGGGTAGAGTCGGATATAGTTGGCATGTCATAGGCTAGGAAGAGTTCAGGGTTACTTCGACTACAAGTCGATGAGGCATTGGGTGCAAAATTACTTCGACCATACCGATGAGACATTAGGTGTCAAACTTATTGATGAGCGATGGGCGCAAACTATTTACTTCAGATTTATCCAATAAGGCAGTAGGTGCTAAACTGGTGTGTTGGTTGGGTCCGGGTATCCGTCTAAGTTCGAGTCAAGTTAATAGGGAAGTAAAATGTAAAATGGAATAACTATTTGTGAATTGAATTGAAATAATGATGGTTGTGTTCATTGAATACATGAAAGCAGAATTTGAGATGAAATGTGTTACCTAATGAATTGAGATATCAAATGAGATGTGAAGTGAAATTGCTATGCCTTTATATTAATGAAATTGTGTCAAATTTGAATAATGAATGTGAGAAATGGTAGGGTTGACATGGTAACTTGCATATCATCAATTGTTTTTTAACTCTTGCATTTAAATGACTTATGTTATGTTATAATGTTCGAATTATAGAAATACCACTGATTTATACTCTCAGCATGCAATTTTATTTTCCATGCGTAGGTTAGGTTCTATTTTGTTCGATTGTCAACTTCAGCATTCAGCGACAATCCCGGACTCAAAGTGTTGGTGATGTTTTAGTTGTTAATGGCATGTACCTAGGGAGTAATATATTTATGCAATGTTATATTTTGAATGAGTTTGACATTTTGAATATCATGAGTATATATATGTATAAATGTGTGATGGAAATGGTCCATGTTAATGATATCTTGTTGAGTAGTTTAGGCATGTATGCTTGATGGATTAAATGGTGATTAAGTGTCATGTTATGAGATAGGTTTGGTAAGTAAATGGTTGTGAAGGAATGAATAGTGTGCTATGTTGAGCTTGAAATAATTTGGTAAGTTTTGGTGCATGTTTGTGTGGCTGATATTGAGTCATTTTAAAATGTTTTAAATGGTTAAATGATGTATGTTATGTTGATTATGTTGAGGTGCCATTTGAGGCATATTGGAATGGTTTGAATGTGGTATTTTGGTTGATATACTAGTGAATATATGCAGGTTTTAAGTGGGTTTTATTATGCTTTATATCATGCCTATATATGGAAAAATGTTTAGGTTTGTTTTGAGACCTAAAAGTCACTTTTTGTACCACACAGTCGTTTGCCACGTACAGTTCCAAGACATGACATTAGGCTGTAACACAGGGTGGCACACGTCTGTTTGGCTTAAGTAAAGTTATGCATGTATAGTTGCACACAAACTCAGCTTGTTACACAGCCCAACGATATGGTCGTGTGGCTATTATTGAATAATTGACCCACATGGCCTTAGTGAATTGCACGATTTGTTCATATAGTCGTATGGCTGTAGCTTCACACAAGCTCAGTCTGTTACATGATATGTCCACACAGTCGTATGTCTCTACGCTCACATGGCTACAACTTTTCACACGGTTAGGGGATACAACCGTGTGAACCTTATTTTCAAAATTTCCCATATTTTTGCAAAAGTTTCAATTTCATCCTTGATTGATGCCAAGTAAATTTTTTAGCTTTCGTAAGCTTGATTTAAACCTGAATTTAATTGTATTGCATGATATACTTGTTTATATGTGATTATTTAGTATTAAATTGAATCTTGAACTATGAATTGTATGTAAATGTTCTATAATCTCTTATAGCATCTTACCGCTCGGGTCCAATGACCAGACTAAGTGAGAGGTTATAAGAATCCAGTTCACAGAATCCTATTAGGAGTCCTTACCCTTATTTCCCAAATTCTCAAGCACAAAAAGGTTAAAAAGCTTATTAGTTCCTCAATTTCTCCACATCCAAACTTCACCTCTCACAACATCAGCTCCATGTAGAGCTCTCCTAAGTCCTCATCTCCTTCAAAGAAACTGAAAAAGGCAAAGAAAATAAAAAGAAACTTACAGACTGAGTTAAAGAGAACTTTCTTTGTCTCTAGAATGTTCACTTTCACCTATATATATATATATATATATATATATATCCTATACATGGTCTCCCAAACCTTCTTAGCCAATTGTCAGAAATTATTATGTCTCCCACTATGTAACAAGCCAATTCCGTCCTAATCAAACTAGAATTGAACTCTAATCATTTGCCCGATCAACACAAAACTTTCAAAAATTTCCCAATATAGTCTACTAACTCTCTACTTTGCTTAATTAACTCCCTAAATTTTCTTTAAATCCGAGTTCTAAGGAAATCCGGGTGTGACAAAGATGACATGCTATTAGGAATGTCATAGCACTTGAGAATTTAGCACTCCGGAAATCTAGCACTTTGGTGCTCCTAATTTAGCACTTATGTGCTCCAGTATTTTTTTTATTCCTTCTGTTTATCTTGCTTGTTCATTTGAGCCTACCATGGGCAAAATTGAATGATATATGAGTATTTTGCGTGAATGATAAAAGTTTGCTAAGTGGAAAATGTAGGTTACCTTGTTATTGTATACTTTATTTATTGCTAATCATGGTGACCAAGTTAAGGTATTTATTTGTTAAATTAGTTAATTATACTTAATAGAAAAGTTTGAATTCTTTAGTACTTACTAAGCTTCCATAAGCTTAACTAGTTGCTTTGAAATGTATAGGTGAAGATCTTTTTGAAGGTAGATTTTGAAGTGGCTCTCTTCATCCTTATCTCATCATCCCCATTCGAATCGTAAACTCGGATCTAGGAATCGGAGTGCGTAAGCGCTATTTTTTTTTAGATCATTTGAGTTTGATTAATTCTTCTAATTTGGTTGAATGCTTCCAAAGGCCATAGGTGGTTAATCCTTACTGATTTAAGTGTTATTTCTATGTTAGGAATTGATCTAAACGCTCTAGATCAAGGTTGACTTTCGAGGTTGCTTTAATTTCTATTCGAAGCCAAAGTAAAAGTAAGTAGTGGGTTTAAAAGTTGGATCTAATGCTTCAGTTTAATTCCTTGTTTGGCCAAACTTATAAGGAGAATTAGGGACCACTTTTAACTCCTGTTTTGGACATCTCGTGTACAGATCAAATCAACCTAGTCTAGACTTAAGATCCAGGAGTTGCGGATTAAGCGGTAGTACACTATTTTAGCATTAATCAAGTATGGTTTCTAAACCTTGTGTGTGATTGTATAATGATCTATAATTGTATTTGGTTACTGAAATTTTGTGCATTGCCGATTGAGGTAAGAGTGGTGTGCTTATTAAATATGTTTCATGAATTGAATTTTTGCATGACTTGAAATATGGCGATTGTGATATTGAGTATTGTTTCTTTATAAGCATGCCATTAATTGAAATTGAATTAACCGAAGCATGAAAGTATGTTGTTGTTATTGATATATGGAAAGTATGATAAGCATGAATTGTATCATTGAAAAGTATGTTATATTACATTGCATGGGGTTGGTTTTATGGATGATGAAGGAGTTCTGAGGAGTATTGGCGGTATACCCGCAATCATTGGTCAATTTGTATACTGCATTGGAGCATTGAGGAGATCGACTACTTGTTTACAACCTATTGGCAGTTTACTGGAAAACCATTAGTAGCTTGTTTGCAAATTGATATTAGCAATTTATTCGCAACCTTAATTGGCAGTTTTAACTTCAAGATTGATATTGGTGGTTCAACGACACTGGACTTCGACTGCAATTGTTTGGTGTTCAGATAACGAGTTCTGGGGAACTCGTGGTGTGTAGCGGATGGTATGGGAAGGACTTGCATTGTTGCATAAAGTGTGCCACAAACATAACATTTGAAAAATTGATTGAATTGATGCCATAAATTTTTGGTAAAATTGCTACCTGATGATTGGTTGTTTTACTGGCTGAAATTGTAAATATTCTCTGGTTGCCTTGTTTAGACTCACACTAAGCTTTTAAAGCTCATCCCTTAGTTAAACTTTTCAGGTAACCCATGAACTTAGGACTGGATTTGGGCCTTCGAAAATCTCCTCTCAGGAACTAGACTTATTTAAAGTTTTAAATTTAAATTTAATTTTAAATTAATTTTGGTTGGAATTGTAATTGTTTTTATTTCTTTTGGGACTGTGACAGGTTAATATTTGGGATTTTATTTGCATGCAAGATATTTATACTGAAAATTGATCAAACATATAAACTGATTTTAATTCAAATGAAATACAGATTTGAAATATAAAAGTTCTGATTTCACGATTTTTCCGCTGTGTAATAAAGAAAGAGTTTTTGAAAAACAAATCATCAAAATAGAAATAGATCAATTGAGTTTCCAAAAATAATATGTTACGTAATAATATGAATTCTATTCTTGGCCGACTTAATTATCTGATGTTTTATTTTAACTAAGGAAAATGCACAAGTTTTTTTTCTAAAATTAGTTAGAATATGAATTTTATAAGAATCTGAACATTTTACTTTGCCATTTTGAGTCTTCAGAATTTGACTATAACGTTTAAGCCAAGTTTGGGGTGTTACAAGTTATATTTAAAGTAAGAGTTAATATTTGGTATGTTGATAATAATTCTATGTCATGTTAATTAATAAGACAATATCTAATCATTAATGTAACACCCCAAACCTATCCTAGATGTTTGGTCAAATCTGGCAGTGTCACATCACAAAGTTTTAAAACAGCGTCACTCAGTAAGAACCAATCTTGTACATTAACCCCTATTGCTATTTTCCATTTTAAAACTCTTATCCCTTTTTAAACATTTAGAAGTAAGACATTTTTATGTAGCAGAAGTGTGTGAAAGCGTTGTTTTTAAAAATCGTTTATTTTTTGGAAAACCATTTGTTTTTAGGAAAACCTTTGCTTATTTAGTAAAACCGTATTTTGTTGAGTTTAGCAGTTTAAAAGTCCATAAAAAAAACAGTGTAAAATCCCAAAGTAAAGCAAACAGTCTGCAAGTCTCAATTACATCAAAATACCCAAAATAATAATAAAAGAAAATAATATAACCATAAAACAGATATGAAGCAGTTTAACTAGAAGTGGTCACCGTCGAGTTTCCCGCCGCACAAATCTGTCTAACTCTGGGGATTAACTGTACAGATTAAACAGAAGGGGCGAGTTTATGTAAACTCAATGTGTAATCCGCACAGAAAAACATGCACTCAATCAGTTAACAGATATCAGTCAGATACAGTAAGGGGCCTAAGCCCATTACAAATACAGATTTGGGTCTAAGCCCATTATAGTAATAGATGCAGAATTGGGCCTTAGCCCATCTCAGAAACAGATGCAGTCAAACAGTCAGAATAGAAAATAGTTCCTACCCCTAGCCTCTACACACCATCTCCAACTATCTCTACACACCATGTGGGGTTTAAAACACCCACTCAGTCCTACGCACCATGCTGTACCGAATGCAGCACATAACAGATAAATTGCAGCTAAGCTGCCAGATAATAAACATAAATGTCTTTCAGTACACTTCCTCCAATAATCACCAACCCACCCCAAATGCAGATGCAGATAATATGCTCAATGCAGACATACAGAATAACATGCTCACATGCTATTATACGATTCCATCGTACAGATCAGTAAACATGTGTATAACTATCATGCTCAATACATACATCAAATATTCAGATCATACAATTTAGGGTCTAACTAGCCCTTATCGAACCTACAGTAGGTTCACAGTCGATTGGGACGACCTATGCAACCTTAGAAAACATTTTAGTTAAATGAGCCCACACAACCGAAGCCTTATTTTTTGCGTTTTCGAGTACTCACCTGGTACTATTTCACTGCAAAAGCAATCCAGAGTCCTCCAAAGCCTATAATTGATTGAGAAAACTCCAATTTTAGTCTCTTAAGCCTATACTAACCAAATTACCAAGGAACAGACCATCCTAGAATTTACCGATAACCCCTACCTTTGAATGAACACCAGCGAATTCGTACTTCTACAGCACCAATTGGAATTCCACAGCCACTTAATGGCCTCCTAAACACAAAGTAAAACTCCATTAGATAATGATTCAACAAATAAATGATAACAGTACTTGCAAAACTTACCGACAACGCCCAAAGGTACAGAGATAATGAGTCGCGGCAACTAGGAAATAGATGGAAAAATAAAACGAAATTAACAGCAATGGAAAATAGGGAAAACAGTTGAGAAACAGAGAAGCAAAAAACCAAAGTTAGGAGATTTAAGAAGAGAATGGATGTTTGTTAGGAATTTTGAAAAAAAATAAAAAAAATCAAAGATTTACTACATATCCCTAAATTTACTCCCACAAATTCCACTAACCTACAACCACCCCAGATTCCCCACTCTACCGAAATACTTGTCCATCACCGTGCAAAAATAACACCTATGCTTATGCAGGGATTCGAACTCCAGACCTCCAACACACTAACACATAACTTAACCACCAGACCAGCAGGCCCATTCTGTTATAGACTTACAAATAATTAATTAAAAGCCTCTTGACCAGAGATAGGGCTTAATTCAGAAAAAATGCCAAAATTTAGCCAAAGTCATGGGTTGAACTTGGGACCTCACACACATACCCAAAACATTTAACTACTGAAGCAGACAAACAACTGTGTCAAAATTTATAAAAGCCAGAATATGAAAATTTAGGGCGTTACAACTTTACCCCTTAAAAGAAAATTTTAGCCTCAAATTTTACCTGATCAGAATAGATGAGGATACTACTAACGCATCAAATCCTCAGAATCCCACATGGCCTCCTCTGTGCTATGATTCTGCCACAACACCTTCACTAATGGAATAGACTTCTTTCGCAGAACCTTTACATCTCGATCTTGAATCTGAACCGGTTTCTCCTCAAAAGTCAAGTCTGGCCTAACTTCAATCTCCTCAATAGGGATAATGTGAGAAGGATCAGAGTGGTAATGCCTCAACATCAAGACGTGGAATATATCATGAATACAGCCTTATAACACCCCAAAATTTGTATATTTGTTCCCGTTGATTTATGACACAAATCTGTATCTACTTCAGTGGTTATGTGTTTTGAGGGTGTCTGAGAGGTCCCAAGTTCAAGCCATGAATTGGGCAAATTTTGGTATTTTTAATAAATAAAACCTTACTTTTGTTTAGTAGGCTTAAGTTTAATTGTTAGTAAGCTTATATCAGAATGGGTCTGCTGGTCTAGTGGTTAAGTGGAGTGTTGGTTATGTTAAAGGTCTTGTGTTCGAACTGTTACCTGGGCATTATTTTTTTTTTTTACTATTGGTGATGTGAGAAGTTTGAATCGAATTGGAATGCTGAAGTAGTTGTGATAGTGGGGTAAGTGGGAGAGATTCTAGGGATGAGGAGTGATCAGTTTAGTTAGAGTTTTTTGGGGATTTTGACATTCTCTCCCTCCCTGTTCCCCAATTCTAACGTTTTCCTAAAAGTCTCTCTGTCAAATTTTTTTATTCTTTTTGTGTTCTTCTCAGTTCTTCTCTTTGTCATCGTGTTATTGTCTTTTTCCTTTTTCTTTTGTTCCTATTGCTACCGAAAAATCTCATAGTAGTTATCTCCTTGTCTTTTTCATCTTCACCATTTGGGCAAGCGTACGATTGTATTATTTAGTAAGCTGGTGAGTAAGTTCTTTTCTATATTATTCAATGAATCTTCATTTGATGAAGGCCATATTCTGTTAGGCATAAATCAAGGGGCTGGTAGATCCTAATTGACGCAGTGATTGTTAAAAATCGGGGTTGCTCAAGCGACGTAAGGTTGTCGATAGTTGTTGAGGGTTGTTTGTTCACAGTAATTCAGATTAAGTGACTGAGATTAGAGTTTGGATTGTCGATTTTAGGTTTGGAAGTGCTCGAGGATGCTTAGGCATCGGAAATAGTCCAGGTGTGTACCCAAAACATTAAAAATGCATCTCGGCAAAAAGCCAAAAATGCTCCCTATCGACGCCACACGGGCGTGTAGTAGCCCCGTGTAGTAGGCCGTGTGGTGAAACATAGGCGTGTCATTGACAAGCCAGGCCATGCACACATGCACGGGTGCATGACACGCGATGTGATGACTAGGGGAGGCCATAAGCAAGACACGGTCTCAACCAATTGGGCCATGTGGGCCACACGGGTGATCCACACGGGAGTGTAAGATTTTGGGCTAGGCCATGTGATCCACACAGCCAAGGCCAATTTGGGCTTTGTGGGCTACACGGACAGACTAACACGGGCTTGTGAGCTCGATTTCACTGATTTGTTTGCCAAGGTTGCACGGGTCGCCCAAGTTGACTGTGAACCTACTGTACGGTCGGTAAGCCACACATAGACCCCTAATTGAATGAAATGACTGTATGATTGATATATGTTATTGAGCATGATTTTATTTCACTGAATTGATACTGTATGTACTATTACCATGACATGGCATATTATAACTGTATGTTGGATTGAATGGGGATGAGATGATATATGTGGAGCAAGTGTACTGAAAGGCTTAATGCCTATTATATTGGCAGCTCTGCTGCAAATCATTGATGGCTTTAAGCCTATTATACTGGCAGCTCTACTGCAAATATTGTTTAGTGCCACAACCGGCGCTAATTGTAAGTGTAAGGATGGGTGGGTGATTTAATCCCCACAGGAGTGCAGGGTTAGACAGGAGATGGTGTATAGCGGATGGTTGGGTAAGACTTGCATACTGTACACCGCATTACTATTTACTGATACTGTTACTATTATAGTCACTGTAATGGCCTAAGGCCCTACTGCTTACTGATACTGTTACTGATATTAAAAAGGGCTTAGGCCCGGACTGTGTTTCTGCTTACTAATGGTTTGATTATTATCTATGGGGATTACACACTGAGTTTATGTAAACTATGTAACACCCCGAAAATTCCTACAGTGAAATATTATCCTTGATATAGTAAAATAAGGAAATAAAGTGACGAGAAGAGGAAATTTGAGTTATGTTATTGGGAAATATATTATGACATATTAATTCAAGAAAGGACTAAATTGTAAAAATGAGAAAAGTTTTGTTGCCCAAGAGTAAATACTCAAAATTTGAGGGTTAAAAGCGTAAATATGAAAAGTTGAAGGACCAATAGTGCAAATATTTTAAGGGTAGAATAATCTAGAAACTAAGGAAAATTGATGAATTAGGACTAAATTGAATAGGTGGAGAATTATGAGGGACTAAATTGAAATTTTACCAAATTAAGTGATGACTCAATGATGGAATTTTAAAAGATCATGAAGGGTAAAATGGTCAATTGGAAGAGAGAGAAATCTAGAAAGTAATGATTACATTGATGATATTTTATAATTATATAATTAAATAATTTTTATTTTATTAATATTTTAATAAGATATTTTATTATTTTATTATTTTATTTAGTCTATATATATGAATGTGTGTGGAAAAAAAGAAAAAAAGAAACCACCACCCCTTTCTCATGCAATTCACGTTAGGAGAGAAGAGGGGAGAAAGAAAGTTTTACTTTATTTACAATTTGGTCCTTCTACCAAAAATTCACTAATTTCACCTAGAAATTAAAAGAATTTCCATAGCTACCGAAAGAGAAAAATGTTAAGGAGACCATGGGAAGTTAAAATGGCAAGTTAGACTCAAGAAATAGAAACTGAAGGAGAGAGAAAATCAAGTTAAAGATTGAAATCAATGGGATAAGGTAAGTACATCAAGATTTCAATATATTTTTACGTTTGATATTATAGAAAAAGCATGGAAATGATGTTAATGTAGAGATTTCTTATATATAGATTTATGTTATTGATATGTTAATGAAGGGAAAATAAGAGAAAGTGATGGAAAATATTGTAGAGAAAAGAAATAAGGGTGTCATAAACTTAGTAATTAATATCTTGCACTAAAACAGTTTGGACAGCAGCAGTAATCTAAATTTGTAAAATCACCAAAAATAATAGAAATTGAATTAGATGTTGAGTGAGATATGGAATTAAAGCTTATTGAGTCTATTTTCATATAAAAGAAACAGAGAAAGTAAAGGAATTTTGTATTCTGAGATATTAATATTTTTGTAAGGCTGGTTTGGAATGATTTTGACTTGGAAAAATCATTAAAAATTTTATAAAAATGATTATGGGACATAATTTATATGTTTAGATTCTTTGATGAGTCTATTTTCAATAGAATTAAACGAAAACATCATCCAGATCCTGTATGAAGAGATAATTAATTTTTAGTGAAGAAGGGTCAGAACTGTTAGATAGCAGAACAGGGGTGACTTTAAAGAATAAACTGTACTAATTGAATAAACCAAAAATTATGAAATTTTTATGGTAAGAAGATATATGAGTCTAGTTCCAGAAAAAATTAGCGGATCTTAATTTTGAGTTCTGTAGCTCAAGATATAAATAATTTAGTGACTATGACTCAAATGGACAGCTTTGAATATACACATAAGTAAATAGTGAAATTAAGTATGTTGAGATGAATAATAAATCCAAATAAAATATGTCGAGAAAAATAAATATGTTCAGGGGAAAATATGTCTAATTTTAAGTGGTTCGAAATATAAATGATAAATGAAATAAAATATTTGATAAATCAATCAGTAACTCCAGTAATGTTCCGTAACTCTAATCCGGTGTTGGATTCGGGTTAGGGGCGTCACAAACTCACCCCTTCTGTTTAATCTGTATAGGTAACCCCCAGACGTAGGTGGATCGGTGCGATAGAGGACTCAGCGGTGGCCATACGATCTCATTTACACTATTTCGTACTTATTTACGATTTTAAGTTTTAATTGGGTATTTTTCTGTAATAATGCCCTCAATGGATTTTTACTTAAAATTTGGATTTTATACTATTTTATGTTTTATATCTGTTAGAAGTAGGTAAACTCGGGTTTTCAAAAGAAAATGAATGTTTTATCAAAACACCACGTATACGCAAATTCTTTTAAAAGCTTCCACAAAGTATAACGTTTTGGAAACAAAAGTCATGATTTAGAATTAACATAAGATAATGAAAAGTTGTTTAAACGGTGGAATGGTTTTAGTGATGTTACAATTGCAAAAAGTACTACCATGTGACACCTTCAGGTTCGGCCATAATGCCTAGGCTCGGCTTGGGGTGTTACAGATCTAACTCTGGAGGAATACGTAGTCTCCCACAGAATACTCAATCTTACGACCCTTCAAATCCGCATACGATTTTTGCCTATCAAAAGCCGTCTTCAGACGATCCCGAATCAATCTAACCTTATCCTTGGTCTTAGAAACTAACTCAAGACCCAAAACCCGTCGTTCACCCAACTCAGTCCAACATAAGGGAGTACGACACTTATGACCATACAGAGCCTCGTAAGGTGCCATCTGAATGCTAGTCTGAAAACTGTTATAATAGGCAAACTCCACTAGCAGCAGATAATCCTCTCAACTGCCTCGAAAATCTATTACACAACTCCGTAACATATCTTCCAGTATCTAGATCACCCTATCAGATTGACCATCGGTCTGAGGATGGAACGCAGTACAGAAGTCCAATCTCGAACCCAGAGCCTCATGTAACTTTTTCCAGAACCAAGACGTGAAGCGAGGATCCCTATCAGAAATGATCGAGACAGGTACCCCATGCAGTCTCACTATCTCCGATATGTAGAGTTTCGCCAACTTCTGAAGAGAATAGTTTGTCTGAATCGAGATGAAGTGTATAGACTTGGTCAATCGATCCATGATGACCCAAACAGAATCCTTCTTAGTGGGTTTCAATGGAAAGCCACTAACGAAGTCCATCGTCACTCGTTCCCATTTCCATAGCGAAATCTTAACCAGCTGCAGCAAACCCGAAGGTAACTGATGCTCAGCCTTAACTTGCTGGCACGTCAAACGACAAAATCAATAACCTCACGTTTTAACTCCGGACACCAATATAGCTCACAGAGATCTCAGTACATTGATCTTGTGATGATGAAGTAATAAAATCTGATCGCACCTATAAACTAACTAATATTACGATAAAAGGCAAGTGCACCTATCAAACAGTAGTATAGCTAGTTGCAAGACCGGAATATCGAATCCAAGGAACTAAAAGTACTAGTAATGACTTCCTTCCTATTATCTAGCCTAAGAAATAAAAGGGGTTTTAGTTGTAAACTATTCTAAACTAAACTAAAGAAACAACAAAGAGTAAATTGGGAAATTGCTTTTGGGAAAACTGTCTGATAAGGGCAATACCTAAGGAAGAATCCACTTAGACTTCACTTGTTATCTAACTCTGAACTAGATGATTTCTTCATTTGACTTGATCCGTAGAGATCCCTAAATTATGTTAATACCTCCGTCGAGGATAAGAACAACTAATCCTAGGTTGATTGATTGAAATCTCTTCCTAATTAAAACCCTAGTCCAACAGATTTTCGTCGTCCTATGTCTAGGATTGTGATCAACTCTACTTAATTGTGTTGGATCTACTCCTATACAGGGACTTTTGCTCCTTTGTATAAGCATATTCGACTTAAATCAATATCTCAAAAATATCAATTCACGAGTTAAAAATACAATTAAGAACAAATCAAATATTTATCATATAGTTTAGATAACAATAACAAGAGTCGTCTTAGGTTTCATCCCTCTTAGATATTTGGGGTTTTAGTTCATAATTATAAAAGGAAACATCTCAGAAGAACTAAAATAAAAAAACATAAGAAAACCCAAAATTCTTGAAAAGATAGAAATCAGATCCTCTGTCTTGATGTAGATCCTGGCTTCTGAGATGGATCAATTGGCTTTCCTTCGAGTAATTCCCTGCCTTTAACTCCCCGTCTTGGTAGGAATAATGTACACCCTTGTAGTTGCCTCCTAGGGTCTTTATATAGAGTTAAGAATGTCTTTCTTAGCCCCTAAGTAGCCTTTTCCGAGTGAAACTGAACTTCATCAGGACAGGGACACGCCCGTGTGCCACTCCCGTGTGAGTCGATGTGGAGGCTGTGCTCGGGCCTGTTAAAGTGGCACGGCCATGTGACACGTCCGTGTGACAAACTTCCAGGCCATGTTGATTATTGATTTAGGCCTAACTTGCCCGTTTTTGGCCCGTTCCTCGCTCTTTTCTCTTCCTTATGCTCTCTAAACCCTCTTAAAACCAGATCTAAAGTCAAAAAGAATCCCTGGGCTACCCAAAACATGAAATCAGGGGAGAGACCTTTCGGTCTTCTCCGTTTTATCGTCAGAAAGGTAAGAAAATGGGATTTTCTTTTTATATATGCATGTATTTGCTGTTGATAGTAGAAGAAAGAAAAGAAAATACCTCTTTTGTTGCTCAAAATTTTGTGATTTTTATTATGTATATGTGTAAAAATCCTCCCTCTTACAATATTTATATCCGAGCTTTTTATAGCCACTAGAAATCGACATAAATATTACAATTTTATTTCTTTCCATATTTGCCATGTTTCTGCTTTGCTTTCTTTTCTTCTTGCAGGTAGATGGCGAAGATCTCGGCAAAAATGAAGGCCGGTGGCTAGGTTACAGCGCGAAAGAAGGTCTGCATCAAGGGCTAGCGGCGCCTAGGGTTTTAGAAACCCTAGGCTAGCTTATTTGCTTAACTGCTTGGGCCACTTGGGCTGATTCCACCATTGGGCCAACCTGGGTTTAGGCTAATGGTCTGTTTAAGTTAATGGGACAAGTCTGTTTAAGTGTTGTAATGGGTTGAGTGTTTGGGCTACGAATGTAATTTGGGCTAAAAGGTTTTTAAATTGGGTTGTAAATAAACTGTATAAGGGACTTTATTATTTTGGTTTAAATCTTTGGTTTATTTTACTGGTACGGTCCCGGGCAGAAATGGGCTATTACACTCAACATATCAATAAAAATCATAAATCAATCAGAATTCATTTTATTAGGGGATTGAGACTAATGCAGATAGTGAAAGTGAGAATTCGAAATTTGAGAACAATGCAACAAGTTAGTGGCAAAAATTTTTAGGGGTTTAAAGATAATACAAAGAATAAAAGTGAATTCCCCCCACACTTAAGATGCACATTGCCCTTAATGTACAAAGATACATTAGTAGCAATAGAAACATAAAATCATAAGATAGGTAAAGAAATGAAACTCCCTGAATATTGGATGAATTTCTTGAGCTGGGTGTGAAGATTTGTAGGGAAGGGTGTTTATCCATAATTTCCATTCCAAAAATATGATGATCGGAGTCGTGGTCATGTAGGATCCAGCAGTTGTGGCAGGGTTTTCCCATTAGATATGAATTTGAGCTATAAAGCTCTTTTGAAACTGCGATAGTATTTATCAATTTTAGGGAGTTTGGATTAGCAAAATGAACTCGTTAGTAAATAGCCAATATGAAATAATTGAAATAAAATAAACTAAGTTTTAAAAATATTAAAATTCAAATAATGAAAAAGATAAGATAAAAGAAAAAGGAAAATAAAAATGAAAATAAATGAAAAGATAAGAAGACTCGTGAGTCCTAATCTTCAGATGGCTCGTGAGGTGGGGACGGTGGTGCAAGGTGAAGGTGCTAACAAATCTGAGCTAAAGTAGCATCAATGTGATCAAATCGCTAAAAAGATTGTTGCTGGAATTAGGTGAACTACTCAAAAGTGATGTAGCCTGAAGCTACCGCATGAACTGGGCGGCGAGTAGGTGGTGGCCAGTCGGTGGCTCCTCCTATGGTGGGACATCATCAGTACTGTCCTCGGGGTCCTCCGGCTCAGTGGATTGAGCTAACTGGTACTGAGGAGGGTTGCTCCCACGTCGGCGCTGAATCATCCTCATGTGCAGCATACTTTGGATGCCCTATGGGGACATCTAGCCAACGAGAGTATAAGAGGATGTCTGAGCCGCTGTGTTGAAAAGGCCATAGTAACAGGCCAGGTGGGTCACGTATGGGCCCATCGAGAGCACACCCCTCCAGTGTCATTCGTTTTGGTGTTGGATGGCATGGACGATGAAATAGGCGAGGTTGATCACGTGTGCATGGGCCATGCTCCATAAAAAGTAGGCATCGTGGGTGTTGACGATGCCGGTGCTCTTGCGTCTGCTTGTCAATGTATGCGTGAGTAAGGCGTGAATGTACCTCAATAAAGGGGCAAGAGCTGTCGCCTTTGAGCGGCTGGGATCGTAAGTGGCCGAAATAGGAACTAAGGCTTGCCAACACTTGACTGGAGAGAGGTGTATGTGGCGGTAGAGCTCGGAGAGGTTCTCTTCCTCCATAAACTGCTCGGTGTATGGTATGCTGAGTTGTCGAACAAGGCCTCCTAGGCAAAATTGAATCGTCCTTGGATCGTTATGTCGGGTCATGACTGTTTGGAGGTGGAACATTGAGCAAAACTCTAGGGTGAGCTCAAGGTAAGTAGGCTCAATGATTTGGAAGAACTGGTCCCATGGGTTCGTCGTCAAGAAGGTTCGAACCTCGTCTGCTAGTTGGACCTGCTCTAGTGCAGTCCAATCGATGCATCTTCCCACTCCGAGTGGTCTCGCCCTTAAAATTTAGAATAGTTCCTCCTCGGAGTTTTGCAGAAATTAGAGGAAGGGATGTCAAATTTTAGCGGTGGGTCTGGAAGAGGACCCACCGGGCCCCTTTTGCTTTTTGGAAGCGAGTACCGCAGCTTTCTTTCCACGTGATGATGACATTTTACCTGAAATAAAATAGAAAGAGAGAGAACTATATTATGGATACTCATAGAGTACTAAATTACAAATTAGGCTTAATCAAGAATTACTAAGTGCCTCATGCAAAGGGTAATTTCACTAACCTAGATACCATATTAGATTTATCCTAAATAGAAATAATGAAGAAAATGGTTGCTCTAGGGGGTTTTTATAATCAATATATGCCTAAAGCCAATTGCATGAGATGGTTAAAAGTGGTAGCAAGAGAATGATTCAAAGTGGCATAATGAGTATTCTAGATTAATCATGCAAAATCTATGAGAATGTAAACAACCTAAAAGAATGAAATCATGAATAGATAAATAATTAAAAGCATTAAAATTTCAGAGAAAAGTGAGAAAGGGGACCCAAAAAGTGAGGTTAGGAGCGGAACACGATCGTGGTGGTGTTTGCACGGGCGTGGTGGCATGGCTGAGGTTAGCGGCTATGCTAAAGAGGGCTGGTATAGATTTTGGGTGGAGGGGTTTTTAGGGTTTTAGTGAAGAAGAAGATGAATAGTGGGGGTTTATATAGGATTTTGGGTCACATGGGCATGTCACACTCCCTTGTGAATCGGGTTTAGCCCGTGTGGTTCAAAATTTGAGGATTTTGGTGTGCCTGAGTCATGGCACACGCCCGTGTTCCTAGGGCATGTTGGGGCACACGGCCGTGTCGCATGACTTTGTCCTTCGATGTTCGCTTCTCCCACGACCATGTAGGGGGTCACACGACTGTGTCTGAATTGGTAGGTTCGACCACTAGGTTGAGACACGAGCGTGTCGCACGCCTGTGTTAAACTAACAGGATTGACCACTGCCTTGAGACACGGGCGTGTCGCACGCCCGTGTTGAATTGTCAAGATTGGCCACGGCCACCTCGCACGGTTGTGGCTAGTTGGCGTAGCCCGTGTTTTGGAAAAATTTTATCCCACTCATACATGGCCATATCGCACGGCCGTGTCGTTGTCTATGGTGTCCACACGGCCTTAGGCACACATGTGGACCTGGCTATGTGGCATGAAAAACCTGTATTTGAAGGGTTAGTTGATGTATTAAAGAGTTTAAATAAAATAATTTTACTACGTCAGTGCTCGGGTTACCTCCCGAGAAGCGCTTATTTATAGTCCAAGCTCGACTTTTCTCAAGCTTGTTCGGTCACAGTGGTTTGAAAAGTTGAAAGTCTTCTATCCTGCTTTCAATTTTATTATCAACATAAGGTTCGAATCGAGTATTATTTACCTTGTAAGTGCCGAGCATTTTGTGTGTTATCTCGACTGTACCATAAGGGAAAATTTTCATTACTGTGAAGGGAGGTATGTCACCTGTATGAAGTTTTGCATTCAAAATTCGAGGATCTTCCTCCTCTAAGAATACCTTATCCCCTACCTTAAATTGATCCGTTTTTACCGTGGGGTCATCATTGTGATGTTTTGTATCGGCGTGGCATATTTTGGGTTTCTCTTGAAGGTAGTCTAGCCATTCATCTAGTTCCTCAATCTGGAGCATTCGTTTTTCATGTACGTTTCCCTTGGTTGGATTCGTCTGTGGTTGGGTCGCCCTTAGTTGAAGTGTATCTTGCAAAGAAGGTTGGACAGTGAGATCATTCTTATTACAGGGACTCATAACAATATTTTTAACATCAACAATCTTATTCGAGTTTTGAGCCTATAAAGTAACTTTTTCATCACTTACACGAAGTGTAAGCTCGCTTATGCCTATATCAATTATTGTTTTAGCAGTTTCTAAAAAGGGTCTCCCTAAAATTAGAGGTACATTACTATCATCATCAATGTCTACAACAACAAAGTCGACTGGGAATATAAATTTATCAATTTTGACAAACACATATTCAATTATGCCCTTTGGAAATCTAATGGTTTTATCAGCCAATTGGATGCTCATCTTAGTTTGTTTAGGTTTCCCAAGACTTAGTTGTTTAAACAATTTATATGGCATTACATTAATACTAGCTCCTAAATCAGCTAAAGCATTTTTAACATCTAAGCTACCAAGTAAACAAGGAATTTTAAAACTCCCTGGATCTTTTAGGTTGTTGGGTAGCCTATTCTGTAAAATAGCTGAGCACACTGCATTTAGTTCCACATGAGATGTCTCATCCAGCTTTTGTTTATTTGTCAGTAGCTCTCTTAAAAACTTAACGGCATTTGGCATATACGAAAGAGCTTGAATAAACGGTAAGTTAATATGTAATTTCTTTAAAAGTTTAAGGACTTTACTGAATTGTTCATCTGTGCGGTCTTTCCTTAGCACATTTGGGTATGGGATACAAAGCTTATACTCTTTGACAATTGCTTCTTTGGAACTTACCTCATCCTTACCTTTACTTACCACAGTCTCCTTACATGGCTCTGGGTTGGTTTTGGTTAACCCTTCCTCATCTATTGCATCCACAGCATTAAGTTGCTCCTTAGGGTTAGTCTCGGTGTTGCTTGGTAACCCACCTTATCGTCTTTCAGAAATTAGCTTAGTGAGCTGGCCTATTTGAGTGTCAAGCCCTTGAATGGATGCTTGCTGGTTCTTAAGTGCCATCTCGGTCTTCTGAAAACAGGTTTCTAACACGGTGATAAATTTTGTGAGCATCTCCTCAAGGTTCGGCTTTTTCTCTTGCTGGAACGGTGGTTGTTGAAATCCCGGAGGAGGTGGTGGTCTTTGATTTCCTTAATTGCCTTGTCCTCCCCATGAGGAATTGGGGTGGTTCCTCCAACCTGCATTGTAAGTGTTACTATAAGGGTTATTTTGAGATCTAAGATTGTTACCCATATAGTTGGCTTGCTCGTTTTCCATGCCATATCCATAGGTGGAGTACTCAGAATTGCTCATGTTTCCTTGGATTGAGTCACATTGCATCACTGGGTGTACCTACGTAGAACCAACAAAATTATCAATCTTTTTATTAAGGAGTTCTACCTGATTAGAAAGATGGTGACTGCATCAATATTAAAAACTCCGGCAGCTTTCTGTGGCTTTGTTCTCATGACTTGCCACTGATAGTTATTCAGTGACATCTCTTCTATAAAGTCGTAAGCTACTTTTGGTGTTTTGTTGTTGATTGTTCCACTGGCGGCTGCATCGATCATTTGCCTCGTCGAAGTATTCAAACCGTTGTGAAAGGTTTGAACTTATAACCACAGAGGTAACCCATGGTGAAGGTACCTTCTCAATAAGTCCTTGTATCTCTCCCAAGCATCGTAAAGTGTTTCTAAATCCATCTACACAAAAGAAGAGATATCATTCCTTAATTTAGCTGTTTTAGCCGATGAAAAATATTTGAGCAAAAATTTTTTGGTCATTTGTTCCCATGTAGTGATAGACCCTCGTCGTAAAGAATTTAACCACTGTTTAGCTTTATTTCTCAAGGAGAATGGGAATAACTGAAGACGAATGGCATAATAAAAAGCGCCATTTATTTTAAATGTGTCGTAGAATTCTAAGAAATTGGCTAAATGAGCGTTAGGATCCTCATCCTGCAAACCATCAAACTGAACAAATTGTTGTATCATCTAAATAGTGTTAGGTTTCAGTTCAAAATTATTTGCAGCAAAAGTAGGCCTAACTATACTAAATTCAGTACTAGCCAAATTAGGTTTAGCATAATCATACATAGTGCGTGGAACAAGATTTTGCTCAACAGGATTCGCAGCTACTACAGGAGGTAGCTAATTATCATGATTTTCCTCCATCTCTTCAGTAGGTTTCAATTCTTCTTCTTGACTTTGTTCTAGATATTGCAAGCTTCTTCTTATCTCTTTGCGAATTCTACAAAATGTAGCTTCTAAATCGTCGTCAAACCATAATTGTCCTCCTGGGTTTCTTCTAGTCATAAACTAGAGATACCTAAAAGGGAAAGGTAAAAAGAAAATTAAAAACCTAAAATAAAAAAAATAAACAGAAAATAATTTGCAATAAAAGTAAAAATAGCTAAAGTAATAGGAATTGAGTGTTCCTAATATCTTAGTTCCCCGGCAACGGCGCCAAAAACTTAATCTCGTGATGATGAAGTAATAAAATCTGATCGCACCTATAAACTAACTAATATCACAATAAAAGGCAAGCACACCTATAGAATAGTAGTATAGCTAGTGGCAAGACTGGAATATCGAATCCAAGGAACTAAAAGTACTAGTAATGACTTCCTTTCTATTATCTAGCCTAAGAAATAAAATGGGTTTTGGTTGTAAACTATTCTAAACTAAACTAAAGAAACGACAAAGAGCAAATTGGGAAATTGCTTTTGGGAAAACTGTCTGATAAGGGTAATACCTAAGGAAGAATCCTCCTAGACTTCACTTGTTATCTAACTCTGAACTAGATGATTTCTTCATTTGACTTAATCCGTAGAAATCCCTAAATTATGTTAATACCTCCGTCGAGGATAAGAACAACTAATCCTAGGTTGATTAATTGAAATCTCTTTCTAATTAAAACCCCTAGTCCGGTAGATTTTCGTCGTCCTATGTCTAGGATTGCGATCAACTCCGCTTAATTGTGTTGGATCTACTCCTATACAGGGACTTTTGCTCCTCTATATGAGCATATTTGACTTAAATCAATATCCCAGAAATATCAATTCAAGAGTTAAAAACAAAATTAAGAACAAATCAAATATCTATCATATAGTTCAGATAACAATAACAAGATTCGTCTTAGGTTTCATCCCCCTTAGATATTTGGGGTTTTAGTTCATAATTATAAAAGAAAACATCTCAGTCAGAAGAAATAAAATAAAAAAACATAAGAAAACCCAAAATTCCTGAAAGGATAGAAGGGAGATCCTCTGTCTTGATGTAGATCCTGGCTTCTGAGATGGATCAATCGGCTTTCCTTCGAGTAATTCCCTGCCTTTAACTCCCTGTCTTGGCAGGAATAATGTACACCCTTGTAGTTGCCTCTTAAGGTCTTTATATAGAGTTTAGAATGTCTTTCTTATCCCCTAAGTAGCTTTTCCGAGTGAAATTGAACTTCATCAGGATAGGGCCAAGCCCGTGTGCCACACCCGTGTGAGTCAATGTGGAGGCCATGCTCGAGCCTGTTAAAGTGGCACGGCCATGTGAAACGCCCGTGTGACGAACTTCCCAGTCGTGTTGATTATTGATTTGGGCCTAACTTGCCCGTTTTGGCCCGTTCCTCGCTCTTTTCTCTTTCTTATGCTCACCTAAGTATAAAACACAAAATAAAAGGATTAAAAGCATCAAATTCCACAAATTCAATGATAATTCATCCAGAAATTAGGCTAAGATGAGGTAAAAATATGTATAATTTATGGTTTATCATACATCTTATTCCCAACGGGATGCATAGTATAAGGGCTACTATGTGCCTCCCTCAGAATTGACTGTCTCAAATCAGTATTATTCAGAACACAGATCTGCCCACGGAAATAGAGTACCCCATCACTATTTAGTCAAAACTCTATAGTGCTGTCATTCTCAACCTGATGGAACTGAAGACCCAAAGATTCATACACTAACTGCTTATCCCGAATATGCTCAATCCAAGTTGGCTTAACCTGTAACTCAACTAACAACCTTCCATCATCGAATAGGCTAAGGCGAGCAGACATCGCCCTCATATCGGTTATTGCCCTATGGCTCAATGTGTCGGCCACCACATTAGCCTTATCAGGATGGTACTCAAAGGTACAATGATAGTCTTTCAGCAGCTCAATCCATCTACACTGCCTAAGATTCAACTCCTTCTGAGTAAGGACGTACTTAATGCTCTTGTGATCAGTGTAGATAATGCGCTTCTCACTATACAGATAGTGCCTCTAGATTTTCAGTGCAAACACTACTACAACCAACTTGAGATCATACGTCAGATAGTTTACCTCATGTGTCTTAAGCTGACGAGACGCATATGCCACAACCTTACCATCCTGCATCAGGACACAACCCAGACCCACATGCGACACATCACTATAAACCATGAAGTCTTTACCAGGTTCAGGCTGCATCAGAATAGGAGCCTGAGTAAGAATAGTCTTGAGCTTCTCAAAGCTTGTTTGCTGCATATCAGTCAGAAAAAACGGAACACCCTTACATAGCAGTTTAGTTAAACGCGTTGCAATCAAAGAGAAACCTTCCACAAACAGCCAATAATAACCCTTTAAACCCAAAAAGCTATGGATTTCAGACACATTCTTAGGCTATTCCCAATCCAGTACAACCTCAATCTTTCGAGGATCGACTTGAATCCCCTCAACAAAAACTACGTGTCCCCTCACGTAGCCAGAGTTCGCACTTACTAAATTTAGTATAGAGCTATTTTCTCTCACAGTCTAAAGAACCACTCTAAGATGCTCGTCATGCTTATCCTCAGTCTTAGAATAAACCAGTATGTCATCGATAAAGACTACAACGAATTGATCAATATATTGTTGGAACACACGATTCATCAAACCCATAAACACTGCCGGCGCATTTGACAGTCCAAAAGGCATAACTAGGAACTCGTAATGTCAATAACAAGTCCTAAATGCCGTCTTATATACATCAACTTCCTTAAGCCTCAAATGATGATACCCAGATCGAAGGTCAATCTTAGAAAATGCCGAAGCTTCTCGCAACTATCAAACAAGTTATCAATCCTCGGAAGCGGATACTTATTCTTCACGTTAGCTTATTCAGTTGTCGATAGTCGATATGCATTCTATTGATCCATCCTTGTTCTTAACAAATAGTACAGGTGCTTCTCACGGAGACATATTGGGACGGATGAACCCACGATTTAACAACTCTTGAATTTGAGCCTTAAGCTCCGTAAGCTCCTTGGAGCTATTCGATAGGGAGCGATAGACACCAGAGCTGTACCAAGAAGAAGATTAATCCCAAATTCCACTTCCCGATTTTGAGGTAATCCCAGTAGCTCCTCAAGAAAGATGCCTAAAAAATCCCTTCAATTTTGATGTCCCTAACAGTAAAGTCCCCGAAAACAGAAACACTAACATAGGCCAAGCACGCCTCACATCCCTTATAAACCAGTTTCTTAGCCACCAGTGTGGAGATCACATAGTGAAATAATTACGACACTCTCTAATCATAAACATCTCAATATCCTCATCGGTTCTCAAAACAACCCTCTTAATTGCAAAATCCAAATCGACACGGTGCTTAGCCGACTAGTCCATTCCTAGAATCAAATCGAACTCCCCAAATGGAAGCTACATTAAATCAGCTAGAAAAACCTTTCCTTGAACCTCTAACGGAACATCTTTGTATAACTTACTAACCTAAATAGACTTCCCCAGTGGACTCAGTACAGTCACCTCTCTAGAAGTACTCTTTACCGACAATCTTAAATTTTTAGAAATAAAGCAGGCTATATAGGAGTGGGTGGATCCTATATCTATTAATGCAGTATATGGTACATCAAAAATAAGAAACGTACCGATGATGATGTCAGAAGCGTCTCTGTCCTCACTGCGACATGCAACATAAACAAGAGCAGGCTGCCTAGCCTCAGTCTGTCCAGCACCATTGCCCGGTGCTCTCTGTCCATGGCCCATACCGTTACCACCCTTAGCCTGACCACGACCCTTAGGTGGCTGCTGAACTACCCTCTGCAACTGTACACTACCAGAACCCAGAGTTTCCACTTGATTAGCCCTCAACAGACACTCTCGAATACGGTCCTCCAAGGACCCACATCTCAAACATGCCCTAAACCTCTGCCAACGCTCGCCCTGATGGCGTCTACTACACTCTCCACAAGGCTATAATCTAGTAAAAGTAATAGGGGGCCCAGCTCTAACTGGCCCGTCAAGTCTGGCCTTTTTCTTAGGCCTCTGTACTGAACTCGAGGGCTCCGAGTTCCTTTTATTCTTTCCCCTCTCAAGGTCTCTATTTTGGCACTCAGCGCGCTTGACCTCTTCGGCGATCTTCGCCTTCTCTACCAGGATAGAGAACTCTCACTCCCTTTGCAGAGCTATCAATAACCTCAGGCTATCCCTTGGCCCATCTTCAAATCTAACACACCTCTCGTATTCAAACGACACCATACCTCACACATAGTGGCCTAGTCTCAAATATTTGGCCTCATACTTGACGATAGATCAGTCACCTTTAGTAAGATATAAGAACTCACGTCTACAAGCATCAATGAAGCTTTCTCCCACATATTTTCTTGGGAAGGCAGACTTAAAGAAATCCCACGTCAAACGTTCAGGCTGGGTGCCCTCCTTAATAGTCAACCACCACTAGTAGGCCTCATCGCCAAGTAACAAGACTGCACCCTTCAATTTCTACTCAATGGTACAATCCAGATTGTCCATAATCCGCTCAGTGGCCTCCATCTAATACTCAGCCACATTAGGGGTGACTCTAGTGACAACCCTAAATGGTTCAGCTCTATTGGACCGAAGTTGTTCCGTAACCAACCCTCAACCCCCAGATCCAATGTTGGGCTCAACGACCCTCTCTAATATCCTTAGCATAGCCTAGGACAATGCGTTGTCCCCAGCCATGTGATCCTAAGACCCAGTCTTAGTAGCAGGCGACATCGGTGTTTCACTAGTGTCCATATTTAACATGCTGCCTAGAGAAGAAGACTCAGCTCGAGCTTCTCTACGGCCTCTACAACGACCTCGAGTACCACGTTCATGGATACCTTGTGTGCTCATCGTAATTTCAAAATTTTATCTACATTAAGAATTTTATTTATCAGTTACAGTGTCAGTATTATTAGAAGATATTTTATGAAAGTAGTATCAAAGGTTCAGAGTTTATTTTCGCAAATTCAGTCTCTATCAGTTTCCCTACAGTTTCAGTTTCACTACAGTTTCAATTTACACTAACTAAAGCGTAACACCCCAAACCTGGCCCAAATGTTATGGCCAGATCGGTGTGTCACATAGATGATTCATTTGAAAACGGTCACTTTGACAAATAGCTTTCTCTGTTTTTAAAACCTTGTTTGATAGATTATAGGTTTTGAACAAAACTAAATTTAAAACTCTTTTTATTGACTTGAAATATTAAAAAAAAATCCCATTTGTTGTCATTTATTATCATATCATCTAACCAAGGGTTGTTTAAAAACGTTTGATATCGATTTTGAAAACCCAAGTACCCCAGTCAACCGCTTTAAAGTAAATATTAATGTAACCCAAAATCAAACACCCATAGTGGCCTTATTACAAAATAATTTTGAAATTAAAATAATGATTAAGGTAAAGCAAAATCCAGCAGCAGAAATCATGTGGCCACCTCGAGTCCCTCGCAGCTCCAAATCTTCTAAGGTTAAGGTTACCTGCATATGTAAAAGTAAAAATGTGAGTTTTGAGAAACTCAATGTGTAACTTTCCCAACCAATATCAGAGATCAGACATATAGAACAAACTGAGCCGAAGCCCTATTCAGATACAGAACAATTTGGGCCTTGTTCCTATTCAGAAACAGAGTGGGCCTCGGGCCCATTACAGATATAGAACAGAACAGTATGTAAAACCCAACCTAGTCCAGCCCAACACACCACCCGTACCAGCCTATCACACCATGTGGGGAATAACTCAACCCACCCAGCCCACACACCAGTTTCTAGCCATGCTGTTAAAATCAGATATCGTGGCAGAGCCACCAAAACAGAATTACGTGGCGGAGCCACTAAACAGAATACGTGGCAGTGCCACTTTACAGAACTTCCTCCGAATCCAAACCCAACCCATGCAGACTAACAATATTACTTATCACATGCATACAGAATAACAGATTCAGATAAAGTATACATAAATAAGACAATCTACTATTAGGGGTATAACAGTCATTTGGTAGCTAGGGGTAAAATGGTAATTTTACCCTTCAGGGGTAATTTCATCATTATACTAAGTCTCGGCATCTCATTACTTAATACAACCTTCTAGCAGGTCTAACATCGCTTCGAGCAACTCAGAAAGTCTATATAATCATATAGTGTATTCGGGCCTAAAACCCCTAATGGGCCCGGTGGGCCTACACACTTGTATGGCCCACTCAATCCAATTTCACGTTCTGCATTACAGATCTTAACATCTAATGTTCCAGATATCACTTACTGCATAATTCTTACCCATATGGACCTGTAGGCCTATTGGGCCCATTTCGGCCCATTGGGCCCATTTCGGCCCGTCAAGGCCCAGAACAGCCCAAGTGCACGAGAACGTGCACAATAGCTCCTACAGTCAAATACCTATGATTTGTGGGTTCGGATCGGCTCACGAGCGTTCTCACGCTCACAAGACTTCAAAATATCGACATTTCGGCATTTCAGCTTTGCCGATCTATGCTATTAGAGGGTGTCGTTACACACCTGATTTTGCAATTCCCACAGTCGAGATGCGCTCAACCTATTGCCATAACAACGATCATTAATAATCTAACCACTTACTTAGTGAAACCATACTCAAGACTTATTCAACGATTACTTACCACCGCTCAGCTTGTCTACTATCACTTGTGATTAACGTGTACCCTCAGTACTTGATTGAATGATGTCAGATCTAGGCACCTACGATTATGGATAGATCCAACCAACATATAAGTGTTAAAGGAGTATTAACATCCTAAATCGAACCTTTATTAAAGAGAAAAGCCCTACTAACAAAAGCCGAAATCTATAACGAGAAGTACTTACCCAAGAATCTATTTGACCAATTTGTTAGAACCTAAAAGCAGTCGTTCACTAGCCCGAACCCAGTACTCTTGCAGATCCAATCAAAATACAATGAGGAAGAAGAGATCTAGATATTCGGCTATGTAGGCACAACCAAAAAAGTAACCAATCGAAGAAGGGGTAATCGGTTTAGGGGTTCGTTTACTGAGATAGAGTGGTATTCGGCTCAAGGACAACGTTTGAAGAGTGAAGAGCAGGGTTCAGTTTCATAAGTAGGCAGAGGAATCGGTTCAAAAATAGTAAAAGCAAAGAATGAACAAAAGGTTTCGAAGAGAAAAGAAGAAGATATACGAACGGCAATGGCAACCCAAGATTCAATTTTTAGAGTGGAAAGCGAAAGATAATATGGAAAGAGGGGTTTGAGTTTTGACCAGAGAGTTAGAGGAGAAGCATGAAGGATTCGGCCAAGGTGTAAATAGCAAAACGGAAAGGAGAAAAGAAAGTAAAGAAGTGAGAGAGAGAAAAAAGAAATAAAAACATAGAATGGACTTTTGGTTTAGAGAGGTAATTGTGAACAAAGATGTCAAGATAGTAGAATAACAGTGATGAAAAGAAAGAAGGTTTTCACAAAGGCAATTTGGCACCCAAAGTACACCCTAATCCCGAAAATGCATAAAATGCCCATAAAGCCAAAAACCCGAAAGCCAATGGAAGGAATTCGGCACCAAGCATTCACACCAATTGTTGAAAAGACTAACCCTTACCACATTAGCCGAATATGCACCCCAAGGTTCCCCAATTTCGGCCAACTCTTCCCTCACACCTCAATCCCTAAATTTTCTTCTCGATTTGCTCCCTGATTTACTCACCTTTTAAAATTAGATAACAAGCTTTACTCATCAGCCTTACCCCCTTATCAAGTCAACAACCAACTTGAAAGAGTTTGCTCTTACTCCATCTCTTGCCGCCCACTTATAGCAAAAATAATAACCTTTTGCTTGCAAAGAGAATCAAACCACAACTCTTCCACCAGCTAAATCATGCCACACCAAGCCCCACATATGGCGCCTCTTGCACTCCAACACAGGGCTTTTTGGGCTAAGAAACCACACCATTAGTTTATAAGTCCTACCTTCTAGCGTTCAGATTCCCTTAAGGCTAAAATTAAATTTTTTGTCAGGGGTTGGCCTGAACCTAAGCCTTCCAAAGGCCTCTTAGACACACTTAAAACATCAATTTAACATACCCAAGCATGCAAATGTCAAATCAAGCAAAAATCCTGAAACCTTAAAATTTGAGGCGTTACATAAAGTGTTTTCAAAAATAACTATCATAGCGTTTTTAGAGTAAGCAATCTATAAAATTAAACCAGTTCATCAAAATACAGAAACTTACAGGATCGGCGTCGAAGACTTGGTGTACCACATACTCGATTCAAAGAAATTTCAAATCGTTTAAAAACCATTTCTTTAAAATCAAAATCTTGGAACCTAAAATTCACATCCGAGTTTTGCAATCCTGCTCTAATACCACTAAATGTAACACCCCAAACCTAGCCTAAATATTATGGTTAAATCTGGCAGTGTCACATCACAAGGTTTTAAATCAGAGGTTTGGCACGTCAACTGAAAGTGCCTGGTTCCTGCTTCACCACGTACAATCCCAGTCGCTCCAAGGTGTCGGCCCTCTTCTCATCACTACAATATTTACGCGCCATCATTGCACATACTTTAACGGGACGATAAGAGAGTACCGACACCGTCAAAATACACGACGCTTACTTTTTACGGAGCATGGCACATGGGCACGTGTTCGATTTAACATACTTCGTAGCCCTCGCCATTCGACACCAGACGGAGCGACATAGGAAGGGAGCAATTTACATGGGTCCTTATGTGGCGCGCCTCGCATGGCACTTCGGCCTCCTCAACACAGTAGCGTAGTCCTCATCACTCACTCTCATTGACCAGATATCCCCAGAGAGCATCTTAAGCATGCTTCACATGAGGATGATTGAGCGTCATCATGGGTCCGATCTTCCTCAATATCGTATAGCTCAGTCCACCGATCAGGACGACCTCGAGGACATTCCTGATGATGTTCCCCCACCTCAGGATGCTCCACCTTTTTAGCCACCACCGAGTCATAAACTAGTTCATGTGGCTGCTTCATTCATTGACATCTCTGAGCGCCTCACTCGATTTGAGCAGCAGTGCTTCCAGCGATTTAACCATAATGATGCTACTCTATGGCAGATTTGTCAGCACTTCCACATCGCATCTCCGCCACCACCACCTCACGACCTATCTGGCGATGAGGACTTTTGAGTCTATTTATTTTTTTCTTTTTCTTTTTAATTTTATGTTTCTTTATTTTTATCTTTATTTCTATTTTTATGTTTTACAAAACTATCTTAGTTTATCTTAAAAATTTTATTTTGATGGCTGTTTCTTAATGAGTAACCATGCTAATCCCATTAATACACCTCCCTAAAATATTATTGATGACTCTGTAGTTTCAGAAGGTTCAAGGTGTTTGATGCCATGATAATCCCCTAAGGAAAGATACTCCACGACTATCATGTCCTGATCAACCACGACACTGAAAACCATGAATATCTTCATTTAGCATCATGATTGTGGGACCTCTACCACCACCGGAGTATCCTCCCCCACCTTCACCTCTGCCTAGTTCATCACACACTTCATTAACTTTATCTCCAAATCAGCTTTCACTATTCCAAAGATTCATCCAAAATTCAGGAAGTTTCACTTCTCTCCCTCTCTTATGATATTATGCTTATAATCCTATTATTCATCTTTGTACATTAAGGACAATGTACATCTTAAGTGTGGGGGTTATTAATTTCATTATCAAAAAATCCCTAAATTTTATCTTGTTCTCAAGTCACTTTCTCATATTACTATTAGAATGAAATTCTGATTGATTTATGATTTTTATTGATATGTTCTGGATTAAGACATAGGTATTTATGCTTTGATTGTTCGAACTTTAAGACATTAGAGAATCAAGCATGATAAGTTAAATTTTTGAGAATTAAGAATTTTTCTAGGTTGTTTCCCCAAATTTAGGTATTATATTGAAGTTTGAAATTCACAAGATTGACATCAAAAGCCATAATTTTTGTGAGATTTTGAGCCTTTAGAGCATATATTCTTTCTTGCTCACTTTTATTATTACTATGAGTGTGTCAATATTGATCTGTTATTCTAGAACTTGCTTCGATTATACATGTCAAGACCACACCATTGATTTGATATATCGAGATGATAAAGGCATTTAAGTTTAACCCACTCACTCCATAAAAGCTTACCATCAGAATTCACCCTTAGTGAACCCCCTTGAGCCTAACAAACCATCCATCGATTTACCCTCAATATTAACCTATAACCCATTATTGTTGAAATCCCCTTAATTAATTTGATCCCTATTTTATCGAGATTTGAATTGAATAATTATCTAGCTATGTCCTCCTCTTTAGTTAGTGAAGTTAAATGATTTGTTATTTAAAAAAAATATTTCCAGTTGTTAATTTGTCATTTAGCATATTATTATGAAATTATGTAACGTTTGAACTTAAACGATGTTATTCATGAAGAGAAGCTTAATTCTAGGATCATTTATGTAATTTCTCAGTTCTAGTTATTTTTCTAGTTAGGTAATGTTTCAGTTCAATCTCAATTCTAACCTTGTCTTTCAGCTTGTGTCCACAACCAAAGCCCCGTTACAACCCTCTAAAGACCTTTTGATCGATGTATCATCTCAATCTATAGTGGGGGAGATTTGATTTTCATGCAAGGCTATGACAATAACTTTTCATGTTGACTAATGAGTGCTTAATTTCTGAACCCTAAACACTTTGAGTGAATAGAGTAAATCTTTAGTGAGGATGTCAACTCTTGTTAGTTTTGAATCAAAGCTGATTACTTAGATGGGGGGAGAAACCTATGTTTCCGTGATAAAATTCTCAACCTAGATTGTTTGAGATTTTGGTGTTCTTTTAGTTGAATTCTCAATGTATGAATTACTTGTGGATTATTTCAAAACATTATTGATAGAAATTATAAGTTAAGAAGAACGAATTTTAATTGTGAGTTGAGGATTTTACTTGAGGACAAGCAAAGGCTTAAGTGTGGGGCTATTTGATGAACCATAATATATACATATTTTTATCCCATGCTTAGCACATTTTTGGATGAATTATCTCATAATTTGATGAATTTGATGCGCCTAATCCTTTAATTTCATGTTTTATGCTTAGAGGAGCATAAGGAAGAGAAAAGAGCAATAAACGGGCCAAAAAGGGACAAAATAGGCCCAAATTAACATTCAACACGGCCTAAGGCCTTTTCACATGGGTAAACCACACGCCCGTTTGAGTTCCACAAAATTGAACACGGCCTGAAAAACCTCACACGGGCATGTCCCTGAAGAGCCATGTTTCAATTTCACGTGAAAAAAGCTAATTTTTGGGTATTCTAGGCATTCCAAAGTCTATAAAAAAGACCTGAGGGGAGGACCAAGAGGGACATAGAGTAGAAAGCAAGGAATTACTCGAAGAACACCGATTGATTCATCTCAGAAGCAAGGATCTCCATCAAGGCTAAAGATCTCCCTTCAATTTCCTTCAGGGGTTTTTGGGTTTTCTTTATGTTTTGTTGTTTTCCCAACTTTGAGATGTTTTCTTCTAAAATTATGAACTAAATCCCCTAAATACCTGAGGGGGATGAAACCTAAGACGAATATTGTTATTAATATCTGAATTATATGATAAATATTTGATTTGTTCTTAATTGTGTGATTAATTCTTATGTTAATATTTCAGGATATTAATTCAAGTCAAATGTGATTATTCAGCGAAGCAAAAGTCCCTGTTTAAGAGTAGATTCAACATAATTAAGCGGAGTTGATCGTAATCCTAGACGTAGTATGATGAAAATCTGCTAAATTAGAGTTAAATCTAATAGGGAAGTCCATAGATCGAGTTAATGCAACACTAGGGGTTTTAATTAGAAAGAAATTTTAATTAGAAAGAAATTTTAATTAGAAAGAGATATTAACATAAATTAGTGATTTCTTCGGATCAAGAGAATAAATTGTCTAGTTCAGAGTCAAATAACAAGTGAAGTCTAGATAGATTCTTCCTTGGGTTAATTAATTAGTTAATTAATTAGTTTAGTTTAATTAGTTTAAAACAAATCCCCTTTATTTTTAGGCTAGATAATAAAAAGAAGGTTAATACTAGTACTTTTAGTCCCTGTGGGTTCGACATCCCCGTCTTGCCATCAACTATACAACTGTTCGACAGGTGCACTTGCCTTTATCATGATAATAATTAGTTTTACAGGTTTGACCATCTTAAATATCACTTATCACCCGTGCAACCCTAGGAAACATTTTAGTTAAATGGGCCCACATACTCAGATTGGCCCTGGCCCATGTGGATCATAAGGCCTGGCCCAGAAACTCACACGTCCATGTGGACTACTCATGTGGCCCACATGCCCATGTGGCCCATACAACCCAAATATGTCTAGCCCGTGTGTCGCACACGGCTACACCTGGCTATCACATGACTATGTCCAACACACGGCCTGGCCTTCGTCAAACACACGGCCGTGTCATTCGCACACGGTCACCACACGGGCAACCACACGGCCATGTGGCGTTGACAGTGAAGTTTTTGGCTTTTGTTGAAGCCTCGTTTTCAATGTTTTCGAGTACACACCTAGTACTATTTTGCTGCAAACACAATCCCAAGTCATCCAAAACCTATAATCGATTGAGAAAACTCCAATTTTAGTCTCTTAAACCGATACTAACCAACTTACCAAGGAATAGACCATCCTAGAATTTACCGATAACCCTTACCTTTGAATGAACACCATCAAATTTGCACTTCTATAGCCCCAATTAGAATTCTACAGCCACTTAATGACCTCCTAAACATGAATTAAAACTCCATTAGACAATGATTCAACAACTAAATTATAACCGTACTTACAAAACTTACCGACAAATCCCAAAGGTATAGAGATAACGAGTCGCGGCAACCAGGAAATAGATGGAAAAAACGAAATGAAATTGACAACAAGGGAAAAGAGGGAAAACGGTAGAGAAACAGAGAAACAGAAAATCGACATTAGGAGATTTTGGAAGAGAAAGAATGTTTTTTACGAATTTTGAAAAAAAAAGTAGAAAATCAAGGATGTGCTACATATCCCTAAATTTACTCCCACAAATCCAACTAACCTACAACCACTCCAGATTCCACACTCTGCCGAAATACTTGTCCATCACCGCGCAAAAATAACACTTTTGCACATGCAAGGATTTGAACTCCAAACCTCAAACACACCAACACACAACTTAACCACCAAGCCAGCACACCCATTCTGTTATAAACTTACAAACAATTAATTCAAAATAAATTTTAAAATTTAGCCAAAGTCATGACTTAAACTTAGGATCTCACATACACACCTAAAACACTTAACTACTAAAGCAGATAGACAATTGTGTCAAATTTTACAAAAGCCGGAATATGAAAATTTGGGGCGTTACAATTAAAACTAAAGTTTAATATATTTTAGACTTTTTTAATAACCCTTAAAAACAATCAATTCATTGACAATTAATATTCTTAGTAATTTTTTTTAAACATGTTTAATAAAAAAATATAAAAATTATTTGATAGAATTTTTTATAAAGAAAAACCATTAAAAAAGATAAGTAGATGGGTGACTTTTCACTTAATGAATAATATATTCAATCAATTTATACTTTATTTTTTTCTTATATAATATGTATTATCCTTTAAATTTCACTGATCCAAAATAATTTAAATTAATTATTTTTATTATTAGTTTAGATGTTATTAAAAATATTTATTTTTATTTTATATTTAATGTTAAATATAACACTCTATACCCGACCTAATAGATGTGTCCAAGTTACAGGGTCTCACATTCGTTTTTTGGAATAACTATTACCAAATATAATCAATTCAAACTATTAAATATTTAAATACGAGTGATGTGTGTGAATAATACATTATAGGATCATTTATGGGTCTTAGATGAGTTTACGAAAACTCTTTTTCTAACTCGAGGTTGCATTAGGACCAGATTGTAAAGTTTACAAAAAGTCAAGTTGACGTTGCAATGTTGAGGGTTCCTCGTCACAACGCCACATATTGAATTGGTCTTATCACGACATTAAGGAATCGACGTTGTGACATGACCCCTATTTTCCACAAAGTACAATTTTATACATTGTGCAACTAAAATATAACACATATGGATGCCTTAATCTTTAAATTGATCATTTAATATGTATTCAACATGTTTAACAGTAAATGACAAAAAGCATCAACATTGTTTTCAAGCATAACTAATAATCATTCTCAAAATTGACCATTTATATCATGCCACAATACCAAAACAAAATGAGATATACAAACTTTGTTAAGCCAAAAACATCGATCTGGATGTTGACTTCACTTCCCAGGGCTTCAAAAAATACTTGCACTTACGCATGGAGCAAACAACCTTATGCTAAGTGATAAAGTTCAGTGGTACTTTCATGATTTAAAATAATATAACATAAAGTAACATTTATAACATGCCATGATACTTATAATCTCAATATCTACTAATATATATATACCCATATGGCAACACAAGCACATAACAAATTCCACATGAAGGGCAAAACAATTCAACTATCATAGTAATAAGATGATCAAGTTCAATTACATATATCAAAACTTATCAAAGGCCTTTTGCTATTAATACTCATTTCACAATTCAAACATACATAGCCTTAGCATTATGGCATTCAAAATCAAGTTTGTTCATATAAAAATTCGTTAGCAAATCATTTGAAACCTCTTTCTGAAGTCTATTAGCTCATTCATATTCATTTTGGTACCACATTCTATTATCAATCTATTTTCTTACATTTTCAAGTTTTCCAATTTCAATTATAATGTTATGCCCAATGAAACTCTAGTAAAACAAACTCAGATACACGGGTAAACTACACCACACCAGGTAGCTCGTAAGAGTGTAAACTACACCACACTAGGGCAATGAAGTGCAAAACCTGTAGGAATAAAAAACATACTCATATGTATATACATCCCTCCACCCCACCAAGGTCTCCGTAGAGACATATAATATTCGATTATCCACAACAAATGTTGGATTATGCTATAATCTGTAATGATCACCGTACAATCACATAACCCATACGAGCACACATATAACCTTATTGGCCCAATTGTATCCTAACCTACTAAGTCACATAGGCAACAATTTTAAATATATGTATTACCATACCTGTAATCAAACTTATTCAAATATTCATACCCTGTGTTCGATCACATATGGATTTTCGTACCCTGTACACTGCTCTATCGCATAACAATTATTTTGCAATTTAGTACATATATCATTTCTCGATCAAATTCACAATTACAAACCTATTTTATCATCCAACACATATATTTCATATTATATCCCATATTTCAATACAATTTTCAAATCACATATCATAATTCAAGTATTTTATGTCATTTCCCATTTTATTCATTATAGTCATCTATCTCAATAATCCATACCAAAACCCCAAAATAAATTAATAATCAACAACTTAAATCCAACTACTGTGTAGAAGTGAAGTGGTAGCCATCTCCAAGTCCCACGCAGCATTGAACCGTCTACGTCTTAGGATTACCTATATAGTAAAATCAGATAGATGAGTTTACAAAAACTTAGTGTGTAATCAGTCTGGGCCAGATCCCATTTCAATAGCATATCACAATCAGTGGGCCTAAGCCTATTACAGTAACAGTATAGCAAGCAGTCAGAATCCTACCCAACCATCCTTTACACTCCATCTCCGTCCAACCAATCACTCCATATAGGGATATAATCAACCCACCCAACCCTATACTCTACAGTGTAGTACCGTTGTGGCACTATTGATAAAATGCAGCAGTACTGCCAGAACATTTGGCTAGAAGCCATCAGAGTAATGCAGCGAAGCTGCCAGTACAGAACACTTCCTCCATAAGCATATACCCCCAACCCCATGCAATGCAACATAATCAATGTTATGTCATATCATAATTCAGAGTATAACACATGTATATAATATCACATAGCATGCTTTATCATCTAATCAACATACAGGGTCAAAGTGGACATTTTACCCCTTGGGGGTATTTTGGTCATTTTGCCCCTTAGGGGCATTTTAGTTATTTATCAGTGTGGGCCTAAGAATGTGAAAGCCCATCAATAGGCCCATGGTAGTCTAGCGACCAATACCACCAAATAGTCCAGAAATTCGTGTACGGCCTAAAGCCCGTCTAGTGGGCCCACGGGCCTATTAGGCGCAGTCGGCCTATTTCGGACCAACTCGTGAAGCCGTTCGCGATGGTCGTTTTCCCATGTAGGGCCATAATCTGTGGCCTCAGGTGATCACATGTACGTTTGAACGCCCATGTGGCCAAACATTCGATTCGTAGGCTTTTCGGCATTTAACATTTTGGCCTTTTGCCTTCGTGATCTAATAGTGTGATTAACACACCTGTAACAAGGTAGATACTAACTGCTTTCGAAATCTGAGCTCCTAAGATAATAATAATTCAACTGTCAGTCAAATTCTATAGTTACTCCATAAACTATAATATGCACAATACCCTAACCCACTATCGCCACTTACCAAAAGATAACTCGCAATGCCTTCTCTTGCTCTAAAAGTAATGTTCTTCCCCACGGTCTTAAACTTCACAAGTAAATGAAAACTGATTGATGAATATCTATAGTACTACAAACCAAATCGCAAAACTTGAACCCTTACCAACAAAGGGAGTGAGCACTTGAGAGAGATAGAGAGTTCGGCCCAATACCCCAATCGAACTCCTAATCATAATAGGTCAATGCAAAACTTAAACGAAATAATTGAAGGCATAAGGGTACAAGCAGCCCTTGAATAGCGAAATCAACACTTATGATTGAAAACTTACCAATATCTACACGGCCACAAATAGGAGAAGCAAGACACCAAATGGGATTAAAGTTTCGGCTTTAAGAATCAAGACCCATAGATTCGGCCTACGATTAAGAAGAGAAAAGTAGAGATTAGGGAAGAAGGCAATAGCAAGGCTTGGTTATAGCCAAGAATTCGGCAAAAAACATAGAGTACTTTGAGGGAAGTCGAACAAGAAAAGAGAAAGAAGACGATCAATACCCCGCACCCTGAATAATGACCTATAATCGGCAACTTAAGGAGTGAAGGGTTAAGAGCCTATATTGAAAAGATCAAAAAAGAGAAATGGAATGAAAAACAAAGGTGGAACAACAATCGGTTTAGGGAAATCTAATTGAAAAAGAAAATGAAGAGAGAAAGGGTAGATGACGATAGTGTAGTCGGCCAAGAGGGTTATGCCAAACATTCGGCTTTTGAGATTAGATGAGAAGAGAAGAGAAGATATTGGAGAAAAAGAGAGAAAAGGGAAAGAAGTGTGTGAGAGGTCACCTAAAGTTGCAATTATGGCAATATGGAAAAGAAGAGAAAATAATAGTGCAAAAAGAGAGCACAAGAGAGCATTCGGCAATAGAGGAATTGAGAGGAAAAACCCAAAATGAACACTTGACCGAAACCCAAAGAAAAGAAGACTAATTTTGACACCTCAACACCTAGAACCGAATTTGGCACTCTAAAGTTTCGCCACTCGGCTCGTCACCTTCCCATTTCACATTTCCCCAACACTCCAAATTATCCTTCCCCAATCGAAACAACCCCATCCAAATCCCTTAAAAACCTCCTCATGACCGATTCAAACCTCTTCCTAGAAGAGTTTCGGTCAAACTCAACCATCACCACAGTATAGGAGCAAAAATAAACCCCATTTTGCTCCACTTGCGCCTCGAACTTAAGTCCCCAGCCCTACATGAGGTGCTACTTAACTTTTGAGCCAGCAGGCTCTTTTCTGCCATAATTCACCTACTACAACTTAAAAAGCTTCCAACCCAATGCCAATATCCTTTTAAGCTCAAAAGTAAAATTTTTCCATAGCCTAAGGCTCGAACCCAGGCCTTCTGAAACCCCCCAAACATTCCCAAACACGCTAGCCACTACAACAATCACGCAATTTTGCTATTTCGTGCACACTTAGAAATTCAAATCATCAGGGTGCTACAACTCTACCCCCTTAAAGAAATTTCGGCCTCAAAATTTACATGGTCAGAAAAGGTGAGGGTATTGTTGTTCCATCGCCTCCTCCAGTTCCCACGTGGCTTCCTCTGAATTGTGATTCCGCCAAAGTACCTTAACCAGTGGAACCGTCTTCTTCTTTAGAACCTTCACATCATACACTAAAATTTGAATCGGTTCCTCCTCAAAGGTTACATCAGGTCTAACTTCAATCTCCTCAACCGGTATTATATGAGTGGGATCTGAACGATAACGTCTCAACATAAAAACGTTGAATACATCATGGATTCTGTCCAACTCCAGAGGTAATTCTAACTGATAGGCAACTGGTCCAACGCGTTTTAGTACCCGGTAAGGCCTAATAAACCTAAGGCTTAGCTTACCCTTACGTCTAAACCTTAATATCTTCTTTCATAGAGAGACTTTTAGAAAGACTAAGTCCCCCATAGAATATTCAATCTCACGATGCTTAAGATCTGCATAAGACTTTTGTCTGTCAGAAGCTTCCTTCAACCGGTCTCGAATCAGTTTCACCTTATCTTCAGTATCAGATACCAATTCAGGCCCTAGAATTCGCCGCTCACCCAGCTCAGTCCAACATGTAGGAGTACGGCACCTATGACCATACAACGCTTCATACGGTGCCCTTTGAATGCTGGATTGATAACTGTTGTTGTATGCGAACTCAACCAATGGCAAGTAGTCCTCTCAGCTACCTCGAAAATCAATTATACAACCCCTTCAGCATGTCTTCCAAGATTTGAATCACCCACTCTGACTGTCCATCCGTCTGAGGGTGAAATGTGGTACTAAAATCTAGTCTTGTACCCAATGTTTCATGTAACTTCCTCTAGAATCTAGACGTAAAACGCGGATCTCTATCAGATATGATGGACACTGGCACCCCATGTTGTCTTACAATTTCCACCATGTACAGTTTAGCCAATTTCTGCAATGAGTAGTTTGTTCTGACCGGTATAAAATGAGCGGATTTAGTCAAACGGTCCACTATAACCCATACCGAGTCTTTCTTAATAGGTGTTAAAGGCAGTCCACTAACAAAGTCCATGGTGACTCTTTCCCATTTCCAAAGAGGAATCCTCACCGGTAGCAATAACCTCGAAGGCAGTTGATGCTCCGCCTTAACTTGCTGGTAGGTCAAACATTTACTTACAAACTCGGTAACTTCACGTTTAAGTCCTGGCCACCAATACAATTCACGTAAATCCCGGTACATCTTGTTCCCTCCAGGATACATAACGTATGGATTATTATGTGCCTCTTGTAGTAAAGATTGCCTCAGTTCAAAATCTTTTGGAATAAAAATTCTTCTACGAAAACACAACACCCCTTCCTTATTCAGCCCAAAATATGATATTACCCCATTCTTAATCTGTCGAAAATGCGGAATCAACGCCTCATCCACCAATTGCTTATCTTTAATTCTCTCAGTCCACACTGGTTTAACTTGCAGCTTCACCAATAACCCACCATCATTGAACAAACTTAGGCGTGCAAACATTACCCTCAAGTCAGACATAGCCCTACAACTCAGTGCGTCAGCTACCACGTTAGCTTTACCAGGATGATATTCGATTGAGCAATCATAATCCTTCAGTAACTCTATCCACCTTCGTTGTCTCAGATTAAGCTCCTTCTGGATGAGAAGTTATTTGAGGCTCTTGTTATCCGCGTAAATGATACACTTCTCACCATATAAGTAATGCCTCCAAATATTAAGTGTGAACACCACCACAGCCAACTCCAGATCATGCATGGGGTAATTCGCCTTACGGGTTTTAAGTCGGCGCGATGCATAAGCAACTACCTTCTCCCTTGCATCAACACACATCCTAACCCAATGTGTGATACATCACTGTAGATGGTGAAATCCTTCCCAGACTCTGGTTGTATCAAAACAGGGGCTTCAGTCAGAATCTTTTTCAACTTCTCAAAACTTTCATGTTGCTTCTCAGTCCACACAAAAGACACTCCCTTACACAACAATTTCGTTAGAGGTGCAGCAATTAAGGAAAACCCTTCCACGAAGCGTCTGTAATACCCTGCCAAACCCAGAAAACTTCATATCTCAGATACACTTTTAGGCGGTTTCCAGTCCAGAATAGCTTCAATTTTTCGAGGATCCACCTAATCCCTTCGGCAGAAACAACGTGACCCAAAAATGTCACCTCTCACAGCTAAAATTCACACTTGCTAAATTTGGCATATAACTATTTTTCCGTCAATACTTGCAGAACTACTCGCAGGTGCACAACATGTTCTTCCTAAGTCCTCAAATATACCAAGATGTCATCTATAAAAACCACCACGAACTGGTCCAGATAGGATTGAAAGACATGGTTCATTAAGTTCATAAAAGTAGCTGGCGCATTTGTTAGCCCAAACGACATAACCAGAAACTCATAATGCCTATAGCGAGTCTTAAACGCTGTCTTGTATAAATCCACCTCCTTCACTTTCAGTTGGTGATAACCTGACCAGGGATCTATCTTAGAAAAGACCGAGGCTCCTCGAAGTTGATCAAATAGGTTATCAATCTTATGTAGAGGGTACTTTTTTTATGGTCAATTTGTTCAACTGCCGATAATCTATACACATGCGCATAGTCCCATCCTTTTTCTTCACGAATAAGACTTGTGCGCTCCATGAAGACACACTAGGTCGTATGAATCCTTGATCCAGTAGTTCTTGAATTTGAGCTTTGAGTTTAACCAACTCCTTCAGTGCCATTCTATATGAGGTAATGGACAACGGAGCTGTACCTGGCAACAGCTCAATCCCAAATTCAACTTCGTGGTTCGGCGGTAATCCTGGTAATTCATTAGGAATAATTGGGAAAATCTTTAACCACTCTTAAATCCTTGACAGAGGGACCCTTAGAATCTGAATTATTGACATATGCTAAATACGCTTCACACCCTTTACGCACTAGTTTCTCAGCTTCCAATGCAGAAATCACATTGGACAAATAAGCACAGCGTTCCCCAATAACCACTATCTCAGTACCCTCAGAAGTTTTTAATACTACTCGGTTAACGGTACAGTCTAGAGTCGCTTGATACCTCGCTAGCCAGTCCATTCCTAAGATTAAGTCAAACTCTCCGAAGGGAAGTTCCATTAAGTCTGCTAGAAAAGTTTCTCCCTGAATCTCTAAAGGCATTTCTTTAAATAGCTTGTTCACCCTGACCGACTGTCCTAAAGAACTCAATACAGTAATCTCCCTAACAATAGTTTCACACACCACACCCAAGGTCTTAGACACAGTACATGCTATATATGGGTGCATAGACCCCACATCAATTAATGCAGTAAAAAGCAAGCCATGAATAAGGAACGTACCGGTGATCACGTCTGGAGCGTTTCCATCCTCACGATGGCGTGCAGTATATACTAATGCTGGTTGCCTCGCCTCCGTAGTACCAACACCTCTGTCAGGTGCTCCACGACCACGACCCATGCCATTTCCACCGCTGGTCTGACCACGGCCTCTAGGCGCTATTGACCATCCCTCAGTGGTTGCATAATACCTAAACTAGTTGCTTGCATTAGCTCTGGCCTTCGTAGACAATCTCTAATTCGATGCCCCATTGATCCACATCTCAGGCAAGCTCCAGTCCTCTTCCAACAATCTCCAAAATGGCTTCTCCCACAATCAGCATATGCTTGAAACCCAGTAGTAGCAGTAGGGGCCCAATTCTGACTGGCCCATCATACCTGACCATTTTTATCGGTCTCTGACCAGTATTGGGGTGCTCCACAACGCTCTTCTTTTTTCCTTTTTCCTTATCACGGTTCTAGCGTTCCGCGCACTTTACTTCCTCAGCAATCTTGGATTTATCCACTAGCACCACAAAGTTTCGCTCCCTCTATGGAGCTATCAGTACTTGGAGGTTATCCTTGAGGCCGTCCTCGAATTGAACACATTGTTCTTGTTCAGTAGCTACTATTCCCTGAGCATATCTATTGAGTCGTAGAAATTTCACCTCATACTCAGGTACCGACTTATCTCCTTGCACCAAGTTTAGAAATTCCTTCCTGGAAGCATCAACATAGCCGGTGCCACATACTTCCCTTAAAACCCAGACTTGAAAAATTCCCATGTCAACTGCTTAGGCTGTGCTCCCTCTTTCACAGTAAGCCACCATTGGTAAGCTTCGTCTCGCAGTAGAGATACCGCACCTTTTAACTTCTGCTCCGAGGTGCAGTCGAGATCATCCATAATTTGTTCTGTGGCCTTCAGCCAATATTCAGCCACATTAGAAGCTACCCCCGCAGTGCCCCTGAAAATTTTCGCTCCATTTGACTGGAGTCATTCTGTAACTGACCCACGGCTCATAGCACCATTGTTGGGCCCAGCGACCCTTTCCAGTATCCAGAGCATAGCTTGGGATAGTGCATTGTCCCCAGCCGCACAATCGAATGAACCCGCCTCAGCAACGAGTAAAGCCGGTGCTTCGCTAACCTCATCATTTGGCACGTGTCCCAACGCCGAGGACCCAGCCACAGTACTAGCATGACCTCTACCACGGCCTCGTGTAGCTCTTCCTCCTCTGGTACTCATATTGATTTACGTATTATCTGATTTAAGAATTTTATGGATTAGCTTACTGTTTCAGTATTATTAACAATGTCTTATGAGAACAGAATTTGTAAGTTTGTTTTCGCATATCGAAATCACACTACAGTTTTCGGTTTCCTAGAGTTTCAGTCTTGTCTATCTAAAGTATCATAACATAGTCTCATGTCTACGGTAATCTCAGTATTTCAATATTTAAACAGATAGCAGTTTTTAAAGAACTTATAGATTCGACGCCAGCGACTCAGTGACCCACACTTCCAGTAGCAAAATTTCAATTTTCCTCAAATTCTTTGAAAAAATAATTTATAAAAATACAAATTTTTCCCAAATACCATTCCATAGCCGAGTTTTGTAACCTGGCTCTGATACTACTAAATATAACACCCCAAACCCGGCCCAGACATTATGGTCGTATCTGGCGGTGTCATATTGAAGTGTATTTTGGAATCGCGACTCTACTCAGTTTGTTGCGAAAACCTTTTCTTAGTTTAGTCAAACAATAAATCCAAATAGCTCATTTAATCCAATTATATAAAAGAGTAGGTTCTTTAGAAACTTCGTTTACCGCGAAAGCTTTGCTTAAAAACCATTTGTTGTGTTATAACGAGATTTTAGAAAATGGATATCTTTTATAAAACCGCACCTTAGAGCTAACCGATTTCGAATGAAATAAGTAACCCAACAATAAAGTTTAAAGTTTAAATAACGGCCTTATTACAACCCCAAAATAAATTAATAATCAAAAACTTACATACGACTACTATAGAGAAGTGAAGTGTGGCCGTCTCTAAGTCCCATGCAGCACCAAACCATCTACACCTCAGGATTAACTGTACAGTAAAATCAAACGGGTGAGTTTACGAAAAATCAGCATGTAATCAGTCTGGGCCAGAGCCTATTTCAGTAGCATATCATAACCAGTGGGCTTGAGCCCATTACAGTAAGAGTATAGCAAGTAGGCAGAATCCTACCCAACCATCCTCTACACTCCATCTCCGTCTAACCCATAAATCCATGTGGGGATATAATCAACCCACCTAACCCTACACTCTACAGTGTAGTACCGTTGTGGCACTATCGATAAAATGTAGCAGTGCTACCAGAACATTAGGCTAGAAGCCATCAAAGTAGAGTGTATATCATGTCATATCATAACGCGGAGTATAACACGTGTATATAATATCACATAGCATGCGAAATCATCAAATCAACATATAGGGTCAAAATGGACATTTTACCCCTGAGGGTATTTTGGTCAGTTTGCCCCTTAGGGGCATTTTAGTCATTTATCAGTGTGGGCCTAAGTATGTGAAGGCCCATCAATAAGCCTATAGTCGTCTAGCAACCCATGCCACCAAATATTCTAGAAATTCGTATATGGCCTAAAGCCCGTCTAGCGGGCCCACGTGCCCATTGGGTACAGTTGGCCTATTTTGGCCCAACTCGTGAAACCGTTCACGATGGTCGTTTTCCCATGTAGGGCCACAATCTATGGCCTCAGGCGATCACATGTACGTTTGCACACCCATGTGGCCAAACGTTCGATTTGTCAGCTTTTCGGCATTTGACATTTTGGCATTTTACCTTCGTGATCTAATAGTGTGATTAACACACCTGTAACGAGGTAGATACTAACTCCTTCCGAAATCTGAACTCCTAAGATAACAACAATTCCACTGTCAGTCAAATTCTACGGTTACTCCACAAACTATAATATGCATAATACCCTAACCCACTATCACCACTTACCAAAAGATGACTCGCAAGGCATTCTCTTGCTCTAAAAGTAACTCTCTCCCCCACGGTCTTAACCTTCACAAGCAAACGAAAACCGATTGATGAATATCCATAGTACTACAAACCAAATCGCAAAACTTGAACTGTTACCAACAAAAAGAGTGAGCACTTGAGAGGGATAGGGAGTTCGGCCCAATACCCCAATCGAACTCCTAGTCATAATTGGTCAATGCAAAGTGTTACAAGACCATCACTTAAACGAAACAATTGAAGGCATAAGGGTACAAGCAGCCCTTAAATAGCGAAATCAACACTTATGATCGAAAACTTACCAATATCTACACGACCATAAATAGGAGAAGCAAGACACCAAATGGGATCAAAGTTTCGACTTTAAGAATCAAGACCCTTAGATTCGGCCTACGGTAAAGAAGAGAAAAGTAGAGATTAGGGAAGAAGGCAATAGCAAGGCTTGGTTATGGCCAAGAATTCGGCAAAAATCATAGAGTACTTTGAGGAAAGTCGAATAAGAAAAGAGAAAGAAGACGATCAATACCCCGCACCCCGAATAATGATCTAAAATCGGCAACTTAAGGAGTGAAGGGTTAAGAGCCTATATTGAAAAGATCAAAAAAGAGAAATGGAATGAAAAACAAAGGTGGAACAACAATCGATTTAGGGAAATCTAATTGAAAAAGAAAATGAAGAGAGAAAGGGTAGATGACGATAGTGTAGTCGGCCAAGAGGGTTATGCCAAACATTCGGCTTTTGAGACTAGATGAGAAGAGAAGAGAAGATATTGGAGAAAAAGAAAGAAAAGGGAAAGAAGTGCATGAAAGGTCACCTAAAGTTGCAATTGTGGCAATATGGAAAGGAAGAGAAAATAAAAGTGCAAAAAGAGAGCACAAGAGAGCATTCGGCAATAGAGAAATTGAGAGGGAAAACCCAAAATGAACACTTGACCGAAACCCAAAGAAAAGAAGACTAATTTCGGCACCTCAACACCTAGAACTGAATTTAGCACTCTAAAGTTCCCCCACTCGCCACGTCACCTTCCCATTTCACATTTCCCCAACATTCCAAATTATCCTCCCCCTAACTGAAACAACCCCATCCAAATCCCTTAAAAACCTCCTCATGGCCGATTTAAACCTCTTCCTGGAAGAGTTTCGGTCAAACTCATCCATCACCACAGCGTAGGAGCAAAAATAAACACCATTTTTGCTCCACTTGTGCCTCAAACTTAAGTTCCCGGCCCCACATGAGGCGCTACTTAACCTTTGAGCCAGTAGGCTCTTTTCTGCCATAATTCACCTACTACAACTTAAAAAGCTTCCAACCCAACGCCAATACCCCTTTAAGCTCAAAAGTAAAAAATTTCCATAGGCTAAGGCTCGAACCCAGGCCTTCCCAAACTTCCCCAAACATGCCCAAACACGCTAGCCACTGCAACAATCACGCAATTTTGCTATTTCATGTACACTCAGAAATTCAAATCATCAGGGCGCTACAAGAAGTGCCGAAAAGTCAAGATTCGGCAAGACCGGGCAAAATTGGTCCTTCTTGTACTCTTTGCTCCATTCTCGTTACACGACAATGAGCAAAGAGGGGCAGCTGTAATAGACCAATTTAGCTCGAGCCCATACAATAATAATAATAAACCCAAAATAATAAAATAAAGTCCAAGTCCAGTCCAAAATTACAAATATATTATTTGGCCCGATCGGAATGGCCCATTACTTGAAAAGATTGAAGGTCCATCTACAAGCTTGACGCATATGGAAACATAATCTTCAAAAATATGCAATCTTAGATATGATATGCAATCTTAAAAGATATGATTTTGTAATCTTAGAGATTTAATTTGTAGATACCCTTTAATTTTAATCGTCGATGTAATTAATCTGTACCGTTGGATTTGGGGAGGATCAACTATAAATAGAGGCCTTTCCCTTCATTGTAAATCACTGGAGTTTTGGGAGCAAAAAGAATTATTGAGAGCATTCACCCAAATTTCTCTCTCTCTTGTATTCTTATTTTCTATGGCTTATTCTTATTTTGTTCTTCACTCATCTTCGTTTCTTTTTTAGTTGTTTTTGTTTGAGTTAGATTTTGGTGGAAGAATTTCTTTGAATTCTCATATTGTGGGGTTAGGTTGACTTAGGCGTTTTTTAACTTTTTTTTATTTATCCATTTAATTGTTTACTTGTTTAATTATTCTTTTTTATTTTTATTGGTTTATTTATCATTTTTGTATAGAGATTTATTTTATTTTCACCCTTTTGCAAATTTGTATTTTGTTTATTTATTCCAATTTTTTCTATAGTACTTATTTCAAGCTGTTTTATTTTATTATTTTGTATATTACGTATCTTAAATAGTTTTATTTAGATTAAGTTTTTTGATATTATTACTTTAAATTATCTTATATATCATTCATTTTTCTTATTGTTTTATATAACGTTTATTTTAAAGTGGTTTTATTTTATATCATTTTAAACTATTTTATATTATCTATTTTAAGTTTTCGTATATTGTTTATTTTAAACTTGCACTTATTCTTTTAAAATTTGTCACATATCATTTTCTTTTAAGTCATTCTATATTTTCATATTTTTTTTCATTATTATTTTATTTTTCTTATTATCATTTTTGGTTGCTTTTACATTTTATTTCAATTTGCTTTGTTTTTTAAAATTGTTATATATGGCTTTTTAATTCATTTATCTTTGATTATTGATGTTAGTTTCCTAAATAATATATATGATGTGATTATTGCCATTTTGTGTTCTATAAGATTTTTATCTGTATTTTCATATTGTCGTTTTTTCATCAATGTGTTTACGCATCGTTTCAATATTGCATCAGTTTTTCCCTAAATTCAAAAAGAAAATTTTTAGAAATAAAGGCAATATTCTGTGTTCAGGAAACTCGAGAAATTGTACCCTAACTTACTGGATTCTGATTCTTCGTTTGACCCAAATAATTGAATATCCTTTTTAAACTTAAATGCATAAGTTTCGAAATTCAAAAGACAAGTTCAGTTTTGAAGATTTGGAATGTCGCACCCTAACTCATTGGGTGTGACATTTTATTTTTTTGAGATAAAAGGGTCTTAGCATTCAATTCGATTTATTCAAGTTTTCTTTTAAATAAAAAGGATCGTATTTTAAAATATTTTCAAATTGTCAACACTAAGACATTAGTTAATCAATTAGGTACCAATTTTGGGCATTACGAGGGTGCTAATCCTTCCTTGTGCGTAACCGACTCCCGTACCTGTTTTCTCGAATTTCATAGACAAAACTCATTGTTTTAATAAATCAAAATGTGTTATTAAAATGATCAATCTCAAGGTGACCCGATCACATCTCGAAAAAAGATTGATGGCGACCCCATTTTTGTTTTTTTTAAGTCGACTCCCCTTTTCCAAAATAAAAATGGTTTCAATAATAAATGTTACTATAGATGAAAGTGAATGATATTATGAGGACATGTAAAACATGCTACTGAAATGTGAAAGTAATCGGAATGTGTTCTTCGTCGTAATTTATATGATATATCGCATGTGTATAGGGGGGTTATTGTGGAGTATGGAGGAGTTCCACAGAGCAAATGCAGCATATTAAGTCTGTATTTATGTTATTAGTGCACTGCACCAGGAGTAATGAGAAGAATGACAATTATATTGCCTTTTAAATGACAGTATGGTATTACGTATAATGGGGGTTTAACCACTTCGAGCCTAGCTCGCAATGTTTGGAGTTTGATAGACGGGTTCAGGGGAACTCATGGTATGTAGCGCATGGTTTGGTACAATTACTTATGCATTGCATTATGTTCATGACACTTGAAAGATAATGTTTTATGCTATGTGATACGTTGCATTAAATTATTGATTGGTGTTTGTATGAATAATTGAATGTTCTTACTGTTTAGACTAACATCGAGCTAGTTAGCTCACCGCATAATTTCAACCATATAAAGTAATGCTTAAGACTAGGACTGGACACGGCACGAGGACATATGATGGATTTCAGACTAATTATTACTTATTTTGCTTGAGTTTTATTTAGAATTTAATTGGTTTTGGTACTATAAAATTATTTGGACTATGGTTTGGATTTATTTTATTTTGGGGTTTTCATGCATGCATATTCGACATGTTATTTTGGTTTTAAAGTACATTTTGAAATTAGACAATGCATGATACTTGGCTTAATCTTAAAATCGGATATAAACAGAGTTTTCCCCTACAATAAAGATAATGAGGTTTTGTTGAGTGAAACAACGAGCAATGTGTGTTCTAAACCACACAAACGCTAATAACATGACCTAAGGATCGTTGATTTAATTAACAAAATGCTTTCTAGAATAATAAAAGTACACCGCGATTTTTCTTAAAAGAGCAAGTAACTAAGGTTTTCAAAGAACGATAGGATAGCTAAGCCACACAGGTGGCTTATGTAATCCTCATAATTCGGCCATAATGTCTAGTCTAGATTGGGGAGGTTACAATAAATAACATAGTAAGTTTCATATGAACTTACCTGGCAAAAATAACAAATGAAACATTGAGGATTAATTCGCAATGTTGCATTTTCCTTAATTATCCTCTGGTTGATGCAAATCCTGATTTATACGATAATTCATTTCAGTTTATCAATTTCAAATACCTTATAACATCTTATTATATGCATAGGACAATTTAATTTCACTTTTAAAAAGTTCTCTAAAGGTTTGCCTTTTATTCAATTTAGTCCCTAAAACCAAAAGTACCATAACTTTCAAATTTGAGCCTCAATTTCAAGAACGATCCCAATTTCATCCTTCTATATCCCTCTATTATCTATATTTACAAAAATTTAACATAAATTTTGAAACTTATGCACTTTAGTCCCTAAGTTAAAAAACTAGCAATTAAACTTTACAAACTAGTCCTTTTTCAATTCTAAGCTTAAAATCTAACAAATTAATTCCAATTTCATCAGGTATTCAACAATGGAAACTTTAGAAAACTTAAACAGTTTTACAAATTGGTACATGAGTTAGCTAAATCAAGCTTCCGGGAATTAAAAACATAAAAATTACAAGAAAAGAACTTGAATTAATAATAAGTTGAGCGTCTGCACGCAGCGTTTTGATGCGTTTCGATCGGTTGCTACTTAAGTGAAATTGGTACATTTTATGTTCTTAGATATGCGTGCCTAACAAACTTAACAGAATTTTTGATTCCATTGTAATGGTGAGTTGCATAAAACAGCTTAGGCTATTGTTATTCAGTATGCAGAAATTTGAATGAATTGTTTTCTTCTTCTTCTCTCGTTTTTTTCTCCTTTCTGTTTTTCTTTCCCTTTTTCCGACTCTTTTCTTAACAGCTGCATCAAGGGGTTTCACATCAAGATCGGCTTATGATGCTCTCTGGTACAAGCTGATAAAAAATGGAGGAAACTTTGGGGTTATAAGGGTCCACAACGGGTAAAAAAGCTTGCATCGACTGATAAGCTATTGACTTGCGTGAATCGGGTAAAAAGACATTTGACAGATGATAGAATATGTCAACTGTGTGGTGAAGAAGAGGAGGATACAGACCATGAATATTATTGACTGGACTTTCACATATATAATTGCTCTATCACGTTTTGCCGAGTCGGATAGTGATTGGGATATCAGACTTGGCTTTTTAGTCTATCTCTTATGGTAGCGGTACAATAAGAAACTATTTAATCAAGATTTTGTAGAGTGTGAATCTGTCTTGCAACAAGTTAACTAGTTAGCCATTGAGACCAGTAGGGCGAGAGTTGATGGGGTACTGGTTAGTAATGTGAAATAGAGCGTTGAGTCACTGGTTCGCTAGTCAAACTGAGAGGGGGTGGCTTAAGGTTAATATAGATGGAGAGTGAAATAGTGGCGTAAGTGCGACTATGGCCTGGGGTGTTATCCGATATAATAATGGAGATTGGCTAGTGGGCTTCACTATGAATACTGGGACGTGTTCGGTTATGGAAACAAAGCTTTGAGGAGCCTTGGAGGGACTTCAACAGGCTTGGCACCTGGGGGTGAGTGCCTCTCAATCCAATCTTACCACTGAGCAAGAGGATAATCATGGTGCTAAGATTGGATTGGGAGGTTGAAGTTTCCATGTTTATCATGAGGGTAATAAAGTTGCCAATGCACTGGCAGCAATGAAATTCTCACAAGCAATTGGTGTTCACAAGTTTACACAAGCCCCAAATGGAATTTGTTATCTAATTTAGGGCGATTTTTAATAGTATTGGTACTCATATACTAATTGTGCTTTAATCAATGCTTTTACTTATAAGAAAAACATTTAGCTTAGTGATGTAATTTTAATATTTACATATAAGACTAAAAGGTTAAAGGTTGATATTGTATTAATTTATAAATAAATTTTGAAAAAATATATACCCAATATATTATTATCGATACAATTGATTTTTTTATCTATTGTTCTAATTAAGTTAATTTGTGATCAGTTTAAATATTCTTTGATTCTTTAATAATGTTTGAATCAAATAATTCATTAATTTTATTTCAATCAATCTGATGAATCCATTCAATATGATATTTCATTCTTCAATAAAATTTTAGTAGATGTATTAAAATTGAGGACCCAAATCTTTGGGTTTGAAAAAGCATACCTTTGCTCACCCGTAAATAGCTTGTGAGTTGGATTAACCCACTAGAGATGATTGTGAAAGTGGGCAAACAACATAACATCATTTTATTCAATTAATATTGCTGACTATAGGTGTAAAGTAGATTACTTTATTCACAAGTTATTTATGTTGGATTTCATTGTTGAATTAAATATTTAATTTTTTAATAATATTCAAAAATTTAATTTCAAACTATAGTTTTATTTTTAGTATAAATAATTGAGCTGAAGTTGGGTATGAAAATCAAGCTATTTTTAATTAGGTATTTATATATAATTTAACAAATTCTTCCATTTGTATCTTGAATCAAGCTCTAGTTTTAAAATTGAAACTCGATTGAGGTAAAATAAAAAAATTTCTAAGCCTCAAACTTTCAATAAACCTCAAATATCTTACACATTAAATTTAGTTTGGCTCAAGTACGACCTAAAACATTTGGGAGTGTTTAATAAACTAAAAGATTTGGTGCTAAAAAAAATAAGTGTTGACAAATTAAATATTGAACTTAAGGTATAAAATCTAGGGTTAAATATAAAAATAGCATATAAACTTGTCCACTTCTCTTTGATTGGTACTTATGATTTTTTTGTTCCAAATTGATACCCAAATTTTTTTTCATCAACTAAATCGGTACCTGAGTCTAATCTCGTTAAGTTTAAGACACATGGTAGAATAAGATTGTGACACATGGTATAAATGATGTCATGGTGATGTCATAATCTAAAAAATTAAAAAAAAAAACCTTTTTTTTCTCCACCAGTTGTTTCTTCTTCTTCTTCTTCCCTCAACCCAACCAGTGAAGATTTCTTCTAAATTTGCAAAACAAAAAATCAATTTTGATAGATTTGAAATCGCTTCTTCAAAGTGTTCTTTGTTTCAAGAAAAAACAAAATCTAATTTCAAGATATTATTATAATGAGTTCTGAACTAAAAAAAAAAAAAAAAACCAATTCACCTCCCTTTGTGACAGCCCTAATTTGACCCTAGTCGGGAAGTGGTTTCGGGACCACTAAACTGAGTCGAAAAAAATAAATAATAATTGAATGTTAAATTTTATGTTTATATTATGTGAAGATGCATGTGTGAAATTTTCATGCTTTGATTTTGTTATTTGAAAGTAGAAATTATAATAAAGGACTTATGTGAAAATTTTGAAAATGTGAAAGGAAGAATTAAAGTGGCCGATTGTGATATGGTTTTTAATAGGAGGGACTTGCATGCTAAATACACCAATTTAATTAAAGTGGCCGGCCATGTTTAAACTTAAATTGTGTATATATGTATTTTATATTGATAAAATAATGACTTAGTGGAATTTTAATATATTAAAGATAATAAAATAACAAAAGTTGGGTGAAAAGAACAAAGTTGTTTTTACTTGTTCTTCATTGCCGAAACATAAAGAGAAAAAGAGTTGGGAGAGAGAGAGCAAACATTCAGCCATTGTAGCTTTTAATTTAAGGTAAGGATTCATGTTATTTTCCTTAGATTTTGTGAATTTTAGTTAATAGTTAAGCTTATGACATAGCCCATGAGTTGATTTTTGGTTTGATAATGAATGTCTCATTCGGCCATTGTTGAAACAAATGAAACTTTGAAGCTTTTGAGTTTTGATGATAAAAATTTTCATATTGGAGTGTTTGAGAGATGTTCTGAGGTCAAATTCATATGAATTCATGTTAATATGCCTAAATAATGCAAATTGTGCTTTGTGTGACTCTTTGAGCTAAAAGGGACATTCGGCCATGTCCATTTGAATGAATGAATTTGGTGTTTGATGTTTAGTTGATGTTTTTACAAGTTAAATTGAATGGGAAGTTTAATATATGTGTTTTAGACAAATTCAAGGATTATACAACTTTCAGCCAAGGAATGATAAATTAGTGAAATCGTGAATTAGATTGGATTATAGTGTTTGGATGTTAAATGATGTTTGCATCTTTGTTGAATGTTCTTGACATTGAGGCATGTGTTAGTTGAAATGAAAAGTAAAGAAAAATGGAAATTTACCTTGCCGTTTATGTGTTAACAAGATAAAAAGGGGTTAAGTTGGTTATAGTGTACCGAATGTGAGCATGGAAATAGCTATGTGGTAGTTATGTTTTAATTAGTACTAAAGAGGTTTTGAAATGTAGAATTTTGAATAGAATTAGTATCATGCTTTTGGTAATCAAAAAAGAGAATTTGGATTTAGTTTATATGCATATAGAATGTTTAGTTAAATGCTAGAAATGAGAATTTCATAGTGAATTATGCTTGTATCTTTTGGCCGAATGGTTTTGGTAATTGAGATGAAGAATGTTTGTGTTTTAAAATAATTGTAAGCATGACTAAAGTTTATGTAATAGTTGTATATATATATTTTATATATGAGCTTTGTGGATCTTAAGGGGGCATTTGGCTAAACATTTATTAAATAGAGAAGTGATGTGTGGATAGCATATATACTTATGCATATGGTTGCTTTGAACACTTTGAAAAGACCGATTAATGCTTTCGATAATTATGCCCTTGTCTTTAGCCACTTGCTAAATTTTAGATATGATTTAAATGAATATAACCATTGTGTACTTAAGTTAAAGTAGTTGCTATGGCTTGTTAAATGTTGTCATATTTGGCTATAAGCAATTATGGAGAGGTTTTGATAAGTAAATTTTATTTAAATTAGCTCAAGAGCATCAAGGTCAAAGGTTGGACAGGGGAAAAGAAAAAGTGGTCGAATAGCCGATCCACAACCGTTCGGAGACACTCAAGGTAAGTTACTAAGTAAACAAGCATGTTTTGTATTATAGATTATTGAAGCTAATTGCATAAATAGTAATGATCAAATGTGAATTTTATATACTTATATGTATATGGTATGTTTGAATGAGTAATAAGTGAAATGTAAGTACTATAATATATGCGATGAGGCCAAAGTTGAGTAATGTGAAAAAGTGTATGAATGTATAAGTATGTGATGAGACCGAATGGTCTTTAGCATGTGAGCTGAAATAAGTCATGTATAAGTATGTTTAAATGTGTGAAATTCATTATTCATGTATTGGTTTTAAATGAGCATTAGAAATAAGTGAGCATGATATGTGACAAACTTGTGAAAAGTAACTATCATACGATACTATTCGGGTCTTAGACCTAGCAGGCTTTGAGCCGGTGATAAGTTTCGGACATAAAAGTCCAGTAGGCTACGAGCCGGTGATAAACTTTGGACATCAAAGTCCAGCAGGCTTTGAGCCGGTGATGAGTTTCAGACTTATAAGTCCAGCAGGTTTTGATGCTGGTGATGAGTTTCGGACTTATAAGTCCAGCAGGTTTTGATGCTGGTGATGAGTTCGGATGTAACCCAATAGGCTAATTAACAGTGAATTAATATAAAATCCAGTTTTAAGGAATAAGTACAAATGACAGTGATTAGTAGTGCAAAGCATTAAATTGTGCAGGTACGTATTAATTATACATCATATGGAAGTTAACTTCCGATTGTCTTTTGAATACGTATTGAATAAGGTACGTGAAGTTGTATTGGTGGATATGTTTATGCATTCGGTTCTTGTAAGGTTTTACATTGAAATCTTAAGGATTATTTGTGAATTCGATCATCGAAAATGAATGTGCTTAAAAATGTCTAGAAACCTTTCCCTTAAGTTGAATCAGTTAATTACTTTGGAGAGTTTGAATGATATAAGTGTGTTTGTGAGTATTAAACTGAAAGAATATTAATAGAGATGTGTGCAAGGTTATATGCATTTGAGCTTTCGGCATAATGATGTTTTCACTATTGATTTTGTACTTATGATCTATGAAACATTAAAATTAAGTTGTTTTGTTTACTTTAACTTACTAAGCTAATAAAAGCTTACTTCGGTTATTTTGTTACTCTGTTTTATAGATCGTTTTTGATAGCTACGAGCTCGGGGATTTAAAGTCGAAGTCATCCTCACTATCTAAGATCTTTTGGTACTTTTAAATCGTTTAATGTGTTGTCAAGGCATGTATAAGCTATGTTTTTAGGAATTTCTTTTGGACCGGTGTTGTAATTAAGTTATGCTGTGCGAATATGGCTAACTATCAAATTGTTTTGAATGAAATATGCATATGTTTATGACAGATTATTTGGAATGTCTGATTATGTGATTCCTATCCGGTTATAGGTAAGTGAATGAACAAATTTATAAATGGAGTATATGACATGGTCGTATATGATTCAGTTTAAAATGCTAGAATGAATGTTTGTATCACTAAGCATTTGAGATGTTTGTATTAATGTTACATTTCCATTATTGATCCCTTGATGTTTTATTGTTTAGATAATAAGTTCGGCAATTAGCATAGTATTGTAACTTTAAATGATATGTACAATATCGTGAGTTCAAATATAATCATTTCAATATTTACTCATGTGCAAAGTTTAGATTTAGTAATGATCGTATTGGGTCTTAGATTATGTGTTCAAGTATAGACTTTAAAGTATGGGTATTGAGGATTCTTCTGTTAAGTTATGATTTGAGTGGTAATACCTCGTACTCTATTCCGGCGACGGATAAGGGTCTAGGTGTTACACCCTTCCTGTTCAGTTTTCTGATGTTGTTTTTCACCTCTACTTAAGCTTTAATCATGGTCATTTGTTGTCATAAAGTGCAAATGTAACACCCCAAACCCGGCCTAGACGTTATGGCTGAATCTAGTGGCGTCACATGAGAGTGTTTTGAAACCAATTCGAATATCAAAATCTTGTGCAATTAATTATCTTTCATTTATCGCGGAAGCTTATAAATCATTCATTAAACAAAAAAATCTTAAATTAAGTTTTAAAATGCGTTTAGAGTGTCGCGATTTACTAAAAATCAAAAATAACAATAAAACAATTTGAAAACTCTAAGTATAAAACAAAACAGTTCAAAAGACCACAATACATAAAACTCTAAAAATAATGATAAATAATAAAATGATGTATAACCAGTAATAAAAGTAGGAAGTCCAGTAATGTGTCCATCAGTGGTCACCCCCGAGCCCTCTGCAGCACCAATCCATCTACTGTTGGGGATTACCTGGCAAATAAATAAAATAAAAAGGGTGAGTTTTCGCAAACTCAATGTGTACATCCCCCCAGTAAAGAAAGCATACATGCATATAACAGAAACAGTCATAATTCGGGTCGGGCCCTTAACAGATACAACGTAAACCGTAGCCTACTCAGTACAGAATCAGATCAGATATAATTGGGCCTTAGACCATACAAAAAACGCATACATATCAGATCAGATACAAGTCATGCCAATCAACCTTGCATACCATCTCCGTCCACTCAACACACCATGTGAGGATAAAATCGACCCACCCAGCCCTACACACCAAGTATGGGGATAAAATCGACCCTTCCAACCCTACACACCTCGGGGTACCGTAACATGGCACATATCATAAATAAAGGCAGCGAGGCTACCAAATAACCAGCTAAAAAGCCTTACAGTCTTCCTTCTCTTAAGTGCCAAACCCAACCCAATGTAATGCAACATAAATATCATGACATGCTTTCATATAGTCAACAGATCAAATCAGAACAATGTTAACACATGCTATTAGTAACATGCTTTCTCATACATACAGTTTATCATGCCACAAAACAAGGCCTAAGTAACGCTTACTGACCCTTTAAACCAGTCACAGTCGACTAAGGTGACCCGTGCAACCTTTCACGTCTATATGGCCTACCCGTGTGGGCCCACACGCCCTTGTGGCCCACACGGCCCAACTTGGCATTGCCCGTGTGGATCACATGGCCTGGCCCAAAACCCCACACACCCGTGTGGTTCACGCGTTGGTCCCACACGCCTGTGTGGGCTACACGGCCAATTGGCCTAGCCCGTGCCTCGTACACAGCCTAGCCAGCATCACACGTCTGTGTCAGTCGCGCCAGTGTGGTGTGCGCACAGCCTACTTCGTCGACCACATGAACGTGTCTTGCACACGGCCTCCACACAGACAGTCTACACGCCCGTGTGGTATCGACAGCTTCATTTTTCGGCTTTCACTGAATCGCGTTTTTAGTGCGTTAGAAGTACACACCTAGTTTCGATTGAAGCCTAACCACCCCTGAGCACTTCCAGAACCTAATAATCAGAATAATTCCACTTTAGAACCCAAAATTGAGTCTTAATCACTAAACCCCGATAACACTAAATAGTTACCACTCCCAAAATCGAGCACAACTCTGATTCAAATGTCAAATCACTGATTTCCAGCCTCCAAATCTCCTCCTAGGTAGTAGCCAATACCACCATTAATCACTTAATCGACTTTGATAACACCAAGAGCAAAAGATCACTTACCGAATGTGTGACCCAGCGAAAGAAGATGATTACGAGTAAAACCACGAAAGTGAGGAAGGGAAAAAGGAGGTATATTTTCGGCAAGGAGAGAGGAGGGAGAAAGCAAATTTGCTAAAAAGAAAACAATTCAGAAAAGAAAATTCTGATAGCCCCCTAACCTAACCCCTCCATTCTCTCCACTTAGTCTTTTAGTAAAACACAAACTTAATAGAGTGAATGAGCAAAAGAAAAAAAATAATGCCCACATCACGAATCGAACACAAGATCCCAAGCATAATCCCTTGCCACTTACCCACCAGACCAGCAGGCCCATTCTGTTATAATTGAACCAACTTTAGCTTAAAAGCCTAATAACCAAATATGAGGCTTTATTTAATAAAAACCCAAAATTTTACCTAAGTTGAGACCTGAACTTGGGACCTCCCCCAACACTCATCAAGGCTCATAACCACTTAAGCAGACATATAACCATGTCAAATTAACGAAGACACACATTCAGAAAATTTCAAGCCCACAAACTCACAAAAGCCAAAAATCAAAATTTGGGGCGTTACAGCAAATAAGCAATGGGTATTATTTCCCCTTTTTTTCAGATTACTTTCCATGACTATAATGCTTCAAAGAATTCAAAAATAAACCTTTCTCCACAAAATATTAATGCCCAATCTTCACCTCCCTTTTCTCTTCCCATTAAGCCCTCAATCCCCAACACCAAAACCCCTAAATTCACCCCATTAGCTTTCATTACAGCACCCTATAACAACCTCCAAACTCAAACTCAGTTCCCACTCAATGATTTAAGGTAAAAAAAAAAAAAGAGTTGGCTTTGTTAATTGGTGATTAGCTTTTACAGTAGATTTCATAGCCTTCATTTTACGGTGAAGTTTTACGTTTATTGTGGGAAAAAGAGATTTGTTTTTTCTTTTGTTTTTTAATTGGAGTAGTTGATCTTCATGTGATAATTGTTTGCTTCAGATGATTCTTCTGTTAAGAGATCGCTGATGTTTTATATTTCAGTGAAATTTGATTTTATTGTTGATTCCTTTAGATTTGACTTTTCTTGTAGATGTGTATTTTTGTTTGATTGCTGAGAAAGTGCAGGGCATGAAATGGAATTTTATATATATATATATATATATATATATATATATATATATATTAAGCTAAAAGATAAGGTAAATCTGATACTTATAGCATTTACAGTATTGGGGGAGAAGAAACTTGGGTTGAGGGAAGAAGAAGAAGAAAAATAAGGAAAAAAAAGAACTACAGAAAAATTGGGGGAGAAAAAAGTATTTTTTAATTTTTTTTTAGATTATAACTTCACCATGATGTCATTTATGCAACGTGTCACAATCTTATTCTATCACGTGTCCTAAACCTAACGGCGTTAGACTCAGATATTGATTTAGTTGACGGAAAAAAGTTTAGGTACCAATCTGGGCCAAAAAAAGCCATAAGTACCAATCTCGAAGAAGTTGACAAGTTTGGGTTCTAATTTTATATTTAACCCTAAAATCTATTTGATATATTACTTAAAATTAGGCACGAAATATAATTAGATTGTTTAATAAATATAAATTTTAAATTATAAAAAGATTTTATTCTACATATTATCCTTAATTTTTAAACATTTCACCTTATTGTAAACAAAATCAAATTTTAAACATAATTTTTGTACAAGAAAATATTATATTAAAATAAATAAAATAGAATTAATTGAAAATACTATTAATTAAGTGATAAATAGAATTTATCTACTTATCATTTTTCACACACTTAATGAATTTTTCACACACTTAATAGACAAATTTTAATGAGTTGTTTTTATTTTAGATTATCAAATGTATGTAACAAAATTAAATATTAAAAATATTAATTTTCAATTGATTTATTTTTTCAATAATTTATCAAACAATGCTTCAAATTGTAATAATAAAATAAAATTAGGAGCATTTTAGGTTTTTCATTATCTTTTAAATCATTATCACTATCAGTGCATTTGCAAAGTCACATAATAATTGGATTTTGATGTAATTATTTGTAATTATATTTACATTGTTATGAAAATCTTATTAAGTGGATGCCCATCAAGATCAAGATAAATTTTGATGTACTTTAAATTCTAATAGTCATTAGAAGTAGATCTCGACCTCATTTATACTTCTTATGCCTATAAATGGAGACTTTGGAGAAGTTTTGTATAGATTTCAATAAATCAATAAAAATACATTCTCTCATTGCTCTCTCATTCTCTTTGTTCTTTATTCTTTGTCTTTTATTTTATAACATGTTATCAGCATAATTCTCTTTTAATTGTTTTTCTCCATAAGTCACAAAAATATCCCAAAATTTACTATTGTCCATTGCCTCCTAGAGTTGCTGCTATTTCAATTGAGGCCTGCGCACTATGGGTAATCATTAGAGTCTTTAACCACTTAGCCAAGGTGATAACGATGATGTTAAAGAATTTCATGTATACTTAACTATTATTTATTTATTATATCATGTTTATTATAATTGGAGACTAATCATGACAACATGAATAGATAGATTTTGATTTGAAATCCACATATGTTTGCGACGGTGATTATGAAATAAAGAATTTTTTAGAACGTTTATAAGTTCATCCTAGTAAATCTATTGCATTCCCCGAAGTGAACGCAAAAAAAAATATAAACCAATATTTTTCCAATATTTGGTAGTACAAAATTAGCTGAAAGCTTCAGAAGAGCTAATATATTAATATCTTGTGATGGTTAATCTATTGGTTTTAAAATATATTTATAATGGATCTCATATTGAGATTATAAATGAGAAAAATATTATATTTCATATGAATTAAAAGAGGATTGGATTATTGATTTATATTTATTACTCTTTTTTATAAATTGAATTGATCGTGACTATCTTTGTAATCTTTTTTTTCATCATTCTCGTTAAGGGGTTGAAAGTAAAATATTTGGCTGTGAAAGATCTACTTAAATTTTGGAATAATTTAAAAGAAAAAATGCGAGTAATAGAATATGGTACTTCTATCTAAAGCTCGTTATGGTTGGATGCACCTGAAGTTGCAAGGCTTTTTTTTAAAACTATGAGTATAACTCTACAGTATTCAGAATAAGTTCTCAATTAAAATTACGTGGAAAAATATTACTTATAAGAATTTGCAAGAGAGAAAATTTATGTATGAAAATCCATTGGTTATATACCTATTGTACACCTGGAAAATAAGATCCACTCTCAAACTTTGGTATTAATAGATTTTGATTGGATTCAAAGTCTACTACTGGATATTAATTTTCTTACTTCTTGATAAAATCGTCAAGACTCAATGCAGAAAAAAAAGGTACATCTTTAGATATTAAATCAACTTAATATATGGTTTAAATATTTGAGATGGTCTTTTTTTAAAAGTTTTAATTTTATGGGTTACATATTGTTTTAAGCATCTCATTTGTTCATGAAAATGAAAATTAATTGATTTATTTATGTCTCTATAGTAGGTTTTATAATTAAATAATATATTTGAATAAAGCATATCTAGTATGCAATTTTGTGTTAATAAACGAATGAATTTTATGGTTATTCAGATTTGATTTAGGTTAAAGAATTATTAAAAGTAGTAGTTCATACGTTTTATATTATTCCATTTGTTAATTATTTAGAGAAATGACATGAGCAATTGTAAATGAAAAGTTCTATGAGCATAAATGGTTGGATTTTGAATTAAATTTCATGCATGTTTATGATGATGGTTATGAAAAAATATTACTAGTTTTTCATTATGTCATATTTTTAAATTTGAGATGTGACTTTTATTGATATATTTAATATAGGTTTGTTTCTATACATGACGTAGGCAATTATTCTTGTAGCACCCCAAACCCAATCTAGACGTTATGGCTGAATCTGGAGACGTCACATGATAGTGTTTTTGAAAATGCCTCGACAAGTTGAAAATCATTCCAGTTTATTATCTTTACTTAGGTCTTAAAATCGCGAACTAACATATTTGCTTAAACCCTTCTCTTTTATGTGGAAGCTCTTAATTCATTTTGGAAAACAACGTTTCGTGGTGTTGTAGTTTATAAACCATAAAGCAATTAAAAATTCCAAGTTAAACAAAAATAGTCCCAAAGTCCACATTACATAAAAATTCCCAGAAATAAATCAATAATAAATAAAGAATGTAACTGTAGAACTGTGAAATCAAAGTGTATCTAGTAGTGGTCACCCTCGAGCCCTCCGCTGCACCGATCCATCTACTGCTGGGGATTACCTTACAGATAAATAAATAAAGGGGTGAGTTTTCGCAAACTCAGTGTGTACGTCCTCACAGTATAACATGCATGCAGTCAGATAACAGATAACAGTCATAATTCGGGCTTGAGCCCTTAATAGGAAAGGTATGGGCCTTAGCCCACTAAGAACAGAATCAGATATATAATAGGGTCCTTAAGCCCAATCAGATACAGAATCAGAACAGAATAGATAACAGTATATCATGCCCACCAACCCTGCACACCATCTCTGTCCAACCCTGCACACCATGTGGAGGTAAAACCAACCTACCCAGCCCTACACACCAAGTATAGCGATAAAATCAACCCATCCAGCCCTACACACCATGTAACGTCCCCACGCCCGAAACCGTCACCGGAGTCGAGCTTGAGGTGTTACTAAACACAATTTACCATTTTAAACAACTTTACAAAATCTATTTTCATTTTCGGAATAAATTGTTTTCTGCGTCATGGTCGCTCAAAAAATCATATCTCGAGTTACAAAACTCGAAATCAAGATCTGTAAATTTTTCCTGAATCTAGACTCATATATCTATTCACTAATTTTTTTCTAGAATTTTTGACTGAGCGGATTAGTACAGTTTATTAGTTAAAGTTTCCCCTGTTTCAGGACTTGACTGCACTGACCTCTAGTTACTACGAACCACTTTTCTCCCTGTACAAAATTCATATAACAATACCGTTTGTTTCTCTTAAAATTAGATTCAATAAGGATTCTGAGAATATAAATTAAACCTTCTAATTATTTTTATACAATTTATAGTGAATTTTCAAAGTTGGAACAGGGGATCCAGAAATTGCTCTGGCCCTGTTTCACTAAAACTCAAATATCTCATAACGTATAACTCCTTTACCTATTTTTCTTCTTCCATATGAAAGTAGACATGATAAGCTTCAGTTTCATAACTAATCCATCATCAAATTCGATTTATATGATTTTTAGTGAATTTTCAAACTCACGTCAGTTTTGCTGCAATGTTCTGTTTTATGGCTAATTTCATTTTCATAAAAGCTTTTATATACTAGATAACCTATTATTCTTTCATGACATCAAACATAATCTATATTAGCCATTTCAATGACTCAACATTATTAAGCATTTCCTCAACCAAACCACCACCATATCACAAGATTATTTACACAAAATAGGTATATTACTATACATGCCATACTAAATCTTACAAGCCATTTACCAAAAAGTCCTTTGGATAGTGTGAACGAGTCTTCGACCTATCCCGATTCTCGAGCCGGCTTGTCCAAAACTACAATGAATGAAAAGGAGAGAGTAAGCATAAATGCTTAGTAAGTTCACATGCAAATAACAAGTAACATAACAAAGTCATTATGCCCAACAATATTAGCATAGCATCACCCAAAACATATATCACAATTCTAACCATCATACTTCATCTTACCATGCTTTTGTTGTTGTTTCGAGTTTCAACCCGAGGGTTAAGTACATACCTGTCCAATGTCCAATATGGCCATTTCTCAACATTACCGATTTGTCACTTACATCTTGAGTGCCTTTCCATTTCACTTGAATTTTTCCCGTTGAACACATTGGAATACAACTCGGATACACGGATCATTTGCACGTAAGTGCCCCATATGTAATCAATCAATCATGTAACCCGTCCATAAGCGAACTCGGACTCAACTCAACGAGCTCAGGCGTTCGCATCCATAAATGAACTCGGACTCAACTCAACGAGTTCGGATGCCCAACCATCCTAGTGACATGTCACTTGTATCCTAATCTATTCCCAAGGTTCAAACGGGATTTTCTTCGATCACATATCCTTGCCGTCTTCCACATAATACCGAAACCAATACTCGGTAGCAATTTATATTTAACAAGTAGCACATATAATTTGCATATTATTCCATAATAACCACAAAGCATATATTTCATGATAAAAATCAGCATATCATATAAATAACATCAATTCACTTAAAAATAACAATTATGTTACATTATTTGCACATGAACTTACCTTAGTACCAAAATACAAAGATTTTTGCAATTTAGTCCGTAATCTTTTCTTTTCCTCGATCAAGGTTGATTCCACGTCTTTCTTGATCTAAAATAACACATTTAGCTTATTTAATACTCACATTATCAAAATAGTCCTAAATTCAAATTTTGGAAAAACTACAATTTTGCCCCTAAACTTTTGCATATTTACACTTTTGCCCCAAAGCTCGGGAATTAAATTTTATCACAAATTCTTATGTTTTAGGACATGATGATCATTTATTTACCATTAGCAAGCTCAAATTCATACTAAAACACTTACTTATGAATAATATGTACTTTTACCGATTAAGCCGTTTTACTCGTTTTTACTTAAAACCGAGTAGCACAAGTTTTCTAACATAATTTAAAACCTCATATTCTATCATAAAACATCAAAATACACAAATTTCACCTATGGGTATTTTTCCAAATATGAACCCTAACTTAAATTATTGCTAACATAAGCTTTATCGAGCTACCGGGATTTCAAAAACGTAAAAATCATTAAAAACGGGGCTTAGAATCACTTACTATGAAGCTTGGAAGCTTGAAACAAACCCTAGCTATGGAGAACCCTTGAAATTTCGTGGTAATGAAGAAGATGACCAATTTTGTGTTATTTTTCCCTTTTTATTTCATTAAATGTCCAAATGACCAAAATGCCCCTCCATACTAAACTTTCAAAAATTCCTTCTATGTCCTAGTTTGTCCATGAACATAAAATTGGTCTAATTACCATTTAAGACCTCCTAATTAATATTTCAAAGCAATTTCATACTGAAAACTTCTAGAATGCAAGTTTTGCAACTTATTCGATTTAATCCCTAACTCCAAATTAAGCACTTTACGCTTAGAATTTCTTCACGAAATTTTCACACCATCATAAAATCATATCATAAACATCAAAATAATTATAATATAATTATTTCTACCTCGGATTTGTGGTCACGAAACCACTATTCCGATTAGGCCCTAATTCGGGATATTACAACTCTCCCCCCCTTTTAAGGATTTTCGTCCTCGAAAATCTTACCGGTAAACAGATGTGGGTATTGTTTTCTCATAGTTTCCTCGGGTTCCCATGTAGCCTCTTCTATCCCATGCTTTTGCCACAACACTTTCACAAGAGCAATACTTTTGTTTCTTAGTTGTTTGACCTCTCGAGCTAAAACTTTTATCGGTTCTTCTTCATAGGTCATATCTGGTCGTAATTCAATTTCTGTCAGTGAAACTACATACGAAGGATTCGAGCGATACCGACGTAACATAGATACATGGAACACGTCATGAATTTTCTCTAACTCAGATGGTAATGCTAACCGATAAGCTACTGGTCCAACTCTTTCAGTTATTTCATACGGCCCAATAAAACGCGGACTTAACTTACCCTTCTATCCAAATCTGAGGACTTTCTTCCACGGAGACACCTTTAAAAATACCTTATCACCAACTTGAAACTCGATTTCTTTTCGTTTCAAATCTGCATAAGATTTCTGTCCATCCGAAGCGGCTTTCAAACAATCTCGAATTACCTTCACTTTTTCTTCAGTTTCTTTAATTAGATCGACCCCATAAATCTGATTTTCCTTGAGTTCGGTCCAATACAAAGGCGTCCGACACTTACGACCATACAATGCTTCATAAGGTGCCATTTTCAAACTTGTCTGGTAACTGTTATTATAAGCAAATTCCACCAACGGTAAATATCTTTCCCAGCTTCTTTGAAACTCTAATACACAACATCGAAGCATGTCTTCAAGAATCTGAATTACTCTTTCTGATTGCCCATCCGTCTGTGGATGAAAAGCAGTACTGAAATTTAACCTTGTACCTAACGCTTCTTGCAACTTTTGCCAGAACCGCGAAGTAAATCTCGAATCTCTGTCTGAAATGATTGACAATGGTATTCCATGTAGTCTAACAATTTCTCTAACATACAATTCAGCTAACTTGTTAAGAGAATAATCCATACGTACTGGAATGAAATGAGCCGATTTAGTCAATCTGTCAACTATTACCCAAATGGCATCTTTCTTTCCTGGAGTTAACGGCAACCCTGAAACAAAATCCATAGTAATCTGATCCCATTTCCATTCAGGAACTATAATAGGCTGAAGTAATCCTGAAGGCACTTGGTGTTCTGCTTTCACCTGTTGACAAATTAAGCATTTGGACACAAATTCTGATATATCCCTTTTCATTCCTTTCCACCAGTACATTTTCTTCAAATCATTATACATTTTCGTACTGCCTGGATGAATCGACAAATAACCACCATGTGCTTCCTGCAAAATCTTTTGAATTAACTCCTCATTTTTCGGTACACAAATCCGATCTTTAAACATCAAGCAACCATCAGGACCGATTCTGAAATCTGACTCTGTATCCACCTCACATTGCTTTCTTTTGGCTTGCAAGTCTTCATCGCTTTTCTGAACTTCACAAATCTCTTGTAAAAACATCGGTCTTACTTTTAGTTCGGCCAGAATGGAACCATCATCTGACATTTCCAACTGAGTGTTCATAACTCTCAAAGCAGCCAACAGTTTTCTACTCAAAGCATCAGCAACTACATTTGCTTTTCCTGGATGGTAGTCAATCACAAGCTCGTAATCTTTTAATAACTCCAACCATCTTCGTTGTCTCAAATTCAAGTCCTTTTGTGACATCAAATATTTAAGACTTTTATGGTCGGTATATACTCGACACTTTTCACCATATAGATAATGTCGCCAAATCTTCAAAGCAAACACCACTGCAGCCAATTCCAAATCATGAGTCGGATAATTCCTCTTGTGAGGTTTTAACTGCCTCGAAGCATAAGCCACAACCTTTCCTTCTTGCATCAGTACACATCCCAAACCATTTAGAGAAGCATCGCTATATACCACAAATTCTTTACCTGACTCGGGCTGTACTAACACTGGTGCCTCTGTCAATAACTTTTTCAATTCTTCGAAACTTTGTTGACATTCTTCCGTCCACTCAAATTTAACATCCTTGCGAAGTAATCTAGTCATAGGAGCAGCAATTATAGAAAATCCGTTCACAAACCGTCGATAATATCCGGCTAGCCCCAAGAAACTTCTAACCTCGGTTACATTCTTCGGTGGCTTCCAATCCACAATAGCTGAAATTTTATTGGGATCAACCCGTATACCATCACCCGAAACAATATGACCCAAAAATCCAACTTCCCGAAGCCAAAATTCACTTTTACTAAACTTGGCATATAACTGCTTGTCTCGTAAAGTTTGCAAAACTATCCTTAAGTGCTCAGCATGCTCTGTCTCATCTTTTGAATAAATCAAGATATCATCTATAAATACCACAACAAACTTATCCAAGTATGGCTGAAATATTTGATTCATCAAATCCATAAACACGGCAGGAGCATTTGTTAATCTGAACGGCATAACTAAAAATTCATAATGACCATACCTTGTTCTAAAAGCAGTTTTAGGCACATCTGACTCTTTTACCCGCAACTGATAGTATCCAGATCTCAAATCAATCTTTGAAAACCATGTCGCTCCTTTCAGCTGATCAAACAAATCATCAATTCTTGGCAACGGATACTTGTTCTTAATTGTCACTTTATTTAATTGCCGATAGTCTACACACAATCTCATCGAACCATCCTTCTTTTTCACAAACAATACCGGAGCACCCCAAGGTGAAAAACTCGGTCTCACAAAGCCTTTGTCTGTCAACTCTTGCAACTGTGACTTTAATTCTTTCAACTCTGTTGGTGCCATTCTATACGGAGCAATCGAGATTGGAGCTGTTCCCGGCATCAACTCTATACCAAATTCTACTTCCCTGACTGGAGGCAAACCCGGCAATTCTTCAGGAAATACATCCGGAAATTCACATACAATCGGCACTGATTCCACTTTCTTTTCTATTTCTTTTGTATTTAATACATATGCCAGATAAGCTTCATAACCCTTTCTCAAATATCTCTGAGCCGACATTAAAGAGATTACACTAGACAATGCCTCTGATTTATCTGATTCAACCCGCAGAGTTTCACCATTTTCACACTTTAGTTCAATAACTTTCTGTTTACAATTTACTATGGCATCATGCGATGTCAACCAGTCCATACCCAAAATAACATCAAACTCATCAAACGGCAACAACATCAAGTCGGCTGGAAAGTAATAACCCCGAATCATTAAAGGACATTTCTTGCATACTTTATCAACTATAACACATTTGCCTAACGGGTTTGACACTTTAATCATAAATTCTGTATTCTCAACAGGTATATTCATGCTAGACACCAATTTCATGCATACATATGAATGAGTAGAACCAGGATCAATTAGAGCAGTAACATTAACATCATAAAGAGAAAATATACCGGTAATCACATCAGGAGAGGAAGCATCTTCACGAGCTTTAATAGCATAAGTTCTAGCCGGAGCCCTTCCTTTAGATCTAACTGCTGCATCTCTGGCTACATTCTTGCTACTTGCTTCACTCCCAGCTTTTCTTGGATACCTTCCTCGCGAATCTGCACCACTAGCTTTTGTATTCTGAAATTTTTCTTTTTCAATTCTCTCGGGGCAGTCTCTAATAAAATGATCCGGAGAACCACATCGGAAACATTCGTTTGCTCTGCACGGACCAAAATGATTTCTACCACACCGCTGACACTCGGGTTTAACAAATCTCGTGTTCCCTACACTGGCTGCTGAAGTAGTTTGGGACTTTGGACCCACATTTTGCTTCTTAAAATTCCCATAGGATTGTCCAGCTGAAACTTGGGAACGAGGATTCATATTTCTTGATCTTCCGGATTGCTGTGAGGGTGCATTAGTCATTTGTCTTTTCTTCCAGTTTCGTGTCTCAGATTCTGCCTTTTTCTTCTCTTTAAGTAGTTCTTCAGCCTTGCAAGCTCGGTCGACAAGTACCACCATTTCCTTTAATTCAAGAATCCCAAAAAATACTTTAATTTCTTCATTGAGCCCATCTTCAAATCGCCTACACATTTTGGCCTCGGTAGAAACATATTCTCTGGCATACTTACTCAGTCGAACAAACTCTCTTTCATATTCTGTAACGGTCATGTTACCTTGTTTCAACTCGAGAAATTCCTTGCGCTTCTGATCAATAAATCTTTCACTGATGTATTTCTTCCGAAACTCTTCTTGAAAGAATTCCCAAGTTACCCTCTCTTTCGGTACCACGGAAATCAGTGTCTTCCACCAATTATATGCTGAATCTCTCAACAAAGATATAGCACATTTTAAGCATTCCTCAGGTGTGCAGGACAATTCATCAAATACCCGGATGGAATTCTCAAGCCAGAACTCTGCTTTTTCCGCGTCATCATCTATATTAGCTCTGAATTCTTCGGCCCCGAGCTTACGGATTTTATCAACTGGAGTTCTTTGAAATTTTATCATACCCACATCTTGAGGCATCGGGGGTACAGGTTGAGGAATTGGGGGAGGTGGGGGAGGTCGTACATTCGGGTTCGTACGAACGAACTCAGTGTACCATGCACTCATCATTTGGAGAAAGGCTTCCCGATCCCTTTCTCCTCCCTGACCAACAGTAGGTGGTGGATTTTCAGTCGGCGCTGCCCCTTCAGCTGGAGCTGGCGCATTACTCTCTATTTCATCAGCCATAGCTGGATCGGGATCCATTTACTATAAAAAAATCATTTAAAAGGTCAGAAGTCGTCACACTATTACAATATACACATATGGCATGTATAGCAAAATCCGTACATAAAACACGTTAGTCCGAGAACAGACTAAACCTGCTCTGATACCACCAAATGTAACGTCCCCACGCCCGAAACCGTCACCGGAGTCGAGCTTGAGGTGTTACTAAACACAATTTACCATTTTAAACAACTTTACAAAATCTATTTTCATTTTCGGAATAAATTGATTTCTGCGTCATGGTTGCTCAAAAAATCATATCTCGAGTTACAAAACTCGAAATCAAGATCTGTAAATTTTTCCTGAATCTAGACTCATATATCTATTCACTAATTTTTTTCTAGAATTTTTGACTGAGCGGATTAGTACAGTTTATTAGTTAAAGTTTCCCCTGTTTCAGGACTTGACTGCACTGACCTCTAGTTACTACGAACCACTTTTCTCCCTGTACAAAATTCATATAACAATACCGTTTGTTTCTCTTAAAATTAGATTCAATAAGGATTCTGAGAATATAAATTAAACCTTCTAATTATTTTTATACAATTTATAGTGAATTTTCAAAGTTGGAACAGGGGATCCAGAAATTGCTCTGGCCCTGTTTCACTAAAACTCAAATATCTCATAACGTATAACTCCTTTACCTATTTTTCTTCTTCCATATGAAAGTAGACATGATAAGCTTCAGTTTTATAACTAATCCATCATCAAATTCGATTTATATGATTTTTAGTGAATTTTCAAACTCACGTCAGTTTTGCTGCAATGTTCTGTTTTATGGCTAATTTCATTTTCATAAAAGCTTTTATATACTAGATAACCTATTATTCTTTCATGACATCAAACATAATCTATATTAGCCATTTCAATGACTCAACATTATTAAGCATTTCCTCAACCAAACCACCACCATATCACAAGATTATTTACACAAAATAGGTATATTACTATACATGCCATACTAAATCTTACAAGCCATTTACCAAAAAGTCCTTTGGATAGTGTGAACGAGTCTTCGACCTATCCCGATTCTCGAGCCGGCTTGTCCAAAACTACAATGAATGAAAAGGAGAGAGTAAGCATAAATGCTTAGTAAGTTCACATGCAAATAACAAGTAACATAACAAAGTCATTATGCCCAACAATATTAGCATAGCATCACCCAAAACATATATCACAATTCTAACCATCATACTTCATCTTACCATGCTTTTGTTGTTGTTTCGAGTTTCAACCCGAGGGTTAAGTACATACCTGTCCAATGTCCAATATGGCCATTTCTCAACATTACCGATTTGTCACTTACATCTTGAGTGCCTTTCCATTTCACTTGAATTTTTCCCGTTGAACACATTGGAATACAACTCGGATACACGGATCATTTCCACGTAAGTGCCCCATATGTAATCAATCAATCATGTAACCCGTCCATAAGCGAACTCGGACTCAACTCAACGAGCTCAGGCGTTCGCATCCATAAATGAACTCGGACTCAACTCAACGAGTTCGGATGCCCAACCATCCTAGTGACATGTCACTTGTATCCTAATCTATTCCCAAGGTTCAAACGGGATTTTCTTCGATCACATATCCTTGCCGTCTTCCACATAATACCGAAACCAATACTCGGTAGCAATTTATATTTAACAAGTAGCACATATAATTTGCATATTATTCCATAATAACCACAAAGCATATATTTCATGATAAAAATCAGCATATCATATAAATAACATCAATTCACTTAAAAATAACAATTATGTTACATTATTTGCACATGAACTTACCTTAGTACCAAAATACAAAGATTTTTGCAATTTAGTCCGTAATCTTTTCTTTTCCTCGATCAAGGTTGATTCCACGTCTTTCTTGATCTAAAATAACACATTTAGCTTATTTAATACTCACATTATCAAAATAGTCCTAAATTCAAATTTTGGAAAAATTACAATTTTGCCCCTAAACTTTTGCATATTTACACTTTTGCCCCAAAGCTCGGGAATTAAATTTTATCACAAATTCTTATGTTTTAGGACATGATGATCATTTATTTACCATTAGCAAGCTCAAATTCATACTAAAACACTTACTTATGAATAATATGTACTTTTACCGATTAAGCCGTTTTACTCGTTTTTACTTAAAACCGAGTAGCACAAGTTTTCTAACATAATTTAAAACCTCATATTCTATCATAAAACATCAAAATACACAAATTTCACCTATGGGTATTTTTCCAAATATGAACCCTAACTTAAATTATTGCTAACATAAGCTTTATCGAGCTACCGGGATTTCAAAAACGTAAAAATCATTAAAAACGGGGCTTAGAATCACTTACTATGAAGCTTGGAAGCTTGAAACAAACCCTAGCTATGGAGAACCCTTGAAATTTCGTGGTAATGAAGAAGATGACCAATTTTGTGTTATTTTTCCCTTTTTATTTCATTAAATGTCCAAATGACCAAAATGCCCCTCCATACTAAACTTTCAAAAATTCCTTCCATGTCCTAGTTTGTCCATGAACATAAAATTGGTCTAATTACCATTTAAGACCTCCTAATTAATATTTCAAAGTAATTTCATACTGAAAACTTCTAGAATGCAAGTTTTGCAACTTATTCGATTTAATCCCTAACTCCAAATTAAGCACTTTACGCTTAGAATTTCTTCACGAAATTTTCACACCATCATAAAATCATATCATAAACATCAAAATAATTATAATATAATTATTTCTACCTCGAATTTGTGGTCACGAAACCACTATTCCGATTAGGCCCTAATTCGGGATATTACACACCATAAGGTATCGTAAACGGCACATAACAAATATATGTAGCATAGTTGCCAGATAACAGGATAAAAGCCTTTCAGATACTTCCTTCTCTTCATCAATAATCTCATCCCAATACAATGCATATACACTCGTGGCATACTATTATGCAGATAACCAGATCATACAGACATATCAAAACAGAATCAGTACACATGCTAGTATAACATGCTATCACATACATCTCATTATCACATCACAGAATAGAGGTCTAAGTAACGCTTACCGACCATACAACAGGTCACGGTCGACTCAGGCGACTCATACAACCTTTCAGAACAATTCAAAAAAATGGGCTCAACGCTCATGTGGCCTGCCCGTGTAGGCCCACACGCCCGTGTGGCCCACACGGCCTAAATTGGTCTTGGCCGTGTGGTTTACCCGTGCGAACCCACACGCCCATGTTGCCCACACGGCCTAATTGGTCGAGCCCGTGTCTACACACGGCCTTACCAGCCTCACATGGTTGTATCCATTGCACCCATGTCGAGTGCACACAGCCTGGTTCATTGATCACACGGCCTGGTTCGTTGATCACACGGTCGTGTCTCACCACACGGCCTTCACATGGGCAGCCCACACACCCGTGTGGCATCTACAGTATGCTTTTTGGCTTTCACTGAAACACGATTTCTATGCAATCAGAGTGCACACCTGGTATCTTTTCGATATTTTCGCAACCTAAAGCACTCTAGAACCTAAAATCAAGATATTTTTTGCCAGTTTGATAGACTTACTAGCGAATACCTATGACAAGATTGAGTAGAGACTCGACTTACCGCTACCCAACAATTGTTATTTTAAAATCAACTCAACAAATCGGTGATTCCGGCCTCCTGATTGACACTTGGCGAGCAATAAAACACTCTTGAATCATCGATTTAACAACCAAAATGAAATATAACATAACAACGACACTTACCCAAGGGTAAATTACGCCTAAGTATCGCAAAGGTTCGCTAAAAACGAAGAAAATAGCAAGAAGAAAACAAGGAAAGTTTCAGCAGTAAGAAAAGGAATTTTGGGGAAGAAACGGAAGCAAGAAGGGAAAGAATGAAGAGAAATCAACAAAAATTGTTTTGGGAAAAGAGAGGCAATACTGAACCAAATTGTTAACCCCTATCCATATCCCTTAATTTTTTCCATCAACTACTCACACACAGATTTTTAGTCCAACACAAACTCTAGCCGAAATCTATAGCAAAAAATAAAACTCTTTTGCCCACGCAAGGATTCGAACCCAAGATCATCAGCACATTGACACTTCTCTTAACCACCAGACCAGCTGGCCCATTCTTATAAGCTTTTATAAATAAATTCTTATAAGCCTTTTGTCTAATGATCAAGCTTTTTTTAAATAAAAACCCAAAATTTAGCCCAAGTCTTGACTTGAACTAGGGACCTCCCCAATATACCCAGAGCACATATCCACTTAAACAGACCATTAATTGTGACAAATTAATGCAAAACATATTTATAATTTTTTTTCCCTGCTACAAAATCACAAAAGCCGGAATTACAAAAATTTGGGGTGTTACAATTCTTGATAGCTAATTGATTATGTAAAACTCTTGTTAAAAGGATTTTAAAAGTATTTTGAATTGAACCCGGGACCTCTCATACTCGAAGTGATAATCATACCACTAGACCAAATGCCCTGCATTTGAAGATTTTGGCATATTCCCAAAAGTAAATATTGCATATAATTATTTGGAAATTATATTTATTGACTTAGTGGCATTATAGACTTCACATTAATTTAGACATTTCCAGTAGTAAATGTAACAATAGTACTTATATGTGGATACAAAGTAAAAGGAATGATAGTAAAAGTATCAAATTGTTACAATTTAGTACAATTGAAACGCATATTAAAGTAAACCAGAAGTTTACTGATACAAATACATTTACTACTTGGCGTGACCAATTAGACCATCCTGGATCACATATGATGCGAAAATTAATTGAGAATTCATATGGACATACATTAAAGAACCAGAAGATTCTTTAATTTAAAGATTTGTCATTTGTTGCTTGTTCTCACTGAAAATTGATTGTTAGAAACTCATTAGTTAAAGTTGAGATTTAATGTCTTACATTTTTTAAATGAATATGGGTCCATTCATCCACCATGTGGATGTTTTTGATATTATATGATCTTGGTAGATGCATCTACAAAATAATCACCTATGTGTTACCAACTTCCAACCTGTCGTTTGCTAGATTGCTTGTTTAAATAATTAATTTCAGATCATGCAATTAAGACAATTCATCTTGCTAATACTGATGAGTTTATATCTCAATCTTTTATTAATTGAGTTTGAAAAGCTTTTGTAAAAATTTGTTAATTATGCGCATAATGGTTTAGAGAAATTATTGATTAAACATCTTTGGTTAATGTCTAAGTCATTACTAATGAGAACTAAACTTCCTATTTCAACATGAGATTATGTTGATTTACGTGTTTTAAGCATCAAGCTAATAAGTTATAAATACTCCCAATTATAATTGATTTTTGGTTAAGAGCTAAATATTTCTTATCTTTGAATTTTTGTATGTGCGTATATGTTTCAATTGCTCCACCGTAACAAAGATGAGTGAATATTGTAACACCCCGGTTTTGGGTTGGAAGTTTGAGTTTTGTGGCTAGGGTTAGTGAAAAGGTTGTGCTAATGTGTTTAGTTGTGCGTTCAAGTGTCAGAATGGGCTTGCTGGTCTAGTGGTTAGTTCTGTGTTAAGTGTATCTTCAGGTTACGTGTAACACCCCAAACCCGACCTAGACGTTATGGTCAAATCTGGCGATGTCACATAGAATGGGATTCAAAAACGAGTTTGTCAAGTTAAAACCGTTCCAGTTAATTAGCCTTTATCTTAATTCAGAGTAAAACGCATATTCTTCATTATGTCAAAAAATCGTTTCTTTTTAGCAGAAGCTTTGGAAATCACATATTTTGGGAAAACCTGTAACACCCCAAACCTGGCCTGGAGGTTATGGCCGAATTTGGTGATGCCACATGAGAGTGATTTGAAAATGCCTCGATACATTAGAATCGTTCCAGTTATTATCTTTTACTTAAGTCAGGAAAACTTGAACTAATCGATTTCCTTCAAACCATTTCTTTAGCGTGGAAGCTTTGAAAATAGATACCTTTCGCAAACGTGTTTACTTAGGAAAATTCAAGTTAAATTTAGGGAAATCTGTACTTTAGTTGCGTCGCAGTTTATAAATCAATCTTAAATAGTTTAAAATCCCCAAATTGAAACCAAAACAGTCCCAGTCCAAAATTACATCAAATATTCCCAAAAATAATATTAAAAGCAGTAAAAGCATAAAAACCCATAAAACTGAGGTAAATGTAGCAGTGGTCATCGTCGATTCCTCTACTGCATTGATCTGACTACTTTTGGGATTACCTGAACAGATAAAATAGAAATGGGGTGAGTTTTCGCAAACTCAGTGTGTAAATCCCCACAGAAAGCATGCATACAAAACACATATCAGATGTCATAAATAAATAGTTAGGGCCGAAGCCCTTTACAGAATCAGTTAGGGCCTTAGCCCACTTAGATGCAAAATCTGAAAGCCTTAAGCCCAATCAGATACAAAATACAAAACAGATCAGATATACAATGTCATGCCCACCAACCCTGCACACCAACTCCATCCAACTTAACATACCATGTGGGGATAAAATCGACCCACCCATCCCAACACACCAAATAGGGGGATAAAATCGACCACTCCATCTCTACATACCACATAGTACCAAAATACGGTACAGATCATAAATATGCAGCTTAGCTGCCAGAAAACAGGCTTTAGAAGCCTTACAGAATCTTCCTTCATCTTTATCATTCTCACCCCAATGCAATGCACCATACATAAATGTCATTCTCGAATGCAGTTAATCAAATTACCAATCAGTCAGATACACATGCTCAGACTATCATGCTTAATACATACATCATATATTCCGATCACAGAAACAAGGGTCTAAGTAGTGCTTATCGACCCTATAACAGGTCACAGTCGACTTGGGTGACCCGTGCAACCTTACAGTTCTTTCAGAAAAATGGGCTCACATGACCATGTGGTCCGCCTGTATAGGCCCCACACGCTCGTGTGGTCCAAATTAGCCTTGCCCGTGAGGATCACACGGCTTGGCCCAAAATTCCACATGCCCGTGTGGTTCACCCATGTGGGCCCACATGCCCGTATGGCCCACATGGCCCAAATTGACCTTAGCCGTGTGGATCACACAGCCTGGCCCAAAATTTCACACCCTGTGTAGTTTACCGGTGTGGACCAACACACCCGTGTGGCACGGCCCAATTGATTGAGCCCGTGTCTTACACATAGCCTTTCTAGCCATCACACGGTCGTGTCCCACACCCGTGTCATGTGCGCAGGGCCTGGTTCGTCGACTACACGACTATTTACTATCGCACAGCCTGCCAAACGGGCAGTCCACATACCTGTGTGGCGTCGACAGAATACTTTTTGGCTTTCACCGAAACTCGTTTTCTGTGCAATCGCAGTACACACTTGATTTCTATTGAAGCCTAAATGATCACTGAGCACTTCAACACCTATAATCAATCAATAAACTCTTAAAAACTCATTTTCAACATGCTTTAAAACGAACTTAAACCGAAGTTTTTATCCAAGAAGTAACCACACTTACCTTTAACCAAAAACTCGTAAAATTTGCAATCCCACCGTAACGATTGGAATCCTAGTCGCTTAACAATCTCCTAACCACAATAGTAGAACCCCTTTAGTTAATGAACGATAAAAAGGTTGACAATTATGTCAATAAAACTTACCGAAAGCGCAACCCAAAGATGAAAACAAAATTATTGTAAAGAAGGAAGAACGAAGAGGAAGAGGAACAGTGAAATTTTGGCAGCAAAAGAAGGTTTCGGAAGGGGAAAAATTGGCAGCAAAAGAGAGAGAAAGAAATAGGAATAGCAGAATTTGCAATAAGAAGAAACTGTACTGAACAGAAGTTATTAACTCCCCATCTTTCCTCCTTACTTTTCTCCACATGACCCTCACTACTCAGTTCCCTAATCAAATTCAAACTCTTTTGGACCAGCAAAAATAATGCTCCTGTCCAAACTCTAACACAAGATCTCAAGCATAATCCCTCGCCACTTAACCACTAAACCAGCAGGATCATTCTGTCGTATTTTAACCAACTTTTACTTATAAGCCTTATTCATAAAAAAACAAAATTTTACCCAAGTAGTGGCTTGAACTTGGGACCTTTCACACTCCCAGAATATTTAACCACTGAAGCAGATAGATAATTGAGTCAAACAATTATGAAAGCATATTTATAAAATTTGAGGCATTACTACTCTACCCACAGTCAACTTGGGCAACCCCTGCAACCTTAGAGAACTTCTCAGAGAAATGGGCTCACATGCCCATATAGCCTACCTGTGTGCACCCACACGCCCGTGTGGCTTATACGGTCCAAATTGGCCTTGGCCGTGTGGATTACACAGTCTGGCCCAAAATTCCACACGTCCGTGTAGACTACTCATGTAGACTCACACCCTCGTGTGGCCCACACGGCCCAATTCAATCTAACCCGTGTGTCGCACATGGCCTATCCGACTATTACATAGCAGTAACCTCCGCGCATGGCCTGGCCTCATCGATCACACGCCCGTGTGGTGACCACAACCTACCACATGGTCTACCACACACGTGACCACACATCCGTATGGCGTCGACAATTTGTTTTTTTAGCTACTGAAGTCCATTTTCTGTGTTGTTGGGTACACACCTGGATTCGTTTTGCTTAAAAAACACTCCTGAGCACTCCCAAGCCTAAAATCAAGATATCCAACATCAGTTTAATGGATTTACTAGCAAATTTGAATATCAAGATTGAACAGAGACTCGACTTACCACTACTGAAACACCCTCCGTTAACAATGTTAAACCAAAAGACACGTAAGTTCACTACCCAAAGCCTCTTACTATGACATTATTTATAAAAGAACACATTACTAGAATAATCGTTACAAAACCATGACAAGAAAAGAGGAGAGGACTTACCAACCCGCGTGAATGCAACCAATAAAGCAGAGACAAGAGAAAGGAAAAGGTTTTGAGAAAAATAAAGAGGGGAAGGGGGAGCTCAAAGAAATTTCGACAGAGGGAAGGAAACCTGAGAAGAATAGAGAAGAAGAAGGAAACAGCGTCAGAAGATTTTGGGAGAAAGGAATCAAAAATAGATTTCTCGATAACCCCACTAACCACAATCCCTTAATTACCCCACTTCCCCTTACACATCCACTACTCAGGAACCCAACTCAGCACAACTCTAGCTAAAATTAGGAGCAAAAATACTATCCCTTGCCTACGTAGAGAATCAAACACAGGACCTCTAGTAAACTTAACACTCCACTTAACCACCAAACCAACAGGCCCATTCTGATTTATTTTCACAAATAATCAAATAAAAGCCTACTGAACAGAGATAGAGTTTTATTTATAAAAATACCAAAATTTGCCCAATTCATGGCTTGAACTTGGGACCTCACATACACACCCAGAATACTTAACCACTGAAGCAGATAGATATTTGTATACTAAATAAACAGAACAAAAATAAAAATTTTGGGGCGTTACAACTCTACCCCCTAAAAGAAAATTTCGGCCTTAAAATTTACCTGGTCAGAACAAACGTAGCTACTACTATCGCATCACATCCTCAGGCTCCCACGTAGCTTCCTTAAAACTATGGTTACGCAACAGAACCTTCACCAGAGGGATAGACTTCCTTCGTAGGACCTTAACATCATGATCCAAAATCTGAACCGACTCCTTCTAGAAGGTCAATTCTGGCCTAACTTCAATATCCTCAACAAAAACAATATGCGTGGGATCAGAGCAATAGCGCCTCAACATCAAGACGTGAAATACATCATGAATGTGATCCAACTCTAGAGGTAGCTCCAATTAATATGCGATAGGTCCCACACGCCTCAGAATCCGGTACGGCTCGATAAACCTAGGGCTCAGCTTACCCTTACGATCGAACTTCAGAACCTTTTTCCATGGCAAGACCTTGAGAAATACTAAGTCCCCCATAGAATACTCGATATCCTTTCTCTTCAGATCTACATAGGACTTCTGCCTATCAGAAGCCACTTTCAGACGATCCCGAATCAGTCTAACCTTATCTTCGGTCTCAGAAACCAACTCATTACCCAGAACACGTTGTTTACCCAACTTAGTCCAACATAGAGGAGTGCGACACTTATGACCATACAGAGCCTCGTAAGGTGCCATCTGGATGCTAGACTAGAAACTGTTATTATAGGCAAACTCCGCTCACGGTAAATACTCCTCCCAACTACCTCAGAAATCAATAACACACTCCTCAATATATCCTCCAGTACTTGAATCACCCTCTCAAATTGATCATCAGTCTGAGGATAGAAAGCAGTACTGAAGTCCAACCTTGAACCCAAAGCTTCATGTAGCTTCTTCTAGAACCGAGACGTAAAGCGAGGATCCCTATTAGAAATAATCGAGACAAGTATCCCATGCAATCTCACTATTTTCGAAATCTAGAACTTAGCTAGTTTCTAAAGAGAAAAGTCTGTCCTGACCAGGATAAAGTGAGCAAACTTAGTCAATCGATCCACGATGACCCAGACAGAATCCTTTTTAGTGGGTGTTAGAGGCAACCCACTAACGAAGTCTATCATTACTAGCTCCTATTTCCATAATGGGATCTTAACTGACTGCAGCAAACTAGAAGGTAATTGATGCTCAGCCTTAACCTGCTGACAAGTCAAACAGCGAGTAACGAAGTCAGTAACCTCACGCTTCAACCTAGCCATCGTATAACTCTGAAAAATCTCGGTACATCTTGTTTCCATAGGGATGCATAGCATAGGGGCTACTATACGCCTCCCTCAGAATCGACTGCCTTAAATCCTCATCATTCGATACACAAATTCGACCGCAGAAACAAAGTACCCCATCACTATTTACCCCACAACCAGTAGTGTCACCATTCTCAACTTGACGAAATCATAACTCAAGAGAATTATCCCCCAATTGTTTATCTCGAATCTATTCAATCTGTGTCAGTTTAACTTGAAGTTTCGCCAACAAATTTCCATCCTCGAATAGACTAAGTCGAGTAAACAACGCTCTCAGGTCAGTCATAGCCCTACGGCTCAACGCGTTGGCCACCATATTGGCTTTGTCGGGATGGTACTCAATGGTACAATCATAGTCCTTAAGTAGCTCAACCTATCTTCGTTGCCTAAGATTCAACTCCTTCTGAGTGATGAGATACTTGAGGCTTTTATGATCAGTGTAGATAATACACTTCTCACTGTACAGATAGTACCTCTAAATTTTCAAAGCGTATACTACGGCAGCTAGTTCCAAATCATGCATTGGATAGTTCTCTTCATGAGTTTTAAGCTGACGCGATACATATGCTACCACCTTACCATCCTACATCAACACATAACCCAAATCGACTTGTGACGTATCACTATAAACTACGAAGTCTTTACCAGGCTCAGGCTGTATCAGAACAGGAGGCTAAGTTAGAACAGTCTTGAGTTTCTCGAAGCTCTCTTGCTGTGCATTAGTCCAGACAAAAGAAACTCCCTTACACAGAAGCTTAGTCAACGGAGCTGCGATCAAGGAGAACCTTTCTATAAAGCGTTGATAGTAACATGCCAGCCCCAAAATGCTGCGGATCTCAAACACATTCCTTGGCTGTTTCCAACCCAACACAGCCTCAATCTTACAAGGATCAACTCGAATCCCCTTGGTATAAACTACGTATCCAAAAAAGGTCACTTCACGGAACTAGAACTCACACTTACTGAACTTCACATACAACTGTTTCTCACGAAGAGTCTGTAGTACCACTCTAAAATGCTTATCGTGCTCATCTTCAGTCTTAGAATACACCAAGATATCATCATAAACACCACCATAAACTAATCCAGATAAGGTTGGAACACTCAGTTCATCAAGTCCATAAATGCCGATAGTGCATTAGTCAATCCAAAGGGCATAACTAGGAACTCGTAATGTCTATATCGAGTCCTAAATGCCATCTTATGCACATCAATCTCCTTAACCCTTAACTGATAATAACCTGAATGTAGATCAATCTTGGAAAACACAGAAGCCCGTCTGAATTGGTCAAGTAAATCATCAATCCTCGGAAGTGGGTACATATTCTTAATCGTTAGTTTGTTCAATTGTTTGTAGTCGATACACATCTTCATTGTCCCATCTTTCTTTTTCACAAACAATAAAGGAGCTCCCCACGGAGACACACTGGGATGAATGAACCCCCGATCCAACAACTCTTAAATTTGAGCCTTAAACTCTGTAAGCTCCTTCGATGCCATTAGGTAGGGAGCGATAGACACCAAAGCTGTACCCGGAATAAGTTTGATCCCAAATTCCACTTCTCAACTCAGAGACAAACCTGGTAGCTCCTCAGGAAAGACATCCGAAAAATCCCTTATAGTTTAGATGTCCTTTACAAAAAAGTCCCCAGAATCAGAAACGCTTATGTATGCCAAGAATGCCTCGCATCCCATCCAAACTAACTTTTTCGCCACTAACACAGAAATCATATTAGTTAGATAATCCTGATGTTTCCCAATCACAACTACCTCGTAGTCCTCATCGGTTCTCAAAACAACCTCTTTGTCGCACAGTCCAGACCTATTTGGTGCTTGACCAACCAGTCTATTCCCAAAATTAGGTCAAACTCTGCAAACAGAAGCTCCATCAGCTTAGCCAAAAATACTATCCCTTGGACCTCTAACGGAACATCTCTATACAGTTTACTAACTTGGATAGGTTGCCCCAAAGGACTCAAAACAATCACCTCATTAGAAGTATTCTCAACCAGAATCCTCAAAATTTTAGACACGATGCTAGCTATATAGGAATGTGTAGATCCTATGTCTATTAATGCAAGATTAAGGTACATCTTAAATTAAAAACGTACCCCTGATGACGTCTGGAGCATCTCTGTCCTCTCGATAACGAGCAATATAACCAAGAGCTGGCTGCCTCGCCTCAGCCTGCCCAGCACCTCTGTCTAGTGCTCTCTGTCCACAGCCCACGTCGTCACCACCCCTAACCTGACCACGACCCCTAGGTAGTTGTTGAACTACCCTCGGCGACTGCTCGGTACCAGAGCCCAGAGCTTACACCTAATCAACCCTCAATGGACATTCTAAAACACAGTGCTCAGTAAACCCACATCTTAAACATGCCACAGTCATCCTCCAACATTCGTCCGAATGACGTCTACCACATTGCCCACAATACAAGATCCCAGTAGGTGCAATAGGGGGCCTACCTCTAACTGGCCCATCAGACCTGGCCTTTTTCTTAGGCCTCATTGTAGAACTCGAGGGCTCTGAATCCTTCTTATTCTTTCCTCTCTCGCGTTCTTGGTTTTAGCTCTCAGTGCGCTTAACTTCTTCGGCTATCTCTGCCTTCTCAACCAATACAAAGAATTCTCGCTCCTTCTGTAGAGCAATCAGGACCCTCAGATTATCTCTAAGATCATCTTCAAACCAGACACATCTCTCATATTTAGTCACCACCACACCTCGCGCATAGCAGCACAATCTTAGAAACTCGGCCTCATACTTAGCCACTAAGCAGTCACCTTGTGTAAGATTCAAAAACTCACGTCTCCTAGCATCGATGTAGCTCGCCCCCACATATTTACCTTGGAAAGCAAACTTATAGAAATCCCAAGTCAATCGATCTGGCTGAGTCCCTTCTTTTAAGGTTAACCACCACTGATATGCTTCGTCACGAAGAAAGGAAATAGCACCCTTTAGCTTCTGTTCAAGGCTAAAAGCCAAACCATCCATGATTCTTTCAGTGGCCTCCATCCAGTACTCGGCCACGTTAGGGGCGTCTCCAGTGACACCCCTAAATAGCTCAACCCCATTGGACCGGAGTCGCTTCATAATCAACCCTCGGCCTCCAGATCCAATGTTGGGCCCAGTGACCCTCTCATCCTCATCATAACCTGAGACAATGCATCGTCCCCAGCCATGCGATCTTGAGACCCAGTCTCAGTCGCAGGTGAAACCAGTGTCTCACTAGTATCCAAATTAGCATATTGCCAAGTAATGAGGACCCAGCTCGAACCCCTCTTCGGCCTCTCCACGGCCTCTTGTACCCCGTCCACGGATACCTCATGCGCTCATCGTAAAATTTGAAAGTTATTTACATTAACAGTTTTATGAATCAGTTACAGTTTTGATATTTTATTAGTAGATATTTTAAAAAAACAGTATCAAAAATTCAGAATTTGTTATCACGAATCACAGTCTTTATCAGCTTTACTATAGTTTCAGTTTCACTACAGTTTCAGTGTACACTAGCTAAAGTGTTTTCACAGTATACTACGTCTAGTAGTTTCAAAATACACAATCAAAAGTATTTCTAGATAAAACCTATCAAAGTTTCAGAACATTTACAAGATCGGCACCGGAGACTCGGTGTACCACATATTCAGTCAAATCATTTAAAACCATTTGTAAATCAGTTCTTTGAAACTATAATTTTTAAACCCAAAATCCACAGCTGAGTTTTGCAACCTGACTCTGATACCACTACATCTAACACCCCAACCTGGCCTAGACGTTATGGCTGAATCTGGCGATATCAAATGGAATGGGATTCGAAAACGAGTTTGTCAAGTTAAAACCATTTCAGTTAATTAGCTTTTATCTTAACTCGGAGTAAAACACATGTTCTTCGTTATGTTAAAAATCATTTCTTTTTAGTAGAAGCTTTGGGAATCACATATTTTGGGAAAACCATTCAATCTTAGTGAAAACCGAGTTTTATCATGCCTAGCAGTAATAAAATCGTAAAATAGTTTAAAAGCTGAAATTTAAAGCCAAACAGTTCAGCATCCCAAAAGTTACATCAAAACCCCAATTAAGTAATAAAATCTAAAAATTTATGGGAAACAATCTAAAATTTACGTGTGGCCACTGCCGAATCCTCCGCTGCACTGATCCGTCAAGTTTGGGGCTTACCTGTATAGATTAAACAAAAAATGGTAAATTTTTGCAAACTCAGTGTGTAATCCCGATAGAAAACATGTACACAGTCTAACATCAGAAATCAATCATATATAGTCTGGGGCTAAGCCCATTACAGATTCAGTTTGGGCCTTAGCCCATCCAGATATAGTCTCAGATATAAATTAGGGCATTGGCCCATCTCAGATACAATATGCAGTAACTAAAAATCAGAATCCTACCCACTAGTCTCTACACACCATCTCTGTCTATCCCTACATACTATGTGGGGTTAAAAACACCTACTCATCCCTACACACCATGTTGTACCGAAATGCGGCACATAATCAGAATATTGCGGGCTTAAGAGCCTTTCAGAAAACTTCCTCCAAATATCATCAACCCACCACAATGTAATGCAACATGTAATAAATGTCATGCTATTATGCAACTAACAGCCCATACATTCAAATCAATACTCACGCTCAGTATAGAAATCAGACAGTACAGAAATCAGTCGACTCAGGCAACTTGTGCAACCGTAGAGAACTTTTCAGAGAAATGGGCTCACACGCTCATGTGGCCTACCCGTGTGGCCCATACGGTCCAAATTGGCCTTGGTTGTGTGATACAAATTGGCTTTGGCCGTGTGTATCACAGGCCTGGCCCGAAATTCCACATGCCCGTGAGGACTACCCGTGTGGACTCACACACCCATGTGGCTACCACAATCTAATTTAGCCTAGCTTGTGTGTCACACACGGCCTATCCGGCCATTACACAACCGTGTCCTTTGCGCACGGACCTCATCAATCACACGCCTGTGTGGTGGCCACAGCCTACTACACGGCCTACCACACAGGTGATCACACGCCCGTATAGCGTCAACAGTTTACTTTTTTGGCTTTCGCCGAATTCTATTTTCTGTGTTTTTGGGTACATACCTAAATTCAATTTGCTGAAAAAACACTTCTGAGCACTCTCAGGCCTAAAATTGAGATATCTAACATCAGTTTAATGGATTTACTAGCGAACTTAAATTTCAAGATTGAACAGAGACTCGACTTACCACTACTGAAACATCCTCCGTTAACAACGATGAACAAAAAGACATGTAATTCACTGCCTAAAACCTCCTAGTACGATATTATTTGTAGAAGAACACATTACAAGAATTATCGTTACAAAACCATGATAGGAAAAGAGGAGAGGACTTCTAACTCGCGTGAATGCAACCAACGAAGCAAAGACAAAAGAAAGGAAAAGGTTTTGAGAAAAATCGAAAAAAGAAAGAGGGGGAACTCAAAGAAATTTCAGTAAAGGAAAGGAAACCAAAGAAGAACAGAGGAGAATAAGAAAATGGCGTCAGAAGATTTTGGGAGAAAGGAAACCAAAATTTGCAAATGCCAAAATCAAAAATAGATTTCCCAATAACCCTCACTAACCACAGTTCCTTAATTTTCTCCCCCACTTCCCCCTACCATCCACTACTCAGGAATCCAATTCAGCACAACTCTAGCCGAAATTAGGAGCAACAGAACCTCCAATAAACTTAACACTCCACTTAACGACCAAACCAGCAGGCTTATTCTGATATGTTTTCACAAATAATTAAATAAAAGCCTACTGAACAGAGATAGGGCTTTATTCATAAAAATACCAAAATTTTCCCAATTCATGGCTTGAACTTAGGACCTCCCACACACACCTAAATACTTAACCACTAAACCAGACAGATATTTTTGTCCTAAATAAACAAAACAAAAATAAAAATTTTGGGGCGTTACATCACGTGTTTGAACTGTTGGAAGAGCTTTTTGGAGAAATATTTTTTATTAAATAGTAAACTTATTTCAAGTTTATAGATAATTATTTGTTTTATTTTATATTTTTATTTTTATTTATTTTTATTTTTTATTTTCTTTTATTGCTGATTTTTTTCACATTTTCTCTCCCCCTCCTTCTCTTTTTGTTCTTTTTTTTCTTTTTGAAAAAAAATAGTTTTGCCTACGAATTTAGAGAGCTTTGTTTCTTTGACAGCGAGTCAACAGCTGGACATTTGTGATCACAAATCAAGTGTGGGTTCCGTATCTTTTTAATTTATTTATGAACGCATCTTTCAACACTGTGAAGGTCTTTAATTTATATGTGTGTTCACAAAGAGATCGTTTACAATGTTATTTCGTTGTTTTTATGCTTAGCACTTGTTTGATTTGGTAAAATTTTGACTAATCGAGGGATGAGAAGTGTTTTGAGTGCGAAAGCATGATTTTTTGGTTGGTTTTAGGGTGGTTTCATGACCACACGGGTGGCCACACGGGCGTGTGCCCCCACAAAGGCGGTTCACACAGCCGTGTGCAGTTGTGAATTAAGGTTTCGGGCCAATTTGGGTGCCAGTCGATTTTCACACAGCCGTGTCCCCTAGACACACGGGCGTGTGTGATTGGGGATTTAGGGATCCCACACGACCTTCTGTTATGGACACACGACCGTGTCTAGTGGGTACACGGGCGTGTGAGACCCTCACATAGTCATGTCTGTCTTATACTCTATTTTAGCATAATTAGACAGAGAGCCACATGGCCTATTTACACGGTCGAGTGCCTACTCTCACATGGGTGTGTTGACCTCCCACACAGGCGTGTTAACCCCCCACTTGGTCTAGGAATTTCCACACAGCCAGAGTACATGGCTGTGTGGTCCTAAGTCACCAATTTTAGTTTTGTATATGTTTGTGATCTGAAAATGTATCTGTGTGTTCTGACCTTTGGCTAGGCTTTAATGAGGGAAGTTAAGACTCTGATCTGGGCTTCGACTTATGTGTTATTTGTGTCTATTGTGTGAGATGTCTGAGTCTGAACCTGGTTAGCCGGGTGTATGTGCATATTTGTTTCTGTCTGACTGTCTGTCGATGTGCGCATTGATTCTATGAGGTTATAAGCATACATGCACTTGCATAAAATATTTTGGGATTGGTTGTGAACAGAAATGAGACTAAATCTGATCTGATCTGGCAGTTTTACTGCAACTTATCTGTACAGCGAATTACCGTATTGCACTAAACAACATATACGTTAGCTTTGTTGCGTATTATTATCTAATCTGGTAGTTCAAACTACATATCTATACAGCAGATTACTGTATTGCACTATACAACATATACGTCAGCTTTGCTGCATATTATTATCTAATCTGGCAATTCAAACTGCATGTCTATACAATGGATTACTGTATTACATTGTACTGTATATATGCCAGCTCTACTTCTTATTATTATCTAAGTGGCTCAATCCACATATATGGAGTATAGGGTTGGATGGGCCTTTCGAGGTCCTATGTAGTGTGTTTGGTTTGATAAGCTTAAATAACTCTTTTGGGGTGTGATCGGGGGACGGAGAGGTGTTTTAGCTGGATGGGAGGGTTTTTTATTATTTGACAGTATTCATACACATTTGTTTGAGTGTTCTGAGTGTAAGATTATCTGACTATTTTCTGTTTGACTAAAAACTCTTGTGACTGAGTGTCTATGTGTGACTTAGTGTGCTTGAGTTGTTTCACTTTGTTGGGACATTGGTCCCAAGGTTGCTTTCTAACTCTGTGAATATAAGTAAGTCTGTTTTGTTATTGATCTAAGTTTTGTAATTCTATTATTAGTCTCGTCTCGGATTCACACAGAGCTCGTGTAGCTCACCTCCTTAGTGTTTCCCCTTGCAGGTACACTTCCATTTTTTGTAGCTCGGACTCACATGCCAGAGGTATCAGAAAGTAACGTTTTAGAATCAACAATAAAAGTAATTCTATAAATACATAGTGTTGAATAAATAGTTTGAATTGTAAGTTTTAATTTGAACACCGTGGTACGAAATGTTGTGTTATACGTATGTAAGCGTCTTTTGGATTAAAATTTTTGTAATATCGGGATTTTATAACCGACAGTTTTACATAACTTAAAAATCGTTTGTTTTCTAGCTGGTTAAACTAAAATTCTTCCTATGATCACTTTGGTGAATATTCTTCGGTGATCAATGTAACAACTGATATTCAATCTGAACTTCTAGACTGGGTTTTGGGGTGTTACATTTAGTAGTATTAGAGCAAGGTTTGCAAAAACTCGACCTGTATTTTTACGTATCCGTGTACAAGCATGCTCGTTTTTTTTAAATATGATAAACCGTATCACAATATTTTGGAATGATATGTGTTTCACTAATTTTGAGGAGATAAAATGCCTAAGACTCCGATGCTGGTCCAGGGTGGAAATTTGAAACTGTAAGATTAGAAATGTAGATTTTTGTATTTATTTTAGGCTTATTTTCTGAAAAAGTAGATACTCTAAGTTAGTCACAAGACCGATATAGATTATGTCAGCTTCGGGTAGCAATAACCTGGAGGTTGGTACCGAGGTGTTGACTTAAGTGGTGAAGGAAATGTAGAGAAAATGTTTAAGGCTAAGATAAAGAGGACTAGAGAAATGTTTCAAGCTAGGTGCATAGATTGCGGGAAAAAAAGGGATCGCAGTCCTTCGAGGTTAGAGCTTCGGTCAGTAAAGCGTGTTAGGATGCATTTAAGTGGAAATAGAGTTTTTGCAGAGGGTGCCAATAGTGGTGTGAGTGTTTCGTTTTGTGAGCAATGTAAAAAATGCCATCCGGGTAACTGCTGGAAAAAGGTGGGAGTATGTTCTCAATGTGGGTCCACAGAATATCGGGTCTAGGAGTGTCCTCGTCGACTTTGAGTCAAGTATGGTTGTGAATGTTTTTGATGCTTTGATTAGAGCATAGTAATTATGTATGATCGGACAAATGTGTATCTACTTTAGTGGTTAAGTGTTCGAAGTGTATGTTTGAAATCTTAAGTTTGATATGGAACTGCTCGAGCTAGAGTGCGCAGTGGGAGTATAGTGGTGTAGCTTGTGTTATACCACTATTCTGTTAGTTGAAAATTTCGGGGATAAAATTTCTTTAAGGAGGGCTAAGTTGTAACACCCTATTTTTTTGGGTTAGAAGCTTGAGTTTTGTAGGTAGGGTTAGTGAGAAGGTTGTACTGATGTGTTTAGTTACGTGTTCAACTGTCAGAATGGGCCTGCTGGTTTGATGGTTAGTTGTGTGTTAAGTGTATATCTAGGTCACGTGTTCGAACTGTCAAAAGAGCGTTTTGGAGAAAAAAAATTTGTAAAATAGTAAACTTATTTTAAGTTTATAAATAATTATTTTTTTTATATTTTTATTTTTCTTTTCTTTTATTGCTGTTTTTTATTTTATGTTTTCTCTCCCTCTACCTCTCCCTCTTCCTTACTTTTTGTTTTCTTTTTATTCTTTTTCTTTTCTTTTTGATAAAAAAATGGTTTTGCCTGCAGATTTGGAGAGCTTCGTTTCTTTGACGTCAAGTCGACAACCAGACATCTATGATCGCAAATCAGGTGTGGGTTTTGTATCTTTTTAATTTATTTATGAATGCTTGTTTCAATACTGTTAAGGTCATCAATTTATGTGTGTGTTCACAAAGCGATTGTTTACGATGTTATTCCGCTGTTTTTATGCTTAGCACTTGTTTGATTTGGTAAAATTTTGAGTAATGAGGGTTGGAAAGTGTTTCAAGTGCAAAAGCACGATTTTCTAGTCAGTTTTAAGGTGGTTTTGTAACCACACGGGTGGCCACACGGACATGTGCCCCCACACGGGCGATTCACATGGCCATGTGCAGTTGGGAATTAGGGTTTCTAGACCAATTTGGGTGCCACACGGCCTGGTCAGATGGTTGTGTTGCTGATTTGGGAAAATTATTAGATTTTTACACAACCGTGTCCACTGGGCACACGGGCGTGTGTATTTGGGGATTTAGGAATCCCACACGGCCTTCTGCTATGGATACACGGCCGCATCTGGTGGGCACACGGCATGTGAGACCCTCACACGACCGTGTCTGCTCTATACTCTATTTTAGCATAATTGGACAGGGAGTTGCACGGCCTATTCACACGGGCATGTGCCTCCTCCCACAAGGGCGTGTTGAGCCCCCACTTGGTCTAGGCATTTCCACACGGCCAGAGCATATGGCCATGTGGTCCTAAGTCACTGATTTTAGTTCCGTGTATGTTTGTGATCTGAAAATGTATCTGTGTGTTCCGACTTTTGGCTAGGCTTTAATGAGGGTAGTTAAGACTCTGATCTGGGTTTTGACTTATGTGTTATTTGTGTCTGTTGTGTGAGATGTCCGACTCTGAACCTGATTAGTCGAGTGTATGTGGATATCTGTCTCTATCTGACTGTCTGTCGATGTGTTCATTGATTCTGTGAGGTTGTAAGCATACATGCACTTGCATAAAATATTTTAGGATTGGTTATGAAGAGAAATGAGACTAAATCTGATCTAATCTGGCAGTTTTACTACAACTCTGTACAGCAGATTACCGTATTTCACTAAATAGCATATACGTCAGCTTTGTTGCGTATTATTATCTGATCTGGTAGTTCAAACTACATGTCTGTACAGCAGATTACTACATTGCACTATAGAACATATACGTCAGCCTTGTTGCATATTATTATCTGATCTTGTAGTTCAAACTGCATGTCTGTATAGCGGATTACCGCATTACACTGTACTGTATATACGCCAGCTCTGCTGCATATTATTATCTGAGTGGTTCAGTCCACATATATGGAATGTAGGGCTAGATGGGCCTTTCGAGGTCCTATGTGGTGTGTTTGGTTGGATTAGCTTAAATAGCTCTTTTGGGGTGTGATCGGGAGACGAAAAGGTGCTTTGGCTGGATTGGAGGGTTTTTTTTATTATCTGGCTACATTCATATGCATTTGTTTGAATGTTTTGAGTGTAAGATTATCTGATTGTTTTCTGTCTAACTGAAAAACTCTTGTGACTGAGTATCTGTGTGTGACTTAGTGTGCTTGAGTTGTTTCTTTTTGTTGGGACGTTGGTTGTGAATATAAGTAAGTCTGTTTCGTTATTGATTTGAGTTTCGTAATTTTGTTATTAGTCTCGTGTCAGACTCACACTAAGCTCGTGTAGCTCACCCCCTTAGTGTTTCCCCTTGCAGGTACACTTCCGTTTTCAGTAGCTCAAACTCAGCATGCCGGAGGTCTCGGACAATTACTTTTTAGAATCGACAATAAAAGTATTTTCATAAATTTCACAGTGTTGAATAAATGGTTTGAATTGTAAGTTTTAATTTCAACATTGTGGTACGGAATGTTGTGTAATACGCATGTAAGAGTCTTTTGGATTAAAATTTTTGTAATATCGGGATTTCATAACCGAGAGTTTTATGTAACTTAAACACCGTTTGTTTTCTAGCTGGTTAAACTAAAATTTTTCCTATGATCACTTTGGTGATCAACGTAACCACTGAGATTAGGTCTAAACTTCTAAGCCGGGTTTTGGGGTGTTATAAATATTCAAAGAAAGTTGGGAATATATATTAATTACGAGTCCTTTTGTATTATTACATGTTTTAAATGTATTAAAGATTCAATTATGACATGATTTGTGATTACTATTTTGATTTGATAATTTTCTCGACATTAGGGGGAGAGAAATAATAACTTGTAATGAGTTAGAGGAGAGAGTAATTTGAACTAGAAGTTTAACAATGGTAACTCATTACAAGCTCCAAATATGAAAATTCTCATAAAAGAAAATAGTAAATCTAGATGGTCATATAGTGAAGGCGGGTGCTTTAGAAAATACCTAAGACATAACTAATAAGTAAAACTCTAGAAGCGATTCAGGTACCTAAAACTGAATATTAAAATAGTGAAAATAAGAGATCTCGATAAGTTATGTCAATTCAAGAAAATGTCAAACCGATAATAAAAGTGGTCGACAATGGTTTTTCATGCAATATTATTGTCGAAATAATGAAATAAAAGGAGGATCTTGAATAAATCTATTGAGAAATATAGATATGGAATAAATTGGTCAAAATAGAAAGATACAACTCAAGTATTCGTGGATTTTTTGGACCAGTAGTCCAAATATCTAAAGGTAAAAAGCTAATGAGGGTACAAATGAAATAGTTTTACAAAAAACAGAATAAAATATGAAGTTTTTGCTAAGTCCTAGCATTAATTATGAAAAGATATAATATTTTTTTTGGTAGATGCAATAACCTTTAGATATATTATTAAACTAACAATTCATAAAAGATTTAACTTGCATCTAATGGTTGTTGTTAACACCTTTTATGAATCACTATATAGTAAAGTTTATATTAAAATCCTTGAAGGATTTAGAATGCCAAAAGCATATTGAAATTGCCGGGAAATTGTTCATTTATATGAATTGATATAATTGAATATATGTGGTAAATTTGACTTAGTCAATAGTAGTTAAAAGAGAATTATAAAATGATCCAAAATACCTATTTATATTTTTATAGAGGGATCATGACTAAAGTTTGTTATGATTATTGTTGAAACTCCTAAAGAGATCAAAATATATTTCCCCAAATATTTTCCCTCACTCGTGACTTTAAAGTGAACGTTGATATAAATGCTTAACAAATACGTTCAAATGGTCATTTGGTAAGCTAGTATTCAAGATTGAATACGTAGAATATGAGAAAATATGTGATGTTTTCATGAGAGGGAGTAAATACCGCTATACTCTTTTTCCCTAAACCGAGGTTTTGTCCCATTGGGTTTTCCTGGTAAGATTTTTAATTATGCGTATTATAGATATGTGTACTCTTTTTCTTTCACTAGGAATTTTTTTTCCATAGGGTTTTTATCTTTGTAAGGTTTTAACGAAACACATTATCTACCAATGGACATCCAATAGGGAGTGGTATGAATATCTTATTAAGTGGATGTCCATCAAGATCAAGATAAGTTTTGATGTACTTTAAATTTTAATAGTCATTAGAAGTAGATCTCTACTTCATTTATACTTCTTATGCCTATAAATAAAAACTTTGGAGAAATTTTGTATAGATTCTGATTGATCAATAAAAATACGCTCTCTTTGCTCCCTCATCCTCTTTGTTCTTTATTCTCTGTCTTTTATTTTATAACATACTTGACATATTTAGATAATCATTATAATTCATGGATCCTACAAAATTTGGTGCAATTGGAGCATCTTAATTATACTCTCCAATTCTTACGGGAGGGTGAGAACGAAAATAATTCCACAGCTAACTACAAACAATTACAATCCTAGTTTCCTATAGCTTTCCAAACACATCTATACATGACTTAAGCTTAAATGTAATATTAATATGGCTAAAATTATGAAAAAAGTAATTTTTAAAAATCAATATTTAGTACTTAACTTTTCAATACTCAAATTTTCATTTTCTCAAACAACAAGAAGGAAAAAAATGATCATTATTTTTCATTATATTATAAATATTTTTTTATTAATAAGATCTATGTAATTTATAAGTGAGAAATTTAATTTTATTAAAAAAATTTTAAACTGATGTGAAAATAAATAAAAAAATAACTAAGGGTGTATTTAATAAAATATTCAAATTTTTATTCTCTTGAAGAAATTCAAATTATTTTTAGAAATGTATTTGATAATTATATTATTTTTTTGCTTAATACAAAATTTTTAAAAAGAAAATGTTAAATAAGATAAGTAGATAAATAGTTAATTATCACACAATGTTGAAAAATATTAAATGGATTATATTTTTAAATATATATATGATGTAACAGCCTGTTTTTCAATGGTACCAGAAACAGTGATTCCGGATCACAATTTCAACATGTGAATCCATAAATATTATTATTTTATAATGAAGAGTTAAATATAGTATTATAGTAAATCTCGATTTGGTAAGTTTTGCTAATAGAATAATTAATTATAGTACATGTGGTGCATGCTGAAAGTCAGTGATTTTTTTAAAATTAGGTATCAGGTTCTTGATTTTGTAAACTGAGCTTATAAATATTTCCGTTGAATATTAATTGAGTGAATTTAATTTTGGTCCGTAAATTTTAATAATTTGATAGTTAATTATGACAAAAATAATTAAATCGTAAAAATAGTAAAAGTTGATTATTATTGAATTTTGATTCACAATGCTTAGGTTATAATTTTTCAAAGGTTTACATGGCAATTTAACTACTTTTATAATAAGTGGAAGTGGAACGGCTGGTGACCATATTATTTGATAAATATCTTAAGTTTTAATATTATTTAATTATAATAATAAAACATGTTTTATATTGTAAAAGAAAAAGAAAAGATGCATTTCTTTCATCTCAAAAACGATTTCTAAGGAACAAGAAGACCAAACATTCAGTCAAATTTGTGTGTTTGCATGTAAGCCCTCTGAATACCCGATTTTTATAAATTTTATATTTTTCAAATCGTTTAATTTAATTTAATTAACTTGTATCTCTGTTTACAAAATTGATACAGTTTGTAAAAGTTACCTTGATGTATTTTGGATGTTGATAGAAAATAGTAGATCTATAAGCTTGAAGATGTTTAAGCATTATTTTGTTAAGTGATTTTTGTTAGTTTTGCATTTAGAGACTAGTTTGTGAATATGACAAACTTAACATGAAATTTTAAAAATTTAGAGTTAATAGGGTTGTAGAATAATATAATTCTAACAACCCCAAACCCGGCCCAGAAGTTTTGACCGGATCTCAGGGGTGACATTGGCCACCGAAATAGCTCAAAACAAAACATGGATTTAAACACATAAATTCTTTTCAAAAATCTTTCTCTTGAACTTACTCAGCAAAAAACGACTTTTGTCAAAATGCTTTGCAAACGTTGAACTTATTTTCATTTAAAACTTTGCTTGGAATAAATTCACATTTAATGATCTAATAATTTCGCAACCCAAAATAAGTTAGAAAGTTTAAATAACCAAATTTTAAGTCAGAAATTTACATCGAAAAAACAAAACTATTGTCTTGCTAGAAAATCATATTTAATTCTAAACGCATGCATGACATCACAAATATTAATTTTAAAAACCATAATCTCAAAGCTTACTGATCGTCCAAAAACAAAACTCATATCACAGTTTTATAATCTTTCTTAAAAATTAAATAAAATTATTGAACACAATAGTCAAACCATCTGAAACAAAAACAATAACAATTGGCGACGTTTCAAATCAAATATTTCAGATAAGAGTATACAAACAGTGTATGAAAATCTTGAACAGGTAATTAGACATATGAACAATTTCCATTAGTCATTCAAAGAAACAAATACAATACTCCAAACACATATAAATACTAAACACATCAAATTATTATTCAATTCGCAAACAATTCGTAAATTACTTAAACAAACACCTAAACTCAAATGCAAACTGAATGCAACAAGTTAAAATCTCACCTAACAAACCAAACACCACTCCGACCACCCTACACACTACAATTGGGCTATGGTAGGCCCGTCCACCCTATACACCACAATGGACTATAATATGCCCGTCCACCCTACACAGCACAATAGTGGGACTAAGCCTCTCAATAGAAAATATGCAGCTAAGACCCACTATTGTGGTAACAATATGGTAAAATCGCTATACAGAATACTGCAAATAAACTGTTCGAATCAGACTTCCTTCTCTTCACAATCAAAACTCCAAATTTTTATGCAAATGCAAGAATGCACACAATAAACAAAGGAACAAACAAAAATAGGAATACACATATCCAGTTAAACAGATTCAAATTCGGTTAAACTTGTACTCAATTACTGGCAATGATAACAAGTTATACTCAAACCTATTCATCACATCACATTATCACTTAATGAACGATTAAAAAAAAGCACCTAAGAGAAAAAATGTACACGAATCCAAGCTAAGTCGAGTCCCAAACACATTTACAGAGGCTTAAATGAATGTTGGATTACACAGGAATTCAAAGAAGTCAATTACAAACAAAAAATAATAATTGTAAAAATAAGGCTACATAGTCGTGTAGAAGAATCCAGACCGTGTGAGGGGTTTACACGACTGTGTGAAAGAACGACACGCCCGTATGATAGAGGCACATAGCCATGTGGCCAGACCGTATAACTCACTGTGCAATTGCATAAAATTTAGCATAATTTAGCTAAGTTTAGCACCGTGTGGCTAGCTCATACGCCCATGTGAAAAATGATAAAATCCCCAAACAAAGGTCACATGGCTGTGTGGCCAACCCATATGGCACACCCCAGATTGTGTGACTCAAAAATAACTTAACTTCTACAGCGGCACACGGCCGTCTGAACTGCCTGTGTGTTGCGCATGCCCGTGTAATCCTCAAACCACACTGAATCAGACTGAAAATCGTGAATTCCAACATTAAATCAACCCCTAAGCATTATATTTCAGAAACACACCTGATTTCGCGATCTAAAGTACCTAAAAATTGACTGAAATGTCTCAATTCCACCAATTCTGAAAACTCATTTACAAATACATTCCAATCTATAATTATTAAACCAAAATAATACAAAAGAACAAACCAAAACTATTCTAAAAACCAGAGAAACAATACTTACTCTACTTTCGCTTCAATTCCTCAAATTACCCGCATACCAATCAATGAAATCAAATAGAACCCAGCGGTTTCAAATAAAAATTCAAAGGGGAACAAAACAAAAGTGCTAGTAAAGAAAATTCAGTGGAAAAAATGTCAAATTTAGAAATTTCGAAGAAAGACTGAAATTGTCGTGTGAGAAATGTGAGAAAACGTGAAAGAAGTTGAGACCATTCTGTTTCTATTTTCTAAAATATTACAAATAAACAAATAAAATAATAAATCAATTTTTAACACAAGACCGATCAGATTTTAAAAAAAATTGAAGCCGGAATCAAAATAAAATTAATTCCTCTTAAACACTCGTAAGGATTCGAACACAAGACCCAGGGATAAGCTAATACACCCATAACCACTAAACCACCAGGTTCATTCTTGTTCTAAAAATGCTCATAAAAACATAAATTTCTAAACCAAGTCCTCATGACTCACCCTACAAACTAAAACTTCTAACCCCAAATTTTGGAATGTTACAATAATTGAAATCAGAATGAAAAATGAAGTTTAATTGTGAAAGTTATAATAGTCTCGGTTTTAGGGACTAAATTCAATAAAATGTAAAAGTTTAAAAAATTGTGTAAAATTAAATTAAAAGGTCATATGCATGTATTTGAGTATTATAATGTATTTGTAATTGATAATTTGACTTTTAACTATCATATAGATCAAGTTGTTATCAATCAGAGAAAAGGAAAAACTACAAAATAGTCTCTACATTTCAGTTCATTAGCTGATTATGTTAGGTAAGTTCATATGGTATAATTGTAATTAAATTTTTATTCAAATTTTTAGATAATTTAATCATAAATTTGTATATGATAGATAATAATTTGGACTAATTGTGATTTGGTACAAATGGTGAAATGTAGATTAAATTGTATAGAAATGAGAAAATTGGCTAATAAATTGAATATGATAATTTAAAAATGTTGACTTACTGTGTTATAAATACTTGTATATCCTTGATGAATCTTGAATGAAATGGCATTGATATAAAAGTTGAGTTTAGACTCAATTAAAAGGTAATTAGATGTATATGTGATAATTAAACCCTTGTAGAGTATTGCACAATATTGAGATGATTATGATACATGTTTTAGTTCTTGAAAGTTTTGTGATAACACGAATGTTGGAATCTTGAAAAATTCCTCCTAATAGTACATTCGTGCTCCAGTTAGCACTACAGTGCTCCTGATAGCATATTCATGCTCCTATTTGCATTACGGTGCCCTGATTGCACATTTGTGCCCAGTCATGTACTCTGGTGTCATATTTGAACTTCGGTGCTCATGTATGCACTTTTGTACCCTGTTTATCACCTCTGTGTATCTTGATAAAGTAACCCATGTATGTAAGCTCTTTTACTATTGTTCATCGGGCTAATGATTCTTTGATGAAAGTGTATTTCTTGACTTGGTATAATGATTGAAATGAATGAGATCATACTATTATTTATAGTCACTTGTTCTGATTGAGCAAATGTTGTGTTTCGCTTGATAGCTCTAATGAAAGGATATTAAATTGAATGACATGAACGAATTGATGACACAAACGAATTGATGATTATATGAATAGATAAGAAATACTCATCTTACAGTTGTGACATGTTGTGACAGGAAACTTAGTTAAATTTGTTATTTGGATAGATTTACTTATGAAATGAGGTAAGTTAATGTTTTAACACCTATGAGCTTACTAAGCATATTTAATGTTTAACTGGTTATGTTTTTCCTGTCTTGTAGTTATCTTTTGTGGAACATGAAGATCGGATCAACTCGGAGCTTACACTATCCAACTTCTATCTTGGTAGACCTTTAATCGCTCAAGATTCGGTTTTGTGGCATGTATATAGGCTTAATATGTATAAGTGTCATCTTGGTTGATAATGTGTATCACACGTGTTCATGATCATAAGATGGTATGTTTATAAGTCTTGCTAAGGGGTTTTGTTATATTGAATGGTGGTAATGTGGTTCTAGCTTGTGGATAGCAATTGAATGATGTCTGCTAGGTGATCAATGTCAAGAAATGTATAGATGTGAATGTCAATTGATTGCTAAATGAGGTACAATGGTAGGTTAAAGGAAATGGTATAAAATGCTCAAATAGGTGATGATAATACATGTTAAATGGTATGTTTAAAATGCATGAATGGTAAGGAATGGTACAAACCTACTTGAATGATTTATCATGCTTGTATAATCTTGTTATGAAAAGGTGTCATTGAAGCATATTGGTTAGAAGACTAGGAAAAGTTTATGTATGATATGTTTTGAGATGAATTGAGAATAATATCATGGATGAGTAAGACTTGTTGTTCAAATGTTGATTGCTTAGGTCATTAAACTTGTTAAAAACAAATATCTATTTCTTATGAATGAATGGCTTTAAGAATGTTTAATTACATGTTTGATATTATGGTTGATTAGTATTTTTATACGTTGTGTTGCCATTTATGCAGTACATGAATCAGCTTGATATATGATGAACACTTAAAATGACATGTTTGTCACACACAGCTTAGCACAAGGGCGTGTGCCTCACACGAGTTGGCCACACGCCCATGTGGATACTGCAGGTTTAGTAATATTTTGAATCACACAATCACAGTTAGTTACACGGCCTGGACACATAGTCGTGTGACATATGCACACATGGGCACAACCTTTCACACAACCGGGTGATCCCTGTTTTATGTTTGCCCTATTTTGTTGCAAAAGTTTTAATTTGGTCCTCATTTAATCCCCGAAGCTGTTTTAGGGCTTTTAAAAGCTCAATTAGGACTCGAATTAGTTTGTTAATCATGTTTTGCATAGATTATGAAATGAGAAATTGATTTTTAAATCAGAATTGCATGTGATGATCTTTGTTTTCTGTGGTAGCATCCCGTAGCTCAGGTCTGGTGACCAGCTAGGTATGGAGTGTTACATATGAAATAAATTATCTTGTTAAAAAAGAAATATTCAAATTATTATAATTAACTTTAATCCAACAAAATCCAAAATAACATACAATATTACATTAATAAGATTAGTATTAAAAAATAAATATTTTTTTTTCAAAAATCAAGATTTACTACTATCAAACAAAATAATTATATTTAGTTTTAATTTTTATTAATATACTGACAATGTTTACAATATAAATTTTAAGGGTTAGTATTTTGTACACTAATAATATATATTTTTTATTTCATGATCAGTCTTAAAAAATTGTCACGTCTCCCCTCTTCTTTTACATGTTTATTTTTTAAAATGTTTTACTATACTTTTATTAGATACTTGTCATTACCCTAATCTTATTTGTGGAATTTAAAATTTTCATTAATAGTATACTAAATATTTTCTCAAATTTTAATATTATAAATTGTATTTATTTTTTATGTTACTATGGTTGGACTCCTAATCACTAAAAGCAAAAGTCCAATTCTCTACCAATAAATTACAAGCCATTTAACATATATTACATAAATAATTCCTAATCTACCAAAACCCAAAACACCCTACTGCATTTTCCACGACCACATGACCACGCCAACCAACAAGCTACCATCATCCGATGTCCACCGGGCCACCTCCATCGTTCGTTGGTCACCATTGTAGCAAATCTGTCCTCCACAACTCCACAATCATCGTCTTTCTCTTCCACTTGACACCCCAACCCGACTCACCTTTGACTCCAACTCTCTTTTACTGGACAACCCTTACGTCTGATAGTTTTAACACACCATCATCATCGTTGGATATCATATTCTCATAAATGTTTATTTATTTTTAATATAATTTTATTTTGCATTTAAAACGAAAACGAGAAAAAACATAAAAAAATAGTAAAAATTAATTAATTGAACTGATAAAATGTCAATGAATTTTATTTCAACTAATTTCATGAATTGATCCAATCTGATTTTTTGCTCATTGATAAAAAAAAAAAATTAATAAATGTGTTAAAATTGGCAACCCAAATATTTGGGCTTCAAAAAGCATACCTTTGCTCACCCCTTAGTCGGCGAAGCTTGTTAGCTGGCAGGTTTGTGTGAAAATGGACAAACAACATGGGACATGATTTGATTTAATTAATATTAATGATTATGGGTGTAAAGTAGATAACTTTGTTCACAAGTTATTTAAAAAATATTTATATTATATTACTTTAATATTTAGTATTTTGTTTTCATTTATTAAAAATTCGATATGAATTTTTTTATTATCTAGTAATAAATTTAATTCTTTAATATTTAAATATTCTATCAATTTATTCTAAACTTAAAAAGCTAACAAAAGCTTATCAAGAAACAACTAGACTCTCTCTCACTCTCGACACTACACACCTTCGGCCCTCTCATCAACCACTATACACAATGCACTACCATTTTCAACTCACCCTTACCATCATTATTTTCTCTTCTCTTAAAACTCGATAAAAACAAAAGCTTTCATTATCTGACCACCCTTCTTTCGACCCAAAACCAATAGCCAAGAGTGGTTGAAACAAACACAAGTATCACTAACTCACCATTTCCTCATTTGCCCAATGTTATCACCATCACCATTTTCCCCTTTAGCTCTTACGCACCACTCCTACCACCATCTACTTGAGACCTGCTATGCACCAAGACTCACTTATCTCTCACCATCTAGCTTTTGACCTTTCTCACTATCGCCAAGCCCAATTTGGGCCGTGTGGGCCCACACGAGCAGACTAACACTGGCTTGTGAACCCATTTTCACTGATTTATTGCTAAGGTTGTACGGGTCATCCGAGACGACTGTAAACCTACAGTAGGGTCGGTAAGCTTTACTTAGACCCCTAATTGAGTGAATGATATATGTATGACTGTATATTGAGCATGTTATTTACACTGTACTGTTTGTATATATATGATGCCATGATATAGCATGACATGACTGTATGCTGCATTGCATGGGGATGGGATGATTTATGTAGAGGAAGTGTACTGAAGAGCTTAGGCCTAATATTCTAGCAGCACCGCTGCAATTTACTGATGGCTTTAAGCCTAATATTGGCAGCTCAGCTGCAAATACTGCTTAGTGCCACAACCGGTGCTAATTGTAAGTGTAGGGATGGGTGGGTGATTTAATCCCCACAGAAGTGCAGGGTTGGACAGGAGATGATGTATAATGGTTGGTTGGGTAGGATTTGCATACTGATTTCTGCATGACTGCCATTGATACCGTAATGGGCTAAGGCCCTACTGCTTATTGTTACTGCAATGGGCTAAGGCCCTACTGCATGACTGCTACTATACTGATGGGCTAAGGCCCAAACTGAAACTGTCACTGGTACTGAAATAGGCTTAGGCCCAGACTGTGTGTTTCTGGTTACTGATTGCTTGACTATTGTCTGTGGGAATTACAGACTTAGTTTTCGTAAACTTATCCCTTTTGTCTTTACTGTACAGGTAATCCCCAAACATAGGCGAACTAGTGCGGTAGAGGACTCAACAGTGGCCACACGACCTCTTTCACATTGTTTCGTACTTATTTATAATTTTAAGTTTTATTTGGGTATTTTACTGTAATTATGGCCTTTATGGATTTTTGGGTTAAATTCAGATTTTATACTATTTTATGTTTTATAACTGCTAATGGTAGGAAAAACTCGGGGTTTCAAAAGAGATGAATGTTTTATCAAAATATCACGTATACGCAAACTGTTTAAAAAGCTTTCGCAAAGTATAACGTTTTGGAAATAAATAACATTTGAAAATGGATAACATTTTGGAAACAAATGACATGATTTAGAATTAACATAAGATAATGTAAAGTCGTTTAAATGGAGAAATGGTTTTAGAGATGTTACGTTTTCAAAAGCACTACCATGTGACATCGCCAAATTCGACCATAACGTCTAGGTCAGGTTTGGGGGTTACAAAATTTGGCAGAAGAATGAGGAAAAAAAGATGATACCTTTCTTTTTCTTATTTTAATTTACTTTATTAATTGAATTACAAATTTAACCTTTATAATTTCATTTTAATGGCCATAAAAGTCCACTCAACATGTCAATGGTTTAATTACCACATAAGGACATCCACATTAAGGTTCTATAACTATTTAACACCTGTAGCTAATAGAACACAACTTTTACACTTTACGCGATTTAGTCCTTTTTCACAAATTAAGACTCAAACAGTAAAATTTCTTAACGAAATTTTTATGCAATCATACTATCATGCTGTAGACCTTAAAATGATATTAAAATAAATATTTCAACATCAGATTTGTGGTTCTGAAACCATTGTTTCGATTTGACTAAAAATGGACTGTTACAATCTCCCCAACAAAAAAATTTTGGAACCAAAGAAAATGGAAAAATCTCATGTGAGGAAGAGAGAGAAAAGAAACTGACAAAAGAAAATAGGAGAGAGGAACGTGAGAAAATTTTAGCCTCTTTCAAAATAAAAATAATTGACATAAATAAAAATAAAAGAATAACTAAATATTTAGATTTAAAAAAAAACAAAACAAAACAAAATAAAAAATAATCCTCCTAAGAACTCGAACCCAAGACCTAAAGTATATTAACATACAATCAACCACCAAACCAATAGACCCATTTTGATATAAAACACAACAACAAATCCAATTGTCCGATCTACCCACTAATCCTACCTACCAATCTCAAAACTTCTAACTCCAAATTTTGGGGTGTTACAAAAATACTTTGAAATTTCAAAATCCACAACACCCCTAATATCGATAGTCACAAAAACACCAAATGAACTAACAACCATAAAGATAGAAGAAACAAACAACAACCACAAAAAAAAAAGAAGCTTTTCTACGTCGGAGAAGAAAACCAAGCACCATTTGCAAAAGAAGAAACAAGTCAAAAGAGTTTTTTTTTAAATGAAAAATTAAAAAAAAAAAAAAAAACTCATCTTGACCTTGTCTAGTTTAGGTGGTTTGAGTTAATCTCTTGGTGATCTCAATGGTCAAAAGTTAGTCGTTGACTAGCAGAGCAAAAAGAGGCCAGAAAAGTCTGTGCCCGAAGGAGATGATCTAAACAATGGTACAACCATTGAAGAAGTAGTTGGTCAAAAAACTCGTTTTAGAAAATGGTTTTCAGTCATAGTAAAAGTTTAAAAATTTTGAAAACCGAGCCAGTTTATGATATTTATAACAATAAACTTTTTTCCCGAAAAGTACTTGTATTTTGTGTGAGACGGATATGTATTATTCCTAGCTTTCAATCGAACGGCCTTCTCCGCTATCCTTGTACCCCAAATTGTGTCGAGTGTAGGCTCGAGCAACACAAACCAAACATAAAATAATAAATAATTTAATTACTTTCAATAGAAAATTAATTCTCTTAAATAAAAATCGATAGAAATTGTAATTCCCAAAAAACTAGAATTTATTCTTAGAAAATAAATTCTTAGTACTTCCTGACAGAATAACAATATATGAAATTTATGTTGTTAATAACTCTACCAAAACCATCTATTTATAGAGAAAAATAGGAGAATCTTGGCTGAATAAGTATAACATAAATAATATTTATTTAATAGAAAAGCACTCTCCTTGTCTAACTAAAAGAGGGGTGGCACACCCTAGATAAAAACACTAGGGTTGTTGCCCCTCACATGTAAAATGAGGGGAATTGGGCCTCTCATGTATTGGGTTCAATTATATGTGTTTCCTAGATTTTTGACCCATTATTTTATAATTTAATAAAGTAAATATTAATTAATTAATTAATTTAATTGATCAAATTAACTAAATGAAAAGGAATGATGTGGATGAATGCGGAAGCGAATCGTAAAGTTTGTTCAAGTTGCAGATTTGACTTAGGGCTCTAGACATTGGAAAAGAAATTTGGATTCTATCACAACTTGAAACGCAATCAAATCAAAATTAGATAAAACAATTAAAATAAATAGCTAAGATAATCAAAATAGAATAATAAATCTACGATTAGAACAATAAGGAAGAAAATAAAGAAGATAGATGGAAAAATTGAATGTGGTATGTAGAAGTCCTAAGAAGCCTCGGAAGCACGAAGAATCCACAATTCCCTTCAAGCGGCTCTAATTTCCCTTTAAAGAAAGAAAACTTGGCAAGAAAAAGTTTAAAGATGATTCCCACAATCTGAAAAGATTGTTAAAACTCTATTAAAAGAAACTCAAGAAATTCTTGAAAAGAAAACTCAAAGAGAATTTATTAACTCAAAAGAATAGTTGAATAATAATGAATTGTTTTCATTGTGTACAATGCAAATGCCTATATATAGGCTAGCTAAATAAATCTAAACAAGAAGTAATTTTAAACTAAACTTTCTTATTAACATAAAACTTCTAAATAATTTAAAATACTTAGTAATTATAAAAAAAATTAGAATAAAATAATATTAAATAATAAGAGCTGATAAATACAATATTAGGCTCATATATAATAAAAGTTAAGCCCAAAACCTGAACCAAATACAATTTAAACTCGAATTAAAAGCCCGAAACTCGTAATTTCCGTCATAATCCCGTCCAAAATTCTACTCGCACAGTCTTCACTAAAACGGTCATAACTTGAGCTCCTGAACTCAAAATCAAGTGATTCAAAGTGCATTTCAAAGCTAAGAGATAGATATTCGAACTTCATGGAGAATCTCACCTAGAAATGTCAGGATTCTATCAAAAAGTCGTTGCAATTCTGCTAATTTCCAAAACTTGAAAATTGGTAGCTTTGGTGAATGTAATTTAATAAATTCCACCCCATCTGTACTTGTATCATTCCCTCTTTCCTCAAAAAGATTTGTCCACGAATCTTGTATTTGATCAAAATACTGATTTGATTTGCTTGGCCTTTCACATTTCTGTTAGGCTTTGAGGTAGTGTGAGCCCATCACATCCATGGGTCTGAAATTGGGCCTTGAGACTCACATCACTAAATTAATTTCTCAATTAAATAATTTTCTCAACCCAATTCTTATTCCATTAAAGTCACGACAACTTTATCGTAAAAGCATCTATGAGGAAATATATGTAATTTTCATATTCAACGGATTCATAATAACTAATTAATTTCATTTCATTTTAAACTTCAATTATTTAATTACAAATAATTAATTAATAATTCGAAAACCTTAAATTAAGTCTCAAGTCATTTCTATAATCAATGAGAAAACGCATTCATTTATGAATACGGCCCATTTCTCTGACTTTATCATTTTCATTCGTTTATGTTCATTTGTTTTTACATACAATTCATTTCTGGTTTCAGCAAATTAAATGAAGAACCAATTAGACACATGTAATTAGGGATCAAATAATTTATAATTAACTTTTAGCTTTTCGCCTATTAATTATAAACTTATTTAGTCACAAAGTCATTCTACTGTAGCATCGTGACTAAGCTCTCTCTAATTACATACTATTATAAAAGCTACTTAATCAGCAGTTGTCTAATAACCTTGTCAAAACTGTGTTACCCTCATAGGATATATTTAATCTCTTTGGAATAAATTCATTCTCCAAATATGATTCTATTTTATCTCATGGTAATCATTATATCTTCCTTCAAGAAAAGTCAGTTATTATAAAATAGTAATCAAGTCATTTATCACAAAGACAAATGACCTATGGCCACGTTTACTTTTAATCTATCATGTAATGCTGAAAAGAGGATATCATTTACTCATTAGTTAGGTTATGAATTCCACTATTGTGAATGATGCTACATACTGTAGCAGTCATATACACAGCACACTAGCTTTTGATTTCTTATCTATTTGAACTCAAGTTTTTATTTACATTAAAATATACGAATCACGCATACATAATCCATCATTCGCTTAGCATTAAGGTATGTCACACTATGAACGCCACAAGTGAATATGTTATTAGGCTAATAAAAAGCCTACATCAGCTTTTCGTCCCTCAGCTAAAAGCAATTAACTAAAGAGTGACTAAAATATTTAATTTCAAAAAATTGAGTAACTAAATAAGAAAAATTAATAATTGGGTGATCAAATTAGTTTATATAACACCCCTAACCCGTATCTGTCGCCAAAACAGGGTTTCGAGCATTACCGAAACTTTCAAAATATTTTCAGATAATTCATGTAAATTACTATTCATTTACCGAAATCATTCATAACGTCCCTTCGTAGGGCTCTTGAGGCTCAAAACATGCATTAGAATCAATTCGGGACCAAATCAGGATCTTTGGGAATTTTTTGCAAAATCTCAAAATTTTTCTCACTAATAAGAGTCACACGCCCGTGTGGTATGGGACACGCCCATGTGGTCAGGCCGTGCAGAGTCACACACCCATGTCCTGAACCCGTGTAACTCTCTGACGTGCAACTCATGAACAAATTGATGCCACACGGCCAAGTCACACGTTCGTGTGCTAGACCGTGTGGTTAATTCAAATTTTCGAAAAATAGGTGCAGGATTCAGATGGCCAAGGGACACACCCGTGTTCTAGGTCGTGTGCCTCATACGGGTGAGACACACGCCCGTGTCTCTGCCCGTATGCTTAATTTTGAGCATTCTGTTTCTCAAAATTTAGGTGCAGGGGACACACGGCCTAACCGCATGCCCATGTTACCAAGCCATGTGTCACACATGGTCTAGACACACGCCCGTGTGACTGCCCGTGTGGACAAAATAAAGCTATTTCTAACTTCATTTCTCACCTAAAATTACACCCAAGACCTACACTTGAAACACACATCCAATACCAACCATTCCAAGCATTTAAATTAAATAAATTCCATCATTCATCAAGGCATACCATTACATGCATGTGTGTTTATAACTTACCTTGATTTAACTTAGTTATTAACAACATTTGATCTCATATACTTAACATATCACATGTAAGTATATCATAATAACCTACTTAACATATGTGTAGCTACCATAGCATGACATTACAAGTATATCAAAACAACCATTTCTAGCCATTCCAATGGCTAGATTACAAATATCATTATCAAGCCACTAATGGTCAAGTTGTCCTATACATGCCATTATACCAAAAGGATTCAACTATATATACCCAAAATAAGCTAGTTGATAGTGTGACGAGGCTCCAACGATCTTCGAACTTTCGCGAGCTTCCGAGCACTATAAAATAGGAAAAATAAAATGGAGTAAGCATTACATGCTTAGTAATTTTGTATAACGGAAAACTAAACTTACCAATCTCGTTTATTAAATCTAAGCATATAATATCATGTTTTCCATCCATTAGCAAAACTTCCTAAACACATGCATTCAATCAAACATGTTAGTCACTAAAATCTCAATATCAATCAAGCAAACATAGATGAGCTCATCATGCAATACTTTTTCAAGTCATTATCATTTCATCTCATTTTCTCATAACATGTCAAAAGTTGTGTCCGTTGAATCATTGAAATTCCGATGAATGCTCAAGTGGTACACTCGAGGTGTACGATTCAATAACCCCGTCAATTCTTTTTCAAAAGTACCCATTAGGGCACTTAATCAAGGAAACACTCTCGAGCCACATATCGTATAATAGGATTACCAGTACAGGCTAACTCCTTTATATATTGTATGCTCAAAAAAGTTCAACTAGGGTTACCAGTCTAGGCTAAACCCTATTTGTTACGTATACTAGAGAGGTGTTATATTAGGATTACCCGTCCGGGCTAAATCCTTTCTATAATGAGGTCAATAGAATTACTCGTCTGAGCTAAATTCCATCTGCAACAAATACAGAACCTCATTCATTTCGAAAAAGCACATATGTTCATTGGAATTCAATATTCAATCGAGACTTAACCCTTTTTCACCATTTTCAAGCATGTATTAAAATTTCTCATATAACATTCAAATAATGTACATCAATATAATTCACATTCCATACAAACACAACATTCAATTAAACATATTTACATACTCGATTAAGTTACACGAACTTAGCTCGACACTTGTTCGCTTATAAAATCTACTAATCCGAAACCTTTTCTTTTCTCGATCTAACCTCGAATTTGAGTTGTCCGGAACTATATAAATAACTTTAATCGTCAATTTCACACATTTCATACTTATTAGGACTCAATCTATGTCCTAGGCAAAATTATCATTTTGCCATTAACTTTTCCATAAATTTCAATTTCGTCCCTAGGCCCGGAAAATGAAACTTGTGCAATTTACTCCCTATTCCAAGCCTAACCAAAATCCCATTACAAAATTTACAACACATGTATTCATAAAAATTCAGCATTTTCGTTCAATTTCACAACTTTGCATTTTAGTCCCTAAATCATGTTTTCATCAAAAATCACATTGTAAAAGTTGTTAATCTATTAACAACCTTTCATTTTCTACCATAAATTTCTAATTTTCAACATATACATCCATGACCCATTTTCCATACTTTGATAACTTTTCAAATTAATCCCCCAAATAGATAGATTAAGTTATCCCGGTTTCAAAAATATCAAAATTACTAAAAACGGGGATAAGGAAATGTGCCCACTTAGGCCTTGAAAGTTTCTTCTCTCTCTCCTAGAGTTTCCATATAATTTTGGGGTTGAAGATGACAAAAATAAGATGATATTTTTTTATCATCTTTTTAATTAATTAATTATTTTAATTTCTAATTTAGTCATTACCCTTTTTCCTAAATTTCCATGGATGATTCAACAAAGATATTTTCCATCTTTTGATTGATGGTATAATTGCCATATAAGGACCTCTAGTTTTGAATTTCATAGCTATTTAATCCTTATAGCTACTAGAATTCTACTTTCGCATTCTATGCTATTTAGTCCTTCTCGTAATTAAACACGAAATCGGTAAAACTTTCTTACCAAATTTTTCACATGATATTTCTAACCTAATACGGACCATTTAATAAAATAAAATAAATTTTATTTTCAAATTGGATTTGTGGTCTCAAAACCATTATTCTAATCTCACTAAAATTGGGATGTTACACTAAGTGCATAATTGGATAGCTATTCTTATACTTTACCCAAATTTTGGTAAAACATAATGAAAATCATATTTTGACTATTGAATGAAAAATTATTATAATTAATAAATTATTTTTAAATTGTTGTCAATACATATATGATGACCAAAGATAAAAATTTTAATGCACATTTTAATTTTTAAAGAATATAGTTGTCCCTGTTTTAGTTCTTAAAATTTTTTTAGTCCATTTCAGTCCTTAATATTATCAAATTACTTTTGCTTAGTCTTTTGGACGTTAAAAAAATCAGTTAGAATATCTAGTCAAATATAAATTGCCATGTGTCATACAATGACATTATCATTGGGGATTAAAAAATCTTTTAAATATGAAAATAATAAAAATTATAGAAAAATTATAGCACATTTTAAAATATTAAAAAGATATTTAAAATTATAAAAAATGTAAAAAAGTAAAAATAATTTAAAAATACAAAAAGTGTACAAATATAAAATTAATTAAAAATATAAAATTTATTTGAATTTTTAATAAATTGTAAAAAAAATTAAAAATGAAAAAAAAAGTATAAAAATTATACTTTGCCTATTTTTCAATGCGGTATGTTTCTTCACTTCTTTGTCTTTGTTTTTCATCAACCCTTTCGTCCATAAGAAGCATTAAATGCCATTGGATCATCAGAGTCTGCTTCTTCGTCAGCATGGTCTCCATTATCGTCACCATAAGCCATTTGAGAATGTTGCATGATATTTCTTCTGGATTAAGTTGTTATCTTGAGACAGATATGTAAACTTTCTCGATGATAATAACTTATGCAAAGAAGTTTTATTGCATATCGTCTTCTCAAAAACTACACAAATTAAAAGATAAAAATTGCACCAAAACTGTCACTTTTTTCACTTAAATAATTAGAAATTTCAAAAATAAAATCAGAAAAGACCTTTAAAATATTTATAGTAATTAAGAAAGATATTATGTTCTCTCTAAAATATGGAATGCTTTGACAGTGATATAGCTTTGTTATTTATAGTGTAGGATTAAAAAATATTATTACTAACTGAGTCCTAACTTGGTTGGTTGTTATTTATACAAGAGAACGTGGAATCGAAAACGAGCGCACTGAAATATATTTATCCTTCTATTGAAGAGCTGAAGAATACTAAGGATAATTTTAAGTATTTTTATAATAAAAAAACCATTCCTAAATATAATGAAATTTAAGGAGCTATATTTAGATTTCAGAGAAGCCATTTCATCACTTATTTGAAAGCTAAACAAACAAAGAGGGTGCTCGCATATTTCTTTAATAATCTTTACTATTCTTTTTACAATTTTTAATAATTTTTCAAATTTTTTTATAATTATTTGGTATTTTTAATATTCTTAAAATTTCTAATAATTTATTATATTTTTTAATTTTATAATATTTTTCGACAATTTTGTTAGAATTTTTTTCAATTGAAGAAATGTTGTGAGAGAGCTTATACTTAAAATTTTGTATTATACGAAATGAAAAAGTAAAAAAAAAAGTCAAAATATTAAACTAAATTCAACATCAATGAGAATTGAAGTCCGGAATCAGACTTAAATAAATAAAAAGAAACTCGATATATATGGGATTTGGAATCAAAAGTTAGACTTATTAGATGAAATTTTGTTTCCTTGTCCCCTCTTTATTCCCAAGAAAAATCGATAATCGGAACTCTATACTATACTCAATTTCCATGACTGTTGAGGTACTAAAAAGATATATTATGAAAAATAATAAAAATAAAATTATTGGATTATCTTAATTGAATTTTCAAAACTTAATCACTAAAATAAGAAAATATTGAGTTTTTTTTTTAAATCATAATGGGATTATATCAAAATTTATATCATAATTTAAACAAAAATATTGGTAAAAGATGAAAATAATATTAATTCATAGAATAGTTTAGCTACATTATCTTAAACAAGCAATGTGTGATTTAATTTTTACTAAATTTTATATAGATACAAATTGTTATCTAAAATGTTTTCTTTTTGTTAACCAAGCCTACTAGATATTTACATGCATGTTGTCATGTAGTATTTTGCATTTGGCTAAATTTAAAAAAAAAATTGCAGAAAACTATACTTGAAGGCTCTAAAAGCAAAGGAACCCAATCTAAAAATGGTACAAAAATTGTACAAATTAAGTTTTTGTCGAGGAATTTCAACAAAAGTTTATGAAATGTCGTTCGTTTACGAAAGTTGACAATCTTGAATATTTAGTAGGAAAAGTTATATCCTTTGTTTTCGGAGACTTGCAGTTCAGTTCCCCATTGCTGCATTCGTTCAGATGCTTGTTCAACCTAAAAAAAAAAAATCTTTTATTATTAGATTTTATAAACTTAGCTCAAAATATCCATTAATGTTTTAGGAGAAGAATGCCCCCACCTCTGTGTTCCAATTAGTTTGATAGATAATGTACAAGAGGATCAATGTTTGCAAGAATGTCCCACAAATCATGCCAACCCAAATTCCCTGCAAAATTAAGCTTGCAATATTATTGTTACTAAATTCCATCATCATGTTCATGTGATCCGTAGATGAGTGGGTTAATTCCATCAAGTATGCTCAAACCATTGCTCACATCCTTAAATTTTATAGTGGTTTACTTGAGTTTCAAAATATTAGAATTGTATCAATCAAGTCATTCTGTTAATCTAACCATCAATTTAGACATTAAACACAAGTTCAAATATGATGCAAAGCATGTTTAAAATGCTTAATTAAAATAAATTATAAACATGTATATATCTTTTGCATGGATAACTTCAATATAATGTAATGAAAAAAATGTTAACAAAATTCAAGAGTCTGTTATTTTTCTTTTAAACATGTCATAGTCAAATTGTTTATGTAAATAGGTTTCATGTTAAACTTGAGTTTACATTTAACACCCAAACTAACAGAAGGATCAATATTTTTAAAATTAGATTAGTGGTCAAAATTGGTTCAATCAATCTGATCAAACCAAAAATAAAAATATATATAAATTATAAACACAAATAAATAACAATAATAACATAAAACATCAATTATACGCTTCAATTTAGGTTAGTGTTTCTCTTTCTTCTTCTTCTTTTTTTCCTTATTTTTTAAGTATTTGGGTGGGTTGGTTCGTTTGGTTTAAGTATTTGGGTTGGGATGTTTGGACTTTTTTTCCAGGTCATTAAATTGAGCTAAAACTATAAAAAAAAAATTTTAATTTGCACTTCAAATTCAACCCTAATTTTGAGCAGTTTGTTCTATTTGGGCTGGTATACAGACCGGTAAACAGACGGTCCAATTCAATTTAGACAACACTGAAAAACCTAATTGATAACATATCAATACTTTAAGTCCTTAATAAGAAGATTTTGAAGCATGGGAAACATAGTGTATGAAAGGTTACCTCGACCCCAAAATGAATGTGATAACCGAGAAAAAATCCTAGTGGGAGGCCAACAATGTAATAGCAGAACAAGTTTATATAAGCTACCAAGGCTTGCCAACCTCCTCCCACAGCAACACCTGCATGTTGCAATGATTATGGCACCAATTATTTGACCTCTCAAATGCTAATTTTCCATTTTTGTGTGTGAAGGGGTAGAATTTGCTTACCTGATATAACTGGCTGCACACTATTTAGCACCATGGTTATGCCAAGAAGATGAGCCAAACTAGCCACCCCTTTTTGCATCTCTACGCTATCTGTAAATATGATAGCAAATTTGTTCCTGGTAGCCATGATTACAAGTGCTGAAAGTAACCCTATCAGAAGAGATTGCACAACAATGACTATCACTGAATATTTGGCTGCCCTTGGATGGCCTGATCCAAGCTCATTAGACACTCTTACACTGCATAAAGAAAAAAACCAAACCAGTTTCAACATCAATAACATAAGAAAATCCTAGTTTTCTTCGGGTATGCATGAAGCCCCCTAACTATTGCCCCAATTTTAAATTGGTTTATAAACTTCGAAAGGCTCTAGTTAAATTTTCACAGTATTGGTATTGCATTAATCAGGTGGTTCTGTCAATCCAACTATCAATTTAGGAATTAAATATTAGTTTGGACATAAGGTAGAATGTATTTAAAACACATGTGTGCCCACCATATGGACAATTTTGAATTTAACCTGTTAAAAAATATAAACAATGTCAATAAAATTTAGGAGGGTTATATCTGTTTTTTTTTTTTTAACACGTCAAATCCAAATTGTCCATATTATAAATTTACATAGGTTTACAATTTGATCAATATGTTTTAAATATGCTTTACATCAAATTTTAGCTGAGATATAACGTGTAAGCAAATAGTTAGAATAATAGAACTTAAATGATATGATACTAATGGGTTTAATTAAAATATTTTGAAGTTTAAGGACTAATTTAAATTCTAAATCATGGTTTGAGGATGATTAGTGAAATTAAACCTTCTTTTTAAGTTTACCTTATAGCTGCATTTAGTCCAATGAATAGCATGCCTTCCCAGCCATTGATGTTCATGCTGAAACATTGAATTGAATAAAAGCTCAATTTACTTTAAAAAAAAAAAAAAACATAAGAATGAAAAGAAAAATTTGAGAGAATTTAGAGTAGAGATGTTTATGGTGGGCAAATTTTGGGTTTATATTTTTTTTATTTTTAATTTAATTTAGACTTAAAATTTTATTAAAATAGAGGGTTAATATATACATACATAGGTATTTGAATTTGACAATTTATATCTATTTGGCTCTTAATTTTTTTTTAATCTAACGAGTATTTAAACATAGAAATTATAAGCTAACTTAATATTTTTTTAAGTACTTAATTAACACCGTTAAAATATACTGACATGGTGCTAACGTGGCATTGGCAACTAATATCATGGTGACATGTGATAATCTCACCATGCTATTGGTTGCCAGTGCTACATCAGCGTATTGTAACGGTGTTAGTCAGGTATCTAAAAGAATATTAAATTGACTCACAATTTTTAATTTTAAGTATAATTAAGTCCAAAAAAAATTTTAAATTCCAAATAGATATAAATTGTTAAGTTCAAGTAAATCCGTGCATATTAACCTTAAAATCGGTTTTGATTTAACTTTGGCTCGACCTTGAACATACCATATTGAAAGGGACCCAACTGCAATGACTGGATCTTCAAGGTGACCAGTAAGAACAATTATCATCATGAAGTACCAAATCTCTAAACAAAGCATCACCGCCGAAGCTATAGAAAGCTTAGCAAAACTCCAGAGATCCTTAAAAGCTAACCACGACAACCCGGTCCAGCCATCCTTGCACCAACCCACCACATATATAAGCTGAGCCAAAGCAACCAACCAAGCTGATATATCATAAGCCACTGCAGCACCGGTGGTACCCCATTTGAAGACGTTAACAAAGAGGAAAATGATTAGGATGTGTCCGACGAAGGCGGCGAAGCCTATCCAGGCTAAGACCCCGACTTTGCTTTGTGCTTGTAAGAACTTTTGGGTGGGGAAATTGATGGCTAATGAGAACATTTGGGGCATGACTTGCATGGTGAATTCTCCGGCGAGGTCGGCAATGCCGGGTTCTTGACCGAGGAGTTTTAGTAGTGGGGTGGCGTATAAGTAGAGAGGCAACAAGGCGAAACAGGCGGCGAATAAGATTATCCAGGATCGTTGCATGTATATGCCGAGTAAATCTATTTGTCCAGCACCGAATGCTTGCCCACATAGGGTCTCGAGTGCACTCGCCATTCCTAACTGCAGTTTATAAAAATAGTCACGAAATATATTTAAAAAATAAAATATGATAGTTTTTTTTCGTGGGTGAATTTCACCGTACAATCTTCAATAATAGTTTAGGTTATTCTGATCAAATCTTTGAAACACTAATATTATAACAATTGGATCCTTTTATTAACATAAGTAATAAGTTGAACACTAAATATCAGCTCAAATATTACGTGGTGCAAACTTAAATCACGTTAATCAAATAGTAAACACATTGATACCTATTGTATGTAAATTCAAGGGGACACATAGTGACATTGCCCCTCCAAAATTGGTAAAACAGTGACAAATTATAAAAATACAAGTAATATAATGATGAAATTATCTTTTGACCCCTTAAATTATTTTCCTACCTTTGCCCTTATCTATATAGACAATTTAGATCCGATATGTTAAAAAAATAACTTTGCTAAATTTTATTGACACATAAAATTGTTTTTTTAAAAAGTGAAATCCAAATTGTTCATGCAATAAGTATACTTGTGTTTACAATTTGATTCTCATGCTTTTAATGTGCTTCATATCATATCTAAACTGCTATTTAACACCTAAATTAATAACTAAGTTGATTGAAGGATTTGATTGATATAATATTGATACTTTAAGCAAGGCAAAGCGTGCAAGACTAGCCCCCTTGATTAAATAAAAAATGACATTTTTGGTCCTCCTAGAAATTAATATTTCAATTTAAGCCTTTTTAACATAAATTTTTAGAGGTAACCCCCAAAATTTTATAATAATTTTATCTTGGCTCTACTAACACAAAATTTTGGCTTTGTCCCTGAGCACTATCAATTTAGAATTTGAACGATAATGCGGGAATTTTGTTGCAATTAACCCCGTTTTCATTGAATTGCAATTAAGGAAAAGAAACAACACATAAACGTAAGAGAAGCTAACCAAGAAACCAAATGAAAAATTCGCGACGACCGACAAAGCAATGGCGACAGCCGATAACTCGATATCGCCGATATGACCCGCGAAAATGTTGGTGAAGGAGTTGATCCCATAATTGCACCAAATATTGAACGCAATAGGAGTTGCAATAGACCATATCTTAGAAGACTCCACAAACAATATGTTCCTAACATCCGCAAAGCTTTGTACCTGAGGATAATCCCCTCCCTCGATGATTAAACTCGACGGTGCCGGATGTAGCTCGGCAACTTCAAAAAGGGGTACCGTCGACGATGGCGTAGCATGCAGTTGGTCCTCCATAACAGAAGATGGACTAATTATTGTCCCTTCTGCTGCATTTTGCAGCTCGTACTCTTTAGTATTCGCAATTTTGGCACAATTATAGTGAACCCTTTTGATTAAATTTTCTGGGTTTTTTCTTTTATAAAATTTGATTGTATGGATTCAAGGGAGTCAATGTGAAGAAAAATTCAATCTTTGTTCTTTTTTTCTTAATTTTTGTTTTATACATTTGCTTTGTTTTGGTGGAAGTTTAGGAAAGGGTTTTAGCAAGTGGTGGGTTATGGCTATAAATTAGGGTGACCATGGAAACAAATCAGCATCAAACATGAGGGACGGGATTTGAGTTGACTCGGTCTTTTTAGCTTCTTAGGACAAAGCTTGTTCAATGTTTTTCAATTTGGTCTGTTTGTTCGTTAACATAGTTATTTTCTGTTGGTGGGGGTCCACGATCGTCCGTTGCGCAATCCATGGAATAATGTTGTACACCATATACTTCACATGGTGGCGTATAGGGATGGATTCCCAGTGGTTAAATTATAATGGTTTAAATGTAATTTGGTATCCGAGTTTAGTTTTAATTATTAATTTAGTACTTAAATTAAACGAATTAATAAATGTTTGACTTGTGTATTTTAGTAATTATAGGTACTTAATTGAGATTAAAAAAAATTTAAATACCAAATTAAACATTGAAATTAAATTCAGATACTTAACGGGGACAAAAAAAAATATAAGTATTAAATTAAACATCAAAGTTAAACTTAGTATATATTATAATTTTGGACTATCTATATGCTCAAAGTTGGATTTAGTTTTTATAGTAATTTGGGCATAATACCATACTTGGCCCTCAATGTGTACATCATTTATCAATTCGATCCTTATTCTTTTTTTTAGTAAAATTTGACCATTAGCCTTTGAAAAATAGTCAAATTGTCTCTTTACTTAAAATGTTGGCGTTGCAACCCACATATATTTTATATTGACATGACAGTATTTGTCTTATATATCATGTCAACAAATACTTTAATTTATATAAAAATATTACAAATAAATAAATATAAAAAATTCTTAAAAATTAAAAAAAAAATGAACTACATATGAATTTTCATGTAGGCTGCCATGTTTAAAAATTTAACGTTTTAATAAATATTTCTATTAAAAATAATAATTTAACTCTTTTTGAAAGGTTGATGTCCAAGTTCGACTCTTTTTAAAAGGTAAAAGGTCAAATTTAACTCAAAAAAAAAAAGAGAGAGACAAGCTGACAAAGATGTAAATATTGAAGACTAAATTTGAAATTATCTTTAATTTGACATAATTTGATCATTTTATCTTTATAATATCATTAATTAATTTAAATAGATAACACTGTAACTATTCCAATTAAAATATAAAATACAAAATACGGTTTTGTATTTTTTTTAAATCTATATTAGCATAAGTTAGAACAATATTTTAAGAAGATCCATATAAATATTTTAATCAAAATAATTGTATTAGCTATTTGGGTTAACAGTGTTAGCATACCTAGCCTAGGTCGAGTTCATAACATATCATCAATACTCTATGATTGTAAGCTTTTCTTTAAATTTCAATATTCAAATTTTATTTAATTCTGCTTATATTTGTTGTACTTTACCTGACCTGATTGGCGGACCTGAATAAAAAGATATTACGAAAAACTTAATAATTGATAGATATTTTACTAAATAAAAACTTACTAAATTAAATAACATATAATCAAACATATTAAAATTTTGAACACTATAAGGACCTAATTATGAAATTCAGGCATGTAATAGGATCGAATTATAAAATCTTAAGGTTTATAGGTCAATAATGAAAATTCATAGTTGGTATCGATACTAAATCGATACCTTTTTGAAAATCAATACCAAAATTCATTATTGTTTTCTTTGCAAAACAAGGGTGTCGATAAATATTTTTTGGTGTCGATATTTTATGCAAAAGTATCGATACTCAAATAAAAATCGATACTATTTTGGCATCTTAATTGTTTTAAAATTGTTCATATTGTCATGTATCAATACCAACTGCCAAAATATCAATACCTAAATTCAAAATGGTAAAATCTCATCTTTAGAAAGTTTATTTCTTACCAAATTCACCTATCAAGTGAGAAACAATAATATCTTCCAATCAAACCCTTAAATGTCAACCCAATATACCTCAAATGACACCTCAATAATCAAGCTAATCATGAACAGAATCAACATTTCATATTTGATTTTCATCTTATCTAAATAGCCTAGATACAAAAGGCTACCTAAACATTCAAATAGATCATAAACATAAATATATTCTTTCCTAAATTCATACTAAGATACCAACTAAGTACATCATAAAATGCAACTAAGCTCAACCATCAAACAAGCATAATGTCTAACATATACCATCCCATTCATGAAAGCATTAAGCAATTAACTAAGGAACTATTATACTAACCACAATTTGACCATTTCTTTTATAATTATACATATTCACATAGCACTCAAAATATCATCATGCTACAAAATAATTATATCAACTAAAGATTCCCTAGGTACATGCCAAGAACAAAATAGAAACATCACCAAAACTTGAGACTAGGATCGTTGTTGAATGCTGAGTCGATATTAAAAGTACTAGGTATCTAACCTGTGCATAAGAAAAACAAACGTACGCTAAGTATAACTCAATGGTAAATCCTATAAGTCCGAATAATTAAACATAATATAAAACATTTAATTATATGACTAAAAAGAAATTGCAATGAGAGTAATTCAAATAGATATATATATTTTCCATTCATCTTTTGTAACTTCTACATTCAATTCAATCATAAGCACTTCATTATACTTTTATTTTTATACATTCATTGTAAAAAGAATATTTAAAATCTCACACCATAATTTCAAATTTCCATTGTCATTTTTAATTTTATCTCTTTCTTTTATTTTTCTTATTAACATGACTTGGACTCGTATATACAAATCCAACCAACACACTAAATTTTGACACCCAGTGCATATTATACAATTTTTTTAGTTTGAAAGAATAACCCAACTCTTGGATGAGTCCTGTCCTAAGGATTTTTGGAAGCTTTTAAATCAAAGGCTTAAAAGTGTAGGGTTAGCTAGAACTCTTCATAGGTTAAGTTACTCGTTTAAACTCAAAAGTTCACTTGAAATTTAAAAGAGTTTAAGCAAAAAAAATTAGACTTGTTTAAAATATGGGTCAAGCTTAGGCTAGAATATCAAAGGCTTGAGTCCAACCCACTTTTTTAAGTTTGTAATTTTTTATATAATATTATATTATTTTTATATATTATGTAATTTATAACACATAAAAATTAAAGTTATAATACTACTATAATGTAAATATTAAAAAAAAAGTTAAGATAACTACATATAAAATTTTAGTAAATTAAATAGGCTTAATGACAAATTTGGCCACTAACATTTACATGTTTTGTCAAAATGGCCCTAATTGTATTTTTGACCATTTTTTAACCATCAACCTTTGTTTTTTTTTTTTTTCTAATTGCAATTTCTAAAATATTTGATGAAAGTACTACTAAAAAAAATTAAGGGGGATGATATGGAATATTTTTAATGAGATGTAATTTATTACTTAGTTAACCCAATAAAATAATTATGTTTATTTTGATTACGTTTATTTTCTTTAAATTAAGAGTTACATGTAATCATTTTATTGGGTTATTTAAGTAATAAATTACATCTCATTAAAAATATTCCACGTATAAAATTCCACATCATCCCATTGATTTTTTTAACCGTATTTTCATCAAATTTGTTAAAAAAAAAGCAATTTGAAAAAAATAACAAAGGCAAAGCTAATGGCTAAAAGAGGCTAAAAAATACAACTAGGGTCATTTTGACACAACATGTAAACATTAGTGGCCAAATTTGTCATTAAACCAATTAAAAATAATATAAATATTATTTTTTAAAAACAATATAGGCGAACCTAACATGGACTTAGACAAAATTTTAGAACTATATTTCAACCTAACCGAGCTTGAAGAAACATAAAATATGTGAAAATCATATTTAAACTTGACCCGACCAATTAACACTAGCGGTAATTAGTATTTGGGGTCGAAATTTTGAAGCTGCCACCATGGGAAACGGAGCTCAATATCCGACTATATTCCAAAATGGTCAAGATTTTAGGTCCCCACAGATCAACCGTGAACGCCTAAAGTTTTTGTCTTAGGTAAGAATCACTAAAAAGTCTACTATAAATTGTCAAAAAAAAGAAGATAATGACTCTTTTAGAATCCAATGACATTACACTACATTGGTAAAGCAAAAGCAAAAAGGGGGTGATGCAATGCAAGTGTTGGCAATGATGATGGTGGTGTCATTTGCACATTATTTTGATGTCAAAGTTGTAATCATATGCCTATGTCCCCAAAGTTGAAATTAGTGATTCACTGAACAAAAATTTGGGAATTTTAATGTTGTTGAAGCCCATACATGAGTTACTAGTATGGAACTACATTTATCATTCGATTAGACTGCTGAATTTTGGTTCCAACGGGGAAGAGAGGTTACTAAGAGATGATCGTGAACCAGCACTTGAAAACCCAACGTTGTAGTCGGAGCATCCATCAACTTTTGACATGCCGGAATTTGTTCCAATTCCGTGATAAGATTCGCCTGCAACTATTGCTTGTATTAGTTTTGGTGGTGGAGGGATGCTCACTTCCACCACTCCTTCTAACATCTTTACTACCATGCCCATTGTAGGCCTCATTTCCTCATCATCTTGTATACACCATATTGCTACCAATGCAAGACGGTTGGCCTCCTCTAAATTGTATGCAACACCGAGTCTACTATCCACGATTGCGGCTACGTTGCCCTCGATTATTCGACGTGCGGCCCATGGAGGGAAAAACCATTTCTCTCCATCCCTTCCTTCATTGAATGCATTGCCATTTCCTGCAGATTGTGGTGCTTGCACATTTCTACGGCCGCCGATTATTTCCAACAATGTCATCCCATAGCTATAAACATCAGCCTTTGGTGTAATAGCCATACCAGATATCCATTCCGGAGCAACATAGCCCCAAGTACCCCTCATTGTAGCTAATACCCTACTAAAATCCCTTCCAACAAGCTTTGCTAATCCGAAATCCGATACTTTCGCAATGTAATCACTATCCAAGAGAATGTTTTCGGGTTTGATATCGCAATGAATGATGCAATCCCTGCATTCCTCATGCAAATATGCTATGCCCTTTGCAGTGCCAACCGCCACCCGAAACCTCACATCCCAACACAAATTAGGACTATCCGAGATTAAAAATGCACTTAGAGGACCATTAGGCATGTAATCATAAACCAACAATCTATGAGAATTCTCGGAACAAAACCCTCTGAGTCTCACAAGATTAACATGTTGAATGTTGCCTATAGTGCACACCTCGGCCCGAAATTCTTTCTCACCACTCCCCGGCCTTTCAAGGCGTTTAACAGCAACAAGAGTCGAATCCGATAACTCGCCTCGAAAGACCACCCCGAATCCACCATGACCTAGTTTCTCTGAGAACCCTCGAGTCACACCATTGAGTTCTTTATAAGTGAATACCTTGAGATTCAACCCGTGGCAAACACCATCGTCATCGTATCTATCTTTCCTCTTGTAATCTATTATCTTTTTAAAAACCAACAAAATCATTCCCATGAACCCTAAAGCAACAATGGACCCAACAATGCTACCAACGAAAACCATAGTTCTATGCGCATTTTTCTTGATAATTCCTCTCGGAACCCTAATGTAAAACACATCCTTTTTTGAACCATTAGAGCTTGAATTTCTCAAATTCAACAAAGACCCATAAACATTCTTACATGTATTAGACCCCTCGTTATGATACAATCCGATACAAGAACAATTACTTAAACAAGACTTTTCACAAATACTCCTAGTACCTTGAAACGACACCGTTTTCCCCCCATCAAACCTCACATCACCTATTTCATTAAACCCATCATTATCAGCACAAAGACCACCACTTTCTCGCCGGCAGCCACCGGCAAAATCCCCATATCCCCACTCTTTCTCATTAAAAGGCCTAAATCCATTAACACAAGCACAAGGTTTTAACGTTGTACTTACAAGACAAGACCCGAAATCGCCGCACAAACCGTAGACTCCACACTTATCCTCCGGCACCGACCAAAACATGTTCCAACTCTCTGTCTCCGCCGACCATGTGTATTGTTTCAGCTGCCCGTTGACATCAACCTGGAACCTCGTCAAAGGCGGTTCAACACTGCCGTCTAACGATCTTTCCGTGTACCCAAACGACGCCGTCGGCAAGTAAGGGTCGGAGAAACGGAAGTTGTAAATGTACGGGATTGTCATTTGCGGGACATCGACGAAAGCTTTTCCGGTCCAGTTTCCTGTAGACCAATACACATTGATCGAATTATGAACGAGCTCGAACTCGTTGAACAATTGAGGATTTAGCCTCAAAGAGAAAAGCCCCGGTGATGGGTCGAACGAGCTCTTCCATGAAGTTAAAGCTTGCTGGGCGGTTAAATTCATGTCCGGCAACCACGTATCCGTCGGAAAATCAAAGCTTTGCCATACTTTTAACCCATTTGAAGAATACAAAACGAGATTCCCAGTCTCTAAAAAAACAAACCTTTTCGCTTTTTCAACGTTGTCGCTCTGCCAAACGACGGAATCCGGCGATTCCTTCACCACCAACCGCCCCGTTCCGGTGATTTCTAGTGAAGATCCGGCAATATTTTTTATGGGTTTTTCACGATTCGCAACCCAAACCCGGGTTTGAGTCGGGATCGAAGAGTACCAAATTCCTAAATACCAATCGGATTCACCATTTATGGTGAAAAAACCCAGTTCGAAAGTGCGGTTAACGCTAAGAATAGTAGCGTTTCCTTTGAGAATCACAACAGTGGACTCCATTTTTGTAGCTTGGGAACTGGTTTTCAATGTTTCTTCATGTGAAAAGGGGGGTTTTGAAGAAGGGTCATTTAGTGAAGAATTAGTGACAAAGATTGCATTTTGGGTGTGAAATGAAAGGAGTAAAAGGAAGAAAATGAAGGAAAGAGAAGACATGAAACAAAGGTTTGAGAGCTTATAGTGTTTGGTCTGAAATTAAAGGATAAGAGTTGGTTCTTGTAACAAAGGTTGTAGTTAGGAATTAGTAAAGCAGAGCATTAAGTTGGAGTCGAATGCGAGAAAGAGACAAGAAAATGAGACAAGACAACGGTGGATTATTTTCTGGCTTAAACTGTAAATTTAGCTTAGTAAATTCTACAGTTTGGGTCATTCAACTTTCATAAGTTTTCATTTCAATACTAAAAGTAAAAAATAAAAAAAAAAATGTTACTGATAATTTGAGACCAGGTATTACGCAATGTTTTTGTACATTCATTTTATTAATTTTTTTAAAATTAAATTTTTACGAAAAGTTGAGTTATTCAATTTTGGAGATAGAATTTAAGTTTTTTTTTTCCGTAACTCAATTCTGTAAAAACTTAAACTTTTGCTGTAAAACTCATGCTTTCCTCTTTTTACCCAAAAAAATAAAATAAATAAAAAGATAAAATGATTTTAAACCTCAAAATTTTATTAGGAAAAAACTTAAATTAATTCTAAAAATGAAAATATAAGATGATTTGTTAAACCTAAAATTTTCTCTATAAAATCCAGGCCTTTTCCCTTTATCCAAAAAAAAAAAACTAAAATTAATTAACTAAAATGAGCATACATTGCCTAGCCCCATGGGTAACCAAAATAAAACCAGTTCGCAATGGTGGTGCCCCTTTTATGCATTTTTTTTACTTTTTGTATTCAAAATAAAAATTTATGAAATTTGGGTATTATACTATTATTTTGATTTAAGTATTTAAAACATTTTTACATTAAAAATAATATCTAAATTATCATTTTATTTAAAAGTCTATGAAATTTATAACGTGTGATATTTTTATAAGCTTGTACGTGAAAGATAGACAAAATTAATAATTTCAACAAATAAAAAGTTTTAAATAACTAAATGAAAAAAAGGTAATATAATTTTACGGTGAATTTTACATCTAAGGTTTTTTTTTAAACAAAAAAATCTGAATAATGACTAAAAGCTGCCTATAGTGGACCAACACTACACAACCAATGAAAAAGATGGAACTTTTTGGAAATATAAGCATTAGCTGGACCAGTCTACTCTAATATGAACTCAATTCAATTGAAGGACCCAATTTGAAATTTGAAATTTTCAAATAATTTGAAATTATTCAAAAATTTTGGAGTAAATTGTATCAAAGGTTACAAAATTATTAATAAGTTTATGTTTTAAGCATTTAATTTTAAAAAGTTATAAAATGATCATTTTCAAAGTTTTTATAAAAATTATTGGGGTTAGAGAACTTCAAGAGATGATTTGACGATCAATAAAGCAGATCAATATGGATTGATGAATAAAAAATATATCTTAGATTCAAGTCTATAAGATGGTTAATGTTAAAGATTGAAAAAGAAAATTGTTTAAATTTTGATTCATAAATTCATAATATTTAAAGTCGTTTTATAAAAAAATTAAATTGTAAAAAAAAAAGATTAATTCAGATAATACAAACATAGAAATCAAAAGCTATAACTTTTAAAAAAAATTAAAAAAAAAAGTGAATTATTCTATAAACAAACTTGATTTAATTTCTCTTGTAAAAATATTGTTCATCCTTTGTTGTTGTGTTTTACAATTTCTTTTAATTTTTTAAGTCTAATTTTAAAAATAATAAAATAAGAAAATTGATTTAATTTCAAAATATACAATCATCAGTCACCAAATTCAAGACATAATTTCCATAAAGTTGAAAAAAACACCCACCTACTTTGAATTTTTTTTATAATTAGTTTTCTCAAGTGGTTGCAAAAATGGTCTTTCTATTTGCTAAAAATATTTTTTTTCAAGTTTTGGGGACCATGGAGGTTCTAGAATCCTTAACTAGCCATCTCTTTATTATATTTTAAATAATTGTGCTAATTTTTGACAATTTTTTAAATATATAAGAAATTTTATAAATTTAAGGTCTGATATCAGTAAAAGAATCACGAGAGCCTTTGTACTAGAAATTAGATTGTATCTCATCTTTTCTATTCAAAAAATGGATAAATTAATCCACATACATTATATCAAAAGCAAACTGATCATTTTGTTAAAAATTCCATTCATCTTTATTGTTAAAAACTGCTCATTGTGCATTAGCATAAGGTACACTTGGCATGCCATGTGTAATTATCTAGTTATTTTGTTAGTCATGTCAGTTTTTAACCATAGAAATAGATGAAACTTTTAAGAGAAATAATCAGTTTGTTCTTTGATTTAATGTGCAGGGACTAACTTTAAAATAAAGCAAAATGCAATCTAACTCTCACTATAGGAGCCTCTATGATACTTTTACCTCATATCCACTCAAATTTGAGTAACATAACTAGTTTTGTTAGTAACTTTATATTGAAAAAATTGTTAAAAGATTCCAGATGCAATTTGATTGCGTAATGAAAAAAGATTAAAAATTTCCAAAGGAGACTAAAAAGTGTTTACAAGTTGAGGTTCCCCATCTCCGTCACTACAAAATAGGGTGAGTTTCTCATAAACCTATTCCTCAAAATTTTTAATGAAAATTCAATCTATCACATTTCAAAACTCGATTTTCAAAATTAAAAACTCATTCTTAATAAATCAGGACAGATCAGAACCTATCGAATTCGAGTCTACCTATTTTCATTTTCATTGTGATCCTAAAATATGTTAAATCATCAACTTAATTGTAACTTACTCTAAGACCTTAACCTAAAGTTGGGTTAATTTACTAAAAAGCAATCTTAACAACCACACAATATTTTTTTAATAACTAAAACAAGAAACATCATCACCTTTTTCTCTTCTTTAAGGAAGATGACAATACCTGTTATGATACAATTTTACAAAAAAAAAAAAAAAGAAGAATGAAATTTAACCACTAATTTTACAATGTGGAAATAATTATCCTATATAACAAAAAAAATCCAACCAAAACATGATTTGTAACATTCAAATTGTAAGAACCATAAATGGAGAAGCTTTTTATCCCTTTTTTGCTTTTTAGTTATGCACCAAATGCGCTAAGGTTGATTATGAGTTTGGTTAAATTTCAATTTATATTTATAAATAGATTATTCAAAATTTTATATTATATTATTAAATATTAGCTTTTATATGACATAGACTACCGATATATAAATATAAAATGTAGTTTTTTTCCTTAAAATATCATTTTTTAACTCATTTGATTTAATAATTGAAAGTAATTGTTAAATTGAATTATATGACTTTTTGTATTAATAAAATCTCACATAACCAATAACATAATCACGGAAAGGTCAAATATACAAATAAAAATATTGAGCACGGGAAATCTTTAAAAAAATATTTAGCTGCTTAATTTTTTAAAATTAAATTTTAGTTTTAACTTTCGAGTTGATTGTTGGTTCACTTTATTTATTTTATTTGACTGTAATCTTTTATTTATATTTTAACTTTAATTTCAATCCATTCTATTTTCTTTGAAAACTTTGGTGGTTATTATTTTAATCAACACTATCGAAGTTTTGTTTTTATTCAACTTATTTTCTCTTAAAACTGTCATGGTTATTATTTACTTTATTTTCTCAAAATTAGTAATACTTTTACTTTTAATTTATAATTTATAATTATGTTCTAGCATATATATATATATATGAAATTTGTCAAGGTAAGGAGTTGCCAGATCTATTAAAAATTATTCTCAAAAAATCTTCTCATATAGTATCTTATTTATTGTTTTTTTGTACTATGTGTCATGTCTTTGTATTTTTATTTTCATGGTTTCTATTAATAAAAATATTTTATTCAAAAATTTTTTGAATGTGACGTTGTAAGTAGGGGTGTCCAAACTTCGGTTAAAATCAAATTAATCGATTGAACCAATCTAATTCGGTTAATCGAATGGTGGCCAAACTTTGTTCAATTGGAGGTCGGTTAATGGTTTTTTAGAATTTCAATTATCGGTTAATTCGGTTTAAAATCGAATAATTATGTAGTGTTTTAAGACAAAATTTCGATTAATTCGATTAACTTTCAAGACAAAAATATATATTTCGGTTAATTTTAATGTTTTTTATATATTTTAAAAAATAAAAACATATAAATTTCGATTAATTTAACCCGAATTAACAGAATAATCAATAATGTATAAATAAAATAAAGAAAATAAAATGCGAGCAAAATTATAGGTATAAAAAGAGTAAGAAAAAATAAAATGGTGGATTTTATTGAATTCTTAAGAACCCAAAAATCATATTTTTGACCTAAAATTTATCTAATTCTTTTCGAATATATAAAATTTAAGCCTAAAAAAGGGATAATCTTTTGATCCGTGTACATTTATAATGTACAATTTTTTCACTAAACTAAATGGATAACACAAAAATTTACAACCCGGCAACGGAACCGTACTCACTGTAAAAATCGACGATTCCAGAAGCTGCCCAGAGCCGTTGGTTAAACTCAGCTTGCATCTCATCAGATACAAACGACGTCCTACAAAGCGGACACGTCACCTGATCGTGATCCATCCAGCGGTCCAAACACGTTCTATGAAAAACATGCTTACAATTCTTCAACCACCTGATCTCTTCCTTCCCTTCGAACTCGCACAAGCAAACGGCGCAACTCTCAGGCGGATCACCACCACCGACCACCGCGAGTTCCTCGAACTTCACGACGGGTAGGATTTCACGGATCAAGAGAGCGGATACCGGCGGTTTCAAAGGCGTGGTTCGGGTCGGGTTTTCCGGCCAAACGGTGTCGGTTTCGAGGAAATCGGAGAGTCCGAGGTAATTAAAAAGTGAGAGGATTAGGTTTCCGATGAAACCCAAAAACGATAGCGTGTGAACGAAGAATTTGGGTAGGAAAACGTCTGTGTAAACCACAGGGAATCCCATTGATGAACAAAAAAAAATGATAACAGAAAATTAAAAAATAAAAACAGAATAAATTATAGAGAGAGCTTTTGATTTGGGTATATATAGAGAGAAAAAGAGGAAAAACGAGTGAAGGAGAGAGATAAAAGAAAAGGAAGCTTCTGCTTTTTTTCGGTACTAAATTCTAACTGATCGAGTCACCGGCTGTGACGTGGGTGGGGAATTTTTGGTGGCGCAATGAAAGGTCTAAATATGAGTTTGGTCCCTTTACTTTGTTGAAATTTGGTGAAAGTACCTAGGGAATCCCCGTATTAAATTAGTTCCTGTATTATTAAATACATCAATTTAGTCCATATATTATTAAAAAGAATTGGATAAAGCCAAATTGGAATAGAGTTACTGTTTGACGAAGATAATATTTTTAAAATTCTTTTTTTATGATTTTGTAAATGAAATTTTTTGTTTTGGAATTGAACCGCAATTGAAAAAATAATTAAAGATATTTTTTATACAACGAATGTTAAATTTGTTACAATTTGAACTTATTCAATTTTTTTAATAGTATAAGGACTAAATTAATCCATTTAATAATAAAAAGAATAACTTGATACAGTTCATATAATATAGGGATCTTCAAGTACTTTAACCATTAAAATTTCGAATTTAATTTTTTTCATTTTAATTTTGGATTAATTAGTTTTTTTTATAACGTTAGTGCAAATATAATATAAGCACAAATATGATGTAATTATACACATGTCTGAACAACTATGAAACCAATAAATGGTACAAATGGCTAAAGAACTAAAATAAACTTACACATGGCGAATACTAATGGTGAAATTGGAGATTAATTTATTGCATTTATAATATAATATAACTTCAATTTAAACAAATTATTCCATATAAGCATGATGACTTGGCATGCATTTAAAAAAAAAGAGAGAGATAAAGGTTTCCCATCTATCATTATTAACTAAAGAAGTTAATGGTGTTAATTATTTGTATCTATTATCCAATACTATAAGAATAGAAGATATCAAATTAAAATAAAAGGACCAAAATTCAAATTTTAACAAAGTAGAGGGTCCAAACCAATAAATAAACCTACAGTGGGACAAGGAGTAAACTAAGGCTGCCCCTTATAAAGTAAGAATATGTAAGAAAAATGGCACACGTGTCACGTGGCGTAAATGGAAGGGGTGAGGAAGTGAGTGAAACGCGGGATGCGCCTAATCCATCAATAAATAATTAATAATAATTTAATAATTATTTTATAAATATTTCAATAACTACGGGTATTATATTTTAAAAACTAGAATATAAGTTCGAACTTTAAAGTTAACAACACTAAAAAACATTCATTGTAAAGGAAGTTGTACTTTGATAGAACGCTTGGTTTGATGTTAATTAAATTTTGATTCCAATTTTTTTTATTTTACCACGAGTTTGGTTGATAATATAATAAATGGTTAATATATTATTTGATATTCGTATTTAGTTTCAATGTTTAATTTAATATATGAGTATTTTATTTTAATTTAATACTTAAATTTAGTTTTAGTGTTTAATTGGCACTTAAACTAAATGACAGTACGTAGTCTAATAAATATTCGACATTTATGTTCTAGTAGAAAAAAATATATAACTACTTAATTGGGACAAAAAAAATTCAGTAACCAAATTAAACATTCAAGTCAAATATAAGTGCCAAATAGTAAATCAACTTTATAATAAATATTTTTATTTTAATTATTATAAATTATATCTGTTATTTTTGACACAATATCTAAAATTACCTATAATTTCTCCCCAAATTATAAATAGAAGAATTCAAACTCACGTCCTACTGCATTGGACTTAACGACAATATAGCATATTTTTAATGGATTATTATTAAATAATAGAATACTAGATGATGGACCATCTTGCATTTTATACAAACTTTCAATTTTGCAATGATTTATTATTTTAATGCCTAAAGTATGGACATACAATTTTTAAAAAATAATATTAAAATTTAGAAGGACCACAATTATTAATAAGAAAAAATTAGAGTCTAGATTTGAGGTTTTTGTGAATAATAATTAATTAATAAATTCAAAGGTTCCCAGAAAACAAGGATTTAAAGCTGCAAAATCAGACCTTTTTTTTATCATGTTTCGAAACTGTCCATCCTATCACTAATGATTGTCTGCAGGCCTCCACTTTTTAATAATTGGTTAAAATATGTTGTTAGTCCTTGTACTTCTATAGATTTTGAATTTTAGTTTTTATGCTTTAAAAGTTAACAGTTCAATCCTTTTACCTTTTCAATTTATAAATCCTAGTCCAATCATTATTTTCATTGAACGGTTTTTGTTAAAATTTGTCAACATAGTATGTTTATATTGTTTAAAATATATCATAAGTCATTGTACTCTTTATAAATTTATATTTTAGTCTTTATGCTTTTATTTTTAAGTCTATCCACTTTTTAGATTTCAAAATTCATCTTTATATAACTATAGGTGTTTTTTTATCATTTTACGATTTAAGAACCCTAAAGTTTAGGTTCTTGATATTTTATCATTTTAGTCCCTAATATTTTCTTGAAAACCCTAAAGTTCAGGTTCTAATCTGTGAATTATTGCCAAATTTACAGGCTAACTTGAAAAAAAAAAAAGTTCAAGCCCTAATGTGGAACAATTGCCTAATTCATACCCCAATATAGAAACAACTATCAAGGTCATGGACCAACTTGGACGAAAAAAATTTCGATTCAATATAAAAATTATTGTTAAGTTCGAGCCCCAAATAACAATTTAATCTTTTTTTTTTTTTAAGGAAGAAAAAATCGTGAATAACACCAACCCTATCCAACCAACAAGGAGTCATAGGTGGGTTATGAACTTAGGATAACGCCCAATTGAAAGTAAATAAATGAAAAGTGGTGCAAAGTACTAACAACATGTTTGGTTGGGGGAATGTATTCCGCCCTTATTCATTGAATGGTAAGCTATTCATTTATTTTGTTGAACGTAATACTCATCCAATGGAATGATTATTACTTCTTTGTTACTTCTCTTCTCGTAATAGCTATTCCTTAGTATCACCAAAGAATGACTATTCCATGCAACATTGAATAATAAAATAATAATAATTTCCAAGTTAGCCCTTTATAAAAATAAAATATTTAAAATATTATTAAATTATATATTTTTATTTTTATTAAAATATATTTAATAATAATTATATTAAAATATAATTAAATTATTTTTTATTTAATTATTTTCCTATTAAAATTTAATAATAATAACAATAATCACCTACCTAAAAAAATTCTGCTAAGGGTACTGATATGATCATTTCAATTTTTTTTTCATATGCTATTACAACATTATTTCATTCAACTAAATACAAAAATACTGTTACAGCTCTATCCCATTCCATTCAACTAAAAAATTAAATTACTTATTACAATTTTATTCCAAACTAAACGTAGTGTAAGAGTCTAAAGTAAACCTGATATAATTATTATGGTTTAAAAGCTTAAAGCAAATATGTCAATGGACTGAAAACCTCCAAATGTGTTTGACATTGGCTCATCTTTTACTATCTCTGTCCTGCTTGTTTGCCCATGGGAGTCAATTGTAACTTGTAGTCCTTGTCTTATCTTTATTTTATGTGGCTTTTCATTTGTTTTTTATTTTTATTTTTGAGTAATATTATTTTTTATTTTGAACTTTTCAACTAGATTCATTTTAAAATTTATATTATCTTTTTATTTATTTTGGTACTTGAACATAGCAACTAAATCAATTATTATTCTTACATTTGGAGAAATATAAAAGTTTGATAATGTGATACTCGGAATTTTTTAAAAAAAGTAAAAGTTAAATTATATTTTGGGATCCAAACTTGACAACTTTTATCACATTGGAACTTGAAATTTTATTTCCTAATTAGACCTTAAATTTGATAATTATTCTCACATTAACGCTTGAACTTTTTTTGTCCACCTTAATCCTTGAAAATCCTAAAGTTCAGGCCCAATGTGAGAACAAATGTCAAGTTTAAGCTCCAATAAAAATAATTGTCTAATTTAGGGGTAAACTTAGACAAAAAAATTTTAAGCCCAAATATAAGAGCAGTTGTCTAGTTCAAGTTTGAATGTGAAAATAATTATCAAATGTAAGACCTAACTTAGACAAAAGAAAAATCAAATCGCAATATAAAAGAAAATTAAGCCTTAAATAATGATTTAATCCAAAAGTAAATATATTATGTATTTTGCTGAACTGAAAAGATAAATGGGCTTGAGACCACCAAAATATGAGGGGAAGTCCAATGATCTTCACATTTATACTAAACTTCAAAGTTAAATCTATCTCTACTTAAATTGAAAGAGTTGACCAATCATTAACTAAATTAAAAATTATTTTATTATAAAAATATAAACTCATCTATACTTAAAATCAATAAAATTACATGTAAGGTAGAGTATATACTTTCTAAAACTTTAAACTTACCATTTCAATCAAAATGAAGATCAACGAAGTTTTTCAATCGAAATGAAGATCAACGAAGTTTTTCGTTCTAATACTCATTCCGAGAGTTATCAAATTTGTTCTTATCTAAGAGAAGATTATTGGATCAAATGACAGACATGTTGAGAAAACTACAGCTTTTCACGGATGAAATGAAAATTGGAACTATATATAACCAGATTAAGCCTTTTCCAAGCAGTGTAGCAATATGAACAACAATTCCAGTATCACCAATCCACCATCTCAGACATAATCAATGTAGAATAGGTATAGAATACAACATTATATTCTCCTAATACAGCTTTTACATAAGGATTACTGGACAAAACCTCGAATTTAAACACGAAGAAACCATTAACAGATTGGAACTACAAACCTTCAAACGTTCCCAATAATCCCCCACTAGCTACTTGTAATAGTATATTATAAAGCCAGTGGATTTGGACCTTTACAATGTTTATGTAACAATGTTTGATAGTTGTAGTTTGGCTTGCTTTGGAGATATTTCATGGATATCGGTAGGCAGTTTCGACCATGGGAACAATTCCACGTTACTCTTCCTCCTATGCACAATGGCAGATAAGCTCAACAGCAAACAGGCGAGAGCAATCAAAGGAAGCAGAATCCCAAGAGTTCTTCCTGGCCAACACTTCATAATCAACTCCGCAGGCACCTTACCGTCAAGACTACAAACGGAGTTATTCATCTTCATGATCTCCACTCCGTTTAGAATCGCATCAACCGTATACCCCAGGCTCTTGCTAGAAGGTCCAACGCTTACAGTAATTACCCCAGAACGACCGGCATCAACCACGAAATCAGCATAAAACGGAGAAGCCAGCATGTAATTCGTAACGTCCGAGAGATCCAAATCTTTATATGCCAAATGTTCATTGACATAAACATTAAAATACAACAATCCAAGGGATATACTGGCAATATCACAAAAATGCATCCTAACAAGATACTTATAATCCTCACTCACTGGAAATTCCCAAGTAAGGTTCACATTAGGGATGGAAGCATTCTTGCTTCGAATCAACCGAGCTGAATCGTACACATTATCAGGACCAACCTCACGACTCGCCCCACCATCTTGGTACTTAATCCGACCACCGAAGTACACCTTATTGGAACCCTCACTTGATTTCAAATACTCATCATCAGGGATCCAAGTTCTCCACAAAGAATCATTGAACGGAGTAACTTTAGGACCTCCGACAGTTACCCTATACATAGTTTCAAATGCTTGTTTATTTAAACCCTGAAATTCCCCAATTTTATCACCATTAACATACTGAGCAGTTTCTAGTACCAAATCTTTTGGTGCAGATATCACTTCGATTGCATTAACGAAAGCAAAATTCGATCTTTTAGCTGGAACGAAACGAATTTCAACCTTTTCTGAATTAACCCAAAGCAAATATTCTATAACTTTAGGATTTACTAAATCCCCACCGCTAAAATTGGTTAAAGCTACTAACCCATTAACCAAAACGTGAAATCGAGAGTTACCCAGATCCAATCTCGATGAATTGAATCGATGGAAATGGAGACGTACCATGTGCGTCCCTGGATCTTTGACATTGAAGATGTATTTCGACGGCGAATTAAAAACCCTAGCGGTGTGGTAGATTTGAGGCAGACCAGGAAGGAGAGTTCCGGCACAGAGCGAAAAGGTCCGACCAGAAGAGAGATGGGAATCGGGTGAATTCGACGAGTCAGAGATGAATCGACGGTTGTCTACGACGGAATCGAGGGAAGCACCGCTGTTGATGAGATAATTGTCGATCGGAGAGAAGGATAAACCAAGACCATATAAAGTGAAGGTCCAAAGAAGGAACAAGGAGAAACCATGGCTTGAAAGTAAAGTTCCCATGAGAAAAAACAAGGTCAATGATCAAAGAACATGAACAGAAAAAAAAAGACTATGGATATGAAGGAAAAGGGAAAAAATGGCGGTGGTAATTTTGAGCGCGTTATTGATCGACCGAGTCAAAGGCGGCGACTTGAGTTCAGTGGTTGTCTGAGTCAAGACAGTTGTCACTAACACACTTGTCATGACATAAAAAGAGATTTTACTTTCTTTGGGTTAATTTCATCAAAAGTCCTCACGTTATTGTTCTATTACCAAACTTTAAAACATTTTAATTGAGTTTTAAAGTATTAGTATTGTATTGGGAATAAGGACTTGGTACAGATGACAAAGGTGGAGGCCTTGGTTCTTAAGTACTCAGGTTTGAGACTTACTATACACAATTATATGGGCAAATTTTCAAGTCACACCATGTGCGATTGTCATGTCTCACCAGGATACTATGTTAGATCTAGTGTCGTAGTATATTCGTTTTTGTATACTTATATTTTTCGAATAAATTGATCTAATATAAAAATCAATTAATTATATTAATACCCTTTGTATATTGTCTTCAATGTTTTTACACGCAAAGCAAAATGGAAACAAATATTGGCTCATTGGTTATCTAACATTTAACAAAATCAAGCGGTATTACAAGATCGAATCGTAATACAAGAAAGAAGCATGTATTAGTAGATGTACCTAAACATGTCTTTAGTCTGATTGGAAATGAGCAAATCGATTGAAAGATTAATATGTCGTCTATTGGAGCTATTGACTCCACGGGTAGAGACATAGATGTATTCATTAGTAGAACGATACATTGGACTAGATCCAAGATGAATTAATTCTAAGTTCGTTTGTGAATTAATTCACTTGTGATATTTATAGTGTAATTTACCTAAATCCTAAGTTAGTTACTGACTATGTGTATGTAACTCATGTACTTTGATATAAGTGGAGGCTTATGCTCTAAAAATGATCGAGCCCATAGTCGGTATGTTGGGTACATGACTTGTTTATAGCATGACTTTACTAGCAACAATGTAATTATAGCTCAATTAAAGATTTAATGGTATCCTCTTATTGACATTATGTGGATTAATAAATATGGAATGTGGCCACGAGCTGCTTGTTCTCGAATGAGTAATTTATCACAGTCATTTGTTGATAGTGATCATATTAATCATTAAGAAGACACAATGGTGACAATGAGATAAATAGGATTATTTTGAGTGAACGGATTTAACTCAAAGAAATCAAGGATATCATATGAGGGTAACACACACATGACGAGACCATTGGATAAAACAGTTGGATGAATTGCTTTCGTAAAGAGTATACAATAAGGAGTTTTCAATCATGGTACTTCTTGTGCATTAACTCCATGATTAAGTAATTGCGAATTATCGGAATGATGTTTTTGGACATAATTACAATCACTAGAGCCTAATTGTATATGTCTGATTGGTTCCTCCGCTAGCTCAATAAAAGCTCGATTGAACTACATTTGAATCAGAAGAAAATTCTACAACTTTGGGAATAATTTAATTGAGTCGATTTATTCAATGTGGAATTAAATTAGATGGTCGTGAGAATTGTTCAACTAGAGAATTTGATTAAAGATTTTTCTTCAAAAATTAATTAGGAAAATCTAAGTAATTTTTGAAAACATTAATTTCGATCAAGTAAAATTAAATTAACCAAATCAATTAAAATTAATATGATATTTTTGGAAGTTATTTTTCAAGTCAGACAGTTGGCCCAATGGGTAATTGAACTTGAAAATTGGACTTGAGGTCGTAAATTTAGCTCGAGAGCCCAAAATCGAGACCAAGACCCAAACTGGTCGAACTGGGCCCAGTATATGAAACCGGGCCAACAGTCCAATTGGTGGTTGGACTGAACCGATAGAAATCGGACTAGCTCGGGGTGTCGACGATTGCGACGGTAGCATTCTGGTGGCCAAAAAATGGTCGGCGGTGGCAGGTCTTCAGTGGTTGAGTAGTGGAAGAATTACACTCTTACTTGGACTCTACTAGAGAATTTGATTTCAAGTTAACTATTTTAAAAATAATAATATTTTAATAGCTTTAATATTAAATTTAATTTAATATTTATCTTAATAGTATTTTATTAATTTAATATTAAAGTGATTATTTTAATATTAAATTTAATTTAATATTTATCTTATAGAAAAATATTCTATTAATTTAATAAGATTTAATATTAAATTTAATATAATATTTATCTTAATAAATATTATATTAATTTAATATTAAAGTGATTACGTTTAATCATAATTGAACTCTCTAAACTCTCCCTATATAAAGAGTCTTAGGTCATTATTTACACACACTTGAATTCAAGAGAAATTTGTAGAGAGAATTTTCTGAAGAAATTATTTCAGAAAATTTCTAGAGATATTTTTCTTATTAACAACTTGGCCCAAAAATTTAGAGAAATTATGAAATTACCTTACTAGTAATTTTTGTGAAAAAATTTTTGATTTGAAGCGAGCCCACACTTGGCAAATGTGAGCTTGAGGATAGCAGAGAAAACTACTCGGTTGAAGCGTTCATCGTAGACGAATTGAAAATGTACAATTTTGATTAAGTGTTTATTACCTTAGATATCACAACCAAGTTATTATTTTGGAAAAAAATTTAAAACTCTGGTTTTTTCCTAAAATTATTTTCCACTACGTTTTCCTAACACGATTTTTCAACACAAGCACCATTGGGAGAGTGTCTTAATGGACCTCGTCGTAGGGTTCCTGAAGGTCAACTGTTATGGATGCATTATGGTGGTTATCGACTAATTTTCAAAGTATGCGACCTTCATTCTTGCCACGAATTATTGTCCGACCGAGGAGGTAGCCCAATTGATCCTAAAGCATATGGTGAAGTATTGGGGTATGCCTCAAACCATAGTGATCGATTGAGATGGGAGATTTACAGAACATATGACAAAGAAGTGGCATGCATCCTTGTCAACTGAATTTATAGGCAACAATATCACATTCCTAGGCAAGAGTACCTTGTCAAGTGGAAGGGGCTACCCGATGTCGAGGCTAGTTGGGAACCAAGGGATGCCTTGTGGCAATTCTAGGACAAGATCAAATATTTCAATGCGGAAGGAGCAATGGGGATGTCACTTAATCAAATGGGGGAGAATGACATGTCCTAGTAGAATTTGGCATCCATTCAGGCCACCAAATAACACCAAAAGGCTCAATCGCACTCAAAGGGGATTTTGTGGCCTACATGGACCATAGAGCCTTGGAGCATTCTAGATGGATGTAGATAGAATTGCCCACACTTGATAATACTCCTTGTATAACATTTATTATGAGTAGCTAAGAGATAGTAGAGATTAGATCTCCACCTTCTTTAGTGGACCTTATATCTCAATCTCAGTCATTGATGTTTTCGGGCTATGCCTATAAACAGAGGGACACCCCTACCCTCATTTGTACACACGAGCCATTTGAGAAATAGGAGTCTCGCATTCTCTAATAGCTTTCTTGCTCTCTTGTTCTCTTTGCCAAGGTTCTTATGGACGATCCAATTTAATGAGCAAGGCGCTTACTCGAAAGCTTACTTAGGCATACTAGCAATCGAGTTTCCAAGCCTAAGGTTATATAGTTGCTTGGCTAAATCTCTAAGCACATGACACGACTACCATGTATAGAGTTTTATCCAATTTGTTGGCTTTAGTCTGGATTATACTAGTTCTGATTCCGGTAGTGTTATAAATGGTTTAATTTTACTTTGTTATTCTTACGACATTTTGTGTCGTAATAGTTTGATACTTGTGGTTCCTCAAACATATATTTGTATTTGTACTTTGATTTTACCTGCTTGTAACACTTTCAAAAAACAAAAAAAAAAAGTATTTGTATTGTATCAATCACGTCATTTAATCAATCTAATCGTGTTAATTATAATTTGAATCTAACGTAAAGCATATCTGAAACATATGGATCAAATTGTAACATATGTATACTTATTACATAGACAATTTGGATTTAATTTGCTTAAAAAAACAATGTTAATAAAATTTAGAAGTGTTTGTTTAATACGTCAAATCTTAGTTTTTTTTTTTATATAGTAGGTATATAATATTTATAATTTGATATTTGTATTTTAAATATGTTTGATGTCAAACTTAAGTTGATATTTACATTCACCTTAATATCTGAATTGAAAAAAGGACTTGACTAATATGATATTAATATATTCTAAAAACTTAATTAGAACGTTTTTATGTTCGAAACTAATTTAAATTAATTATTCTATTATTTTTATATATTTATAAATTTCAAACTATAAATATGAGGATAATGCGATTCAACGCACTCGAACACACATCGTCCTACATTGATAACAATACTCATGCCAATCGAACTAAGACTCAATCGATGAGAATATTAACATCTTTAACCTCACAATTTTACACTAATTAAACTAAAATTCATTAGAGTAGAGGAAATTGATGTACTCGTAGACCTCAAACTCCCACCACCCACGAAATTCTTCATTTGAAAAAGACTTAAACCTAATTTCATTTAATGTGCTACTTATGTTGAGTTTAATCTCAACGCTAATAATATTTTTCTGTTGACAACATCAGTGGGGGAAAAAGCAAATCATTTTGGTTAAATCATAATGATTCATGCTATTCGAACTTTATTATGTGTAATTTTCAGATTATTCAACTATATCTCACTTTTTTATTTGTTTATATTTTATATTAAATTTTATTTTATTTTATAATTAATCAAATATGTATTTATATTTGTAAACTTAAAAAAATGTTATAACAAATCATGCAAAGAATCCTATCTCCTGGTTATTGGCTAAGTTGAGTTAGAATATACTAACCCAAATTAAAATATGAGCGTTTATATCTACAAATAGTAAATTCAAACTCTTTTAGATATGTGATAGTAAGATAAATTTGTATTTTTAATATATTTATTTTTGGCTAATTATCGGATAAAATGCTATTAAATTTAAATTTTTCTTATCAGTAAATAAGTTATTTTGTTGAACTCAAACTCTTACAAAAAAGGGAAAAATTGGAACAAAAAGCAAAGAGGAGGGCTTGATTGAAAGATTGAAGATACAAAAGATTTTTTTCCAAAAATGGTTGGATAAAGATTGAAGGATTTTTTATATTGTTACAATTTTGTAATTAGTTTAAATTTAATCTCTAGTTTAAATTTGATTTTTAAATTTTGAATTAATTAGTGATAATATTTATGATTATTTAGTGATAATATTTAGGAAAAATTTAACTAAATTTTAGCATTAAAAATGTGTATAAATACCACAACCAATTGAACATACACTTTTACCTTTAGCATTTAATAAAATTCATTATTTTTTCCCCATTCCTGCGTCATACTCAATTCTCTATTTAATTCTCTCTTTTTTCTTTTGTTTTCAACCTTTTGGTTCAATTGCCTTCTAAGACATTTTCCCTTTTTACTTTCCACAATTCCATTTAAACCATTTATTTTCAAAGCATGATTTTTTTCATGATTAACTAAATACTTTTTCGCCTTAACCCGGTTATTGTTTCGACAAAATAATCATGAGATATGAACCCACACTAAACACTTTGCAATTCGAAATTCGCTATCTTTTCGGTATATGGGATAGTACAAATTCGTCCACTCAAAGTTGATTTGCTTTCATTTCAAAAAGCGCGCGTTGTGTAATAGCCGTTTTCAGTGAAATCGAAATAGTGGTTTCGGGACCACTAATCTGAAGTCGAAAAATTTATTATTATTATATGGTCTACGGTATGATAGAAATACCAAATAAAAATTTCGTTAAGTGCAAAAGTTGAGTTCTAATAGCTATTGGTATTAATAGTTATAGAATTTTAAATTAGAGATCCTTATGTAGTAAATAAACCATTAAAATACTTAGTGGATAAGCATGAATAGTCATCATTGGAAATTTCATGAAACATTAAGGTTAATTTTGGAAATTATCAATTAAAGTTATAATAAATAAAATAAAATAATTTATTATCATCATCTACCACAAAAAAAAAAAAAAAGAGAAAACCTAGCCATGGAAGCTTGAGATATTAGCAAACTTGTTTTGCTTAATTAGGTATGTATTCTTGTCCCATTTTTAATGATTTCTATGTTTCTGAGATCGTAATAGCTTAATCTAGCTAGTTCGGGGATTAATTTGTAAAACCGTTAAAGTATTAAGGTTTTGCCATTGATGAATATGCTTAAATTTTGAAGTTTTATGATAGAAAATGAAAGGTTTTTGTTAGATAAATAACTTTTGTAAAGAGAATTTTGATGAAATTATCAATTAGGGATTAAATTGAAAACATGATAAATTTATGATAAAATTTGTGAATTTTATGAAATATGTGGGCTACTATTAATATGTATAAAAAAAATTTACCAGGGTTGAGTAAGGATTAAATTGCATGAAAGCCATTTTTCGAGCCTAGAAGCTAAATTACAATAAATTAAAAGTATAGGGCAAAATAGTAATTTGTCAAAAATGTGTGTTAGACTAAATTGAATATGAATTATATTGAATTGAGTTAAATTCATTTGTATAGATCTGGTTAGACCTAGTATGGAGTTAAATCGAGGCAAAGGAAAAATATCGGATTAGTCGTCTTTGTATTTACGTAAAATTGACGAGGTAAGTTCGTGTAATTAAATTATACATTTTTATATGTTAAATTGAATTATTATTTATGAATGGTATAATTGCTATGAATAAATACTGGTTGTATATTCGATAATTGACGAGCCCCGTGTGAACCTTATGGAATTCGTAGGACACAAATAACATGTCATTAGGGTTATCGATTTGGTTGGGGTCCTGCATATGTTGCGGAAACACCACAGCTCGTATGAGCTTCCCATTATACAACTTGGAAGAGCTTATGGTTTACAGCTCATACGAGCATACATGAATATGAATTAACGGATTACAGTTCAGTATACCTCGTGTGTACTATCCTGTATCTAACGATATTTTAAATGGTTCAATGGGCACTGTTTTGTTATGAGATCATATGAGTTTGATATGAGCTATTACCGGTATATACATGAAATACATGAAATATGATTATTTGATTAATTCAACCATGTGTGTTGGATTTTATATGTGATTTTCATGGCTAATATGTTGGTGATCATGTTTTAGGCTATTGGCCAAATTGATTAAGATATGCTATGTTTACTTACCTATGTTTCGTAAATATGGTAAGTTAAATTTTGTATTATACGAACTTACTAAGCTTAAATCTTATTCTGTGCTATTTTCCATGTTTTATAGTAATTTAAAAACTTATTTCATCAGTTGGAAGTTGGCTGGAGCTATTTCACACTATCCATCGGCTCTTTTAATACTTTCAGTAAATTAATTCCAGTTATAATGACATGTATAGGTTAATTTGGCCAATGTTGACATATAATTGTTTTGTTGAGACTAACCACTTCAATGGCTCGTGTTTGGTACATTTTGATGTGTTTATATGTGTGGCCTTATCATATTTAATGTGTGTTTGATATGGTTGAATGATGAAAAAATTATAGGTATATTGATGATTGGTTTGAAATAGTATATTTGGTACAATTATGCATATATGCATTTGGTTATCTAGGTAAATATGGATATTTGGTTGACATGTTATTAATTTGTCATTTGAGGTGCCTAAGTGTATATTGGTTGTATGTTGTGATAATACATGTTTAAGATTTGATTTTAACTTAAATTCAATGCCTTGTTATGGCTTGTTGATGAGCAAATTGTTGTGTTTAGGTTAGTACCAAATTGGATGAGAAATGTGACTTGAAAAATGGCTAATTTTCACCCACACAAGCAGAGACACGGGCGTGTGTCTTAGCCATATGTGACACACGGTTAGGTGACATGGTCGTGTGTCCCCTGTATCTTTAAAATTGCGCAAGTCAGTATGCTCAACACGGCATAGGACACGGGCGATTGAATTGGCCGTGTGATCCAATTTAGAGAGTTACACGAGCACGGACATAGGCTGGAACACGATCATGTGTCCCCATTTCGAATGCCCACACAGCCTGAGATTCAGGCGCGTCTCTTGACCGTGTGAGTCACACGGCCACATAGCTGTGTGTCCCCTGCAATTTTAAAAAATTTCAATGTTTTTTGAAAATATTTTGAGTACCCGATCTAGTCCCGACTTTTTTTAACGTGTATTTTGGGCCTCAAGAGCTCATATAAGAGACAATATGTTTGATTTCGATACATTTCTAATATGAATGTTATATTATATGAAATGTCTTATTAACTGATCTGTAAATTTTGGTAATGCTTCGTAACCCCGTTTCGACAATAGATATAGGTTAGAAGTGTTACATTTATTGGTATCAGAGCTACGATTTAATCGATTCTCGGACTAACATAGCATATACGAGTCTAGCTATACATGACATTATATAACCTGTGATATTGTGATATCTCCTGACCATTTCAAAACATGTTTTTATATAATAATGACCTCCAACCGAGCTGATTTTGATGAAGTAGAGAGTAACACTCAAGCCTCCATTTAAGGAGTAGCTTCGACTGGTATGAGGCCTGTATATGAGGGCTAGAGAGGAGAAGCTAAAGACTTTTTCTAAATGGTGAATGAATAATTCATCGAGTTTGTACGAACTCTCCAACCCTTCCCGTTCCTCAACTGGCTCCTATTGTTTCTCAAAGAACAGAACCTATTAGAGTTGGTAAGCCTCGTGTTGATAAGATCCGTAAGTATGGTGCTGAAAAATTTCGAGCTACAGCTGGGGATAACCCCGAAAGAACTGAGTTCTAGTTAGAAAATACTATCAGAGTTCTTGATGAATTATCTTGTGCACCGGCTGAATGTCTTAAGTTTGCAGTATCTCTGTTAAAAGATTCAGCTTACCAATGGTAGAATATATTAACTTTTGTTGTGTTGAAAGAGGGGATTACCTGTGAATTCTTTCAAACTGAGTTCCAAAAGAAATACATCAGTCATAGGTTTCTCGACCAAAAAAGTAAAGAATTCTTACAGCTTAAACAAGGTCATATGACAATGTCTGAATATGAATGGGAATTTGTTCGATTAAGCAAATATGTTCGAAAATGTATTTCGACTGAGACTGCAATGTGCAAGCAGTTTGAAGATGGCTTAAACGAAGATATAAAATTATTAGTCGAGATCCTCAAGTTGAAAGAATTTGTTGTACTAGTTGATCGAACATATAAAGTTGAAGAACTGAGTAAAGAGAAAATATAAGCTGAGACTGAAGCTAGAGACTTAAGTAAGAGATTGATGGGAAAGTCAAATCAGTCAGTATGAAGAAATCAAAGAAATATCACGACCGTTCTACTACTTCTATGGGATACTTTGGTAGTATAGAGGTACCCGACGCTCTAATCCTAAATCTCAGGCTACATCTATAGCGAGTGTAGGTAATACTAGAAACAACAGACCCAAGTGCAAGCACTGTAACAAGCTACATTTTGGTGAGTGTCGAATTAAGAGTGGAGTGTGTTTCAGATGTGGTTATTTTGATCACTATCTTAGAGATTGCCCGGAGAAATCTGAAAAAAAGATAGTATTCAAACTCCGAGGCTGAACAACACAGCTACGAGTGGTAGACCACCTCGTAACCCTGGAAATGTGAGTGGTAGTCATGGTATGACAAAAAATTCTACTGTAAGGTCTGAGGCACAAGCACCAGTTAGGGCTTATGCTATTTGTGCGCGCGAAGATGCTTCTACGCTAGATATTATTATCAATATTTTTTGATACTGATGTAACTGCTTTAATTGATCCCAGATCGACTCATTCATATGTTTGCATGAAATTAGTGTCTAGTAAAAATTTACCTATTGAGTCTGCTAAATTCGTGGCTAAAGTATCGAAGCCTTTGAGTCAGTATCTGTTAGTTGACAAGGTTCGCAAGAACTATCTGTTAATGATTCAGGGTTACTACTTTTTGGCTAATTTGATGTTTTACCGTTTAATAAATTTGATGTGATATTGGGCATGGATTGGTTGACTCTACATGATGCTGTGGTAAATTGTAAATAAAAGCATATCATATTGAAATGTCAGAATGGTGAGATGCTTCATATTGAATCAGATAAATTAAATGGGTTGTCTTTTGTGATATCAGCTATGTCAGCACAGAAATATGTGAGAAAAGGTTGTAATGCTTACGTTGCTTATATATTGGATACTAAAGTGTCTGAATCGAAGCTTGAATCAGTGCCAATAGTTTGCGAGTATCCTGATATGTTTCCAACGGAGTTACCTGGATTACTGCCAGGCAAAGAAGTTGAATTTGCTATAGAACTTGTACCAGGAACAACACCGATGCTGATAACACCATATAGAATGAATTCTACTGAGTTAAAAGAGTTGAAAGTACAATTGCAAGAGTTGACTGATAGGGGTTTTGCTCGACCTAGTTTTTCACCTTGGGGTGCACTGATTCTGTTTGTTAAGAAAAAGAACAGATCAATGAGATTATGTATTGATTACCGTCAACTCAAGAAAGTTACAATCAGAAATAAATATCCACTACCTCACATTGATGATTCGTTTGATCGGTTGAAAGGTGCCACAGTGTTCTCGAAAATTGCTCTTTGTTTTGGCTATTATCAGTTACGAGTGAAAGATTTTGATGTGCCAAAAAAATAATCAGAACCAGGTACGGATATTATGAATTTCTTGTGATGCCCTTTGGTTTAAGTAACGCACCTGCGATATTTATGGATTTGATAAATAGAATTTTCAGACCATATTTAGATAGAATTGCTGTGGTATTTATTGATGATATTCTGATATATTCTTGAGATGAGACTAAACATGCTGAGCATCTGAGAATTGTTCTGCAAACTTTGCAGGATAAACATGCTGAGCATCTGAGAATTGTTCTGCAAACTTTGCAGGATAAAAAAATTGCTTGCTAAATTTAGCAAATGTGAATTTTGGCTTCGAAAAGTTGGTTTCTGGGACATATAGTATCGATTGAAGGCATCAGAGTTAATCCGAATAAAATTTTTGTGATTGTTAACTGGCAGCGTATTTAAAGTCAGAAGTTTTCTGGTATTAGCTAGTTATTATCAAAGATTTGTAAAAGGGTTTTCGATTATAGCACCACCGATGATACAACTATTACAGAAATATGTGAAGATTGAATGGTCTGATAAATGCCAGCAAAGTTTTAACCAGTTGAAAGCCCTATTAACCGAAGCACTAGTTTTGGTTTAGCCTGAATCGAGTAAGGAATTTGTGATTTTCAGTGATGCGTCATTGAATGGATTAGGCTGTGTTTTGATGCAAAAAGGTAAAGTAATAGCTTATGCTTCCAAACAGTTAAAGCCACATAAAAAGAACTATTCGACACATGATTTAAAAGTGGTAGCTATTGTGTTTGCATAGAAAATTTGGCGACACCATTTGTTCAGTGAAAAATGCCACATATTTACCGATCACAAGAGTTTAAAGTATCAAATGTTGAAGAAAGTATGAATCTGAGATAGTGTAGATGGCTCGAACTATTGAAAGATTATGAATTAATTATTGATTATCATTTGGGAAAAGCAAACGTAGTTACTGATGCTTTGAGTAGAAAGTCCTTATTTGTTCTACGAGTGATGAATACCCGACTGTCACTATCTGATAATGGCTCAATTTTAATCGAGTTAAAGGCTAAACCAAAGTTTTTACAATAGATCTGCAAATCTCAGAAATGTGATAATATGATGATAGCTAAATGAGTACAGTGTGAGTCAACTTCTGATTTAGAATTTCAGATAGGACCCGATAATTGATTGTTATTCAAAGGTAGAGTTTGTGTACCGAAGAATCCAAAGCTTATACAGAAGATTTTGCATGAAGCTCATAATGGTAGCTTATTTGTTCATCCGGCAAGTAATAAAATGTACAATAATTTAAAACAGATGTACTGGTAGTCAGGAATGAAACGTGATATTTTTGATTTTTTATCTAAATGTTTAATATGTGAGCAAGTTAAAGCTAAATATCAGGTACTTTCAGGACTATTACAGCCAGTGATGATATCGAAATGGAAATGGAAATGGAATAAAGTTACTATGGATTTTGTATCAAGTTACCCCTATCTCTAAAAAAGAAAGATGCCACTTGGATTATCGTCGATCATTTGACGAAGTCGGCACATTTCATTCTAGTACGTACAGATTTCTCACTTGACAGATTAGCTGAGTTATATGTTTAAGAGGTTGTCAGATTACATGGAGTGCCAGTCTCCATTATTTCGGATAGAGATCCGCTATTTATATCGCGATTTTGGAAAATAGTTGCAGGAAGCTCTAGGTACACGATTGCATTTTAGCACTGCATTTTACCTTTAGACTGATGGTCAGTTTGAGCGTGTGATTCAGATTCTTGAAGATATGCTTCGATGTTGTGTTCTAGAATTCGAAGGCAATTGGGAGAAATATTTGTCATTAGTCGAATTCACATATAATAATAGTTTTTAGTTGAGCATAAAGATGGTACTGTATAAGGCTCTGTATGGTCCCAAATGCCAAACTCTGTTGTAGTGGACTAAGCTTAGTGAGAAAAAGATACATGGGGTTGATTTGATTCGTGATACTGAGGAAAAAATGAAAGTGATCCGAGATAGCTTAAAAGCAGCTTCTGATCGTCAAAAATCTTATGCGGATCTTAACGTAAAGATATAGAGTTTCAAGTCAGCGATAGAGTATTTTTGAAAGTTTCGCCCTAGAAGAAAGTTCTTCGGTTCAGTTGTAAAGGAAAGCTGAGTCCACGATTTATTGGGTCATATGGGATTACTAAGAGAATCGAACCTATTACGTATCGATTAGCTTTATCATCAGAACTAGAAAAGATTCACAATGTCTTTTACATGTCTATGTTATGATGGTATCGATCTGACTCTTCACATGTTATCTTTCTGACGGATATCAAAATTCAGCCTGATATGACATATAGTGAAAAACTGATCAAAATTTTGGCACAAGAAGTGAAAGAATTAAGAAATAAAAATGTAGCTTTAGTAAAAGTTCTTTGGCAGCAACATGAAATAGAAGAAGCTACTTAAGAACTCGAGAAAATTATGAGAAAGCAATATTCGAACCTCTTTACTGGTAAGATTTTCGAGGAGGAAAATTCCTTTAGGGGAAGAGTTGTAACAACCCGTTTTCAGTGAAATCAGAACAGTAGTTTCAGGACCACAAATCCGAAGTTGAAAATTTTTATTATTATATGGTCTACGTTATGATAGAAATACCGTATAAAAATTTCGTTAAGAAATTTTACCGTTTACATACCTAAGTTAACAAAAAGGGCTAAATTGCATTAAGTGCAAAAGTTAAGTTTTAATAGCTATTGGTATTAATAGTTATAGAATTTTCAATTAGAGGTCCTTATATAGTAAATCAACCATTAAAATGCTTAGTGGATAAGCATGAATAGCCATCATTGGAAATTTCATGAAACATTTAGGTTAATTTTGGAAACTATCAATTAAAGTTATAATAAATAAACTAAAATAGTCCATTATCATCTACCACCAAAAAAAAGAGAGAGAGAAAACCTAGCCATGAAAGCTTGAGATATTAGCAAACTTGTTTTGCTTAATTAGGTATGTATTCTTATCCCCTTTTTAATGATTTCTATGTTTCTGAGATAGTAATAGCTTAATCTAGCAAGCTCGGGGATTAATTTGTAAAACTGTTAAAGTATTAAGGTTTTGTCATTGATTAGTATGCTTAAATTTGAAGTTTTATGATAGAAAATGAAAGATTGTTGTTAGATAAATAACTTTTGTAAATAGAATTTTGATGAAATTATCAATTAGGGATTAAATTGAAAACATGATAAATTTATGATAAAATTTGTGAATTTTATGAAATATGTGAGCTACTATTAATATGTATAAAAAAATTACTAGGCTTGAGTAATGATTAAATTGTATGAAAGTCATTTTCGGAGCCTAGGGACTAAATTGCAATAAATTAAAAATATAAGGGCAAAATAGTAATTTTGTCAAAAATGTGTGTTAGACTAAATTGAATATGAATTATATTGAATTGAGTTAAATTCATTCGTATAGATTCGGTTAGACCTAGTATGGAGTTAAAATTAGGCAAAGAAAAAATATCGGATTAGTCATCTTCGTATCTACGTAAACTTAAAGAGGTAAGTTCGTGTTAAATTGAATTATTATTTATGAATGGTATAATTGCTATGAATAAAATACCGGTTGTATATTCGATAATTACCGAGCCCCGTGTGAATCTTATGGAATTCATAGGACACAAAGGACATGTCATTGGGGTTATCGATTTGGTTGGGGTCCTGAATGTGTTATGGACACACCACAGCTCACATGAGCTTCCCATTATACAGCTTGGAAGAGCTTACGGTTTACAGCTCGTATAAGCATACATGAATATGAATTAACGGATTACAGTTCAATACACCTTGTGTGTACTACCTGTGTAGCCAACGATATTTTAAATGGTTCAACGGGCACATTTTTGTTATGAAATCATATGTGTTTGATATGAACTATTACCAGTATATACATGAAATACATGAAATCTGATTATTAGATGAATTCAACCATGTGTGTAGGATTTTATATGTGATTTTCATGGCTAATATGTTGGTGATCATGTGTTCAGGCTTTTGGCCGAATTGATTGAGATATGCTATGTTTATTTACCTATTTTGTGGAAATATGGTAAGTTAAATTCTGTATTATACGAACTTACTAAGCTTAAATGCTTACTCTGTGTTATTTTCCATGTTTTATAGTAATTTGAAAACTCATTCAGGTTGGAAGCTGGTTAGAGCTATTTCACACTATCTATCAGCTCTTTTGGTACTTTCAGTAAATTAATTCCTATTATAATGGAATGTATAGGTTAATTTGGCCAATGTTGGCATATAATTTTTTTGTTGAGACTAGCCACTTGAATGGCTTATGTTTGGTATATTTTGATGTGTTTATATGTGTGGCCTTATCATATTTAATGTGTGTTTGATATGGTTGAATGATGAAAAAAATTATAGGTATATTGATGATTGGTTTGAATAGTATACTTGGTACAATTATGCATATATGCATTTGGTTATCTAGGTAAATATTAATATTTGGTTGACATGTTATTAATTTGTCATTTGAGGTGCCTAAGGGCATATTGGTTGTATGTTGTGATAATACATGTTTAAGACTTGATTTTAGCTTGAATTGAATGCCATGTTATGGCTTGTTGATGAGCAAATTGGCGTGTTCAATTAGAAAAAGCTAGTTGGATTCCGTCTAGGGAGATAGTGATCGGATTTAAACGACCCACACAGTTGTGGCCATTAATTCGAGTTGAGCTTTTCAGATCGCAAGGCTGTCGAAGTCTTATATTACGGGTACGTGCCACGTGGTTGGAAATTTGACAAGGGTCGATTTGCAGGTGATACCAGGATTGACTACAAGAAGAAGAGTTGGCGGTTTGAGGGATCCTCGATTGCTATAACTAGCTTATCGATTGGAAGGGAAATTCTATTTTAAGGATCGATTCAAGATTGGAGTACACCGAGGCTAAGGCTAAGCTTAAAAACTATTTTATTTATCCATTTATTTTTTTCTTAAATTTATTTTTTCATTTTGAATATATTTTTATTTTATTTTATTTTTCGTATTTTCTTATTTTATTTCTTAATCAATTTATACCCCCATTTTTATTTTTATTTTCAGCATTTCTACGCACAGGTCGTGGGCACGATTGTGACCGGGACAGCGATTCTAGTCACAGAAAAAGGCGAAATTAGATAGCCAGTCCCTGTGGATTCGATCCTACTATTCTATATTATTATTTATTGTTATTTTGTCATAGGAATTTATATTTGGTGGTTTCGAAGCCCATCAGTATGCTCTTTTTATTTATAACTTCTTCTTCTTTTGTAAAGGAAGATATATGTTATCTTTATTTAATATTTGTTAATCTTGTTTATAGTTTACTTTATTAAACATAAACAACTTAAATATTTTTAATAATTACATTATAAAATTATACATTTAATTTTTTTTATATAACATAAAATACATAATATGTAAGAAAATTAAAAAAAAATTAACATATTATAAAATTAGAGAACACGTTAGGCTAAATCTATCTCGTATTTTAAATGAATTTTTTTTTATTTTTTACTTAAATTTAATATTTTTATTCAAATCCTCTTACATATCGGATCAATTGAAACCAATAACTTCGCCCTTGATTAAGTCTAGCGTTTAAAGATCGTGACTTTTTCTCTTTTCCAAATTCTGTTTAGACGTGACTGATTGATTAATATATTATTAAATTTATATTTCAATAGTTATAATTCAAATTCGACTCATATTAATCCGAATTTGTGAACCTTTTGCTTTAAAATTTTTCAAACAATCAACAATGTAAAAACTTCCATCACTATGGATAGTTATATTATTATGTGGTCTAAAATTTCTTTTTAAAAAAAGTAAAAATAGTAAATAAATTATATTAAAGATCAAGGAAGAAAAAAAGAATAGAAAAATGCTCATCGCAATTCAATGACTTCATCATCTCCACATACTCCAACATCAATAACCATGGTGCCTTTCTTCTTTGTAGGTAACACCCTGCAACAATTCCTCCTTGGAGGCTGCACAAAACATACACAAGAACAAGGTCAATCACCTTAGATTGGGATCGGGTTTATACAAAACATACCCAAGTTAAAAAATTTTAGTCTACCTTGTCCCATAAATTCGGATCGGGTTTTCTATAAACCTCAACTCTCTCAATCCGAGAAGGATCCGCCATCTTCCACTTGCAATCCGGGTTCGAAACTTGATGCTGAGCATGCTCGGAAACCGTCTGGTTCATCACCTTGTTGTACGACGCTTTAGACAAGTAATAAACGAAAGGTTTTTGGCAGACATGCCGGGTAACGGGTCGGGTATTAAAAGCAAAACCGGTGTAATCGGCTCTTTTGTACCAATTGAGGAAAGTCCTGGCCGGCATTTCCATTTCTCTCACTGAGAATATGCCTCTGTATATTTGAACCGTGTAGCCCCATGAGACCGAAACGGTCCAACTCCGGGTTTTGTCGTAGCAAACCGATTGTTGCATCAATGCAGCCGAGTCAAGGTTTATTGGGATATTGAGACGTTTAAGGGCTTGGACCCGGTTCATGTTGGGGAATATGGGTTCGACCTTGTCTAGGTGGTGAACGGAGACCAGTGGAGCAACGGGGTGGGCGGATAAGAGACCCAAGAGGCTGCCAAATACGTCGTACTGATAAAAAAAAATAGATCACATTAAAAATAATTAATAATTTGAATTTAATCCGGAAATGATTTAAAATTATCTAAATTTAATCGAATAATCAATTAAATTGATTAAATGTGTAATTACGGAGGGTTAAATTTGTTGATTTTTTAAATTTAGATTAAATTAATAAAAATGTGTAAATGTTAAGGGCTAAATTTATTATTATACTAATAAAAATTATTTTAAATTGATTGCAAATATTAATGTTGTTGTTGATTGTTCTTAATTGTTCACTTTTGAAATTGATAATGACTAAATTGCTCCATTTTTCTTAAGAGGGACTAATTTACTCAATATTGAAATTCAGAAGGATTGCAAAAGTCTTTTTACCATTTAAATTCAATTGGGAAATGGTTTGAAGTGATATAAACCCAAGATAAATTGAAATGGGAAATCAACTAAAACCAGACTCAAAAAAATAATTAGAACTTGAAATGGTTTGAAATGACTGAACACAAGATAATTGAATTTGACAATTAATTGATAACTTTAAATGATTTGAACTTAAAATAACCTAAACAGTCGCATCTTGACTCACCTAATCTAACTTAACCATAAAAAATAAAACTTTGAACTTGCCTAAATTGAACTATAAAATATTAGAAATTCTAATCTAAATTAACTTAATTCAAAACTAAAAGGATCTAAGTGATTATAAATGATCAAAATGATCTAAACCTAGAAATGATGACGCCTAAAAACCTAAAATAAATTAGAATACCCAAACCCCAAATGACTTGAAAAAGATTGAATCTCAAATCACCTAAAAAAGTAATTTGAAATGACTTAAAATGACCCGACCTTTATGTGCCCTAAATTGAAAAATTAACTCATAATTCTAAAGATTAAAATTCAAAATAACAAAAATCCTAAATTAATTTAGACAAGAAATGAGTCAGAAATTCCAAAACTTTGAATTAATCAAATTCAAATTAACTTGATGTTACAATTAACTTGGTTTTGAATAATTTTTTTTTTAATTATGTCCATCCAAATCTATACAACTCTATATAAATGGACCTTCTTGCATTGGCAAGGGGCGAATATGTTTTTTTTCCTCTCTTTTTTCTTCATATTAGATAAATGATTAAATTTCAATTTTGATATTTCTATTATGTTTAAATTTGAAATTTAATATTATATTTTATTTTTAACATAATTTGCACTCTACATTTTTATAATATTATTAATTAGTTCAAATAGTTAATAATATTAATTTTTTAATTAAAATGTTACGTGATTATATATAGTTTTGTATAAAATTTTTAAATTTAAATTATTAAAAATAGAAGTAGGAGAATTTAATTCTAAATATATGAAGTATATAAAAATATAAAATCATGGTTATTTGAATCGGTTCAGAGAAAGATATTAAACTAATTGAGCCGCAAATAGATATAGAGTATAAACTAATTAATTTTTTTTAATATTTATATTTTAATAATTTATTTAATCAAAATCGTATAAACAAATAACCTGATCAAGCATCAAATTTTTAGGGAGAGATTAGGGAGGTAATTATGGGCAAAGCCATTGAATTTTGATTCAATCAAAAAGTGGTTGAAAATGCGCCACTTACTGATCAAAATCTTGGAAATCAGATTATTTTCAAATAGAAGGCACCAACATTGAAGTTGACGCGTGTCTACGAGTTATTGTCCTACGCGTGGACCAAGAAGAATCAAATTTTACTAAAAGACAAAAAGGAGAGCATAACATCGCAAACGTCTCTGTGAGGCTACAAGTGTAAAATGGGGTCCAATTTTTCTTTTTCTAAAATAAAATAGGTTTATTTATGCCCCAAACTCCCCGTACTTTTAAGACTTCTGAATCTCGGTCTTTTCTATATTTAATTTTAGAAACTCAAACCTTTTCTTTTGGGTTTAATCTGCAATAATATACAATTGTTTACAAAAAAAATTAATTTGATTCAATTCTTGTAAATTATTAACACAATTATTGATATAACATCATTCTATGTTTATATAAAACATATATAAATAATTATATTTATCCAATATAAAAATAAATTAATGTATTTATTCTTTAAATTCGTATGATTAAATTAAAATTAAAATTTCAAGTATATATTTAAGCTATATAGAATTTCACGTATAATTATACCAAATTAAAATCCATATATAATTTTGATATTTATTATTTTTTTAAATTTAATTGACGACACTATTTAATGAAGTTATATTAAATTTGAATATGTAACATTTTAATCTATATTATTATTTAAGCATTTGACTGAGTTAAAGAATCACCTATTAATTGAATCCCAACTCAATGATGAAATGATAAAAACCCAAATTTGATTTTATTACTGACAATATTTCTATCTTTCTACATTCTTATATTAAATCAATACAAATCCATATATAATAAAACTTTTAATAACTATAATGATGTAGTATTTATAGTTTGGTTTAAAAATTTGGGTTAATATAACTTTTAGTCCATGAACGTACAATTTAAGTATTCACTTTAATATTTGAACTTAACAATTAAATTTATTTTAATATATAAACTTATTTCGTCAAATTTTAACGATGTGATGTGATTAAACTTTTACATTTATCAAATTTAATGACTACAATAAATTAAGTTGTCAAGTTCAGAGATTAAAACTTAAAATTTTTTGATTAAATCCATTGAATTTTAATCTTTAAATAAAAGATAGAAGGATGAGACAAGGACAAATGGTAGGGTTTAATTGGGTTTAGGTTCCACCGTCTTTAAGGTTCAAAAGGGTCGGTCAAGAAAGTGATAAGCATGGCCGATGATGATGCTCAAAAACATGTGAATAAAAACACAAGCCTTTCAAAAGCTGTGTGCCTTGTCAATGCCGTGATATACGATGATTTATGAGAATTAATTAATAACCGATTTTCCTATGCTTATTTATTTTTCAAAAAAATATTTAATTATTTATGATTATATTTTTCTTTTTTATAAAATAAACATAATGTCAAATTTAACTCATAATATTTCCATCTTTTATCAGTTGGTTTTTTTTAATTAAATTGTTATTTTTTAAATAAAAATATTGATTAATTTAATCAACATGAAATATACACTGATTATTACACAGACTGTCATGTTAATATTATTAAAAATTAATATTTTAATAAATGATATAATTATTTTTGAAATATCAATGTTATTTATTGATAAAAATATAAACATTAAAGATTAAGTTTATATTATTTCTTTAAATATTATATTTAACTGTAATGTTCAATAAACCCAAAAAAAGGCTTTCAAGAAAAGGAATTAAGAATTTCATTTTTTTTTATTTTTTAAGGACTTAAAAATAAATTCAACAACTCACTTTTAAATAAAACCCCAAAGAAGTAGGATTATAATTAGATTAGGTTATTAACAAATTCAAATTCAATTATTGTCCTATCATCTAAAACGCACAAAACTTTCATCATTGAGTGAATTAGGTTTGTTTACTTATTTATTCAAATATATTTGGGAATAATCCCACAAATAGTGCATTAGCTAAACCCAAACTTACTTATAAAAGTTTTGGGTTAATATATTTTTTATTTTTTAATTTAATATTTAAATTTAATTTCGATGAATTTGGTACTCGAATCAAATGACATTATATTGTCTAATAAATGTTTGACATATGTGTTCTAATAAAAAAATATCGATACTTAATTAAGATAAAAAAATTCAAATGCCAAATTAAATGCTAAAACCAAAATTAAGTACTTGACTCAGCAAAAATCGAATTGAAGTTTATGTTTTATTGTATTCTAAAAGTTATTAAAAATAATATAATTATTTTATTTATTAGTGTTTATTAATTTTTAATGGTGCAATTAAATATAAATCCAAATAATTAATTGATAAAAAAAAAAAGGAAGAAGCAAACCTGGTGAAATCCCGGTTCCTTAGTGAGTGGCACACCGAGCTCAGCCATGCAAGCATGAATCCGATCATCGGAGCCGTACAATCCCGGGTATCTCTGTATACACCGGTCTTGCATTTTAGCAAGTGCTTTAGCCAAAGGGTAACTAATAGCAAAACCTCCGCCGCCGTAAGCCATCCCGTAAGAGAAATTAATGTTCTGCAAATGACTCTCCGACGAACTTCCGATGTAATAAAACTGATTATGATCGTATTTCGATAAAACCCGGACCAAATTATCGGGTACGAAGAACGTATCGTCGTCTCCCATAACGAACCACCTCACCTCGTCCAAACCCAACCTTAAAGTCTCCGATACTATCCGGGATATCCTTATGGCCGACCGGTGACCCTTTGGGTTATTGTATTTGAACTTTGAAGTATCGCCGGAGATCATTTTTGGCGGCAAAAGATGGTCGTCGGTTCCGGTTTTTACTCCCTTGTCTAACCAGACGACACCGCGCATCTGGGGTTTCCACCATAACTTGATGTAATTTTTCCTATGATCCCATAATCGAGCTGAGGCTGCAATGCCAAAAACTATCTGATGAAGAGTTGTTTTCGATGAAGGGCTTGGTTTTGGATAGGGAACAGGCGGTGGAGCTACGGCTACCTCCTCTCTTCCGCCGTGAACGGCGGTGATGATATTCAGGTCTTTGTTTGATGAATTAGAGAAACTTACGGCGTAGAAGATGCAGAGAATTGAAATTAAAAGGATTGAAGAAAGAAGAAATTTGGGGAAAGTGGTGAAATGGTTTCTCATGGTTTGATCCCATGGGAAGTTATCTTCAACCTTTGGATTGTTTTTCATGGTGGGAATTTAAAACAAAAAGAAAGGGGGGGTAGATTCTGGGTGTTGAAGAAGACAGTGAAAATCTGATCTTCGATTCCTTGCTCTAGTTCAATACCCAGTGTTGATCATAGAGTAAACATGGATTTTTCATAAAGAATCTATGAATTAAAGAGGGAAAGAGTGGTGAAAAAGAGAGAAATTATAAGCTGAAGTTGAAGGGGGAATATTGAATCTTCATATAAGGCTGAATAGCAGCCCTTAAAATTGGATTAATTTAATTTTTGGTCCTTGAATTTACTAACCAAGCCCATTTTGGCACTTTTTTTTGGGTCCATTTGAGTACATGAATTGTAAATTAAGTCTATTTTAGTCTTTAAATTTGAATCATGTAAAAATGTGATGATATGAGATTTTAAAAATTATCCCATATCATCTCTTAAAACTTAAAAAATATTTTTTTAATTTTTTAAATAATGATAAAATGTAATTTTATAGTGTTATTCTCATCCTATTTTTACAAATTTCAAATTTAGATAGGAATCAATGAAAAATATAAATGGAAAACTAGACTTAATTTTCCCTTTAAAATCCAATCATTTTGTTTTAAAATAATCTCTAAGCTCTCTTGGTTGCTAAATTAAATTTGGTCTAATTTTGTGTTTAGTCCCTTTAATATATTGAAATTTAAATTAATCCTTTTAGTTTGGCATAATTTTATCTTTTATTTCTATAATATTTTTATGAAAGCTTTTATAGCATTAATATTCGATCCAAATTAATATATTTTTAGGATAATACCATTGTTAACTATTCATATTAAAGTAACAACAAATTTTTATGAATTTGTTAATAGTATTAAAAATATTGTTTTTTCTTTTAGTAAAGAAAATAGCAATAGCTAGGAGAAGGGTATTTTAATTCAAAGCAGACAGCCTAAAATTCACCATAAGTAGCTCCCTAACAGACGGGGGATCCTCCAATAGATAAAATTGCAATAATTCGGATCTACATTTTTTGTCAATGGATCTGCCACAGTATTTTGAGTCTGAGGAATTTGTCTGACACAAACTTCTTAAGGACGAATAAGCATGCTATGTATCACTCTAAGTTCTGTCAGCTTGTTATCCACGACACCTCGAGCAAGAATAATCTCAATCAACAAGGTCACACTCCAACTCCCAAAATCTTTTATCCCATGCTAAGTGAAGCCCTTCAAGCATTGCCCTTGTTTCCACATGAAATATTGTACTTTCTCGAATTGTCATTGTAAAACCACATTGCCATACCCCATTAGCATCTTTAATAATGCCTCCAATAGAGGCATAAGCCCTTGAAGAGAATACAACACCATTAGTATTAAGTTTAACATAATCTTCTTTTTGACGCGTCCAATATGAACCTATTGCCATTGGATGAAAATAAGAAGGTTCGGAACACAATGATAAAACACTTCGCGTCCAACTTGTGCCTTTATCTATAATTTCTTGCACACAATTGTGGCCATCCGAAAAAACAAACAAATTTCAATTCTTCCAAAGTAGCCACCAAATAATGGAAAATAAAGAATTCCTAATGATCACATCATCAAAACAAAGAGTAACATATTTCAAATTCCATTCCAGCCAATCCTTAAGAGGTAGCGAGAAGAAAAGTACTTAACTCTAACTCGACATTAACGTCATCCAAACTGCCCTTGGAAAAGAGCAACCCCTCATCGCATGGATACTGTTTCAACCTCACATTCACATCTTGGGCAACAGCTATTAATGGTCATATGCCTTCTCACTCGTTCCCCATTAGTCAAAAGCCTATTCTGCCAAAGGAGCCATAAATTAGATTTCAACGAATAGTCAAGCCATTAAAATCAATTTGGTATAGGTTCTTATACATTTCATTGGATGAAAACTTATCACTTACCATCCATTTCCAAATCAACTGATCTGATGCACTTGTCAGTGATGGCTGAATCACAGCTATAATAAAATTCAAAATTGAGCTAGGAAGCCATCTCCTCAACCTCACCCAATCCCGTCCTCCTGCGATGCCCACAACATCACAAACACGTAATGCATCGACTAGCTGACCTATACCAATGTAGAAATCTTTAAGCAATCTATGCAACCTTAACCAAATGTCACCATCACCAATGGTCCATAAGACATTTTTTAGAACCTTGGGCCATACCTTTGGCAAAGACCTCTAAATAAAAAAAGCAATTGGTCCTTGTAATAAATACTAGTAGTATCCCATCCATATTATACTTCTTCCACAAAATGCAAACCCAAAAGGCCTCTATATTTGTCAACAATTGGTAGCCTAGTTTGAGAAAAAAATTTCATTCTGATAAACTAAATTCTGCAATCTGAGGCCCCCTCTTTCTACAAGACGACAATAATCCTCCCAAGTTAAAAGTTCCAATTTACGATCCAATGAAGTTAATCCGTAAATAAAGTTTCGAGTGTACTTCTTAATTTCTCGACATATAGAGATAGGTAAATGAACAGTTCCCATAAAGTAATTAGGGTATAGCTAACAAAATAACTTTAGTTAACGTAATTCTACCTGTAAGAAAGAGTTTATTTGTGTTCCATCCATTGAGCTTCCTTCAAACTTTATCCATTACAAAATCAAAATTCTACTTTCCAACTCTCTCATGGAACAATGACATGCCTAAATACATACCCAAATTATTCACATGTTTAAAACTGATTATGTTGTAAATACCAGTTACAATATCAATTGGAACATTAGGAGAAAAGAAAATTTAGGACTTACTTCTATTGACTTTTTGCCTCAAAAAATGGCAACAAGATATTCAAAATATCATTGATTAAGCAAGCTTACCCCTATCAGCCTCTAAAAAAGAAACAGATTATCTGTAAAGAATAGGTGCGTCAAAGCTGGCCCACTCCTAGACAACCAAATCCATTTTCACCTTCCTTATGCCATAGATTCCTCAATAAGATGACTCAACCTTTCCATACAGAGTACAAATAAGTAAGGTGACAACAGATTCCCTTGTTGAATTCTTCGAAAAGGCCTAAACTCCTCTGTAAGAGTACCATTCCAAAGCACTTAAAAAGAAGAAAAGGAAACACAGTGGATAATAACCTTGACTAACAAATGTGGAGCCTCGCCTCCAAAATGTATCCTCTAGAAAGTCCCACTGGATACGGTCATAGGCCTTTTCAAAATCTATCTTCATAGCCATCCCAAACCTCTTGCCCTTAAAATTCCTTAAAGACTGCTTCTTGGGCAATAACAATATTATCAGTGGCACTTCACCCCATCACAAAGCTAGCATGATTAGAACTAGTAAGGTGCCCTATCAAGGGCCGTAATCTACAGTCTTGGTGATAATCTTGTAGAGTACTGTGTATAAATTGATTGAACGAAACTGTGTAATTTGTTCGAGTTTAAGAACTTTAAGAATTAACATTAATAGGGTTCGATTAAAAGTAGGATTCATCAGATGACCTTCCAAAACTCGACAAAATATGGAGCATACTGAAGGACCAACCACATCCCAATGTAACTGGTAAAACTTAGGATGATAACCATCCACTCCATATGCTTTGAGAGGGGTCATACCAAACACAGCATTACAAATTTCAATATCTGAAACAGTCTAATCAAGTGCATTTTTATCCATCAATGACAAATTAGGAAACCAACCTCTGCACGGAAAACACTTATCAATTGAATAATCTAAAGAAAAAGATTAATGAAGAACAGTACTACATGGTGCTTCAACAAATTATCATCAAAGCACCAATCATTATCGTTGATTTTAAGGCCTTCAATTCAATTGCTCTTCCATCTAGCCAAGGTACGACTGTAGAAATACTTTGTATTACGATTCCCATTATTAACAAGTCACGTTGCATAAGATTTTTGGAACCATAAAATATTATCATGTTTCAAAACCTCATCAATTTCCTATATAAACTCCAACTGTCTACTACGAAGTTTGTCAGAAACTTTCAACTCCAAAATACGTTAAACACGTTTGAGTTTAGCAATGAGTTATTTTTTATGTTAAAAAATATTCTCATAAACTCTCTCATTCCAATCCATAACAATAGACTGAAACCTCTCTAAATTCTCCACAATCGAATCTTCACATTTCTAGTTGTTTCTTACTAAAGACTGAAAATCTCCATGAAGCATCTAACTATCCAAGTATCGAAATGTGCAAGTACCAATATTTATCGTCAAATTCAAAGTCACAAGGATGGGTTTATAATCAGACTTAAGTCGGTGAAGATTCCTCACTCTACAATTAAGAAAAGACACATCTCAATCTTCATTACAAATCGCTTTACTCTAGGTAAACTTGGACCCAATACAACCTAAATCCCAAAGACCATGATCAAAAACAAAATTTTGTAACAAACTACAACCTCTACGCATAGTCATAAATCCTCTTACGCTCTCCAATGCATCTAAAATAGAATTAAAATCACCCACAACCAGCCAATGCCCTTCAATACTTAAAGCAAACAAACTTAAATAGTCCCATAACAACCTCCTAGAAGATATTTGTGCACTCATATAAACCATGAGCAGAGAAATTCAGTTGAACCAACACTGTCAAGAACTTTCATAATAATCATCTGACGGTGTAAAGCCACAATATCGACCAAAACAGTATCCTTCTAGAGAAACCAAATCCTTCTAGAAAAACCCAAAGCTTCTATCCTAAAAGAATTATCAAACCCCAGCTTTCCAATGATTCCATCCGCTCGAACACCACTTATTCGAGTCTTAAAAAAATAAAAAAAGTATATGGATTAAACTCCCACCTATATTTAGCAACAATTTCATAGAATCGAAGATGTCCCATTCCTTGATAATTCCAAAAAATAATTTTTATGTCTATAGCTGGTAATAATAAGCCAAAGCACCAAAACATATTTATTAGTGATATAAAACAAATCATGAGGAAATAACCACATTACCTCCACAATTTACATCCATCTTCTCATTGCACAAAGTCAAATGTTCATCTCTGTTATTGGGCGTAACTATACTATCAATTGCCACAACAATTTCCTCCATAGCTACTCTTACCTCTACCATCTTATTCCCCGAATTATTCAATGCCCCATTTAGTGGTTTACTCCGCTGGAAATGTACTTTAGAAGCTAAGGAAGATTTCGAGTCAAAATCACCTAGATCATGACCGCAAAAAATGAAAGGCCTATTTTCCTTCCCTCTGGACCCTTTTACATTAACACAAACTAAAGGCTAGATAGCCTTATGTTTCCCATTGTCCAACTTAGAAGAAACATTAACTTGCTCAAAATTTGTACCCAGTAAACCATCATAACCCATACCCACTAACCTACTAGAGCCATTAAAAGACTTCAAAGCCTATCGAGCCACTTTAAGCCCACTAACAACACCAATCCCCTTCTTTTTACTTTTGCCTTTTCCTTTACCCACTGAAACCCTAGCCCCCATATCCTTAGCCACTACTTCATCCCTCTTCATACTTGGCTACGCATCTTGAGCCAAATCCATCAAAATTTCAGTTGCCCATTAGTAATATCCCCTTAAATCTCGGGATTTCTTTCCAAATTCGGTGTATCAAGAACAACAAATTGTGATCTACCCACATCAACATTCCGACCACTTTCTTTTCAACTATCTGTTGAGTCCCTTCTCCTTCCTTGTTATCGGTGCTCCACCAACATCCATGGCTCAAAGCTTTCCTCCTCAACCGACTTTTGAACAGTAACCTTCACCACTTTCGGTTCCTACTATTCAACCTCAACCACCGAAGAACCCGATTGGAATCCCTAACAAATCTCCGCACTATGACCATACACCTTACAACTGAAGCATACATTAGGCAAACCTTATTATTCCACTCTCTGTAATCGTCCTTTAACTCTAATCTTCAGAATCAAGGGCCTCCTTAGATTAATATTCACAGCTATACGAGCAAACCTCTCTCTTTTTACATACATATTGTTCACGTCAATTTTAACCACTAGGCCAATAAGTTGTCCTATTGCCTTGAGAAGGCATTTCGAGTAAAAGCAATTCTAATAACCCAGGTAACATAATCCAAACCACTTGGCTATCAATCACATCCCTATCAGTGAAAAATGAGAGAGTCCATGGTTGAACAGATAAGTAGTGCCCGTACATCACCCACGCTCCACCTGTAACCACGCTTTCTAAATCCCCCTTATCAAGAAAACGAACAAGGTAAAAGCTATTCTTTAAATCCATAAGTTGAAAGAGATTTTTAGGTTTCCACAACATTTGTACCTTGTTAAGGAGCGTATTGAACCCAATATTTCTCCCAAGCAACTTAATCACTAAAGAGGTCTCCATTTTATTCTCTATAAAACTGTGAACACGATCAGAAAAATTAATTGATGGGATCCCATCCACCATCTCCGTCGTAAAGTCTCCGACTTGCAGCTAAAATTCAGCCTCCATTCAAGCATGCTCAGACAAGTTAACGCCTCCACCCATTAGTGTCTCCTTGTAATAAAACCTCGAATTCGATCCTGTAGTACTATTTGACCATTTCTATCTACCATAGGATCCTCCGACTCTAGGGGTTGATCCACACGCCTTTTAACCTTCTTCGTGGCCCGGCCAATTCCACTATTCGAACTTGACGAATTCGAGCCAATCGCAAACTTTACCAGCGACCGAGTTTCAGACATGGAGTTTTTTTTACAGCTCCTACTTTGATGTTAAATAATAATGTAACTTTAATGGCTCCTATTATTAAAAATATAGTTAATAGTGTTATCAAATTAAACCTACTGACAATGCTATAAAAATATATAAATTAAATTATGCCAAAAATAAAATAAAATATAAAAACTAAAATTTAGTTACTAAGTTAAATATAATAAATTCACAATTGATAGAATTCTTAAAATTAGAAATTTAGAACTATATAAAAAAATTAATAAAGACTTAATAATGTTTTCCTTTATAATCTTTGTGAATCAAAGAAGATTAATATAGCTTTATAAACTAAATTATGTATTGATGGTTGCTAAGATAATATTTCAAATATATATAATTAATAATTTTTATAAAAATATATAATTATTAATAAAAAGTAAATACATGAGCGCACGGTAAATGTTGTGATTTGAGGCTTTGACAAGTGATTTTTTGTTTTTTTACAGGTTGATAAATAAGAAAAATAAGGAGAATGTGAGGGGAAAGAAGAAATGGTAAAAACTATTTTTGTGTTATTTTTAAGTTAACCATTCTATATTTTAAATTTATGGTGTTGATTTTATTTTTCAGGTTACATTTTAAGTTTTTTCATGTTAATGTTCTTACTTTTTATTTTTATTTTGGAAATTTATTACATAAAAGTTTAAATAAGAAACAAATAGGGAATATATTCTTTGAATGACCCTAAAAATACTTATTAGTAGACCTAGGGATGACAAAAAAAATATTTCAATAGGTTTTCACTTAACCAAGGAGTGGGGTTTTTCCGGAATCGGATTTTGTTAGGGTTGGATTTGATCGGTTTGGATTTAGGAAAATTGTCTCTGTTTGTTCGTGATAATTATCAAAATCTTCTTATATAATATTATTTTAAATTATATAATAATAAAATTTATATTAATATTTGCTCTAGTATATATTTTTTAATATAATGTCTACTTTTATCTTATAATCCCTCACAATTCTAAATTAGAGTAAACATGCACTTAAGCATATTCAAACTCATGTATTTGTAATTGTTGCAATAGCAACAACAATATAAATTAATAGTATAATTATCCCTAAAAAATAATTAATAGTATTGTTGAAAAATTTAAAAAAAATATTCTATTTTGATCTAAAAAACTGTGGCATATCGAGTCAGAGTTAGATAACACTTTGATTTTTCGAGTCGGTTTTATGGTAGGTAATTAATGTTTAATTTTGAATCGAGTTGGAATCAAATTATGTTGGGGGTATACCAAATTATGTCAAGGGTGGGGGGCAAAAACACTCTCGCCCTATCTAGTAGTTATCTCTAAGTAAATTGCTCATGAATCAAAATCATGACTTCACTTTAAAAAAAAATAAGTTCAGATTGATTTTTGACTTGACTAGTTAACCTATTTTACTAATTAAATATTAAATACATTTTTAAATTAAATTCAAATAAGATCAAAGCATGAAAATTGTTGCATAAACTTGACCTAAAGTGAGCTTGGACCACCCGATACATGAATAGCTGTAATTGAAAAAAAATTAAGTGCTATACTGAAAAAGGTGAAACCACAATTTTCCCAATGAACTCTTGCTTTAACACTTTATTGGAGGAAAATGTGTGCCACAAAAGGAAGAACTTGATTTTTTATATAAAAAAACTAGTAGTTGAATTGTGTTGATGCCAATCATTATGTCTTGACTATTAGCATTACTTACAAACTTATACCAAGATTTTTAATGTTTTAGCTAAAATATTTGGTATATTTCTTTTTCACAGGTGAACAATAGATATTTCTAAAACAATGCATGGAATAGTGCAACATAGGAGGAAAAATGTGGGGAAATACAATGTTTCACTTTTTTTTTTTATGAGTTTTGTCGAGTTAGAATTAGGTTTAAGTATAACATGAAAATGATTTATATTTGTTTAAGTTTGGTCTAACTCAACATAAAATACAAACTTAAACTTTTGTTAAAGCCTACTAATATTTGTAAATAATTAATTTAAACTAATTTTAGGTTTATCTATTTTATTTTTAAGTGTTTTTTAAAGTATTTATGTTATTTAGTGATTTTATACATTTTTTTATTTGTTAAAAGAATTATATACAAGCAACTCAACAAATTTTTAATGTTATATTATAATATTAACTATCACTATATATTTAATTTTTATATGTTATAAATTATATAATATAATACATTAGATAATTAGAAAATAGGTCAGGCCAAGTCGGACTCTTGCCTTTATTGTTGAGATTAAACTCAACTTATATTTTAAATGAATTTAAATTTTTATTTGTTTGGATTTTTTTTTTGTTTAAATCATTTCATATTTTGAGTGGATTTTCGAATTTGAATGAGTAACCCAACCATTAACAGATCATATTGTAATATTGGTGCCAAAATTACTTAACTCACATTGTATGATCGACGTTGGATCTATTTCATATTGCTCAATTTTATAGTAAATAATATGTATAAAAAAAACTTTTCATGGCCTACCGTTTATCTTTTCGGAGAGCATTTATGGCGATGAAATTAATTATTGCTACTCACGACGAATATTTTGGTTACGACAAAAAATAAGATTAAGAAAAAAAAAAAAAAGAGAAAGAGCAAGAGAAAGGAAGGAAGGCCTTGTAATTTTATGAGTTAGTGTAATTTTTGGCGCCTAACTATAGTAATTAACTCTATTTTGGTATGTGTATTTTTTTTTTGTCTCATTTCATATTTGAACTTGAATTTCGTAAAAATGTGATGACATAGCACAATATTATGATACCATGTCATCACACTTTTAGGAAATTCAAGTTTAAATACTAGAGTAGGAAAAGTCACTAAGTTCAAATATCAAAGTGGATAAAAAAGTGTATTCATCGAAATAGACTTAGTTGCTTAGTTTAGAGACAAAAAAATTATATTAATTCATTTATAGGTATAATGCTAAATTTAACCCTCAACATTTATATTTTCTATCAATTTGACCCTTATTCTTTTTTGAGTTAAATTTAGTTGTTAATATTTCAAAAAGAGTTGAATTATTTTTTTAATGGAAATGTTGACAAAAACATTAAATTTTTAACAATTTTGGTGTGTTAACCCACTATCCAATCCATGTATACTTTATGTTGATATGATACTATTTACCTTGTATATCACGTCAGAAAATAATATAAAATTATAAAAATATCCAAAAAAATAAAATAAAATAAAATAAAAAATTCGAAAAAATAGTATGAAGTACACATTGATTATTATATGGGCTATCATATTTAAAAATTTAACTTTTTAATTACCAATTTTGTTAAAAAACTATAATTTAACTTTTTTTTATAAGATTAATAGTTAAATTTAATTTTTTTTTTAAAGATCGAAAGGTAAGCGGATTTATAAATGACCCATTGAATAGGCAAGGTTTGATAAATTTCAACCGTTAGATCGTTATACTTATAATCCATCACAACGTCAGACGGACATAAAACAACATGTACGATAACGAGATTACACACATTTTCATGAACTAAACAAGTCTCTGGCAAGCCTCCGTTTCCGCCCTCCATTGATCTTTTGTTCTTCTCTGGAAGCTTCACCTCAAAGATACCCTCAAAGGCTACCGTCAAAGGTTAGTGAAGTTTCTTATAGCTTTTATTACTTTATTATTGATTCCTTATAATAATCTCCATGTTTCGTTTGGTTGCTGAGAAAATGCAAGGAAAAAAAAAAGGCTAATCGCTTAGAAATTTGAATTACTTTAGGTCCTTTATGCATATGAATTTGAATTACTTATCGCCTAAAACCAACTGGACTGAAATCTACTCGCGGAAACCGTTAGTTCTAACCTAACCCCTTTTTTTTGTTAATTCGTATTTTTATTATTGAAATTGTATTAACTGTGTCTAAATTTATTCCAATGTTCAATTCTGTACAAATTTTCTTGATCATGAAATTGTGATTGACGTTTTTGAATTTAGCTTTGATAATAATTCGTTGAAGATTTTGTTATTTGCAGATTGAGAATTGTTTCTGGATTCAGTTTATTATTCAAATTTTGTAGATGTTCACTTTTTTGGACCATGTGAGTAACTCTCAGTTGCTTTGTTGCTGTAATGATTGGAATTAAGCTTTTAAGACTGAGGTTATTTTCTAATTCCCTATATTCCTCTTCAAAATCGTCATCAGCTTTATACAATTCATTAATGAAGCCTACAGGAATTGCTTATAAAAACTATGTCAGACCATCTTATGGTTCTGTGAATGGTTTCTATAACAAAACAGAACTTCGTTGTGCTGCAAAGTTTATGAATATTTGTAGTAAAGTTGTGGTCTGTTATCAGAAATCCAATCCCATGTCTGCATTATCCTCGACTTCATCAAATTTGCCTTTCCATAGTGTGTTTCCTTTAGTTTCGATAAGCCCAGTGTTGATACATCAATCGCAGTCATTGTCTTTCAGTAGCAAGGCAGATAAGGTTTCGGCTGCTTCTGGTGGAGTGGAAGTAGATGTTAGTAAAAGTGATGGTATTGGTAGTGGTTGGGGTGATAAAGTCAAAGATGCTTGGCATAGTGCTGCGTATGCAATAGGTTATACTGGGCAGAAGGCTAAAGAAGTCTCCAATGAACTGAAGCCTCATGTTAATCAGTTGCTTGATACTCATCTGTATCTTAAGGATGTGGTTCTTCCTGTTGGGTTTACTTTGACTCTCACCATTTTAGCTTGGGTGGTCTTGCCTAGGCTTTTGAGAAGATTTCATGAGTACGCGATACAAACTTCAATCCTGCCATCTGGAAGAATGCTTGGGGATCAAGTGCCATATGATAAAAGCTTGTGGGGAGCTTTGGAGGATCCAGTAAGATATGTAATTACCTTCATGGCAATCTCTCAAATGTCAGTGGTTCTGGATTTCTATGTTCAACTCTTTGTATCCATTTGTTCATATGTTTCTACATTTTTTTTTGGGGTCTATGAATAATGAATAAAGATACCTGGACTTGCAGTTGCATGATGGTGGCACCAAGTACCGTTCCATCACAATACATTGTGCAGGCATGGAAGGGTGCAGCTATCCTTTCATTTGTCTGGTTTTTGCATCGTTGGAAAACAAACGTACTTGGTTGTGCACTGGCTACTAAGACTTTAGCAGGTCTTGATAGGGAGAAGTTGTTAACTATAGACACGTTTTCATCTGTTGGTCTATTTGTTATTGGGATTATGGCTTTGGCAGAGGCATCTGGCGTAGCTGTGCAATCTATTCTGACAGTTGGTGGTGTAGGAGGTAGATTTTTCTGTTAAGTGCATATGTTCTCATCTGTTCCAGTCCATTTTAACAATAAGATCATTCAATTGGTTAAGTTTACAGTACAAAAAGCAAGTGCTTTTATCTGTGATAACTCCAATAAGACTTTTCTTTTAGTGTTTTTCTTATCATCAATCTTTGTTGTTAGAATGATTTTTAAGAATATGCAATGGTTTAGGAAATGCTAATTTTATGTGCTTTATTGCCAAAATAGAAAGTTGCCAAATTGCTATTTCTTGAATCTTTATATTTGTAGATGTAGTATGCGTCACTCGTTTATCATCTTCAAAGTGATCATATAACTAATTCAATCTCCTTAATAGGAGTGGCTACTGCTTTTGCTGCCAGGGATATCTTTGGAAATGTGCTCAGTGGATTGTACATGCAGTTTTCGAAACCCTTTTCCTTGGGTGATACAATAAAGGTAACACAAATGAACGTGTATTTTTCTTTTAGTGAAGGAAAAATGTTTTCTTTCTTTCCGTGTGAATGGATCCACTTAGCTTTTGTAATAGTTGCAGTCTACAAAGACAAAAATAGTTTTTTCTTTATTTCGAAATGTATCTGATGAACCCTGAATTTCATCCTAGATTGTTAAGAACTGACCTTCTCTTAGAAAATTGCATGGTTGGATGTTGTACTTACTAATTTATTATTCTTGCTGGCTAATTCTGAGTTGTCTGTTTGAATTAGTTATCATCTTTCAACTTAGCCTGAACTGGCTCTTTCCCTCCTAATTCCACTATTTACTGACTCTTAAGTTAATTCTCTGAAGTTAATTGGGGTTTATTTGATACATGCTTCATGATATATGAGGTCATGGGTAATTCTGACCTTTGTGGAGATGTCAGTTATTTATTTCATCATACTGGGAACTCTGTCATATAAACAGAATGCCCTTTGTTTTGGTGGTAGCCAGATAAATTTTGATTTCCACTTGTGATTTTTAAAAGTTTTAGTTTGTTCTTTTATTTATTTTTCTTTTCTGCAGGATTACTAATAAATTGTTCTTACTGCAGGCAGGATCTATAGAAGGTCAGGTGGTTGAAATGGGACTGACAAGCACAACAGTACTTAACTCTGAGAGATTTCCGGTTCTGGTTCCGAACTCACTCTTCTCCAGTCAGGTTGGTATTTTTCTTTTTCATTTCTTTTGTTGAAAGAGAAGAAATCCTTATTTTCAACTCATCAACTCTTATGAGCGTCTGCTTATTTGTTTATTTACACACAGTAGTTGTACTAAAAAGGCCATTATCGTTGTATTGTTTACTATGTAAAATTTAAGGTTATTGTAAACAAGTCACGTGCCCGGTGGCGTGCAGTGGTGACCAAAATTCCCTTGCAAATTGAAGATCTGGACAAGGTTCCCGAGATATCAAATGAGATCAAGAGCATGCTGAAATCAAACTCAAAAGTTTTCTTGGGAAAGGAGGTCCCTTACTGTTTCCTGTCTCATGTAGAAGGTTCTTATGCAGAACTAACTGTTGGATGCAATCTCAGACATATGGTAACCTCTCATCCTCGGTACTTTTCAGATGCATCTTGTATGAGCTTGGTCTACCTAATTGATCTCAACTCCTTTTTTTTGATCTTTGGTTTGCCTTGACCTAGCCTTCAACCTCGACTTATTAACATTGTTTTTGCATTCTGTGATTTTGTTGCGATTTGCTAATGCTGGATATTTGTTGGGATCATCTCTGAAATTCATCATTTTAAGACCGACTTCTGTTTACCTTTTCTCATTTCGCTGATATCTACATTGCTGTTTTGATATGCAATTATAGAGCAAAGATGAATTGTACTCTACACAGCAAGATATTCTTCTGCAGTCTGTCCGGATTATCAAGAAGCATGGTGCTACATTGGGCAGCACATTTCAATGTCCTATCGGTCAGTGATGCTAAGAGAATGAGATCTTTTGCACCCAAGTTGCAATTTATGGGGTTAGACGTCTTCCACAACTTGAATATATCTTGAGATACAAATCGTGTTTGGTGATTTCGTGATTTTGCATTGTTGTGGGACTGGAGGGTCACCATTTTACATGGATTCATGAAGAAATGGGTATGACTAGTGGTGTTCATGGACCAAGCTGAGTCCTAGTTCCAAAAAATTCCTTACCCGAGCACGGTGTGCTTATGCCCCTCCAAAGGCCTATTTTACTGTTTAAAAACAATGGTTTTATTTAATTTAATTATAAAAAATATATAAATACTAATATAAAATTATTTTTTGTATTTTTATAATTTATAAACCGTAAAACTGGCAGTCTCTGAGGTTGAAAAACATAAACTCAAGCCCGGCCCAAAGCTGGCCGAGCTGCCCGGCCATGAGCTCCTCTAGGTATGATTTGATAAAGGATTTTCTTTGCATATATATTGTTTTGGTAGACAATAGCACGCCGTAGGACTAGAAACCACAATTCTAAATCATGTGAACTAATATTTTATACATCGGCAATTTAGTTGAAAATGTTTTTCAAGAAAGAAACTCTAGTAGTATGTTGTACTGATCGGGGCAACTATGAATTTGGTGTCGTTTAATTTCATGCCATTGCGGTCATTGAAAATGGTGATATAACATGGGACAACATATAGGGCAAGTCAAATTATTTAAGTGGACATTGAAATAAAACGGAAGGTACGTAACATTTTGTCCGAAATAAATAACTTAGCATATCCTTCATTCCTCCATTTTTGTTTAATTTGCAGCTCCATTTTCTTTCAGGTACTCCACAAATCTATAGAAGTAACTATCATGCAGGTCTCGGTTCCCGAAAACTTGAGCTGCTTCCCTAGTTCGGATTCTTAGTTTCTCTCCTTCTGCAGACACCATTGCAAGTCTCAGAGCTTTAGCTATATCATCCCTGTTAAACGACCCGTCTTCACTTCTCTCTATCTCTACACCCAAACCCTTGTCTACCAGAAGCCTTGCATTCAATGGTTGGTCTATCACAAAAGGTAGCACCACGAGAGAGTGTCCGAACTGCAGTGTTTCGATAATCGAGCCCCACCCAGCGTGAAACAAAGAGCCCCCTATTGAAGAGTGTCCTAGTATCTCCAACTGCGGTGCCCAACCGAAGCAGACCATCCCTCTCCCTCGTGTACGCTCTTGAAAACCACAAGGCAACGCATCGAGTTCATTGAAAGCCCAGTGGGGTTTCCTTAGTGCCCATAAAAACGGTAACCCCGATAGTTCCACCCCATATGCTATCTCATGTGTCTGTTCTTTGCTTAGCTTGCACTCGCTCCCGAACCCTACAAACACAACCGAGTTAGGCTTTTGAACATCGAGCCACCTAAAAATTTCATCGGTTTGTCTTCCTTGGGGTTTTTCCGGTAGTAGCAAACCAATGGGAAACACTGGTTTGCTGCCATTGCCGGTTATCTTCTCGAATGCTTTTAAGTACTCAGCTTCATATTCAGGGCAAGTACGAAACGCAACAGCTTTAGATGCCTGTAAAATTTTGCGAACCCTGTCAGCATCCGATATCCCGGAAGCATTCTCCCCGTGAAGCCCTTCGTGCATGGCAGTAGCTAAGGATTTAGGATAACGCAATGGAGAAGAAAAACCAAACCTCTCAGGCGGTGACATCCAACTTTCCGGGGATGACCTCGTCAACATCCGATTCACAAAGAAACTATAAACTGAAGCCGAAAAAACCGAGAAATTAACAATAGGGATATGTTGTTCTTGAGCTATTTCCACCATCCAATGAGGAATCACATCGATCAAAATCCAATCTGGCTTTTGATCTATGACGAACTGCTTCACCGGTTGACGAAGCAGATCGTATGCAATCTTCAGGTACTGGATTTTCTCGAAAGGGATATCGACAGTCGCCTCACAACCTTCGGGCAGCTGTTGCTCATCGTCCAAGTTTGGCAATGGAAAGACCACTAAGTCTAAAAGGGTTGCTATGTTTGATGGAACATTGGGCAGTCTTTTAATGTTTCCAGGGGTTGATATGAAGGAGACTTTGATACCAGCTTTGGCTAATTGTAAAGCGAGTTGAAAGAAGGGTATAAGGTGACCAAAAGCTGACCATGGAACCATCACCATATGCAAATGTGTAGTAGCCATATCTGCAACCAAGGCAATCAAAGGGTTTTGATTGAGACACCGACTCTAACCGGCCACCACCGATATAAGGGGGAAATTTAAGAGTTAATTGCATCAAACCTCTTCAAATTATTTGCCAATTTTACTTTGGTCCTTAAATTTCAAAAACATTACAATCCAATTCTTGAATGAGAGTACCGTTCCAATCGAGTTCAATTGATTTATTTGATGATGATCTACTCAGGGTAGTTGCTTATGGTACACTGACTCTCCACATAGTACAAAAAATTAAACCCTTTGAGGGACAATACTTTCAATTGTTAGGAAATTGATTGACTATTTGATGGACGGTACTTTGAAGATTCTTTTTGGAAGGAGTCGACTCCCTCAACTAATAACTAAATTAATGGGAAAAACTTACTTAAAACAATATTTTAATTTTATTATTTTATTTAAATATTTTAAATTTTAAGGATGAATTTGCAAATTAATTCTTCAAGGTTTGGTAAACTTATACCAATAAATAAATATCCAAAAATGTTTTTGTTTTATAATAATATCCCACTTGTTTATAGTGTGATTCGAAGTTGGGGCAAGTTGGATTTCTTAATTTGTTAATATCAGTGCATTTGTCCGACAAAACTTTTAGGTTATTTTCTGTCGGCAGAAATACGTAAGAAACAAACCCTTTTTGGTTAAATTATGGAATAAATAAATCGAAATGAGATCCAATGGATTTTTCTCAGTATATTAATGCCACCCTTGTACATATTTAACTTCATCGGTTGGGCACTCTTTTCAGCCTCACCTGTAATGCAAAATGATGGATAGGTAAAATATTATTTTTATAATAAATTATTTCAGAAATTTTAAATGAAGTGATAAAATTTAGATTTTTTAACATTTCTGTGAATTATTGACCTATTTAAAATTTTCTGTTTATTTTTGTGACTAAATTAAAATTTGATTTTGTTTTAATGATTAAATTGAATTTTTAGCTATTAATGAGGGGTTAGTCTTGCAATTCTCTTTTTGTTTCATTTTTAAGATGATGGTGATGCACTTGTGATGTTGTTGTTGTTATTATTATTATTATTATTATTATTATTATTATTAGATTTGTTTTTTTTTCTATTAGGATTTTTTTGTGATATATATTAGTAGGATAATTATATACAACTTGATTAAATGTTCAGTAAAATTAGTTGAAAATTCTTAATTAAACCCCTAATAATTTTTTTTTTACAATTTTTGATGATTTTCCAAAGTCAAAACACGGGAACCCGAATCCATTCTGACATTGTTTCACAAAAATTAATATATCTCAAATTATAAAACACCGTTTCTTCCATATGAAATTAGACTTAATAATCTTTAATTTCATATTTAATTTAATGTTTAATCTATAATTTTTGGTGAATTTTCAAAGTTAAGTCACTGCTACTATCCAAACTTTTTTAATGAATATATTTTATTTTCCATGATTCTTTGTACTATCTTTCATTCAATCACGCATAATTGCCATACTTTTAATTACTAGACAATTTAGACACTTATGTGTATGTGTAGATTACATATTCATTTCTTAATCTTAGTACTTTTCATCATACAAATCACATTCTCTCTTACTAATTTAGTGTTTTAAGTCTCTATTGTTCATCAAATACTTTCTAGTTCTAGTATTTAGATTAAATACATGTTTCATACATCTTACTCAAAACATCTTTAACTCAATCTATTGAAATACAAGTAGGTTTAGTATGAAACTTACCTTCTTTGTCAATAATTTCTTCATTTCCATGCATTTCTCATCTTCACCACTTTCCTTCCTTTTTCTTCTCATTTTCTCCACTTCCATCTTCTATTTTCTTGCTTCTAAATCGATGAACATATTCTCTAGAATCTCTACTTCATCTTCTCTCTTTAATATTTAAGGAAACCTTCAAAAATTTTAGATAAAAAGGTAAGTTTTCATGGCAAAGGACTAAATTGTAAATAAAAGAAAACTTCCTTTCTCACCCTTTCACTCACGTTGGAAGGATGATAAATTTCCTTCATCCTTCATTTCTTTTCATACTACCATTTTCTAAATAAAATAATAAATATCTAAGTAAAATATTAATAAAATAATATTTAACTAATTAATTAATTAAAAAATAATCAAAATATCATCAACATAATCATTACATTCTAAAATTCTCTATCTTGCTAATTGACCACTTTGTCCTTCATGATCTTTCAAAATTTCATCCTTGAATCATCACATAATTTGGTAAATTGCGATTTAGTCCCTCACAATTCTTCACCTATTCAATTTGGTCCACCATGCCAATTTCATATCTTACTAAATTGGATTATTTTCACTTTTGGTCAACTTTCTCATTTTTACACTTAGATCCCCTAAAATTTGAATATTTACACTTGAGCAAAAAACTTTTCACATATTTACAATTTAGTCTTTACTTTAAATCAATATACTAAAACCTACTTCTTAATTATCATCATCATCATCATCATCATCATCATCATCATCCTCAATATTCTCTTTTATCATCTTTATATCATTTTCTCATTTTACTGAAAAATTAATTATACATTATTCAATTTATTACTACTTTTATTATATGTCAACTTTAGAGATGTTACATTTATACTTGTGCCATAGAAATTTTTGCATATTTACAATTTAGTCCCTTCCTTAATACATTATATCATGCTTTTTGATTTAACTCTCTTTTGATATATTGCAACTTTCATTTTCTTTGATCTTATATCTTATTTCACTAAGATTTTATCTCATATTATTTATATTACCAATGAAGTTTTAAAGATGTTACAAAAGTCACCGAGTATAGAATTAAAAAAAAATATTCACTAAGTACACTTAAATCATAGTAAAAGTATTGTAGAAGTTCTTGTACTAAAAGTCAAATTGTATTTTATCCCATACTAAAAAATGAGTTAATTAATCTTTATACATTAGATCAAAGAATAAATTGATTATTCTATTAAAAAAACCATCTATTTCTACTGTTAAAAACTAGTCTTTATATGTTAATATAAAGTACACATGGCACGTCACATGTAACTGTCTAATTATTGTCACCTATATCAGTTTTTAACAATAAAAATTGATAAAAATTTTAATAGAAATGACCGGTTTGCTTTTTAATTTAAGATAAAGACACTAATTTGTCTGTTTTTTAGTAAAAGAAACAAAATATAACTTGACTTATAGTACAAAAGCTCTATTGTATTTTTACCCTTAAATGGCATATAGAAACACACAAAAGTCTCAATGAATTGGTTCTGTATTGAACTTTACAGATTCTCTATAGATGAGCTCCTTGATGTTTTCTTCGGTAAACGACGGTTGCTCAAAATCAAAATTGAACGGCCTCGGGCAAATGGGCTCTTCGTTGATGTCGTAGAAAGGTGCCAAGTACGGGTGGCATAGAGCCTCTTCGACTGCAACGAAAAAGGATGTTAGCAAAAGGAGGATAAGGGATGATTTGGTTCGATTTCCCAATGCTTGTTCCGAACTAAGCATGGGATCGGAACTTTTGCTTGAAAGAAACTTGGAACAGTGCTATTTTGAAGTAGCATAAGGAAATAAGCAATTTATAGTACCCGTAATGCGCCTATGGGGATCGAAGATAAGCATCTTGTCGAGCAAATCGACAGCACCAGACGAGCTGTTAGGAAATCTAGCAGAGAAATTTTGCTTTGGATATTGCGGAAGCTGTCTAACATATCTTCTAGCGTTCTCGCTTCGAAGGAAACCAAGACTGGAATCATCGGGTGAACCTATAAGCTATATTCCAAGAAAAGGAAATTACGTAGTGTCAAAGAAAAAACAGCACTAGAAAAGAGCAAGCAAATAACGATCACGCAGGAAGGTAGAGTCAATGTTGATTTTACAGAATTAAGCTAAATGGATCCGAGATAATGCATTTTGCATAAAAGCAAAATAGAACTGAGAACCTTATAATATAAGGGCCACCAGTAACAGACCATCCGAAGAGCTTTCGGGTAGTTTCTCGGGAGATTGTAGATAACATACCTCTGTGATAAGCCTCAACTGATGCACATAGTCTTTGCCGGGGAAGAGGGGTTGTCTAGTCATGATTTCACCAAGAATGCAACCCACCGACCAAATATCGATTGCGGCAGTGTATTCAGAACAATTCAGAAGCAGTTCTGGTGCCCGGTACCAACGAGTAACTACATATTCTGTCATAAAATCAGTTTCAGATGTTGTCCTCGCAAGTCCAAAATCTCCGATTTTAAGGTCACAATTCGCATTCAGAAGCAAATTACTCGGTTTTAAATCACGGTGCAAAACATTTGCTGAATGTACATATTTCAGCCCTCGTAAAACCTGATATAGGAAGTACTGCAAAACTAACAATGCATAATCAACAATCGTCCGGCTTCTAATTTGCCTACAGAAATCAAATAATGTTTCTATCTAAATAACACAATAAAACAGTAGGAATATTGGTACCAACCCGACAATGATCATCCGTCAACGACTGGTTAGATCGTATGATTTGATGAAGATCAGTGTCCATAAGTTCATAAACAATGTAGACATCATTGAAGTTCTCCTTTAATGGAGGCCGTATGATGTCTTTAATGGCAATCACCTGAAGAAGAAAAGGACCGACCATTTCAACTATAAATTCCACAATCGGAGATTAACCACTTTGGTCGAGCCTAGGAGTAAGAAACTAACATAAACCTGTTCCTCCATTGGTGCATCGATAAATACGATAGGAAAAAGTTTCTGATATGAACATTTAGATCATGCATAATATTACAAGCTTAGTCCTTGTTTAATAGTTAAAACTATCTTCAAAAATCAAATATCTTCCTATGGAAATTGAATCAACAAGAAGGTTAAAGCTGACCCCTTGTAGCATGCAAGGAGCATAATGATTACGGTTTTGTTGACTTAAACGACATTTTCAAAACATCCATCGAATAGGTGAAGCATGTGAAATTATAGAGCTAAAAGTACACTTACATTCTCATGATCCATGTGACGAAGAAGCTTGATCTCTCGCAATGTCCTCTTGGCATCGATCCTGTTGTCGAATGCATTGCCGATTTTCTTGATAGCAACCTCCTCTCGTGTCTCTGAATTCACGGCGGCACTAAAAAGAACAAACAGAGGAGCAACAATGGCATCTTAGCTTCATATTATTAATAACATAAAGACAGCAAGCCTTAATACAGCCAAAACTTGAGCTTTAGATTCATTTTTCATTTAGAAGGCTAACACACTGCAAAAATACAGCTAAAAATGCTGATGAAAGCCAGTCAAAGGGTCACTCATTCTCAACACTACATGAAAGTAACCAAAGGCTAAGGTCAGTCAATTCATTAAATTAATTCACCATGAAATAAGCTTGCCGATGGAAAGCCGACTCCCTCCAAATAAGTCTTCAAAGTGTCGTCCGTCCAAAGCCATTGGACACCTCAATAGGCCAGTATTGTCCTCGGGTTGAGTCAAAATTTTGTCTCGTGACCCCACAGAAAGCCTAAGTGCTTGAAGAGACCGTCTAGAGCATGGGTTTATAGAGCCAGAGCGCCTTGCTACTGGGTTGAACTGTACATGGCATATGGTCACCTCCCAAAGGAAATTGTGGCCATTTGTCAATGATAAGGTTTGAACCTAAGCTATAGGATGTAGGTCACTAGAAGGGAGGAGTGATACCACTTGGTCAAGCTTTGTGCACCAGGCACAGTCCGACCTAGTAAGGCACTCTTATTCTGTGAACCTGTGTCACTCGACTTTTTCAAGCATTCGGGTTCTGTAGTGTCTGAAGACAAAACTTTGAGTTGCCTCAGAAATGATACCGACTCATTATACGATCCATTAGCTCCGGATGACCGACACTTCGAAACCCCTCTCAAAAGAATCCAAAATCCAACAGCAAAGCTCAATCAATCTAAAAATAACTTACTAAAATCAAGAAACTATATAAAAAAAAACACACAGAAAATCAACATTATCATAAGCAACCTCAAGATAAAAGAAAAACCCAGATCATGAAATAAACAAAAGCTCAATCAAAATAGCAAAATTAACCCCTTTTTTAATTTCTTACCAGACAATACCATTAGCACCACGACCAACAGGGCGAATAGGAGGAACATATTTTCTGGAAACTTCAAAAAGGCAACCATAAACATTATACTTAATATAGCCTCCACCATGAGTTGCTACTCCTTTGATACCATGATCAGCTGACCCAGACCTTGATTCTATTGACATGCTTTCTGGATCCGAATTTTAGTTCAACCCGGACCCAAACTCCAACCACCCAAAAAAAAAAAAACAATATTTTTCCTGCAAAATTCAGAGAGAGAATTTCGTCTTGGGTTTACTATTAATTTTCAAATTTATTCCAAAGACGATAAAAGTCATGAGTGGGAACCTTTTGAACTGGAAAAAAAGAGCTTTTCTCGTGAAGATTTCGACTTTCAGATACAATTTTTTTCTTTCTGTGTTATTTGATTTTGATGGTTTTTCCCTTTTCATTTGGATTATTCTTAAAGGTGCTAAAGATTAAATGCCCCAATAATAAAATTTGGATTATATTCTGCATTGTGTTAATCGCTGTGGAAAGATATGATTTTTGTCTAAAGCTCGTCACACTCAAAGTTTGGAGTAATGAAGCTATGTTGGAAATTTTCTCCAGTGAGATTATACTATATATATTTATTATTTTATTAATTTTTAGAAAAATCAAATTAAAGATTATTTTATTTTGTATTAACTCTTTTGAATCCAGGTTTACATAATTAATTTTATATTAAACTACTTGGTAAAGTCTACCAAATAATAGTAATAATAATAATGTATAAGCAAATTTATAATGAATTTATATTTGGTAGAATGTTCGAATATTAATAATTGTAGGTCGAATAATTTAATTAAATTATTATATTTTACTTTTAAATATAAAAAATAGTTAAAACAGAATATTACAAGTTTTATACTAAGAAATATGAGTTCATATGTACAAGTTGATACTGAGGAAATGATTTAACATCAAAATTTTTATATTATATCAATTAATATAATCAGTATCGAAAAAGGCATATAATTTTTATGTAGAATTAAATAAGAACAAATCATCCAAAAGAATTTAAAACTAAATTAACTTATTTCTACATACTATTAGTGAATAAGATGATTCTGAACCATTAGGAAATTTTAAAACTAAATTAGCTTTTTCTTTCTTTTTATTTAATTTTAATGAATGTTGCATAAAATTATATGCATCATAATTCCACAGGGATAAGCAGATAGCAGATGATGTTATATCAGATAAACTAAAACCAACAATTAATGTATCAAAATTTATATCACTAATTTCTAATTCAATTCATTTAAATATTTATTCAACAATAATTAAATAAATTATTAAAAATTTATAAAAAAATAATTGAAAAATTATAAATCGACACAACAACCTATTGCGATTAACTTAAAACCGGTTTAGTCCGATTCCAACCACCCTGTAGCCCTTACATTCAAGTCTACCAGATTCAGCATTTGGCCCAATCATAACTCGTAAATCCATAGCCATAAGCCCAAAAGCCATTAAAGCTTTTGCTTTCTTTCGGCCAATAAGAGCCATTTAAGATGGCTCCAAGTCCTTTGACCAAAAGACAGCAAGCCATGGTCAAGTGCCAATCTGCACTAGCCACCAGGCTCTCGGCGGTGGTCAGTCCCATGAACCATTCTATCAAAGAATAGTATATATAGTACCACCAGCCGCTGCATCTGCAACAATACTATCCAAAAGATTGAACATGCAATTCATAGTAACTTCCCAGTTTCATATTATGAGAAATTAACAACTTTTCTCAAATTAGTCCCGAAACTTTTTTTATTCCATATTAGATTTGAAACTTGACAATTTTTCTCAATTTTAATCCGTGATAATATACCACATCATCACCTAATGTTTTTATTAAAAGTTATAATTTTTCACATGGACCAAAACTGAAAAATGCTACCAGGTTCAAGGACTAAATGTTACTTTTATCTCTTCATATTACCATAATAGATACAACCTGAGGATCTTCTCAGCACTCAAGCCAGGGATCATGAAAATGGTCAGAGCTAAGCTTGGTGTGCTGTCAAATGAAGATATCATCCTTGAGAATGACTCTGAGGAAAAAGAAATAGAATAATATCCAGATGAAAGAAAAATAATGCATATATTAATTAAAAAAACCCAGAAATACACAGCTAGAGATTTTCGTAGCTTCTATCCGAACATATCATCCACCTAACGTTTTACTTCAGAAAACATGTTATATATGTCAAAAATGGCCTGAACTGCAATGAGAATAGAGACATTTATAAGTGATATCCTAGGGAAATGGTGATTGATAACAATAAGAAGCAAGCATTTGCAAACAAATATAAGCCCTTTTTATATAGCATTCGACATAGGATGGTCCAAATACATGTACAACCAAGTACTATAGTATAACACACCTTACAACACACACAATAAATACTTTCATTACCCAAACAAGGTTGTATATCCCTACTAGTCAGAAAACAGAAGGTCTCATACCTAAACCATCTGTATACAGAAGAGTTTAGCTTTACTTCATTCATAATTCACCTCACAATTTGCTCGTCGGTGTTTCTTCCCGGAACTGAATTTGGGGCAGCACAACCTGCTCTTAGATTACAAAGCAAAGCATCACGCCCAGACAAAACTATTTTGAAAAAGTCATCTACTACCTTTGAAAGATTATCCAGCCCTTGCGATAGTTGCTCTGCCGCCTTCCTCAAATCCGAAACGGAATGCTTGAACGATTCCTCTTGAGCAGGACTGACCCCGTCTTGAAGCCAAGGATACAATTTATTGGCACAATTATCAACAGCAAGAAGTTCTCTAAGAACCGTAAATTCTCCACGAGAAAATATATTTTTAATTTCTGTATTCACAGTTGTTTGAACATTATAGAAAACTTGTGCCCATGGCAGTGTAGCAGGAACAGTCGAATTCAAATCTAACAAATTATCAGTAGAACCAGAGAAAGCAGCGGCAAAGACACTACAGATATATGTGGTCGCCACCTTAGCTCCATACATTGCATGCATCAGAACCTTCCCCTTAGCAGAGTTCCTTACCTTCGGCAAGTCCAATGATTCCACAAGGTTGTCCAGTACAGGAAGACATGTTTCAACTCTGGGATTTTTTGAGTGAATTTGCTCTCTCCAGCTATGAAGTGAGGAACAAGCCCGCAGGAATTGATCCGGGGAGTTGGATTCCAACTTATGCAAGACACACTGAAGTAAGAGATGGCCTTGGTTGAGCCTTGTAAGTTCAGAGGTAAAAGCAATAGTAATATCAAGCAACTTTACACTGATGTCCAGATACACATCTATCCATTTCTCATCCCAATCAGGGATCTGAAGCTCAGTTATCAGGTTTTTTATGTCACGGTGAATCTCGGAAAGTGATTCCATTGCTAGTTTCATCCATGACAAGCTAAGGATGTCACTCTTGTCTTTAGGCACAAGTTTCTGCAGCCTCTCTGACAAGGTTTTCTCAAACTTATCCAATAAAGAAAGAAGTCCTGGAGGCAAATGAGAACCCTTTGGTGAACGGAAAGGATTTCCAAAATGGAAGAAAGAGCGTTGTGGTTCTTGAGGACGGCTCATTTTGATGTATTTACTGCAAGATCAAGAATACTTGATAAAACAAATCAAGTCAATAATTCCATGGTTATAACAGACATCAAACACCCTGAAGTTTCCATAAGTAATCATCTTTATACTATACAAGCAAGGGCAAAGCTTGAAACTGACATCATCTCACTAATAACAATTAGACCATTAGTTCAACCATCCGATAATAAAGAGAAATTAACTTGAAACCATGTCCAATACCATACCGAACAGATCTAACCAAATCATACCTGATAAGCATCAAATCGGTACTAAATTTTGTAGATTCAACCAAATGATTGATGGCAGTCAAGACCATATATTCAACATCAAAATCATAAAAAAATGCAAAAGATATGGTGTAACAATAAATCATAACAAATACATCGAGATCTCCTTAGTTGCCTTATTTTCTCTCAGGTTATCCATCCTAGCTAGGCCTAATTCTACTTCTACATGATTTGATTGATTTCCTCCATGAACATGAGGACAAACTTCATACAGGGAAACAGCCAAGTCATTTCTATACAGAATAAAATAATTCCAAACCAGAAATTTCAAGGAAACCCAGAAAATCAAATCTCTAAAAATAAATCTTTAAAAATCGAAATTCAAAACTCAGATATCACGAAAGCTAGAGCAGATCTCATAAACCTGAAGCAAAAAGATAAAGTCAATCCAAAAAACCAAGAAAACTTACCTAAAGTTTATATCCTTAAACCAAACGACCGATTAAACCAAGCAGAAACAAAAATTCTCCACAGATCTGTTAAAACTTTGTTAATTAATAACAAAAAAATACAAAAAAATAAATTATAACCTAAAAAATATTTCAACAACTAATAAACTTCATCTAAAAAAGCAAAAATTATTTAGAAAAAAAAAACAACGAATTTCTTCAGAATCGAACGAAGATCGGCGAATTTAAAACAAAATTAAAAATTAAAACATAAAGAAAAATAGAAAATTGTACCTTACTTTGTACTGGTAAAGCAAATGGGAATTTTCAAACGAAAGCTTCAAAATGACTTGTGTATTATTTTTCAGCTTCGTTGAATTTTCCTCTTTGTGGAGTTGTTGAAGACAGGGAAGTGTTTGATTTAATCACTGCCTGTTACGGAATGTCAGTCACAGAATGTATACGTGGAGGACATTGATTGGATAGAAGAATTTTGGGTTTTTAAGGTAAATTGTTGATAATTATTAAAGGGCCGTCGGCTGGGAATTATTTTTCAATGGGCCAACCAGACGTCAGCCCTACTTAAAGAAAAAGGCGTTTACTTGACTATTTAATATTTGGGTAAACTATACCCTTAGATCACTGAACTATTAATAAGTTTAAGTTTCGATCACTTAACTTTAAAAAATTATGAAATTATCATTAAATTATTCAGAAGTTTTTATTTAAGCCATTGAACTGTTAAAATCATTGTTGTATGGTCTTTCCTTTTTGCACGATTTGCACCAATCAAAAGCTTTCATTATCCTTCTCTTTTACACTTTAGCTTTTCTTCTTCGATATTTAGCACTAACCGCCAAATTAACTTAGATCTAAGATATGTTATTCTACTCGTAAATGGGTATTAATCCACCATACCTATTGTCGAATCGTCGCTTGGAGCTTTTTGATCGGATTTTTAGTTAAAAAAACTTAACAGCCTAGTGACTTAAATAAAATCTCTTGAATAGTTTGGTGAATTAAATGAAAACTTTCAAATAGTTTATTGACCAATTTATAACTTTTTGAAGTTGAGTGACTAAAACGTAAATTTACTAATAGTTTAGTGACCTTGGATATAGTTCACCCTTAATACTTTAGCACAAAAAATCAATCATGATTTGGCGCAAATCCAACGGTCATAAATGAGCTGCCAGCTACTTGCCAGCTGCATGTTTCATGTTCCAAAGTATTTGTGATTATATTGATATAAATAATTTTATTTTAATAATTGTAGGATAATTATTTTCTTTTTTAACAATTTTATTTTAATGGATTTCCCATTTGGTTTCTTCTAAATTGGTATTTTAAATTTTGCTCTCTTTTTTAAGGTTTATTTAAATCGGAAGCCATTTTGAGTTAGATGTTTAAAAAAAATTTTAGTCGAACGAAATAGCTAAATTTTTTTTCCGTACCTAATGTTGCCATCTATCATTATATCGGTTAAAAATGAATTTATTGCGGTCAATCAAGAAATGCCACATCATTAAAATTTAATTAAATAAAAATTAATGAAAATAATTATATTAATATTAAATAAATAAAAAAATATATATCCCTCCCGTTTTCCATCTTCTCCCTCTCATCTCTCAAACATTTATTTAGTTTTTCTTAGGGATAAAATTTAAAATTATATATTAACTGTGATTTTATGTGTAATTATATATATAAATTTTGATTTGATCTAATTTTTGTAAATTATTAACACAATTATTGATAAAATGTTGTTTTATGTTTATATATTGTATACATAAATAATTATATTTATCCAATATAAAAATAAATTGATGTATTTATGTCTTTAAATGTGTATGATTAAATCAAATTTAAAGTTTTAAATATACATCTGAACCACAATTAAAGTTTCACGTGTATAATTGCACTAAATTAAGGTTCATGTATACAATCTAATTTGCTATGAGTTTTTCTTATAGATAGTATCAATAAGGACCAACATTGATTATGGAATTATAATTTATGTACCCGGTTCACAAAAAAAAATTTAAGTACCTAATTTAAACAAAAGACATAATTTAAGGACCTCCTGTTAAATTAAGCCTTTTATTAGTTCCATATTTTGAGAATCTTTTTCCTTTTTTTGGTGATGTAGACATGGATTGGTGAAATTGAAGCAATTTAAGCTTCTTTGTGAGCAACCGCACGCCTTATGGATCGGAGCCGCTCACCCCTACCTGCTAGCTTACCATTTTATTTCCTTTTGCTTGTCTTATGCACTAGGCGTAATGACCTCAAGACTTAACCCTCATTTTGTTGCCCAACTTTAGGCTGACAATGAGAGACTGATAAGGATCATGTTTGTCTTCAATAGTTTTCATCAATAGTCTATTTTCAGTGGTATTAAAAACGGTGATTTCAAAACTCCATTTTCTAAATTTAAGTCAATAAATATTATTTATTAATATTTATAAGTTTATTATAGAGTTATATAGAATTTCGGTCCAATAATTTTATTAAATAGTTAGTGATTAAGGTATAATGATTAATTTATAAAACTGAAAAAATTAATCGGTATAAATTTTTATTAATAGAAGGCTTAAAAGGAAATTGTTTAAGGTTTAAAGTAGCAATTTACCACTTTTTAATATGAGTGGCGGTTGGTTGAGTTTTGTTTTAATAATTTATATTAAAATTATGATTAAATTAATAATTAAACTGTTAAAACATAAAAATAATTATCATCATCTTCCACTTTGCATTTTACCACCGTTTGGAAGGGAAGAAAACAACTGAAGCCATTGTTAAGCTTCATATATTCGGCCAAGTTTTACTTCTTGCATGGTAAGCTTAAACTGATCTGTTTTTGATAAATTTTATGTTTTTGAGATCATTGTAGTGTGGTTTAGCTAACCCGTGTGTTGATAGTTTTCAAAACTGTTAAAGAATTGAAATGTTGCCATTGTTGAATATTGAAGCTTTTAGTATTAAATTGATCAATTTTAAGCTTAGATATGTAAAAGGACTAATTTATAAAGTAAAAATTGCTAGTTTTGAACATAGAGACTAAAATGTAATAAGTTTGAATCTGACATGAAATTTCTATAATTATAAGTGTTAGAGGGTTGTAGAAGGATGAAATTGAGATCAATTTCGAAATCAAAGCTCAATTTTGAAAGTTATAGCAAAATTCAATTTTAGAGACTAAATTAAATAAAATAAAAAAGTTGAGGAAATATTCAATAAATGAAATTGAACTGATATATTATAATAGTATGTTGTTGTGGAATGTTTGGAATTGATAGTTTGAAATTAATTACTATATGGATCAAGATTTGACTCAAGTCGAGGATAATCGGGGAAAATGGAAAATTACTGATTAGTCTCTGTAGTACAATTAGACTGTTGATTTTTTCAAATAAGTTCATATGATATATTTATATTTTGAACCTTATGTATGTTATAATGTGAATATATATAATTTTAATGAACTTTGATTTGTTTGCAATTTAGTACAAAATGGGTGAGGTTTGAATTTAATTTGAAAATGGATAAATATGAACTTGTACGACGAAAACTACCCTGGTGAAATTTCATAAATGTATCTTACACACGGTTATAGGTTGATTTCTAATTATACCAAGCTCCAGCATTTGTTGCGAACTCGAGGATACATGTGACATAGATTTAGCCTAGATTGGTAATCTATTGCCGTTTTAAATGTTTAGTCTGGACTGATAATCTTACATGTATTTATAGCTTTAGCCAAACTATTTGATGTGTCAATATAAAAGTTTAGCCTGTACGAGTAACTAAACATGATTGTATGCTCAACTCAGATGAGCCTCTGATGAAATTAATGCTTATGTTATTGAGTTGTTTATTGGGTCTCATTGGGTAATACAGTAATATGAAAGGTGAAATGAAAATGAGATGAATTGTGTAAATGCTCAAAGATATCCTAGTGAGAGATCTATTGTCAATTTTGAATAAATGAGTTGGGGTTAGTTTGAATATGAATATAACTCACCATGTTATTTTGTGCTTTGATGATTTAGGTAAAATTTATTATTCGTGTTAATTTTTCATATGTACTTGTTATTTAAGGTAAGTTATTTGTTTTTTTTACATATGAGCTTACTAAGCATTTTATAATGCTTACCCGTTCTTTTCTTTTCCTATAGATTTGGTCTTTTGAATCGTGTCAATCGAATTTTTAAGGAGCTCATACTATCTATCTCTTATTTTGGTAGATTTTTAATCATTTGAATTTGGTTATATATGAGAGTGTCAAATGAATTGTGATGTCAAATATGTTTGAATCATAGCGAATATGAACATTTAAGATAATGACATTTTGATCATGCTCATAGTTTACATTATATTATGTTAATATATATATTTGGAATGTCATGTTATAAGGAATAGATGAATGGTGTGAAATAGCATGATTTGGTTCAATGATGATGGCATATGTATTGTGTTATAAATGGTTTTGTGCAGGTTATAATGGTGTCTAAGGCACCATTTTAGGTATCATTTGATTTGAGTATGAATAAGTACTAAAATGTAATAATTTTGATATTTTTTACATTAAGTATCGATACCTTGAATGAGAGTATCAATATCTAATCAAATGAACAGTATTTTAAAATGACAAAATGCTAATTTGGCATCTATACCAATATAAAGTATTGATCATTGGGAATGGGTATTGATATTTAAATAATGGTATCGATACAAAATGACTTGTTTCAAATTTTGAATTTTGGCAGAATGTAAAATCGGTATTGATAATGAATTTTACTATTGATACCTATACTCAAATTTTGAAAAGTTTTCAATATGGTCATTTTTCATGCTCAGGTCAACTTTAGAGTTTTCGTAAGCTCAATTTAGACTTGATTTGTTTGCATTTCACTTTATACATGATATTATGACATGAATTAGTATGTAATTGAATTTTGAATCATGATTTGAATGTGATATGTTTGATAACTGTGGTAGCATTCCATAACTCGAGTTCAACGACTGGACTAAGCGATGGGTGTTACACTTATCATCCAACCTTTGGTCTCTATCAAGGCTTTGTGTTTTTGGACATCTCCCCCTCCTTCCCCAACAAGGCGACAAATTTTTTTTTTATTTACTTCCTTTTATATGAGTATAGCATCACGATTTTTAATTTTTTTTATACAACCCTTAAAAAAGAGGGTAATAAACTTCAGTATATTTGAATCCACGTCCTCCTGCACTGGATCAGTATGACAATTAGTTTTGCTCTAAAATTTTTTTTATAAAATACCTAGAATTATTTACAGCTCCTCTTGAACTCAAAATAGGAGAATAAAAGGTATTAAATGCACTTGAACTCACGTTTTCTTATAACAATACCAATACTAATTGAACTATTATTTTTTTCTTGGACTTCTTCGGCCCATTTTCTATAAATGTGGATTCTTTAAAGAAATGATGATGTTGTTATTTTCCCTAAAAAGTAAAAGTAACTTAAAGTAATAATTAAAATGGGGACCCTCCATAGTTGATTTCCATCCTTAACTCCAAAAACTTGTAATTATGATCATTACACTTTTTAAATTGCTTCATAAACAATCAAACCTAAAAGTGGAGTACGGTTGTTTTTGATGTTTTGTTTTGTTTTTGATAAGTTGCTATATTAATTGTGATTGGTTGCACTTATATTTGGAAACTTTAACACGCCATGTTATCTTTGTTACTTTACTTTTCAAAATAAAAAAGATGGGTCACTAATTGATTTTGTCCTCATTGTTTTCATCCCTAAAAAGATAGAATTATAAGTGACAATCTTCGCATATAAGGATTATGATACTTTTTCCCTTTTAATATATATTTTTTTGTTTGGTAATTATATTCCATTTTGATTGAATTTGAAATTTAGTGGGGTCATAATTTTAATAGGGAAGATAATTTCTTCCAATGTTATTTTTTTTTTTATAAAATATAATTTTAAGGTTGACTTAAGGGACATTCAACTATTTACAGGAGTGAAACCACGAATTAAGTGATAGGGGGTCGAGATAAAACCAAATAGTGGGGGAAGACAAAATTTTTTTTATTAAAATGCGTAATAGTATCATGGAGCCCCATGTACTAGGAGTCAGATTGTATTTTGCGTCCACTACTCAAAAGATGAACAAATTAGTCCCTATATTTTAAATTAAGGAACAAACTATTCCTTTAGTTAAAAATTCTATCTATTTTTACTGTTAAAAATTGGTCCTTGTACGTCATCATGAGGTACACGTGGCATGTCACTTATAACTATTTAGTTATTTCATCACTCACACAAGTTTTTAACAATAAAAATAGATGAAATTTTTAACAGAAATGACCAGTTTCCTCTTTGATCTAACGTACAGAGACTAATTTGTGGACTTTTTTAGTAAATGGGGTAAAATGTGAAATGACTCTATAACAACCCAATTTTCAGTAGTGTTGAAAAATACAGTTTTGGGACCCCCGTTTCTATAAATCGGGTCCGTAAGTATTAAATAGGGATATTACGGAGTTAATATTTAGATGAATTAAAATTTAGATAGTTAATTTAGCAAAAATTCTATTTAATTAAGACTCGTGAACTAAATTGTATAATCCAATCACTATGAACTTTTAATTGGTAAATGGCTTAGGGACTTAAATTACAAATTATCCAAAGGGCCAAAATATTTAATAAACCATTACTAACCATGTGCTAGTGGATGGTAATGATGATTGTGGATTAAATTAAATAAATTAAGGTTAATTAAGATTAAAACCTAATTAATTAAACTAATTAAAATTAATATATATATATATATATATATATATATGTGTAAATTAGTGGAAGGAGAAAAGAAAAATCATTTTCCCCAACTGGCCTAACATCGAAACAAAAGGGGGGGCACCATTGTTGTTTCTTTAAGCTTTTTGGCCTTAGTTTCATGTAAGTCCCTAGCCATTTTTCTTTGATTTTTATAGATTTTTTTTTATCTTGGAAACTTGATTAAGCTAACCCAATGATCAATTAGTGAAGTTTTGATGAGATTTCATTGTTGAGAATTAAATGTTTTAGGTGTTAAATTTATAGAAACTAAGCTTGGTTTAAGAAAAAGACTAAATTCTAAAACTCAACTGATAGTTTCGTACATTAGAGACCAAATTGAATAAAATTAAAAATTAACATGAAATTTTGGTAGGAATAGAAAGTAGAATGTCTCTAATGAATATATGTGAAATCGAATTTTAACACAAAGGTCTAGATTGAAAGTTATGTTTATCTTGGGTTTAGAGACTAAATTAAATAAATTACAAAATATGTATGACTTTGTAATTGATTGTGAATTGAGCTGAAATTTAATATTTTATATTATTGGATTATTACTCATAGCTAAAGACTACGCATGGTCGTCAAGAGGGAAAGGAAAGGCGAGAGTCGATGATGAGTAACTCGATTTTTTGCTTTGTATTTCTATGATTTGAATCACTAAAATTGTTGCATATTTGTACTGTTTTGTATAGTATGATATTGAGGTAAGATGGAAGTAATGATTCGAGTTAAATTATTATAATTGAGATTGGTTATCAGAATAGATGACTAAATTGAATAGAATAAAAAATAGTGTAAATTGATGAAAATATGATATTGACTTTGAATTGGGTTGGAATACGATATTTTAAGTGATAAATTGATTAACTGGATTGTGAATTGGAGATGATGTAAGGTAAATTGTGTTATATGATGAATTGAATAATTAGTTACCCTATTAATTATTCGAGCAAAGTCATATTTAGTTGGCATGCCATAGGATAATTTGAGTACGGGTTACTTCGACTATATGTTGATGAGTGTGGCACAACTTTTACTTTGGTTATACCGATGAGTTCTGGGGCCAATCTATTTACTTCGGACTTTCTGATGAGGCATTAGGTGTCAAATTGGTATGTTGGTTGAGATCCATGTATCCAATCGAGTCTGAGTCATGTTAATAGGGGAATATAATGTATTAATTGGTTAATCGGTATTGGAAATGATCAAACATTACAAGTTGCACTACAAATACTTATTTACGATATTTGATTATCAATAACATGTGAAATACCATGCGATCTGGTTAACGAGCTTGGGGGCTGATATGATCCTTAATGATCAATTTGATACGAAATTAAATTAAGTAGGATTATGAATATTGGTGATGTTGGAATGGCATTACCATCTGGCTTAATAGTAAAGTATTACATAGCTAATTCATTTAGCATAATTGGTATATTATGGCATGTTGTAAAGATATGTGAATTGTACATTAACATAATTTGTATATGAAATGATATTGTATATGAATTGGTTGATATTTGAATGTGAAATTGATTTTATGCAATTAGTTGGAATTTACACTATATTGGCTTGAATCATAAAAATACTACTGGGTTTTATTGCTCAGTGTACAATTTTGTTTTTCCTGTGCAGGTTAGGTTTGTGTTGAGGTCCCGAGCATCAACTCCAATATCCAGCTAGAGATCCCTGACTTAGCCATGTTTGTATAGTTCTCTTTTGTTGGTTATACAACATGTACCTAGGTTGAGTCGGTTTGGTATTTTGTTATGTTTTGAGAACTTTGAATTGAAAATTGTTAAATGGTCTTAATCATATGAATGCAAAATTCTCCATATGATTTTATCATATGGTTTTGTAATTTATAAATGATGTATTTGCAATTAGTACTTGTCGATAGCGTGCATGTATATGATTTGAGTGAATTGCACTTGATAGTTAGCTTAGAGGTAATAAGGTATAATAAGCATATTGTTGAACAATGTATTAATGTGCTTGAATTGATACTTGAGGGTATATGTTTTGGTTGTTTATGAGTTGAATGTGCATAGTTATTGATTTGGAAAATGTTATAGGTTGATGTTTATATAGAAAATGCAGAAACAGTATGTAACATTACGATGCCCATCGAGCGTCGTTGCAACGAGATTAGGACACTATGCCACGATACGACATTGAGTATGGTTGTTGCAACGAGGCCCAAAACAATATGTTACATCATGACGGGGAACCCCTTTATGTTGTGATGTCAACCTAAATTTTAGAAATATTGCATTTTAGTCCTAGTTAGGCCTCGGGTTAGCATTTAAGCTTTTATTAGCTCATATATGTAACACCCCATTACTTGATTTGATCATTGGGTCCAAGTAATGAGATGTCACATTGGTTGCTAGAGAAACTACTGTTAAAATACACTATAAATAAATCAATCAAACATTTAATCATGTCATAAACACATTCACGTTATGATACACGAAAAAATTTGAGCTTAATCAAGCTTACAAAGGATCTTTTGTAGACTCGAGCATGAAATAGGACCTAAATGTAAAAATTCAAAGTGCAAGTTTGATGTTGTGACATAAGGGTGTTTTTCATTGTAATGTGACAAACTACCCAACCTCTTCGTGACGATGGGGTTCCTCATCATGACGTGGCAATCTATTTCTACAATTTCAGGACATCAAACCTTTAATTTTCTAACAACCAATGTCCAGCTACATTTTTACCACAAAAATGACCTAATGAACAGTTTTGGTGCATTTGTGACATGTCCAAAACATTCCTATATCACCTTCCCAAACATTAATTCCATAAAACCAACATCATCCATAACATTAGCTAACATACATAACACATTATCCTACTCACTAATTTAACTATATACATTACAATTTGTATATACTTACTTTACCTATGCATATAAAAAACATATACATATTATATACCAAAATGAACTTTACATACCAACATCTATGTTTAACACCACTTGCAAAACCAAAACACTTATAGGACTAACTAGGTACATGCCAAATTTAACTAGAAACAAGAGGCACAAACTTTATAGAGTTAGAAATCTTGATAAGATGCTGAAGTGGATGCCCAAAACGTAGATATGAACCCATTCTGCACACAGGAAATAAATTGTATAATGAGTATATCATTTAGTAGTATTCTTATAAATTTGAAACAATATAAGAAGATGGTATAATTTACAACACATAGAATCGTTATCTAAAAATCTTATTCGTTATAACTCAAGCATAAAATCATCATTCAATATACATTTCTAATACATGAAAACTCAAACTGTGTTATCTTTTCGATGATATTTCGAGCGCACGAGTGCATATTCAACTTCAATTTGTCATCCTAGATTGCCTGACTACAATGATCAGCCACCCTGGATTGCTCAACAATGATGACTAGCCACCCTGGACTGCCCAACGATAATGGCCTACCACCTAGATTGCCCAGCAACAATGACCTATGATAAACTACAATACATACATATTTTTATCCCATATTTGGCACAATTATGGATGAATTATCATTGAATTTATGGAATTTGATGCCCTTAATCTTTTAATTTCATGTTTTATACTTAGGTGAGCATGAGGAAGAGAAAAGAGCAAGGAACGGGTCAAAACGGAGAAAATGAGCCAAAGTGAGAAATCAACACGGCCTGGAGTTCATCACACGGGTAAACCACACACTGTGCCAAATTAGCAGACGTGAACAAGGCCTAGGCCCGATTCACACGGGCGTGCCATACGGGCGTGTCCCTGTCGTGACGAGTTTCAATTTCACGTGGAAAAAGCTACTTAGGGGCTAAGAAGGGTATTCCAAAGTCTATATAAACACCTTAAGAGAAGATTAAAGGGACACAGAAAGTAGAGAGCAAGGAATTACTCGAAGAAAGCCAATTGATCCATCTCGGAAGCAAGGATCTATATCAAGACTAAAGATCTTCCTAAATTTCTCTCAAGAGTTTTGGCTTTTTCTTTATGTTTTGTTGTTCTCCTTATTTTGAGATGTTCTCCTTTATTATTATGAACTAAATCTCCTAAATACCTGAGGGGGATGAAACCTATGACGGATCTTGTTATTGTTATCTGAACTATATGATAAATATTTGATTTGTTATTAATTGTGTTTTTAATTCTTGAGTTAATATTTCAGGATATTGATTCAAGTCGAATATGCTTATTCAGTGGAGCAAAAGTCCCTGTTCAAGAGTAGATCCAATGCAATTAAGCGGAGTTACTCTCAATCCTAGACATAGGATGACGAAAATCTACCAGATTAGAGTTAAATCTAATAAGGGGATCCATAGATCGAGTTAATGCAACAGTAGGAGTTTTAATTAGAAAGAGATTTCAATTAATCAACCTAGGGTTAGTTGTTCTTAGTCTCGACGGAGATATTAACATAAATTAGGGATATCTACGGATCAATTCGAATGAATAAATCGTCTAGTTCAGAGTTAAATAACAAGTGAAGTCCAGGTGGATTCTTCCTTGGGTATTGCCTTAATCAATTAGTTTTCCCAAAGTATTTCACCAATCTATTCTTTGTCATGTCTTTAGTTTAGTTAGATTTTAGATTAAAAAAAACTCTCATTTATTTTTAGGCTAGATAATAGGAAGAAAGTTATTACTAGTACTTTTAGTTCCTTTGGGTTCGACATTTCGATCTTGCCACTAAACTATACTACTGTTCGATAGGTGCGCTTACCTTATTTGTGGTAATAGTTAGTTTCTGGGTATGATCATAAAAATGTAAAACTTATCACGACCACACCAAGTTTTTGGCGCCGTTGCTAGGGAACTAAAATATTAGGAACATACAATTTCTATTACTTTAGTTATCTTTACTTTTATTGCAATTTATTTTTTATTTTAGGTTTTATTTACTAAATTTTCCTTTTATTCTTCTCTGATAGGTATCTCTGGTTTATGACTAGAAGAAACCCATCAGGACTACTATTGTTTGATAACGATTTAGAAGCTACAGTTTACAGAAACTGAAGAGAAATAAGGCAAAGCCTACAGTACACAGAACAAGGACAAGAAGATGAAACCGAATCTACTGAAGAGATAGAAACAAATCAAAATAATCAGTTACCTCCTGTGGTAGCCGCAGATCCTATGAATCAAAATCCTGCCCCTCGTACTATGTATGATTATGTTAAGCCTAATTTAGCTGGTACTGAATCTAGTATTGTTAGACCTGCTATTGCTGCAAATAATTTTGAATTGAAACCTAACATTATTTAAATGATTCAACAGTTTGTTCAGTTTGATGGTTTGCAGGATGAGGATCCTAACACACATTTAGCTAACTTTTTGGAATTTTGCGACACATTTAAAATTAATGGCGTTTCTGATGATGCCATTCGCCTTCAGTTATTTCCCTTTTCTTTAAGAAATAAGGCAAAACAGTGGTTAAATTCTCTATCCCGAAGGTCAATCACTACTTGGGAACAAATGACCGAAAAGTTTTTACTTAAATAGACTAAAACGGCAAAGTTGAGAAATAATATCTCTTCTTTTGTGCAGATGGATTTAGAGACACTTTACGATGCTTGAGAGAGATACAAGGATTTATTGAGAAGGTGCCCTCACCATGGGTTACCTTTGTGGCTATAGGTTCAAACTTTTCACAATGGTTTGAACCCCTCAACAAGATAGATGATCGATGCAGCTGCCAGTGGAACCATAAATAACAAAACACCTGAAGAGGCTTATGAGTTTATAGAGGAAATGTCACTAAATAATTACCAGTAGCAAGTCATGAGAATAAAGCTACAAAAAGCTGCCGGCATTTTTAATGTTGACGTAGTTACAATGCTGTCAAATCAGGTAGAACTCTTAAATAAAAAGATTGACGGTTTAGTTGGTTCTACGCAGGTTCATCTAGTGATGAGGTACGATTCAAATGGAAAAGGAATGTACAATATAGATTATTTATCCCACGATCTTAGCACAGAAAATAAACAAGCCAACATATAGGTAGTAATTCTAGATCTTAAAATAACTCTTATAGTAACACTTATAATGCAGGTTGGAGGAACCACCCTAATTTCTCATGGGAAGGTCAAGGGAGTCAAGGTAATCAAAGACTACCACCCTCCTGGGATTTCAGCAACCCTCTTACCATCAGGAGAAAAAATCAAACCTTGAAGACATGTTGGAAAATTTATCTCTGTGTCAGAAACCCGTTTTCAAAACACCGAAACAGCACTTAAAAACCAACAAGCTTTAAGTCAAGGGCTTGAAAACCAAATTTGTCAACTTGCCAAGATGATATCTGATAGACCACAAGGTAGTTTGCCGCGTAATACTGAACCTAATCCTAGGGAGCATGTTAAAGCAGTCACACTAAGAAATGGAAAAACACTAGTTGAACCTGAAAAAGAAGTCTATTCAAGAACCTGACAAAGAGAAGGTTGAGGAGGCTGAACCCAAAGAGAATGCTCTACCAGTACTTAAAGAATACAAACCACCTATCCCATATCTAGCAAAGTTGAAGAAAGACCGCATGGATGCACAATTTGGTAAATTTCTTGAACTTTTTAAACAGTTACATATTAACTTACCTTTTGTTGAAGCTATTTCACAGATCCCACGTATGCAAAATTCTTAAAGGAACTTCTAACGAACAAAAGGAAACTTGAAGAGCTGTCCACAGTGGAACTCAATGAGGAGTGTTCAACTATCCTCCAAAACAAACTGCCAACCAAATTGAAAGATCCAAGAAGTTTCACTATTCCCTATTTAATCGGTAGTTTAAACATTAAAAAGGCGTTAGCTGATTTAGGTGCAAGTATCAACTTAATACCTTATAAAATGTTCAAGCAACTAGGTCTTGGGGAACCAAAACCCACTAGAATGAGTATTCAACTGGCTGATAGATCTGTTAAATATCCTAAGGGTATCATTGGAGATGTTTTAGTTAAAGTGGATAAATTTATATTCCCTGTTGATTTTGTTGTGCTTGGCATGGATAAGGATGTTGAGGTACCTTTAATCTTAGGACGTCCATTTTTAGCCACTGCTAGAGCTGTTATTAATGTAGGGGGTGGTAAACTTGTGCTTAGGGTAGGAGATGAAGAAATTGTATTTAAAATATATGATGCCATGCGATTTTCTAGGGAACAAGACGATTCCTGTTATTTTATTGATTCTATTGACCATTCTATTCAAGATTCGTTTCAGGAAATCACTCTTAAAGACACGTTGGAATTGTGTCTCGCCTAAGGTGAGGAGGAGGATGAACTCACCACTGAGGTGAGAAAGGTAATGAATGACTTGAACTTTAATGAACCTCCTTCAAAACATATAGATTATAAGGGTATTGAGATAAATGATGAAATAAGACAAAAACCCTCTATCGTTGAACCACCTAAAGTGGAGCTAAAGCAATTACCCAATCACTTGGAATATGTATTTTTGGGAGATGACTCTACACTGCCAGTAATTATCTCCTCAAACTTACAACCAAAAGAGAAGGATGAATTACTCCAAGTTCTACGAGAACACAAAAAGGCCATTGCTTGGAAAATTTCTGACATTAAAGGGATTAGCCCTTCTTTTTGCACCCATAAAATTTTGATGGAAGATGAATACAAACCATGTGTGCAAGCTCAAAGTCGACTAAATCCCAACATGAAGGAAGTTGTCAAGGCTGAGGTAATTAAACTTTTAGACGCTGGAGTTATTTATCCTATTTCTGACAGTTCTTGGGTAAGTCTTGTGCAAGTTGTTCCTAAGAAAGGGGGCATAATTATTGTAACCAATGAAAAGAATGAGTTAACCCCTACAAGAACAGTCACAGGTTGGAGAGTCTGCATTGACTATAAAAAATTGAATGACGCCACCAGAAAGGATCACTTTCCCTTGCCCTTTATTGATCAAATGTTGGAAAGACTGTCAGGACATATGTACTACTGTTTTTTGGACGGACTTTTTGGCTACTTCCAAATCCTGATAGCTCCAGAAGATCAAGAGAAGACAACATTCACATGCCCATATGGTACGTTTGCTTATCGTAGAATGCCTTTTGGATTATGTAATGCCCCTGCTACTTTTCAACGTTGTATGTTAGTCATCTTTGACGAACTAGTGGAAGATATCATGGAGGTATTTATGGATGACTTCTCGGTATTCGGTAATTCTTTCTATTTTTGCCTTAAGAATTTAGAACGAGTTTTAATAAGATGCGAGGAAAAAAATCTTATTCTCAACTGGGAAAAATGCCATTTTATGGTTCGTGAAGGTATTGTGTTAGGACATAAAATTTCTAGTAAAGGAATAGAGGTTGATAAAGTAAAGATTAAAATTATTGAAAAATTACCTCCCCATAATTCAGTTAAGGCTATAAGAAGCTTTTTAGGACATGCTGGTTTTTATAGAAGATTTATTAAAGATTTTTCTAAAATTGCTAAGCCTTTAACAAAATTACTAGAAAAAGATGTGCCTTTCAATTTTGATCAGGAATGTTTAGAAGTATTTAACACCCTCAAAGAAAAGTTAATTAACGCTCTGATTATAATTGCTCCTGATTGGAATTTACCTTTTGAACTAATGTGTGATGCGAGTGTCTTTGCAATAGGTGCAGTTCTTGGATAGTGAAGAGATAAACATTTTTAGCCTATTTATTATGCTAGCAAGACTTTGACAGCAGCGCAAGAGAATTACACAACCACGGAAAAAGAATTACTAGCTGTGGTTTTTGCGTTTGACAAATTTAGACTATATCTGATATTGTCTAAAGTCATCATTTTTACTGATCATTCCGCTCTTCATTATCTTTTAACTAAGACTATGTGAAACCTTGATTAATAAGATGGATTTTACTGTTACAGGAATTCGACTTAGAAATACAAGACAAGAAAAGGGCCGAAGGCAGATCATTTGTTAAGACTTGAAAATCCACACCTCAAGGAACTCGACAAAACCGAAATAAATGACTCGTTTCGTGAAGAAAAACTACTAGTCATTTCAAAATCTGAGGTACCTTGGTTTGTCGATATTGCAAATTATTTAGCGGCTAACATAACCCCGAAAGGGTTGACGCATCAGCAAAAGAAGTGATTCTTCGCTAATGTGAAAAACTACTTTTTGGAAGATCCTTTTCTTTTTTGTATATGTGTAGATCAAGTCATTCGAAGATGCGTTACTAAGACAGAAGCACACAAAATCATGGAACATTGCCACTCAAGACCAACAGGAGGACATTACAGTAGGACTAAGACCGCCCATAAAATACTCGAATCAGGTTTTTATTAGCCCACACTGTTCAAAGACGCTAACAGGTATGTTGCTTCTTGTGATAAATGTCAGAGAACAGGTAATATCTCTCAACGTAATGAAATGCCTCAAACATATATACTCTCATGTGAAATATTTAATGTATGAGGTATTGATTTCATGGGTCCATTCTCTAATTCATTTGGAAATAAATATATCTTAGTAGCGGTCGATTATATGTCAAAATGGGTGGAAGCCCAAGCTTTATCAACTAATGATGCTAGAATGGTGGTAAGATTTCTTAAAAAGCTTTTCTCTCAATTTGGAACTCCTACGATAATTATCAGTGATAGGGGTACTCATTTTTGTAATGCTCAGTTCGATAAAGTTTTAAAGAAATACGGAATACACCACATAATAGCTATCCCTTAGCATCCTCAAACCAGTGGACAAGTTGAAGTAGCAAATAGAGAACTGAAACGCATCTTAGAAAAAATGGTAGAGTCAAATAGGAAAGATTGGTCGAGTAAAATAAACGATGCCTTATGGGCTTATAGAACTATATTCAAAACCCCCATAGGGACATCCCCTTATAGACTTGTTTATGAGAAAAGTTGTCACCTACCATTTGAACTTGAACATAAGGCCTTTTGGGCTATCAAATTTCTAAATCTTGATTCTAAACTTTCAAGTGAAAAAAGGTTAATGCAGTTGAATGAGTTGGATGAATGGCGTAATAACGTATACAAAAACTCAAGATTATATAAGGAAGCCACAAAGCGACGCCATGATGCTCGTTTAGATCAACCCAAGCAGTTTGCAGAAGGTGATCTTGTCTTACTCTACAACTCGAGGCTTAAGTTGTTCCCTGGAAAGCTTAAATCGAGATGGTCAGGACCATTCCTTGTTCAAATTGTTTTTCCCTACGGCATAGTTGAGATAACACAATCAAACCATGACACTTTCAAGGTAAACAGTCATCAACTTAAACATTATAAAGGTGAGGATTTTAGGAATGAAAGAGAGGAGCTTAGGCTCCACGAACCCTCGTAAACGTGCACACATGGTAAGTCAAGCTTAGACTCTAAAAAATGCTTCTCGGGAGGCAACCCGAGCACTAACGTTGTTAATCTCTTTAATTTCAGTTTTTGACATCTACATCATTAACCGAGTCCTTGAATGAAGGTTTTTCAAAACCACACGACCAGGCACACGGGCGTGCCTAAGGCTGTGGACACCTCACGAGTAGAGACACGGCCGCGCAACATGGCTGTGTGAAAACAGAAAAAAATTTCCCCAAGACACAGCTTTCGACAAATCACCACGGCCATGCAATGTGGCTGTGGGCGAACCTGCTAAATCAACACGGGCGTGCGGCACGCCCGTGTCCCCAGGCCGTGGATGAAACTGAGAAATTAGCACGGGTGTACGACACGCCCGTGCCTGAGGCCCGTGGTCAAACCTGGTAAACTAGCACGGGCGTGTGACCTAATACACGGCCGTGGGCCACGAATCAGGCATGCCCAAAAACCCTATTCCCGAGCCTCACACGACTGTGCCCCTTTTTAACTCCCCCAATCCTACTTTTTATTTTTATTTTTACGTTTTCCTTTTTCTTTTAAAGACTTATTTTTTTTTATTTATCCTTATGGTTTTTATCGAATAATACGTTAATTCTCTCCATAGTTGTGTTTATTTTCTTAAGTAAGCTCAGAATCATGCACTTCTAGTAACCCTTTCTCCTATTCTGCTGTCATTATTCTGAGGATTTCATCTAAAATTTAGGGAGTTTCACTCCTTCCCCTATCTTATGATATTATGCCTTTATTCTTACTATTTATCTTTGTACATTGAGGACAATGTACATCTTAAGTGTGGGGGGATACATTACATTATTATCAGAAAATCCCTTTTTGCATTATTCTCAAATTCCTGAATCTTGGCTTTTACTATTAGAATGCAATTGGATTGATTTATGATTTTTATTGATTGTCTTGAATTAAAACATAGGGAGTTATGCTTTGATTGTTTAAACTTTAAGTCATTAGAGAATCAAGCATGATAAGTTGATTTTTGGGAATTAAAATCTTTCTAGGTTGTCTACCCAAGTCTAGGTATTATCTTGAAGTTTGAAATTTACAGGATTGACATCAAAAGCCATAATTCTTGTGAGATTTTGAGCCTTTAGAGCATATATCCTTGTATGCTCACTTTTATTATTGCTATGAGTGTGTCAATATTGATTTGTTATTCTAGAACTTGCTTCGATTATGCATGTCAATACCACATCATTGATTTGATATACCAAAATGATAAAAGCACCTAGGTTTAACCCAGTCACTCCATAAAAGCCTACCCTCATAATTAACCATTAGTGAACCCCCTTGAGCCTAACAAACCATTTATTGATTTAACCTTAATATTAACCCATAAACCTGTTTTTGATTCCTTGATAATTTCCCTCATTCTAATTTGATCCCCATTTTTTGTCGAGATTTGAGTGGAATAATTATCTAGCTATGTTCTCCCCTTAATTAGTAAATTTTAATTAATTCGATTTGTTCTTAAAAAAAATCTATATATATATACACATAAAGTCAATTCAGTTGTTAGTTTATCATTAGCATTTTGTTACTAAGTAATGATTGAACGTAAACAATGTTATTCATGAAGGAAAGTTCAATTCTAGGATTATCTATGCAGAAAGTTAATTTCCCATTATTAGTATTTTTCTAGCTAGGTAATTTTTCAATTCAATCTCGATTCTAACCTTCTCTTTCAGCTTGTGACTACACCCCCTAACCAAAGCCACGTTACAACCCTCCAAAGACCTTTTGATTGATATATTATGTCAATATACAGTGGAAGAGATTTGATTTTCATGCAAGCCTATGGTAATAACTTTTCATATTGACTTTTGAGTGCATAATTTGTTGTCCTTAAACACCTTGAGTGATTTGAGTGAATCTTTAGTGAGGATGTTAACTCTGTGATATTTTGAATCAAAGGTAATCACTTAGATAAGGGGAGATACCTATGTTTTCATGCTAAAATACTCAACTTAGATTGTTTGAAACTTTGATATTCTTTTAGTTGAACTTTCAAGGTATGATTACTTGTGGATTATTTTGAAACATTATTGATAGGAATTATAAGTTGAGAAAAATGAATTTTAATTGTGAGTTAAGATTGTGCTTGAGGACAAGCAAATGCTTAAGTGTGGGGGTATTGATAAATTACAATACATACATATTTTTATCCCACGTTTGGCACAATTATGGATGAATTATCATTGAATTTGTGAAATTTGATGCCCTTAATCCTTTAATTTCATGTTTTATACTTAGGTGAGCATGAGGAAGAGAAAAGAGCAAGGAACGAGCCAAAAACAGAGAAAATGGGCCAAAGTGAGAAATCAACATGGCCTGGAGTTCATCACACAGGTAAACCACATGCACGTGCCAAATTAGCAGACGTGAACATGGCCTGGGCCCGATTCAAATGGGCATGCCACACGTGTAACACCCCTTACTCGAGACCGTCGCCGGAGTCGAGCACGAGGCGTTACCGGACTTAACTTACTCAACCGAGAACAAAAATTTGCTTTTAAAATTAATTTATTTTCATTCATTTAATATATCCCTAAAAAGGGTCATCGAGACCCTAAATCATGCTATTAAAATGGTTCGGAACCAAACCGGGATCAATAAAATTTCTTAAACGAACCAAAATAAATTATTTCTCTGTTCCTTATAAAGCTGTCCAACTGCATCGCAGTCACTAAATAAATCATAACTTGAGTTACGGAACTCAAAATTCAATTTTGTAAATTTTCCCTAAAGCTAGACTCATATACCTTATTACTAAATTTTTTATAGAATTTTTAGTCTAGCCAATTAGTAGAGTTTATTAGTTAAAGTCTCTCCTATTATGCAGTTCGACTACTCTGACCTCTATTCACTACGAATTAATTTTATCTCTGTAAAAAATTCAAATAGGTATTTCGTTTATTCATTTGAAACTAGACTCAATAAGGAATCTAGGCATATAAACTATAATGCCTAATTATTTATGTACAATTTATGGTGAATTAAAAAGTCAGAACCGGGGATCACGGAGTCAATCTGGAGCAGTCTCACTCGATTGCAAATAACTCATAATATACAACTCTTATGCTTAATCTTCTTCTTCCACATGAAAATAGACTCATTAAGCTTTAATTTCATGTCTCATTCACTATTTAATTCCATTTCTTATATTTTTAGTGATTTTTCAAAATCACGTCACTGCTGCTGTTCGAATCTGTTTTTAAGCTATTTTCACCTTTTTCATGGTTTCCATGTGATAATTACCATTTAGGCATACATAGTATTAAACCTATGTTTGATTAGTCATTCCAATAACTAATCATCAACAAGTATTTACATACCATTCATTAAACATAACCTAAGGACATTCATACCAAAAGAAACCAAGTCCCTATACATGCCGTACGCGAAATGAAATGTCTAGCTATTCCAAAATGATCCTATTGATAGTGTGACTGGATCTCCGACGTTCCTTGCGATCCCCGAGTTGGCTTGGCAAGAACTATAAAAAGAAGGAAAATACAGAGAGTAAGCCCTAAGCTTAGTAAGTTTACGAGTAAATAAACCACAACATTCACCCTAAATAATAGTTAATCATAGTATCATCAAGCATCATAAGCTTTCCTTACACCTCATTTCTTACCCTCTTTCTTATTCACTTACTTTCTTTCTTACTTGGTTATTCGATAAACTCATGAATATAACTTACCTTTCCTTTGCTGAGAATTTCCTGTAATTTAACCTGTACAATAGCCCGTTGAACCACTCGGAATACTAAGGATACTCGGGTTTTCCTGCCTGATAATAGCCTGTCAATGCCATGTTCTAGACCTGGTCTTGCATGAGATGTTCCCTGTCCTACCAAAGCCATACTTTTAATATGGACTTACATGGGATATTCCTGTCTTGTCTGGTAACCCAAAATGTCATGACAGTCCGTATCCCAAACATTCCTAGAGTTCAAACGGGGCTTTCTGATACTTTTTCTCTGTCATCTCGTCTTTGGTTCAACTTCTAATATTTTCATAAAGTAAATGTATATATGTTGGAATAACAACATTAATGTAAAATAATGAAATATTGCATTTATTTACCGTAAACTTACCTCGATACAAAATACTGTTAAACTTGACAATTTAGTCCTTTACTTTTTCCTTTCCCCGATCTTCTCCTGAATTTCGTTCTTCTTTATCTATAATAGCAATTTAGCTTATTTAATACTCACATTTATCAAACAGCCCTTAACTCGAACTTTGGAAAAATTACATTTTTGCCCCTAAACTTTTGCATATTTACACTTTTGCCCCAAGGCTCGGAAATTAAAATTTATCCCAAATTCTTATGTTTTAGGACATGCTGATCATTTATTTACCAACAACAACCTCAATTTCCCACTATAACATGTACTTATGAACAATAGGTATTTTTATCGATTAAGCCATTTTACTCGTTTTTACTTAAAACCGAGTAGCACAAGTTGTCTAGCATAATTTAAAACCTCATATTCTATCATAAAATACCAAAATAAACAAATTTCACCTATGGGTATTTTTCCAAATATGAACCCTAGGTTGAATTATTGCTAGCATAAGCTAAATCGAGCTACCGGGATTCCAAAAACATAAAAATCATTAAAACGGGGCTTGGATGCACTTACTATGAAGCTTGGAAGTTGAAGAAACCCTAGCTATGGTGTAACATCCCCTACCCGTATTCGTTGCTGAAATAGGGTACTTTTTTTTTAAACTCAATATATCCCCTTTATAAACATGTAACATTTCCTGCAAAACTTAAACCGAGACCAATCCAAATCAACCAATCCAATTCAGCATATTTTTAAAATAGATTCATGCACATTCATAAGCTAATCTCATCATATACCAAACTAAGTTTTGTTAGCCATACCAATGGCTAACTTTACATTCATTTCGTATCAACATTTACTTTATAAACTTATACATGCAATTGATTTCCAAAATAAAGTTTCTAGATATACCAAAATATTGAGGTTGATAGTGTGATGTATCTCCGATCGAATCTGACCTCCGAGCTCTTAATACTACAAAACAGGGAAAAAGAAAACAGGGTAAGCACATTGTGCTTAGTAAGCTCATGTAACAAGAATTATACTTACCTAATATTTTCAACGCAATACAATAAACATACATACATCCATTTAATGCATTGTTACCATAACATGCACAAACTCAACATTCAAGTTAGTACAATAATTTCAATGTATCAATAATATATACTGAGATTGATGAGCTTATCAATACCGTGATTTCCATTCCATTATTATTTTACCATATTTATCCCGTTGAATTTCTCAGAATTTCGATGGATTTTCAGGGGTACACTTTAGTGTACTAATCCGGGTCCGTCAATTCATATTCATGTGCGCACATTTCCATTTCAGAGAGCACACTCCCGCGAACCTCATCTTTACAGTGGGATTACCAGTCTAGGCTAAATCCCCTGTAATATAAACTCATAGAGTATTGTCGGGATTACCAGTCCAGGCTAAATCCCCTGCAACGACAATTACTCTAATGAGCTTGGATCTGAGTTACCAGTCCAGGCTAAATTCAGACCCTAATTTGGATTACCCGTCCGGGCTAAATCCATTTTCCACATATTCTTCGGGAGGGCTATATCAGGATAGGATCACCCATCCGGGCTAGATCCTTTTTACCGTCAATTCCTTTTCAGAGATCCATCGAATTTTCCTTTCATTCAATCGGGATTTCTTCCCATTTTTATCAAATATACCAATGTTTCATCAATTTTCATATAATGAACATTCAATTCATATTCACATCCATAACATGCATTTCAAGTATTTAAAAATATAATTCAAGTTACACGAACTTACCTCGATACTTGTTTGTATATAAAAATCTACTAATCCCAAACTTTTTTCCTTTCCTCGATCTAGCTTCGTGTTTGAGTCTTCAGGGTCTAAATAAATAAATTGATTCATCAAATTAACATTTCATGTTCATATGTACCATTTTCTACAATTCCACTACTATTTATAGTTCATCCAAGGCTGTCTACTTGCGTCATAGTCACTAAATTATTTTTATCTTGAGCTACGGGACTAAAAATTAAGATCTGTAAATTTTTGCAGAAACTAGACTCACATATATTCTAACCATAAAATTTTCAGAATTTTTGGTTTAGCCATTTAGTACAGTTTATTCTTTAAAGTTACCCCCGTTCTGCTATATGACAGCTCCGACCTTTCTTCACTAAAAATTAATTATCTCCTCATACGGAACTTGGATGATGTTCCTGCTTATTTCTATTCAAAATAGACTCATTAAGGATTTTAAACATATAAATTTAAGTCCATAATTATTTTTATAAAATTTTTGGTGATTTTCCAAAGTCAAAACAGGGGAACCCGAAATCATTCTGACCTTGTCTCATAAAATGCATTATATCTCAAGATTTACAATTCTATTGCTTAAACCGTTTCTTCTATGAGAAACTAGACTTAATAAGCTTTAATTCCATATTTTTTTCACCCTCTAATTCGATTTCTACAATTTATGGTGATTTTTCAAAGTTGGACTACTGCTGCTGTCCAAAACTGTTTTAGTGCAAGAGGTTTATTACCATTTTTCCCCTAAGCTTTTAACAAGTGATAATTTCGTCCCTACTCAATTAACCTATCAATTGAGCTAATTTTTCTCAATTAATACTTTATTCTATCATTTTAAACTACCTTATAACCTTTGGGAATAAGAATTTCAGCACCAAACTTCAATTTCACACTCTTTTACAAATAGGTCCTAATTATCCACTTTCTTTACATTTTATTCCATAAAATCATCATATAATAAGATTAAAGCTTAAATTCCATGCTAAATATTCATATACTTACAGCACTCAACCATGGTGACTTTCAATTTCATCCATAAAATCAAAAACTAATGAATTTAATAGTAGGACCTAGTTGTAAAAGTCTTAAAAAACACAAAAATTACAGAAAAAGGCAAGGATTAACGCACTTGGTGCAAAAATTATGAAAAACCAGCTTAGACAACCCTCCTATGGCGTTTTGGCTGATTAGAATGAAGAGAAATCTCAAGAAATCTAGATATTTCCATATTAGTCCTAGTTTTATTTAGTTAATAATGCAATATTCCAATTTTACCCTTAATTCATCCATTTTTCTGCTGATTTTATACCCTTGCCGTCCAGCTCAAATAAATTTTGGGTCTATTTGCCTTTTAAATCCTTTCTCATTAAACACTTAAGCTATTTAATCATCTTAACAACTTTTACATTTTTTCTAATTTAGTCCTTTTCATTTAATTGACTGCCCAAACGTTAAAATTTTCTAACGAAATTTTAATACAATATTACTAACATTTCACAAATATTTATAAAAAAATTTTTGACTCGGTTTTACGAGATCGAGGTCTCGATAACTTGTCTTTACCTAATTTCTTCAATAATTTCTTTTTCTTAACTAACTACTAAATCGGTAAAAAAAATTTTATTGATATTTTCATACAAATTTTCCTATCATATCAATATTTATGCAAAAATATTAAAATAAATTTTTCTTTAAATCAGATTTGTGGTTACGAAACTACTGTTCCGATAACCTTGAATTTAGGCCATTACATATGGAGAGAGGTAAGGTTCGGCCAAGGCTTGAAGAAGATGAACACAATTTGGCCTTAATTTCCCTTTTAATTCATTTTAATTACCAAATGACCAAAATACCCTTAATGCCTTTCTTTGAAAATTTTCATGTACAAGCCCATTTTTGTCCAAAATTTTAGAAATTGGTCAAATTCTATTTAAGACCCTCTAATTAATATTCCAAGGCAATTTCATACTAAAAGCTTCTAGAATGCAAGTTTTGCAACTTATTTGATTTAGTCCCTAATTTCAAATTAAGCACTTTATGCATAGAATTTCTTCACGAAATTTTCACAAAATCATGCAATCATATCATAAACCTCAAAATAATTATAAAAAAATTATTTCTATCTCAAATTTGTGGTTTCACAACCACTATTCCGTTCAGGCCCTATTTTAGGATGTTACAACACGGGCGTGTCCCTGTCGTGACGAGTTTCAATTTCACGCGGAAAAAGCTACTTAGGGGCTAAGAAGAGTATTCCAAAGTCTATATAAACACTCTAAGAGAGGACTAAAAGGACACGGAGAGTAGAGAGCAAGGAATTACTCGAAGAAAGCCGATTGATCCATCTCGGAAGCAAGGATCTACAACAAGACTAAAAATCTTCCTAAATTTCTCTCAGGAGTTTTACGTTTTTCTTTATGTTTTGTTGTGTTCCTTATTTTAAGATGTTCTCCTTTATTATTATGAACTAAATCCCCTAAATTCCTGAGGGGGATGAAACCTAAGATGAATCTTGTTACTGTTATCTGAACTATATGATAAATATTCAATTTGTTCTTAATTATGTTTTTAATTCTTGAGTTAATATTTCAGGATATTGATTCAAGTCGAATGTACTTATTCAGTGGAGAAAAGGTCCCTGTTTAAGAGTAGATCCAACGCAATTAAGCAGAGTTGCTCGCAATCCTAGACATAGGACGACAAAAATCTGCCGGAGTAGAGTCAAATCTGATAAGGGGATCCATAGATCGAGTTAATGCAACACTAGGGGTTTTAATTAGAAAGAGATTTCAATTAATCAACCTAGGGTTAGTTGTTCTTACTCTCGACGGAGATATTAACATAAATTAGGGATCTCTACGGATCAAGTCGAATGAATAAATTGTCTAATTCAGACTTAAATAACAAGTGAAGTCTAGGTGGATTCTTCCTTGGGTATTGCCTTAATCAATTAGTTTTCCCAAAGTATTTCACCAATCTATTCTTTGTCACATCTTTAGTTAGGTAGATTTTAGATTAAAAACAACTCCCTTTTATTTTGAGGCTAAATAATAGGAAGAAAGTTATTACTAGTACTTTTAGTTCCTTTGGGTTTGACATTCGGTCCTGCCACTAAACTATACTACTGTTCGATAGGTGCACTTGCCTTATTCGTGGTAATAGTTAGTTTCTGGGTACGATCATAAAAATTTAAAACTTATCACGACCACATCAGCCTACCACCTCAGATTGCCCAGCAACGATGACCTACCACCTTGAATTGTCACGAAATAATGGCTTCCACTTCAGATTTCCCAGAAATGATGGTTTATTGATTAAATTTTATCATCCCGGGTTACCTAGCAATGATGACCTGCCACCTTGGATTGTCCGGTAATGAGGGCTTCCTAATTGCTTTGTCACATGTCGTATGGCTACAAGTCATCCATCCTTCCCTTCGTTTCATAAAAACCAATTTATATTTCATAATCCAAAATTCATCAGTTATCATATATTTCAATATGTTTCAACTAAATTCTCATATTGATTATTAAATGCAGATTAAATCTATAATTTCTACTTTATTTATTTTAGTCATTGTGTCAATATTCTACCTCAATGTACCTAAATTCAATTTGATTCATCCACAATAATTCATTATGACAATATACGATATAAAGTGACATAAAAATACGAAATTTAAATAAGTATTAAACCATAGAAATACTTATTGTAAACTCTGAGCTATTCGTCGACGGCTATAACTTTTCCTTTTCCTTTCATGGATTCTAGTTCGACGTTAGCTATGGATTAACATAAACATACAATACAATCAATAATCAAATTCAACTCTCAAATTACACAAAATTTTCATTTTATTCCATTTAGTCTCTAAAATCGAGACTAACTTTCAATTTAGAACTCTAAATTTTAATTCGATTTCACTATAGTACATTAGGGACCTCTTATTTCTAAATTCTACATCCAATTTTATAGTTTATGCATTTTAGTCCCTATTATACAAAACTATCAATTAGCGTTACAATTTAGTCCATTTTCACCTCTAAGCTTAAAATCTATCAATTTAATACCTAAAACTTCAAGAAATCAACAATTGTAACTTTCTAAAACTTTAAAAATTCAACAAATTGATACATGGGCTAACTAGTTAAGCTCTCTTAATCTCAAAAACATTAAAATTACAAAAAAAGACTAAATTGCACTAACCAATTAAAGCTTCAAGGTTTAAAACCCTTATGGATGAAACTCTTATTCTATTACTTTTCCCCACTATTTGGTTGCAAGAAGATGAAGGGAGAAAACTATTCCTTTCTTTTCCCCACTAAGCTTATTGTATTACTTATTTCAATTTAGTTAATATTTATTTTATTTTAATTAAAATCTTTATAACATATAAGTTTTATAAATAGGTTGTCCATCGTCCACCATCATTTCCACAGTGACAATAAGTCATCCATTTTCTAATTAAAAACCTATAATAATTGGAATTTTACCACTTTATACCTTAATTGAAAATTCAACAAAATTAGTTATCCAAAATTCAATTCCCTTATACTATAACTCCATAAATATTTACCGGCTTGGTTTATAGAAACAGGGTCCCAAAACCATATTTTCTGACACCACTGACTTCTGAATCATTACAGCGTAAAACTTAGGAATGATTGTTTGTCGTATCTTTTGCCTATAATACTCGAATTTACATGTATTATGGTATGTATTGAATGTAACTTGATCGTAGTTTCTTTGGAAACGAATGTGATACCTCATAACTTAGGCCTGTCAATAGGGTGTTACAAACTCGTAGCATAGGGGCCTCAATGGTACTTTTACCTATGGAAATGACTTATCTTGAAATTTTAAAGACTCAAAATTACAATTCTACCATTTAAACAAGGCTAAAAGGGATTAAAACATATCATCCTTTAATTGAATAATTTCATGGTATTTTTTTAAATGTTCCCTAAGTTCTTACTTCGTATATCTGAAATTTAGTTTCTTTTCTTTTATTGTCATGCATTTAGCTCTTCTACCCTTCATATTTTAAAATTCAAGTATAATTGTTAACACAATTAAGGTCTTCTATTAAATTTATTGATATAGAATTTTGAAATAAAAACAATACTCATCAATAGCTATGTAACAAAAAAATTGATGTTGTAATAAATTTGAACTTAACAAAAAAAATTTAATGGTGTTAATAATTGGGCTTACATTTTTACATCAGAAAAGTAAGAGGACTAAATTCCTTGAAATAAAAAGTAAATAACTAAATTTCAAATGTACGAAGGATGCAAGGACTTGAATCATACTTGAACTTATTTTTTTACCACAAATGTTTATCATTTTTAGTGGTATGATTGTGGTTTTAATTCCTCTACTATGCTAAAATTTAGAATTTAATATATCTACTTTAATTTAACATAATATTTTCATCTAATTTTCTATTATTACAAGCAGGTCCAAATTGATAACACTTTGCAACTGTTAACATGGTGACCTTTTTTAACAACCTTAAGTAGACTAGCATGTAATTTTATTATTGATTGAACACGGTTGATTCAATTTTCATGTAATCTTTATTGCATACCTGGATAATTATAAAATAAAAAGATCAAATTGTTCATTTAACAATAGCAACTAACTTGAGAGTTTCTTAATTTAGGTTGTGTTTAATAAACTAAAAATTTAAGTACTCAATTTTTAGTGCTCAATTTTATAAGTGCTAAATTTATCTCAGAAAATTATTTGGTAAATTAATAAATATAAGCACGGGACATAATTATGTTGTTTGATAAAAGTAAATATTGATCTTAAAATTAGTTTTTAATTTTAATCTTATTAATATAATATTTTATATTGATGGTCACTAAACTAACTACAAATACGACTAAGGCAAGCGCACCTATCGAATAATAGCATAGTTATGGTGAGTACGGAATATCATATCTACGAGAACTAAAAGTACTAGTAATTACTGTTTTTTTATATTTTAGCCGTCAAATAGAAGTGATTATTTTTAATCTAAAATTACTAAACTAATCCAACTAAGAATGCAACAGAGAATAAAATAGGAAAATTATCGAATATACCAATGAGATAGACAATACCCAAGAAAAAATTCACCTAGACTTCACTTCTTATTTTGAATCTGAATTAAATGATTTATTCACTTGTACCTTGATCCATAGAAATCCCTAAATTATGTTAATATCTCTTTCGAGAGTAAGAACAACTGACTCCAGGTTGACTAATTGAAATCTCTTTCTAATTAAAACCCTTATTGTCGCATTAACTCGATCTATGGATTCCCCTATTAGATTTGACTCTAATCCGGTAGATTTGTGTCGTCCTATTTTTAAGATTACTTGCAACTCCACTCAATTATGCTAGTTCTACTCTTAAACAGGGACTTTTGCTCCACTGATTAAGCACATTAATCATGAATTAATATCCTAAAAATACTAAAACATGAAATAAGCATACATAATTGAGAACAAGAATCAAGAACTTAGAAATCAAATAATAAGATTCATCATAGGTTTCATCTTCCCTAAATATTTAGGGAATTTAGTTCATAATCCTAAACAGAAACATCTCAAAGTTAAGATAACAACAAGACATTAAAAAACTCAATAAAACTTCAAAAGGAATTAAATGGAGATAGATCTTTAATCTTGAAGGAGATCTGTTCCGAGTTGATTCCGATAGCGTTCTTCGAGTCTTTTCTTCAGTCTTCTCTATATGTTTCCTTAAGTCCTCTTTTAATTGATATTTATAGACTTTAGAATGCTCAAAAAGCCTAAAAATTAGTTTTTTTCGCGTATTTGAGAAGCAGGGTACATTATTGACACGGGCTGGCACACGGGCATGTGGCAAGCCCGTGTGGCTCACACGAGTATGTGGCCAGCCCGTGTGGAACCTGGAAATAGCTCTATTTATCCAATTTTGACTTATTTTTCACTCATTTCACTCCCAAATGCTCTCCTAGGTATGGAAACATGAATTTAAAGGATTAGGAGTATTAAATTCACTAATTTACACAATTAATAATCCAAAAATGCATTAAGAATGGGATTAAAATATGTTGCTTTTATAGCTTATCAAATATCCCCACACTTAAGCGTTTACTTGTCCTCAAGCAAAATCCTTAACTCATAATTTGTAATTCTCATCAATAATGTCTCAAAATAATCCATAAATAATCATGCATTGGCAATTCAACTAAAAGAACACTAAAGCCTCAAACAATCTAAGCTAAAACTTTTTAAACACGAAAACAGAGGTGTTTCTCCTTATCTAAATAATTACCTTTAATCCAAAATCAACAAGAATCGACATCCTCACTAAAAATTCACTCAAAAGGTTTAAGATTCGCGAATAAGCACTCAATAGTCAATCATAAAAAGTCATTACTATAGGCTTGCATGAAAATCAAATCTCCACCACTATAAAATGATATGATACACAAATCAAAAGGTCTTTAAAATGTTGTAATAGGGCTTAGGTTAAGGGTGTGGAGAAAGGCCGAAAAGATGGTTAAAATCGAAATCAACTTAATAAATTACCAATCTAGAAAAATAACAAATGTTGAATTAAAAGCAAGTGCCAAAATTACGAACTATTCAATAATAAGAAAATGAGCTTCTTCTCAAAATATGAATTTAATTGTTCAAGCTCATTGAACTAAATAATAAACAATATTTTTTTCTTTGATATTTTTTGCGTTTTTATTTTTTTAAATAAGAATCAATTCAGTAAAATAAATAAACGAACATAGTTAGGCAACTAACCAAATCAAATCTCGATAAAAAGGGAGTCAATAAGACAGAAAAATTCTCAATGAATAAAAAAAAAAGAATAAGTTATGAGTTAACATTAATGGGTGATTTAAGAAACGGTGTGTTAGGCTCAACAGGGTTCACTAAAGGTTAATTATGTAGGTAGACTTTTTTATAGGATAAGTGGGCTAAACCTAAGTGCCTTTATCATCTCAGTATATCAAATCAAAAGGTTTGGTCTCGACATGTATAATTGATGCAAGTTCTAGAATAACAAATCATATTGACACACTCAAAACCAATAATAAAAGTGAGCAAGAAAAATGTATACTCTAAAGGGTCAAAATCTCAAAAAAAATTTATGGTTTTTGACGTCAATCTTACAAATCTCAAACTTCAAGATAATACTTAAATTTAGAGAAACAACCTAAAAATTTTAATTTCTAAAACATAGCCTATCATGCTTGATTCTCTCATGTCTTCAAGTTTAAATCAACTCATACATAATTATCTACAAATTAATCCAAAACACATCAATAAAAATCTCAAATCGATCAAAATTCATTCTAATAGAAGTATGAGAAAATTACTTTAAACACAAGACATAATTCAGGGATTTCTTGATAATTATATAAATAACCTCCCTACACTTAATATGTACATTGTCCTCAATGTACAAATAGAAATAATCATAGTATAGACAGAATATCATAAGAGAGGGAGAAAACTGAAATTGCCCTAAATTTTGGACGAAAGCCCCAGAATAGTGAAAAGTAAAATTGTAGACAAATCTAGATGTAGTGCATGATTCCGAGAAAACTAATAAGAAAATAAACACAAATAGTGAAAAAAATTAAGGGATTATAACTCGATTAGAAATAACCATAAAAATAAAAATATAGTTCAAAAGATAAAAATGACATAAGGAGAAGAAAATAACAATAAACATAAAAATAAAAAATAAAAAATAAAACGAAAATAAAAATAAAATAAAACAAAATAAACTCTATGGTGCTCGTCATCAGAAACGTCATGAGTCGTCGCCACCGAGGAAGAGATATGGAGATGCTGGCAGATCTGCTACAATGTTGCATCAATACTGTCGAACCTCTGAAAGCACTGTTGCTCAAAGCAAGTGAACGCTCGAAGAGGTCCATCAAAGTGGCAGCAGAAGAAACAAGGCGATAACTCGAAGGTGGAGGATGAGGTGGATCCTCATGATGTAATGAGACATCATCAAGGAAGTCCTCCGGGTCATTTTGAGAGTCAGAATGAAGTAAACAGTACTGAAGAGGATCAACTCCACGAAGTTGCTCTATCATCCTCATATGGTTAAAATTCCCAGTCGGGATATCCGACTGACTAGAGTAAGTATAGAGGATTGCTCCGGTGTGTCAAGGAGACTGAAGTGTTGAGTGAGTCGAGTCACGTAAGGACCTAAACAGATAGGGCCCTTCCTATGGCGATCTGTTTGATGGCGAAAGGCTAGGGCGATGAAATAGGCCAAGTCAAAGATATACCCGGTGGTCATGCTCCATAGATAGTATACATCGGTAGTACTGACGATGCCAGTGCTCTCTTTACTGCCAATCAAGGTATAAGCTAAAATGGCATGTATGTACCGCAATGCCGGAGGGAGAGAAGTAGCTTTCGAGCGACTTGCGTCATAGGGGATCGTACTCGCCATAAAATCTGTCCAACAACTAGATGGTGCATGATGGATATGCTGATGTAAGCGAAGAAAGTTATCGGCACTCATAAACTCCTCCGTGTAAAGGCCCAAAGCAGTACCAAAGAAAGGTACACTCATATGACGCACTAGGCTGCTGAGTCTAAAAGTGATTGCGCCCTGCTCGTCATGTGATGTCATCGCATGCTGGAGATGAAATGTCAGACAAAACTCTAAAGTTAGCTCCATGAATGTGGGCTCAACGATAGAAAAGAACTGACCCCATGGCATTGTGGTAAGAAAAGCTTGAACAAGATCAGCGAAGTGGACCTGCTCCAAAGAGGCCCAATCAATACATCGGCCCAAACCCAATGGTCACACTCGAAAGAGTTGGAATAAATCCTCCTAGGGACTCGCAAAAAATCGAAGATAAGGATAGTGGGCCTCGACGGAGGCACTTGAGGAAGATATCGTGCTAGGGGTCTTTCGCTTTTTCGAAGCGGGGATGGCGACCTTGGACTTGCTGCGAGTGTTTTTCATAATGAATCTGTAATAAAGCAATCAAATAATTTAAATAAACGAATCAACATAATAGATGCAAGCTAATAAAAAATAAAAAAAGAAAAAAGAAAATCTAAGTTAAGCTCATCAAAGAAAGAAATTGACTATGAACATAAGAAAACTAATCAACAAAATGTGAAAACCAAACAAAAACGTAGTAAGAATAATTAAAACTAAGAATGATCAATAATACCAAATGAACAATTCAAACTAGCAAGGATAAAATAAAAAAATAAAATCAAATGAAACAAAATAAATGTATAGTACTGCAGAATGAAAAATTAAAAAAAAACTAAAATAAAATAAACTAATAGAAATGTCTAACAATGAAATCAAGAATAAACACAAAATTAATCAGTAAAGAAGCTAAGTAAACAAGAATGAATAAAGCAATAAATAAAATTAGTAAAACCAATAATAATAAAAATAAAGAAATAAATAAAGAAATAGTAATAATAATAATAATAAAGAAAAGAATAAGGGGGTTGAAAAGAGGACCGTCGGCCAACGAGTCGTGGTCGAAGGCATGGTGGTTTGGGGTGGCCGTGTGCATGGATGCGATGAGGGGAGAAAGTACAGCGGGGAGAGAAAAAGAAGAGAATGGAGCGAAAGAAGGAAAGAAAATAGAGAGGAGAGGTAAGGGGCTACTGTGTGCGTGGAAGATGTTAGGGAGAAAAGAAAAAAAGGAGGTGATTTGGGCAAAAGGAGGAAAGAGGGAGAAGCATGAGCGAATGGGGGAAGCGACGGTGGCCGGAGAAGGAGAGGGGAACGGTGGCGGTTAGAGTTATGGGGTGAAGGAGAAGACAAAACAAAGGAAAAGAAAAGGAGGCTAGGGTTTTAAATGGGGACACGATCGTGTAAGACCTATGTTGGGTCACACAATCCTATCACACGCCCGTGTGGTGTGTTTCTTAGCCTATGTGTAACAAAAATTATTGGCCCAGTCTTTACACGGCCTCAGACATACCCGTGTGCAACCTCCTTCGCTTCTCCCACACCCGTTTGGTAGCCCAGATGCTGGTGTGGTCGGATCGTGTCTCACATACGGCCATGTGCGCCACCCGTGTAACTCTTTGACTTGTTTTAAAATTGAAAAATTAGCTCCAGATTTCACACAGCTTAGGACATGCCAGTGTGCCCAGGCCTTATGGATATTGTAGACCGTGTCTCGATCGATTTTTGGAAAAATTAAGTCCCAGGATCTACACGGCCAAGGACACACCCGTGTATCTAGGCTGTGTGGGTTACACGGCCATGTCGCTAGACCGTGTAACTTACTGTTTATTTTCATAATATTTTAAAACTAAGTCTTTAAGATCTACACGGCCAAGAACACACCCGTGTGAGTCATACGACCATGTCTCCAAGTCATTTAACTCATTGTCGAACTCCTTTTAGTGCACACGGCCTGAGACACGCCTGTGTGTCCAGGTTGTATGGATTAAAAAATCCTTAATTAACATGAAATAAAAATGAAAATAAAAGAATTAGCAGTGCTAGCACTCGGGTTGCCTCCCGAGAAGTGCTAATTTAAAGTCTAAGCTCGACTTACCTTGTATTCGCACGGTCACGGTGGTTTGCGAAGTCGAAACTCCTCTTTCTCGCTTTTAATTCTATTATCGATATAAGGTTTGAGCCGAGTAATATTTACCTTAAGAGTGCCGAATTCAGAATAAGTTACCTCGACTGTACCGTATGAGAAGACGTTCAGTACCGTAAAAGGAGTTACTTTTTTTCCATTAAGCTCTGAAGTGGCAATTCGAGGGTCCGTTTTATCTAACAGTACTTGGTCCCCAACCTTAAATTGGTTCGTTCCGTCCTTAATGTCGTCATGGCATCATTTTGGTTCTACATTGTGTCCGCCATTCATCTAGTTCATCGATTTGTAATATTCTTTCGTCATTAGTTATTCTATTTTTGTCGCATAGACTAGAACGTGGCTCCATTACGTTCTTTCGAGGGGTTTCCTACAAAGAAGTTTAAGCCACAATGTTATTCATATTAATAGAACTAGTATAATCATCTTGATCACTAGATATCTTAATAGAATCGCGAGATTGGAGAGTAATCATGTTATCACCTACACGAAGTAGTAGTTCACCTGTACCAACATTAACAATAATTCTGATAGTTGCTAAAAAGGGTCGTCCTAAAATTAAAGGTACGTCACTATCCTTATCCATGTCTAAAACAAGAAAATCAACTGGGAATATGAATTTATCAATTTTCACAAGTACATATTCAATAATACCCCTAGGGAATCTAATGGTTCTATCTACTAATTGAATACTCATCCTAGTTTGTCTAGGTTTCCCAAGACCTAATTGTTTAAATATTTTATTGGGCATGACATTAATACTAGCCCCTAAATCAGCTAAAGCATTATTCACATTTAAACTACCAATTAAACAAAGAATAGTAAAACTTCCTGGATATTTTAATTTGTTGGGTAGTTTATTTTGCAAGATAGCTAAGCAAACTACATTTAGCTCCACGTGCGACAAATCATCTAACTTCTATTTGTTTGCCAAAAGCTCCTTTAAAAATTTAACAGAATTGGGCATCTACGAAAAAGCTTCAATAAACGATAAGTTAATATGTAACTTTTTAAGAAGTTTAAGAAATTTTCCAAATTGTTTGTTCTGCGATCTTTCTTTGTTGCGTTAGGATATGGTATTCGAGGTTTATATTCCTTACTGATAGATTTTTGCTCATTTTGGCTTACCTCTACCTTAACTTTACTTACCACACTTTCTTGCTTCGGTTCTGGTTCAAAACAACTAACCTTTCTTTATCTCGCATAGTAATTGAATGAAGTTGCTCCCTTGAATTAGTTTCGGTATTACTAGGTAAGCTACCTTGTGGCCGTTCTGAAATCAACTTTGCAAGTTGACCAATTTGGTTCTCGAGCCCTTGAACTAGTGCTTGTTGATTTTTAAGTGTTGTTTCGGTGTTTTAGAAGCGAGTTTCTAACACTGAAATAAACTTCTTCAACATCCCCTCAAGATTTGGCTTTTTCTCTTGTTGGTAAGGTTGTTGAAAGCTTAGAAGGGGTTGTGGTCTTTGATTTCCTTGATCACCCCAAGAGAAATAGGGATGGTTCCTCCAACCTGCATTATAAGTGTTACTGTAAGGATTATTCTGAGGTCTAAAATTATAACCCATATAGTTGGTTTGTTCGTTCTCTGCACTAGGACCGTAAGGTAAATATTCTGGATTACTTATTCCTCCTCCGTTTGTTTTACATTGTATCACCGGATGTACCTGCCTAGAAACACATAAACCATCAATTTTCTTATTTAATTTTTCTACCAAATTTGTTAACATGGTGCTGCATCTAAATTGAGAACATCGGCTACTTTATTAGGCTTCGTCCTCATGACTTGCCACTGATAATTATTTAGTGTCATCTCATTTATAAATTCATAAGCCACTTTAGGTGTTTTATCGTTCAGAGCACCACCAGCTGCTGCATCGATTAATTGCTTAGTTGAGGGATTCAAACTGTTATAGAAAGTTTGAACCTGTAGCTATAAAGGCAACCCATGGTGATAGCACCTTCTCAATAAATCCTTATACCTCTCCCATGCATCATATAGGGTCTCTAAGTCAATCTGACAAAGGAAGAGATATCATTCCTCAACTTGGTTGTCTTAGCTGGTGGAAAATACTTCAATAAGAACTTCTCGGTTATTTGCTTCCATGTAGTAATCGAATCTCGTGGTAAAAAATTTAACCACTATTTAGCTTTGTTCCTCAATGAAAAGGGAAATAACCGTAAGCAAATAACATCGTCAGAAACACCATTAATCTTGAAAGTATTGTAGACTTCTAGAAAGTTAGACGAATGAGTATTTGGATCTTCATCTTGTAAACCATAGAACTGAGCAAACTGTTGTACCATCTGAATAGTGTTCGGCTTCAGTTCAAAATTATTTGCAGCAATAGTGGGTCTCACAATACTCAATTCAACTCCAGTTAGAGTGGGCTTGGCATAATCGTAAATAGTACGAGGAGCAGGATTTGGATTTGCAGGATTCGTAGCAACCACAAGAGGTAGCTGATTATTTTGATCATCAAACGTCTTCTCAGTAACAATAATAACGTCCTCTTGCTCTTCCACTATATTCTCAGTAGCAATAATAAAAATCTAGTGTTCCTAATATTTTAATCCTCGACAACGACACCAAAAACTTGATGGTCACTAAACTAACTATAAATACGACTAAGGCAAGCGTACCTATCAGATAATAGTATAGTTATGGTGAGTACGGAATATCATATCCACGAGGACTAAAAGTACTAGTAATTACTGTTTTTCTATTATTTAGCCGTCAAATAGAAGTGATATTTTTTAATCTAAAATTACTAAACTAATTCAACTAAGAATGCAACAGAGAATAAAATAGGAAAATTATCGAAGATTCCAATGAGATAGACAATACTCAGGAAAGAATTCATCTAGATTTCACTTCTTATTTTGAATCTGAATTAAACGATTTATTCACTTGTGCCTTGATCTGTAGAAATCCTTATATTATGTTAATATCTCTTTCGAGAGTAAGAACAACTGACTCTAGGTTGATTAATTGAAATCTCTTTCTAATTAAAACCCCTATTATCGCATTAACTCGATCTATGGATTCTCCTATTAGATTTGACTCTAATCCGGTAGATTTATGTCATCATATTTCTAGGATTGCATGTAACTCCACTCAATTATGCTAGATCTACTCTTTAACAATGACTTTTGCTCCACTAGTTAAGCACATTAATCATGAATTGATATCCTGAAAATACTAAAACATGAAATAAGCATACATAATTGAGAACAAGAATCAAGTATTTATCATGTAACTCAGAAATCAAATAATAAGATTCATTATAGGTTTCATCTTCCCTAGGTATTTAAGGAATCTAGTTCAGAATCCTAAACAGAAACATCTTAAAGTTAAGATAACAACAATGCATAAAGAGACTCAATAAAACTTCAAAAGAAATTAAATGGAGATAGATCTTCAATCTTAAAGGAGATTCGCTTCAAGTTGATTCCAATGACATTCTTCAAGTCTATTCTTTAGTCTTCTCTGTGTATTCCCTTCAGTCCTTATAACACCCCGAATCTTGGGCCTAGAAGTTTCAAGTTTTGAGCGTAGGGACAGTGGGGAGGTTGCACATATGTGTATATATGTACATTTTAGTGACAAGAATAGGTTTGCTGCTCTGGTGGTTAAGTGAGTGTTAGGTTGTCTTTGGGTTCTTGGTTCGATTCCCCTTATGTACATTCTGGGGGAAACAATTTTAATATATTATGTTTTTTAATAATTATTTAGTTTTATATTGATACTTATTTGTTTGGTTATTATTTGTATTATTTTTTTATTAGAGGTTATTTCTTTTATTTTTCATGTCATTGGCTCTTCCTCTGGTTTTTAGGGTTCTCTATTTTTTCTTTGAAAATAATTTTGCTCGCTAATTGGAGAATTTCGCTTCTCTGTTGTTCTCTCTGGCTACGGATCAGGTGTGAGATTCGAACCATGACTACGCTATTTCTATTTACTGGTTCTATTTTGCAAACTTTTGATTCAGTATTTTTTAAGTGTGCGCTAACTTGATGGTTTTGGTTTTCTAGTTTATGGAAGTGAGGGTAATACTCTAGGTTTTGATATACTTTGATGTGGAAAAGGTTGGGGATTATTTTGGTGGCTTTAACGGTGGTTTCGGGGATATTTTAAGGTGGTTTTGTGACCTCCCCGGTAGCCACATAGGCATGCGTCGAGTCACACAGCCGTGTGATATTATGAGTTAGGGTTTTTCAGACTAAATTAGGTGCCACACGGCCTGGCCATATGGCCGTGTGATCGATTTAGGGATTTTATCGATTTTCACACGACCGTGTCCTCTGGTTACACGGGCATGTGTAATTGAGAATTAGGGATTCAGGGATTTGGTGTCACATGTCCTACCACATTGTCGTGTGACTAATTTGGGAATTTAGGGATTCCACACGGACGTGTGTTTAGGGACACACGATCGTGTCTGGTGGGCACACGAGCGTGTGAGACACGATCGTGTGAGACCCTCACATGGTCGTGTCTACCATGCACTTGTTTTTCACGAAATTGGACAGTGAGTTATACGGCCTGGTAACACGGCTATATCCCAGCCACACACGGGTATGTGCCTCTACCGCACGACCATGTGCCACCCTCCACAGGGGCATTTGGACCCTCACATAGCCTGGTTTGTTCCACACAGCTGGAGCACACAGGCGTTTGGCCGTATTTCGCAAGTTTTTGTTTTAGGTCGAATTAGAGCCTAATTGTGACTTTGTGTGTTCCAACCCTTAGCTTGGCTTTAGTGAGGGTAACTAGACCTCTGTAACTATACCTACGTGATCCGTGTATGCATGAACTGTGATTGGTTTGTGATTGATCGTGGGATATGTACAAATTATGACTATGCGAGTAATTTGGTAACTAACTAATTGGGTGTAAATGATTGTCTGTAATTTGTATTCTGATACTGTTTGTTTGTCTGCACGTATACATGTGTATAAAGTATTTTTGGGTGGGATTTCGAAGAGAAGGATGACTGTAACTAAACTGATTGGTAGTTTTACTGCAACTGGACTGTACAGTGAATTACCGCCTATACCGTATAGCATGTACGTTGCTACGCTATGTACCATTGACTGATTTGGTAGCTCAACTACAATTTACTGGTATAGCGGTTTACCGTATTGCACTGTACCGCATGTACGTTAGCTATGCTATGTACCCTTACTTGTTTTGCCAATTCAACTGCATGTCTGTACCGCAGTTTACTGCATGGCACTGTACAACTTATACGCCAGCTCTGCTGCATAGCATATGATTTGGCAATTTATCTGCTTACTGTTAGCCCCAATACCCAGACGGTCGTGGGTAGTCTCAATACCCTGAGGGTCGAAGACTTACTGATGGTCATCGTTACCGCTTAATCTGGGATGACATCACAGAAAGTGTAGGGTTGGGTGGGTGTTTTAAACCCCACAAGAAGTGTAGGGATAGACGGAGAGGTGTGTTGGCTGGATAGGTGGGTTTTATATTTTAACTGCATTCATATGCATTTGTTGACTGTTCTAAGTGATAGCTCTTATTATAACTGTCTGACTAAATAGTTACTGTGACTGTGTGACTGATTGAGAATTATTATTACTATGACTGAATGGTACTTGCATCTGTGCGTCTAAGTGTGTTTTTAACACGCTCTAAATATTGTTATTTGCCGATACGTCCATTGAGAATATACCAACTGGTTCTGTATAGCTTTGTAAGTATGTTTCGCATCTGAACTGCTTTCTGTTTCTGGTTCTAAAGTTAGCTGGTTTTGATCTCACGCTGAGCTCGTGTAGCTCACCCCATTTGTTTCCCTTTCAGGTACTTTTCTGGATTCTGATGCTGGACTCAGTACGCGGAGATCTCGGATGGTCACGATTACAAAAGATTAGTTTGATTCTGCGTTCTAATTTATATTTTGATTACACTATTTTGGAATTGTAAAGTTTTATAATTTTATGGTACAGATTCTGTTTTAAATTTTTACTTGTTTATTTGATTTCGACTATTTATTAAACTTGTCTGTAATTTGATATTTAAGCAACTGAGTATTCAGTTTAACGGGATAATTTGTTTGTAAATTTTCCCACGGTCACTTCAGTGATCAATGTAGCATTCTGAATTCGATCTAAACTTCTAGGCCGGGTCTAAACTTCTAGGCCGGGTTAAGGGTGTTACAGTCTTCTTTTAATTGATATTTATAGACTTTAGAACGCTTAAAAAGCCTAAAAATTAAGTTTTTCCACGTATTTGAGAAGCAGGATACGTTAGCGACACAGGTTGGTACATGAGCGTGTGGCAAGCCCGTATGGCTCACACGGGCGTGTGGCCAGCTCGTGTGGAAGTGCTCAGGCCCTGTGGAACCTGGAAACAACTCTATTTATCCGATTTTAGCTCGTTTTTCCCTCCTTTCACTCCTAAGTATGGACACATGAATTTAAAGGATTAGGAGCATTAAATTCACTAATTTACGTTATTAATCATCCAAAAACGCATTAAGAATGGGAATAAAATATGTTACTTTTATAGCTTATCATATATTATTTTAGATAGTTTTGGATAAAAGATACCTATGCTAATTTGAATATTTAAAAAAAAAAAGATAACTTATTTTAATTTTTAATAAAAAAATAAACTTAATATTTTCTACATTAAGTGATAAGTAACTAACTACCTACTCATCTTATTCAATTTTTTTTTTGAAATTTTTATATTAAGTAAAAAATTAAAATGACTATTAAACACATTTAAGATATTAAATATTGAAAATTTTTATTTTCAATGAAACGAAAATATTCTATGGTTTATATCAAACACACTCTTATATATACTAATAATATTGTAAAAATAGAAAACCAATTTATACCAAATCATAGTGATTAAATGCCAATTAGGCCTTGGCTTGTTATTTAAGGCAAAGGCACTAAGGTATTGAGTACTCAAGTTCGAATCCCACCATGTGCAATTGCAATGTGTGCGTCTCCATTCAACAATGTTTGTATGTCATGTGTGAGTTTTGTTTGATTCTTTCCAATTCTTCATTGCTTGTGTTTCGTATTAGTTTGATTCTTTCCAATTCTTCATTGCTTGTGTTTCGTATTAGTTTGATTCTATATTGAAGTTGATCAATTAGTCTCTCTAAAAAATTTGGAGCAAAATAATCATTGGTAATTTCGAAACTTAGCAACTAAGGACAATTATATTGGGAAAATTTAGTTAAGCAAACGGTTTACAGTTATAGTGAAAGTTTAAAAATTTCCTAACTGAGTCGGCTTGTGATATTTATAGCAATAAACTTTTATCAAAAGTACATGTGCTTTGTGTGAAACGGATTTTAGTCGTTCTTGGCTTTCAGCCGAAAGAAATTCTCTGTTATCCTCGTACCTTAAATTCCATCGAGTATGGGCTCGAGCAACACAAATCAAACACAAAATAAGCAACAATATTATTACTTCCAGTAGGAAAATAATTTTCTCAATAGAAACCAGTAAAGATCGTAATTCTCAGAAAATAGAATTTATTCTAAGTAAATAAATTATCACTTTTTCTGGCATTACAACGATAACTCTATATTCAAGAAGTGTGTGTTTAAGATCAACCAATGTCATCTATTTATAAGGAGAGATACAAATATCCTAGTTGAACAAGCCCTTTAGAAATAATATTTATTTAACAGAAAACACTCTCCTATTCTAACTAGGAGAGGGGTGCCAACACACCCTCGTAAATACTACTAGGGTTTCCACCCCTCACTTATCACATGAGGAGGTTCAGGCCTCTTATGTATTAGGTAGGTCTAATTATATGTGCTTCTTAGATTTTTGACCTAACGTTTTAGAATTTAATCCAACCCAATATTTGTTTTCTATTTCTCAAAATAAATATTATTTATTTAATTAAGTAAATTAACTAAATTAATTTCCTCATTAAATAATTTTCTCTATCCAATTCTAATTTCGTTAAAATCATGATAACTTTATCGTAAAAAAATCTATGAAAAAATATATTAATTTTCTTATTCAACAGATTCATAATGACTAATTAATTTAATTCCATTTTTTAACTCAATTATTTAATCATAATTAATTAAATAATAATTCGAAAACCTTAAATATATTCTCAAGTCATTTCCATTCATTTGGTTCTACATGCAATTTATTTCTAGTTTCAACCAGCTAGCAAAGAGACCGGTTGGATATATATAATTAGGGTTCAAATAATTTATAATTAAATCTAGTTTTTCGCCCATTAATCATAAACTTATTTAGTTAGAAATCATTCCACTATAGTATTATGATTGAGCTCTCCTTAATTAAATACCATTATGAAAGCTATTTAATAAAGTGCTCGCCTAATGACTCTGTCACAAATGTGTTACTCTTATAGGATATTCTTAATCTCTTTGGGAGAAATTCGTTCTTCCAATATGATCTTATTTTATCTCATAGTAACAATTATATCTTCTTTCATGAAAACTTAATTATTATCAAATAGTAATCAATTCATTTATCACAAAGACAAATGACCCATGACCACGTTTACTTTTCATCTATCATGCAATGTCGATGAGAGGATATCTTTTACCTATTAGTTAGACTATGAATTCCACTATTGTAAATGATGCTACATATTGCAGAAGTCGTTTGTGCAACGCACCATCTTCTGATTCCTTATCTATTTGAACTCAAGTTTTTACTTACATAAAAGTATAAGAGTCATGCATATATAGTCCATCCACTTAGGATTAAAATATATCACATTATGAAAGCCACAAGTGAATTAATACATAAACGAATCTAAGATCTATTCTACTCTGGTCTTGTCCTATATACTATCATTCCAGTCAGTCACATTTATGTCTCTATCTTTTAGGAATCATCCACTCTGATACTTAAGACAAAACATCTCCCTAATTGGACCTGATAAATGTCATTATTCTTTCAATCAGATTGCTCATTTCTGATTAGACTAAGGACATGTTTGGATTTATCTACTAATACATGTCTTTTTGTATTACGATCTGACCACGTAATACCGTTTAGTATTAGTTAAATGTTAGATAACCAATGAATTAATATTTGCTTCCATTTTGCTTTGTGTGCAAAAACATTAATGACAATATGCAAAGACCATTAATGTAATCAATGAATATTTTATTAAACCAATTTGTTTGAAAAAATACAAGTATACAAAGACAAAAATACTACACTTAGAGCACTAGATCCAACAAATTAATCACAACGTTAATGTCTTCTATCAATTGTACATAATTTTCATTGGTATAATAACAAGTTTAGCCTTCAATGTTTACATATTTTGTCATTTTGGCCTTAATTCTAAAAAATCAACAAATTTAGCCTCAATATTTATGCATTTAGACAAATGTTGCAATATAAATTTGTTAAATTAGGACCAAATCAATAGAATGTGTAAACTTTGAGGGCCAAATTCATTATTATTCCAATCAAAATCATGTACAATTGATTGAAAACATTAGCATCATGATTAATTGTCCTTAGTTGCTCACTTTCGAAATTGCTCTGATTTTTTATAGAGAAACCAATTTGCTCAATTTCAAAATTAAAAGTGACAGAGAGGGCTTTTTACCAAACTCTCAAAGTAAAGTTATTAAATCTTAAGTGTTAACAAAATAGAGGGACTAAAACTAAAATTAAATATATTTTAATTCATCATTGTATGTAAAAGTTATATATCAAATGAAAATTTACCACAATTAGCATTATTATAATATTGCATTCGAAATGGCAAATTTTAATTATCATCCGTCACCTCAGCTTCGATTCCAACAAACTAAGTTAATATATATATATATATATATATATATATAATATAATATAATAACTTCCATTATCATTATTGAATGTATCGAAAACAATGAAATTTATTTTCAAACAGGCCCTCCCCGACGGCGCCTGCAAAGGGTTTTTTGAACATTGAAAAATGTTGTCTCCTACAATAACTCATCTGCCGGTCTTCATTTGGAGAAAAATTAATTACATCACACGTTGATAAGAACACTATCATTAATTTTGATGTAATACTTTGTTTAATCATAAATGGCTACTTGGTTAAATTTAATTATTAATTTTGTATTACGTATATAATTTTAAATTTTAAAAAATACAAGGATTAAATTTACAAATTTTGCAAAGTATGGGGACTAATAGAGAATTTAACCAAGTTTTTACTTACAAACAAATTAAGACAATCAATTACAATTGGTATAAGAATTTATGAATTCATCCATTTGTACAAATGCATACTTTATATTACACGTGGAAAAAAAATGCAGATTAGTTAAAGATACAACCAAAAAAAAAAACTGGGGACCTAATTGAAAAACATATAAACCTTAAAAAACTTCTGAAAACTAATTAAAAGAGGCTTAAATTTGTCAGTCTCCTAAGAGTTGATAAAAGCTTTGGCTGGTGATAGTTATATCACCTTCACTTGTATCTCTAACCTAATTTCGTTGCATTGTGATTCATCTGCCGGTCACCGGAATGCGAATCCGAAGGTTCTTTTGTGATCCGGCGTTCCTGCAAAACAAGATAACAGTATTAAAACTCCTTTTCAGATACCGGAATGGCTAATATAAATGAAATAGAAGCTCACATCGCGGAATAGTAGATCATCGGCTTCGAGCATGTGGATAACATGCCCCATTTTTGGCCTTTTTGTTGCATCAGGATCAACGCATCGAAGAGCGACTAATAGTACACGTTTAAGCGCTTTTGAAGCAGGCATCACGGGTAACTTAGGATCGATTACTTCTTCGGCTTTTCGGTTTCCGACCATGGTTTTTAACCATTCCACTAAATGCACCTCTCCTTGTGGTCGGGTATAGTCAACCGGACTTCTCCCGGTAATAATTTCCATAATAAGTATGCCAAAACTATAGACATCGCTCTTCTCGGTTAACATGCCGGTACAAGCATATTCCGGAGCAACATAGCTGTAAAAAAAAGGACAAAATGATTAATCTTGGAAAGAAAAAGGACAAAGGCGGGAAAGGTATAATAGAGACCCTATACTAGAAATCAGATTGTATTTCGATTCTTAATAAAAAAACTGAGTAAATTAGCATCTGTCCATTAAATCAAAGAGCAAAATAATCATTTCAGTTAAAATTTTCATCCATTTTTGTTGTTAAAAACTAATGTAGATGACGAAATAACTAGACAATTACACCTGGTATATAACATAAACCTTAAACCTCATATCATCATACAGAAATCAAAATTTAATAATAGAAATGGATGAAATTTTTAACAAAATGATCGATTTACTCTTTGATCTAATATATAAAAATTAACTTACTCATTTTTTAAATAAATGAGACAAAATACAATCTAACTTAGTACAGGGATATGATACTTTTACCGATAAAAAGCTGCAAAATGGAAGTTTAAACCAACCCAAACGTGCCCATCACTCGAGTAGTCACATAACTCCATTCGGAACACAAGAGTTTGGCAAGCCCGAAATCAGAAACCTTAGGGTACCATTGACGGTCGAGTAGGATGTTGCTAGATTTTACGTCTCGGTGAACAACTTTAGGTTCTAGACCTTCATGAAGGTAAGCTAAACTGCAAATAACAATGGCATCCAAAGCACAGAAATGAAGGAGGAGAATTTTACATGAACCAAAAGCACAAAGATGTAATGTTTTATAATTTTATTACCCCTTTGCTGTTCCTAAAATGATATTCATACGAATATCCCATGTAAGTGGACTAACATCACCAACATCACCATGGAGCCATTGCTCTAAATTACCATTGTCAACGTACTCATACACAAGCATCCTGCATAGCAGAACAAAACCCAGATATTAAGTTATCTTTCAAGTCCATTTTACCATCTATATTCAAGTTTCGGAGCTGTTCTTCTCCAATGACGTTGTCCACACTTTTAGTAATACTATGTCAACAACAAAACGCAATCTTACTTTCACAGTAACTTTTCATTGCACTAAAGATGTAAGTTGCAGTACCTGTAAGCACCTTCAACACAGTATCCATGTAATCTCACAAGATTCTTGTGCCGTACACGTCCAATTGCTTCCACTTCTACTTTAAATTCCTTCTCAGCTTGACCCCTGCAAATATATATATCAATGATTCGCAATAAACCCGAATCATAAATACAAACAAACATGAACAGTAAGACGGATAAAAAGAGAAATTGGATACCTGTTGTTAAGCAAATTTTTTACAGCAATTTTAGTCCCATCAGTTAAAACACCGTAATAAACAATGCCGTAGCCACCTTCGCCGATGACGTTTTCTTCACACAATCCATCGGTGGCTAACTCCAGTTCCCTTAACGTATACCATCTTCCCCACCCAAGGTGAGATACTTCCGGCCCGACCGTCCCGCTCCCAAACGACGGCGTTTCGCTCACGCTGGTATGTCCTTTACTTTCTCCGCTAGAGAACACCGTCACTACGTGCTGCTGCTGCTCCGTTTTCCCCAAGTCCACTTTAACCTCCGGAACCGGCGGCGCGACTTGTTGGTGATCCGGCGCCGATGGCTGACGGTGGTGGACTATTTCCTGGATCTCTTTGCAGATTGGCGGCGCGGGGTCAAGCTGTCGGTGTCTCCGAGATTTGCGGCGGTTTGTCAGACAAAGGGAGAGAAGGAACAGAGATAAAACTATGAAAGTACCGAAAAGGATTCCGATCACTACCCATAGCTTTAACCCGAAAACCGACGTTGGTTTCGATAGCTCCGAGTTAACAAACGCCGCGTCGTACACCGACATTTTCAGATTCCGGCGGTATTAGCTTCACCGGAAATAAAAAAAAATGGAAAGCCAAAAAGAAACCCAAAAAGGATGAATAAAAAAAGAAAGTTTAAAATCAAAAGGAGCACACAAATAGAAAGATAGTGTTTCTTCTTCTTCTTCTTTAATGATCTGCACTTACAGCACTGAACCTTCTTTTTAATACCTTCTTGCAACTATTTAAATAAAAAAAATTACTTTAATTAATGAAAATTAAAAATGTTTATTTTTTGGTTTAGTCCCTCTATGATACTAAAATTTAAATTTTAATCTTTTTATTTAACTTAAAATGTGATTCTAAAATTGATGTGTTTCTTAATTTTTAAGTGTTTATTATAATTTTAAAAACAAATAAAATGTCAATCTTGAATTTAAATGATATTTAACTTTATTAATATTATGAAATATGAATATTAAATTTCAAAAAGATATAAATATGAACAATTTCATTATAGGTTCTGATGATATCTGTTTTTTTTGACACAATATCTAAAATTATCCATAGTCTCACCCTATAAATAAAAGAATAACGCGTTTCAGCGCACTAGAACTATATTCTTATGTATTGGTAATAATATTTATGTCAATCGAGTTAATATTCGATATATATAATATAATCTAAAGTGAGTTGTATACTCAATATACGCAATACAAATAAGAAGGGCAATTTTATAATTTTACATTAAAACTAGCTTCTCCAAAATAAAAATTTTTATAATTTAACTCATCTAATTTTATAATATTATTAATAGGTCCAGATTAATAACCCAATTAATTGTTGGAATTAAAGTGAAGACATAAAAAAAATCTTTTAAAATTACATAAAGTATTCAACTGACATGTGCAAATTGACTAATTAGATTTTCATGTGATATAATGTGAAAATAAAATGGAGAGATTAAATCTCAAGCTTTAACAAAATGGAGGTACTAAAACTGAAATTAAACCAAATTAAAAATGTAATGTCTACTTGTCATTCTTAGCTAGAGTTGGACTTGGAGTTGTTTCTTTCAAGTTAAATTATGTTATTAGTCTTTTTATTATGTGTAAGTTGTAAATTTAGTTTTTTTATACTTTAATTTATTCATTTTTAATCCCTATACATTTTAAATTTTAAAATTTTAATTACGATCACATAATAACTTTTTTTTATACAATGCCTAAAACTATCCATAACCCCTCACCAACCCTTAAATAAGAGGATAATGTGCTTCAGCGTACTCAAACTCGCGTCCTCCTCTATTGACAACAATGCCAATACCAATTGAGCTAAGATTCAATCAGCATGACTATTAATTTTATTAAGCTTTGTTATTTCCAAAAATTTATATGGTAAACATATTATCACACGTGTAATGCTATGTCAGCTTGTTATTTTTATATATTATTCTAAAAAAATCAACTAATGAATTTAACGACTTTCATTTGTGTCAAGATTGAAATAAAAATCAAAGAATACAAGGACTAAAAATGATTAAATTGAAGAACGTGGACTAAATCTACAATTTCAAGCTTGGTATATGACTAATATCATAATTTAACCAAACAATTTTAATTGCTACTGTTTGATTTAGGACTAAAATTTTAAAATTCAAAGAGTATAGGAACTAAACTTAATCAATTTCTAAAGTATAGAACTAAAATTGACCCAATTAAATTATATAGACTAAATCCTCAACTTACGCATATTATAAGGACTAAAAGCAGAATTAGACCTTCTTTCGTGTTAGTATATTTTAAGCCAAGTCCGGATAAATTTTCGACGGCAAATGACCGTTAAAAGGAAAATCATAGGAAACTTTTTGTTGTAGTTAGCTAAGCTTTCATCAAACGGTCAAGATGTAATCAAGCGAATCAGATTGAATATGGACGTCCCACGTGGGTTTACAAAGCAAGCAACGATGATAAGGACTTACACGTGTAAGTACAATATTATTTACAACTAGATTTATTCACAAGTCAAGTAAATATCTTAAATTGAATTTAAACATATAATATAAAAAAATTTGTGCTAATTTAATCCATTTTGAATTTATATTAAATAGTTTAGAAATATATTCGTTTAAATTTAATTATAAAAGAACATTTAAAATTAAAAAAATTTTGAACCTGTGTCTTGGCCTATTAGTTAGGGTGTTCATCGCTCCAAGTATAACTTAAATTTGAGTCGCACTAATTACATTATTGTTAAGGTTTTGCTTTTTTTATAATTTAAAAAATATTTTTTTAATTGTAAAAAGGGTGATTTCAACATGTAAAACTCATGCCATAATTTTGGTCCAGCCATAAATACCTTAACTCACAAGCAAACTGCAACTATTAATTAATTAGTCAATTTCATCTTATTTTATAAAGTCAAATAAAAATATTAAGTGCAACGGTAAGGGTTCCTATTTTAATTAGTGGTTAAGAATTCGATTCTCGCTTTGAGTATAGGGACAAAGTTAGAAAAACTTGTTAGGAGGGTTGGAATTAAGTTATAATTTTTACGATAGTAAAAATACAATTTTACTATTTTAATAGTCTCTATCTTTATAATTTTTAAATGATTAAATTAATTTTTTTTCATTTTTAGGGGCCCAAAGTGTAATTTTACCTTTATTAATTTAAAATTTAAAAAATTAAAGGGCCTAAATGGAAAATTTTCCATTTTAGGGGGGATCGGAGCCATTGCTAGCCCCCAACTACGTCCCAATTTAAATATGAAACAATTTTAAAACTCATAGCCAACATCTACCTTCTTTCTATATATACCTTGAGAAATCATAAAAAGAAAATGATAGGTTGAACTTAGCTAGTTGGTTAACAAATTTTTTAATATTTAAATAATAGTTTAATTTTGGATAATTTAGATAATAAAGGATGTATTTGATTTAATAATACATCTTTAATATTAAAACTAATAGCTCCTTTTAATTTCAAATAAATTATTTTAATTTTTTTGAAAAAAACTAAACCAGCTTTTAAACTTAGAGATTATATTGATTTGGACAATTTATTGTTATTTTTATTCAATCAGTCCAATTTAATTATGATAATATATTAATATTCTAAAAGACAGAAAAAAAAAATGTCGTGGAAAGTGGGGAGAGGAGAGGCGTTAGGAAATTTTGAGTAGATAAGGATAAATCATTGCATTAAATTATGGGTCAGTATTTTATATAATATTAGTATGGTATTCTAATTTTATAAATCTGTATATAAATAGATTAATAATTAAAAAATTAGATTAAATTAATTTATTATATTAAAATTCACATATGATATCGACATATTATGAAATTTTGAAATCTACACATATAATTGTAAACAATGAATTTTAAACTTGAGTATTTAAAACTCAAGGTCTCCATCTTTGCCAACAAGTCAAGCCTCATTCGTCTCCTTTTTTTTTTTTAACTCTTTTATTATACATAATAAATATAAGAAAACATGAGTTTGAATGCATTAAATCACATTTATTCTCCTATTTAATAGTTTGAAATGAAGGTACGAGTAGATCTAAACATCATTTGTATAAAAATTTTTAAAGAAATAAATAAATTTCCTTAATTATAGAATGTTAAAGTATTTTTGAACATGGTTTTATTACTTTTTGTTTTGTGGGTTCAAAAGACAAGTTGGAATTAGAAGGAAGCTGAAAGTAGTGTTCTTGAAGTTTTTTTTTTGTTTTGTTTTCTCTTTTTACATAAGGAATAAAGAATATGCATTATTGCACTAATCATTCATAGTCCCTATCATGATTTTATCATTCAACTATGATATAATAATTAGAGGATATGTTAGTGGATGTCGTGTGTTTTTCATTAAGGTAGCATTTATGAATAAAGATGGCAATTTATATGAGCTGTTTTCTTTTGATATTAAAAAGAGAAACTTTTATTTAAAAAAAATAATTAAATTTCTTAACCAAGTATTGAATTTCTAAAGACCGGAGTAGAAAAAAGAAAAAGTTGGAGGGCATCCAAGTTTATTCAGCATATTGATTTAATTTTGGGTTAAATGAATTTGATAATTCAAGTTTTGAAATTTTTGAATGATTTTAATTTAAGTCATTTTAAGTGAAATTGGAGTTCTCCAAGTGGAGCAAGTTTTAATTGGTTATTTTAAACTCAGGTCATTTTAGTTTCCTCTTTTAGTTCAAGTTTATTTCAGAGTTTTGCTTGATTTGAACGAGAATCAGACTAAGGAACAAGAAGTTAATCCTGACTGAAAGTCCACTCAACAATGATGCATTACAATCAAGGTTCTAAGAATTAAACCCTCGTAGCTGTAAGATTATCTGATTCTTGATTCAATTAGTTTGTTCGATTTAATTAAATGAATCGCTTAAAAATTCATAAAATTAAAAAAAGAAATTCACAGGTCACCTTATCTAACCCTCTCTCTAAACTAATGTCCCAACTAGTTAGAATGGTCCAACCAATATATCCGGTCTGATATAAACAACATTGATTACAATATCTCCTCTCACATCATTAGACCTACATTCCAGAAATGATGCAAATTATAACAACAAAATGCTACAAAGATCCTCAGCTGTTGTCTGGATTTACTTATTCCATCAAACGTGATCCTCGGTACCGATACTGTAATTCTCATGTCTATCAAAACTATTCGGATTCAAACCTTGAAAATCCCTAACTCGTAAGGAGCCCCAAATTAATGAGCCTATCTAGTAATGAATACATAACCTCTCAAATTTAAATGGTCGTTCATGTGAAGCTACTATTACCAAAATGATCTTGTATTCATGATGCATATTTTATATGCCAATAATATGCATACATACACACCTATATACACGCAGACATTATTTGATATTTCAGATCATGATAATGGCAGTGAGAGCCATCATTGGAGGTACTGCAAAAGCTTATTGAGATGGAACGAAGGTCAAACTCAAAGCCGATCAGCCTTTTTGGTGTGGCTAGTCATAGTCAAGGGATGTATGGTGATGGTCACAGTCACAATTAAAAGATCTAGACACGGTAGCCTCTAACAGGCTAATACATTTGTATGATATAAACAAGGCATAGAAAAAACATCCAGTGTATTGACATGCAGGCATGCATGCATTCATACATATATACATAACATCTGACTGCTACACCTTGTTAGCAAGTTAAGCAGCAGGACCATTTACCTGCAACCTGGCATTAAAGCCTTGGAATGAGCAATGGAAGAAAAGAGCGCACAAACTGTTACACAAACACTTCGAGTACCTTGTTATGCTGTTGGACTGGTGTCTGCCGAGATATGTGCGAGATTGATACTGTAGGACCTACCAAGTTTCACAGCCTCAGGCTCTGCAGCATTTGATTTTATTACTAGTTAGTAATGAATGTAATCTATATTTTGACCAGATATCGTTTAGACCTATCGGCATTTACCAGCTTGAAACCTTTAAGTCAGAACAGGAAAGAGAAGCTAAGGAGGACACTAAATAAATTCAACATGATGAGTTCGGATTCAAACTTGAATGTGGTTTCAGTGTTATATTTACACCATCAACAATTTTTTAAGGGCCAAAAACTGAAAGTTAAAATAATATATATTGTGTACAAGGCAACAGTGCTGAAGAAGAGGAACAATAGCTTACATGATCTTCAAACTCGGGGCTTGTCAAATTGACACAGAGATTTCTCATCAACAACAATGCCTGCAAAGAGCCAAACAAAGCCCCTTGAAACTGTAAGCTTTATGTCAGAATATGACATCTCTATAACCTCACACCAACCCCCCCCCCAAAAAAAAAAAGAAAAAAAAGGAAAGTCTGGATTATTAACATCATTTAGTGTGACATACCGTTTCGAAATTTATTGGGTCCAGCTGCTTCAGCTTGCACTGGGGTCCAAGACACTGCCAATGAAGCTGTACACCTCAGCAAAATCCGGCATAGCTGCATCAAATCAGAAGCAGAGTTATCGCTAATGGAAGGAAGGAAGGAAGGAAAATTTCAAGTTGCAGTAAAAACTAATGAAAAATTACATCATTTAAAAATAAAAAAGAGAACTTGTAAAATTTTCAGAAATTCAAAAATTACACGCTGACATGGAAAAGTTTGCTACATGTCGAATCCTTATTTGCACTTAATGCCACAATGTTTTTAACGGCACTAGATTTTGGGGGTGAACCGTTTGACAGAGCAAAACTTCAGGAACCAAACTCAGGCAAAAAATTCTTTAGGTGCCAAATTGAAAAAAACAGCTACTATAGGGGCTAATTTTAATAGACAGCAACAAAGTGAAGAAATTGGAAGAATATAGATCAAAATATGCCCATAGTCAAATACGTAGATGTTCTTTACCATGAGGCAGCTAGAGTTCATCATGAAGTATCTGAGACAAAATGGCCATTTTCTTGCAAATAGAGAAATATGTCTTTTTGTAACAATAAACAAATGTCAATATGAGAGAGTATTTTTCAAGTGTAAAGATAAGCGCATGTATCATACAAATCAGAGTTATCTTTTGATAAAAAGAACTTAATTCAGTAATCAGAAGCAGCTGCTAAACCGTATTTGATTTACATCATATTAAGTGCTGCATGAGATAGCATTATAGATGTCAGTATTATTGAAGTATCATTTTAGATTTATTATTTTAAGAAATTGCATGTGTCCTGTTATTTCCCATTCCAGTGTTGCAGCTTCGAGATATGATCATATGGCAACATGGTCTAGGGATGCCCATATCAAGCTCAAAGTAGAAATAAATTACTAACCTCTAGATTTCTTCCCATGACCCCCTCCATCAATGGTTTCACTAAACAACCAAGTTCCGGAAGTGATTCTGTTGCTACTACTGTAACAAGAATTATGCACAATACATGGTCCAGCCAATGCTGCATCATCTGAAAACATACATGATTCATATCTGATTATATTTCCAGACTTGAGAGTAAGAAAAATTAAAGATAAAAGCAGTGCAAGAAAAATTAAAACCTTTGGTCAATTAAGATGCAGAGACGGGTGGCACGGAGTTGTAATTCCAGGAAGATAGAGCTAAAGTAGCAATCGGATTTCGAAGCATCGATGATGAATCTTGTCTGTACGTATAACCTGAGTTAAGCAAGGCAGATGAAGATTGAAATGGTCCAGCAACTTGGGATACAACAGTAGCTGCAACTCATGCACAAGTACCCAAAAAAATACAACCAATATCGAAAAATAGTACCATACAGACCATTTTTGGGAGCTTTTTGTGGGTACCCATGAGCTGCTTTCCTTTTCGGCCGAGTGGGCGGTACGTGTTCACTAATCCCACTTTGCTGAACCTTAAGGAAAAACTTCTGAGCATGGCTATGGATCTGTCAATTGCACCCATTAAAGTCTTCAGCAAACACATACCAAAAACAACATATATAGCCAAATTCATTGCGGAAAGAAACAATACCATCTTTCCAATTTTACCTGAATCACTGTCTTAGACCCAACAAATGCTTCCATCTTCTTCTAATCATGATCAAATCTAAAATAAGGTCAACAAAGATATCATTAGCACCACAAGCCACAGAGTATGAATATAATAATGTAAATATAAACAAACTCTATCAACGTATTTCTATTTTAAAAATCAATATCTTATTCAAATTTCATGCATTCCATAAGCTTAATTCTAAGTACTTGGAGTTAAAATCAATATCTTATTCCAGTTACTCCTCAACCAAACTATCTGAAAAAGCAAATTGCATCGAACTGGTAAGTTTCCAAATAATACGAAATCCTCCTCAACAAATCTAGCAATCTTCTTCGATTATTTTCAAGGAATTGACTTTGTTACTCACTTCATTAAATTCAAATTTAAAATTACTTAGAATTAAAATCAATATGTTATTCCAGTTGTTTCTCAACCTAACAATGTCATTACCAAATCATCTGAAAAAGTCACCAAGTAATTGCATCGAACTGGTAAGATTCCACATAAAACGAACGCTCCCTCAACAAATCTAGCAAAAACTTTCGTACATCACTTAAGCATATTATCTTCAATTTTTTTTGAAGGAAATTGACATTGTTACTCACTTCATTAAATTCAAATTTCAAACTGAACAAATAACAGCTAAAAACAATACTAAAGAGAAATGAAATCTAGTAAATTTTACTGATAATTGAAGAGCTTCGAGAGACTTATCGTGCTCCTGCTCAGTCCAGCTCTCTTTAGACTTGGTAATAGTGTCAGGCTTCCTGATCTTCTTGTTCGGATCCTCCGAATAGGACCCGGTATTACCAGCGGCGGACGTGACACGGAACTAGAAGGCGGAGGATGAGGCGGCGGCGGTAGAGAATTAAGAGACCATAAGCTTGAAATTCCCAAAAATTAATTTAAAAAAAAAAAGAATTAAATTGATGTAATTTTGGGATTTTCTTTAAATAGTAAAAAGAAGTAGAAAATATGGAAATGTGGTGAGGATGTGACAGTTCGAGCATTTTTATATTCAAACTGGAGGGAGAGTTAAATGGCGGGAAACTAACCGTACACGTGGATTAATATAGGTAGGACAAGGCCCAAATTGTAGGTTAATTCAAAGGTTTTAGTTAATAATAATTAATTGAATCGAAAATTAGTGATTCGATGAGTTACATAAAATTAGATATAGAATAAATAGCTGTGAATAAAAAAATTTAAAAAATTGGCAATTTAAGTGAATCGTTTTAAGAATTTTGTATAATTTTTTAAATATTTTTTATTTTTAGTTAATTATTATTCAATCGAAGGTTTAATTAGTTGTACTGAGAATCAATAATTTGATTTGTTGAATCACTGTCCTAATTTTTAGGACACTAAATGAAATAGAGGGGTAATTTTTACCTATATGGCCATAAAGTTTCTATATAATGTAAATTGGAATTAAGTTTTAAAAGAATTAAATATTGTATTAATCGAATTTTTCTATCAACTTATTCATTTATTTAAACATTAGGTGCGATTCAAGTCTAATTTGTTCATGCACTCCCAATAGAGGTGGCTTAGTGAGAGTTCGTTGGGGCGATGCCTATGTCTAAGGTACGTTTAATATTGTAGGGTTCATCTACGAGGACATGTGTATAGAATGAGGTTCATCTACTAGGGACATGTGTAGATGCTCGTAGAGGTGATTTAACAACAAAATATTAGAGAAAAAAAATGTCAAATTTGAGTACCAATTGATGTATTGAGTCAAATTATTATAAGACCTTTTAATAGTTGGGTTGATTTTAGATTGGATCAATCTAAACTAGATTAATTCCAGTTTTAAAATTTTCGGATCATTTCAAGTTTGAATTGTTTCTAGTTTGAACTATTTCGAATTAGGTCATTTAAGTTTGCCATTTGAAAATTTTTTTTCTGGTCAATTCATATAAGGTTTAAATAATTTCAGTCGGGGTAATTTAAAGTTTGGATTATATATGGTTTGAGATGAATAAATTTAAAATATTAACTTATTAAATTAGATTGAAGCAAGTTTATATTCAAATTAATTGAATTATATTTTCCTATTGGGATCAAAATTAAAACATTATTATTAGCAATTCCTTATTCATTTAGGTACACAAATTAGTTCACACAAAACCATCAAAAATTCAACCCAAACTCAAACTTTTGAAGGAAAAATGTCAATCCACCTTTCCACACTTGGTGTGGTTTAAGAAAAGAAAAAGGAAAGAGAAAAATAATCACACAATAATCAAAATTGAAAGCAACACCAAATCATAATCTTTGAATTTTCTTTCCCAAATATACAAAAAAAAATTTAAGGGCCCAAAATTAAATTGTGATTTTTACAATAGTAAAAATATAATTTCACCATTTTAATAGCCTATATATCTTTATAATTTTTAAAGGATTAAATCAAATTTTTATTGTTTTTATCATGAGCCGAGCCGAGTCGAGTTTAGGTCGGGTCTAAGTGTGATATTAACATACTTTATACTTGTCCAAATTCGGTCTGACCCAAAATATAGGTTTAAAATTTTGTCCAAGTCCGACCATGTTTGAAAAAAACTAACCCAAGCTTATTTTAGACTCACATATATTATTTTTAAAATTTGTTTATATTAATTTAATTTAATATTTAATAATTTATTTTTTTATTTATTGAATTTTTTATATAGTCATCTTAACATTATTTTAATGTTTACATTAGAGTACTGTTATATATTTAGTATAGGTTTATTTTTTTTAATATGTTATAAATAACATAATATATAAAAATAACAGAATATAAAGTATTATAAAATTAAAAACGGGTCAGGCTCAAGCCTTGAATGTTCAAGCCCAAACTTAACCCATATTTTAAACGGGCCTAATTTTGTTGTCAAAGCCCAGCTTTTAGGCTTAATATTTTTGTCCAAACCCTCCCAAATTTCGGGCGAGGCTTCAAGCCTGGGTGAGTAGCCTAGCCCATGAACAAGTCTAAGTAGAGAGGACCTTTTCCCCAATTTGAGAATTTTTTATTAAGCCCCTTAAAGATTTCTAAAAAAGTTATTTTGACCCCAATTTTTAGAAATTTACATTAAGCTTTTCAAAATTTTTAGAAATTTTAATTAAGTTCTTTCAACTTGATGTTAAGATTCACCACTACAAATGATAATTAAGTATAATTGAATTCAAACTTAATTTCTAAAAATCTAAAACGTCAAACTAACTAATAAGCCAAAGCATCATTCACACATAATGCATTGTTATAGGTACTTCGCTCATCTAGGCTTCGCCGCCACAACTTCATTGTACAACCATCACCTGCACCTCAACCTAGCCAGGGCCATCACTTATGCTAGGGTTAGACTCCATGAACATATGCTCGCGTATCAAGTGAAACTTTTTTTATCTACTTGGCGAATGATAGATGTTGAGTACTTTTTTGCATGCCTTACACAATTACACATAAAATATGGCCTAGTGCATCTCCATCACGTCGTTACCTATCTAGAAGGTTATTGTGTCTTTCAAATGACTAACCATGATGAGACTTGCACTATACACGTATTAAAACTCCAAATTAAGGCAAAGTTATCCTCACCTCTTCGGTCTACCAAAAATATCATAACTTTTCCTTACAACTCTTCACACATCTCTATATAAACCATCTCCCAAACCTTCCACCTCTCTTTCCCATCAACATACATATTATTTGGCAAGCATACAAACATATATTAAATACAAACATTGAAAATGAATTGTCAATTCAAAAGAAAAAAGTTGGTCTACTAAAAAGCACATAGCAATCTAAGATTGAGAAGAAAAAAGATTGATGGTTGTGGAGAATTCTAAATAAAGCTATAAAAAAATAAAAGAGGGTTTGAAAAGAAAACCACACAAGTGGAGGCTCTCATTTGTGGACCTAAACCTCTCAATTCAAGGGGCCGAAGCCAACGTAATATAACGTATATAGGCCGGCTACGCTACCTTCTCATGCTCTTGGGTCTTTTTGAGTGATAGCAAGCAAAAGATTCTCATACATACATCATCACTGTCGCCATGCAAAGCTGTGAATACATCAACCAACAAAAAGCATTGCCCTTTCCTTCTATCGTAATCATGAATGTCAATTTCGATTTGAATTTGAATTGATCATAATATGTGATTGACTAAAGCAACAAATTATAAGATGAACTTGAGACAATCTTTACGTGAAATGATTCGAATAAATAACTTAAAATGATTGAGAAATTGTAGAAATTGATACTAATTTAATTCACACGTACTATAAATCTAACACGATGAATCAATTATTTAGATTGATTTAGACCCAAATCAAATCAATTCATACACACTATAAATCTAACATTATACGTAAATAAAAAATATACATAATAACAAATATAACCCCTAACATTTACTTTTTTATCACTTCAGTCCTTAATATTTAAATTTTATTTAAATTACTTTTTTTTAACAAAAAAGTTACTAAATTGTTAATTTTTTTATAACATTGATGTAGTAATTTACATGTATTTCATTATTGATGTGAGTAATTTTTTAAATATAAACTTTAAAATTTATTAATTTTTGAATAATAATAATTTTTTAATTTATATGAAATATATAAAAATTATCACGAGTATTTTAATCAACTTTTTGATGAAAGGGAAGTGTTATATTTTCTTTGATGACATTAATTATAAAGCAGGAAAAAAGAGAAGGCTTTTCTATAAGCTGTGTTTGGTCAAATGCGCATCTACTTATAAATGCATTCAAATGTACCTCAAATTTATCCTCTTTTTAGATTTAAATTTTAGTTTTTATTTTTATCTTTAAATAATTTAATTTTTGAACCCGTGTGTTGGCTGATGATTAGAATGTTCATCGTTTCAAGTGTGGCTTACGTTTAAGTTGCGCTAGTCGCATTGTCACAAGGTTATCAAGTGATTTTTTTTTACGCTAGTTGCATTGTTACAAGATTATCAAGTGAATTTTTTTTATGTTAAAATATGATATCAATGATTTTAATAGGAAATTTTAATAGTATTAATAATTCAACATAATTTTTTAAATTTGAAAAGTAAAAGAATAAATTATTAAAAATAAAAAATAGAAGGACTAAATTATAAATATACTAAAAATATTAAGACTTATAACATTTATAACATACTTTAACCTTACAATTATTAGACAAGTTTAAATTCTAATTTTAATTCAAATAATTCTTCTAAATTATATATAAAATGTAATGTTCTTAATATTTAAGATGTCTTTGTTTTAAATTGTTATTTGGTTTGTAGTAATAATAATAAGATTAAATTCAGCTATTGGTCTCTGTATTTTATAGAAGTTTTAGATTTAGTCCTTATACTTTAATTTGCTTAATTTTAATCCCAATATTTTTTTAATTTTTAATTTTGTTATTTCCAAAATCTAATGCACCAAACAGTTGCGCTCAAATTTGTTTGTTTAAATTCAATTACTTGTCTTGTACTATATGTACAATTGCAGATTTAGTCCATATTTTTTAATTGGATCATTCTAAGTTACAAATTTTAAAATTTTAGTCTTAATGCAAATAACAGTCGTTAATTTATTAGTTGAATTTTTAGTGAGTAATTTGTGGAAATAACAAGCTGACTTGGCAATATACACATATGATAATATGTTTGGCGCATTAGATTTTGGAAATAACAAAACTTAATGAATTTGACATTTATCATTTGGTGAAACTGAAATTTTAAAATTTAAGAAGTAAAGTGACTAAAATGACCAAATTAAAATATAAAGACTAAATCAGAAACTTTCACAAATTATAGAGACTAATGGCAAAATTTAACCTAGTAATAAAGTGAAACCTCTTAATGGGAAACAAGTTATTTTAACTATTTACATCGACCAAATGTTAGGTGTAATAGTGAGATATGTTGCACTCTCAAGGGGAGAACATGAGTTCGAACATGAAAATACTCTTTAAAAAAAGTATTTACATAATTAAATTTTTGGTTAAAATATGTCAAAGTCCCTATACTTTTTTAGAAATATAGAATTTAGTCCTTATACTTTTATTTTTAGGAAATAATTCCTCTACTTTTCAGATTTTAAAATTCAAGTCCAAATGTTAATATCGTTAAAATTTTTGCTTAAAAAATGACATTTTAATTAACTACAAATTTTAACAGTATTAACAGTTGAACCTGAATTTTGAAATCTAAAAAGTAAATAGACTAAATTACATAAAACACAGTATAAAAACTAAATTTTAAATTTTTTTAAAAAATAATAAAATTTATCACATATTTTAACTAAAATTAAAATTTTTACCACTTTATGCAACATACATTAATAAGATGACAACTTTGGTATTGTATTATCCAAAGATTCGGATCGAATCGAACCACTAATACATGTTGCGGTACCATCCATGTATGATATGGTGGTCCTCCACGTTTCCTTATCGGGGAATTTCTTATGGTTCAAACTTCAAAATGCTGTTAATCAACGGCATTCGCGTGAAAGAAGCCAGCCCTACTACTTTGCGTCATCCATGTCGGGACCAATTGAACTTTCTAGTAACATGATAGCAAAATGGGATAAAATAACATTTTAATCCCTCAATTTGATAATTTTTTAACTTAGTCCCTGATTTCTTTTAACCCACTTTAGTTTCAGAACATAGCAATGTGACACCATAAGATTATACTACACCGTTATTTAATTTTTTTTAAATAAATAAAAAATTATGCATTTTTTAAAAAATGTTGATTTATCCCTAATAATATTTATATATATATGTATATTTTGGTAAATAGTAAATTTAGAACAATTCTAAGAAAACATCATAAATTAGAGTATTCTATCTATGACCAACAAAGATTGTCGAATATCATCTTTCAAAAAGTCCACTGAATAGCTCGAAGGATTGTAAATAATAATAAGTTGATCTACCATTAGCGTTAGCAATGCAGTCCGCAATCTTATTGGCATCCCTCTAAATATGCCTAAACTTAATTTCTCAAGGTTTCAAACACCAGCCATGAATGCATCTGATTTCATCAATATTACTCACTGATACCCAACCATTCCAAATGAATTTAATCAACATTGCATTATCACTTTTTTAATTTAACTTACTTGAATCCTCAGTTCGAAGCCAATTTCAAATTAGTAATAAAAATATTTGAAAATTATATATATATTTATGACATTATTCTTAAAAGCTTAATGGTAAAATCTAAACTTACCACAAATAAGCAAAAACAATAATGGATAGATTTAAATGGCATGGCAATAACCATTTGAATATTTGACCCACAGCTCAAATCAAATGTAGTAGGTTTGAGGGCGAACTTTCTGCCACCACTAGTAGTAGGTAAGGGTTGAACCTTCAAATGAAATATATCCCCTTTTTTTTTTTAATTTTCGAAAAAATTAATGGTAAGATCCTCTACTTATTATATTGGGTTTAAATTTAAAATTTCATGTGAATATAAAAAATTATAATAAAAAATTTATTTAAATATCATATAAAAAGCCATAGCTTGATTTATTTAACTAAAAATAATTAGATTCTAAAAAAAAATTGGTTAATAATTAGGTGTTTTAGTTTTTGATGAAATAAATATGAATTTCAAATTTTTTCCCTAAATAATTGAATTAAAAAAATGCACGAAACAATGTCATTTTAATTAATGAGATAATTGTTATGATTTAATAAAAAAATGTAATAAAATATGAGCTGCCTTCATTGCGAAAACCCGCAGGTGTTCGGACGTAGAAATTTGACCGGTGGGGGCCACGCTCCGACTTAAATGCCCAAATCGGCGACTTTCCGCGCCGTTGGTAATAGAAATTATCAATGCAAAAGCGAGAAGTTAGTTGCACGCGCCTCAATCCGCGGTGCACAAAAAAATTCACGCCTTCGCAGTAAAATAAATATCTTTGTGCGCACCTGGGTGGGATCCACTTCCATAAATTACCTGCTACCGAATTTGTGCAATAATTTATTTTAAGTTTAAATTTTACACTAAATGAGTTATATTTTTTAGGTATATTTTTTTGGCCCATTTTATATTGAGTTGATTTTAATTTTAGTTGATGAAATATTATTATTTTAATATTTTAAAAATTAAATTAATAATTAAATTAGTTAAGCTATCGATATCTAATTTGATCAGTTCGATTATTGATTCAATAATAATTAAATTATTATAAATTTATAAATTAATTTAATTATGAATTTTTTATCTTAATTATTTTTACTAATTTTAAATGGTTTACTTAGAAATTGATATCAATCCCTTTACTTAAATCAGTATACCGAATTGTTCTTTATCCAACCTATTACTTCAGTATGATTTGAACAACATTGTGATTTATACTATACTTATACCAATAATTAAAATTATAATTGTTCCTCTTTAAAAAATTAGAAATTTTATTTTAAGACAATAGTATATAATTTAAAAAATTTACAAATATAAATATAAATACTTATAAATATAAAAATAAATACAACAATAATAGCTTGCGAAATATTCCAATATCTCTTTTTTGACTTCTCGCATCAATAATTAATATTATGGTCTACTTATGAAATTGAAAAAATGTCATATGTCAAATTTTTTCAATCGAGTCTTAATTTAATTGTTATAAATATTATTATTAATGTAAAAAATTATGAATTTGAATGATAATTTTTTATATTAATAACAACCATTAAAAATCTTTTCAAGAATAAAATAGAAAAAAAAGTGAACCTTAAATATTATTACTACTATTATTATTATTATTATAAATTTAAAAATAAATAAAAGATGAGGCAATGGTATGGTTACAACGCACCTTTCAATAGCGTGGAGATGACTTGTACAAATTATACATGTTTTTTTACTGCTTTTTTCAATTCTTCATCATCTTCTTCCTTCATCGCCCTCTTATAAACTCTCTCATCCATGGCCACTTGTCTTCACTCCCTTCCATTTTAGTCTCATTATTCACTGCTTTCTCTTTCTCTCTTCTTTTCTTTCCTCTACTTTAATTTTTTTTTTAAATCAGTCCAAAAATCTTTCCATTTTTTTCAGAAAAACCAAGCAACATCCCATTACGTCTTCAATCCAATCTCTTCCTCTTTCACAATTTTCCCTTTGCCTTTTTATCTTTCTTTTTCTGTTTTTTGTACACATTCTCTCAATTCCTCTCTGGGTTTCTTTTTAGATTTAAAATCTCTGCAAATTCCCTTGAGAAGGGTGTAAGCAGAAATGAAGGTATGGTTCCTTTCGGGATCTTTTTTTTTTCCTTTCTGTTTATGACTTTAATTATTTGTTTTCCTTTTCTGGGTTTTTGATTCTGAGGGAATCTTGTTGGGTTTATTCTTAAATTCAATTTTGATTCTTCTTTTATACTGATTCCTAAGAATAAAAAAGACATGTTCATCTTGTAATTTGAACAAAAAAAAAATCTTAATTATGATTCTGAAACAGATCTCTTGTTTTTTATTGCAGAAGGTAGTGTTGAAGCTGGATTTGCATGATGATAAAGCCAAACAAAAGGCTTTAAAAACAGTCTCAACTCTTTCAGGTACTTCTTCATATATTTTAAAGCATGAAATCTTTGTAACAATTGCTACATTTGAAAAAAGTTTTTAAACTTTTTTACCCTTTTTTTTTCTTTCTATTAGAGGCCCTTTTTTGAAAAGTTTATCAAATTTGGTGATGAAAATCTATAATTTTCCTAATTCAATTTCTATACAAAACAAAGAATTTTAACATAAACTAACTGATGTGATACTGCATAAAGAAATTTTCTTAAATGAAAAAGATTCTAATTAAGTATTTACTTGATTGCTGCCCAAATGTTCTTTTTTAATATTAAACAAGGAAAATGATGGGACTGCTTTATGTATTTGTATGATTTTGAAAGTTTAAACTTTGGTTGATTTGGTTCGGGGTTTAGTTGGAATTCAATATAATTATATTTGAGATATGAAGTAGTGTTATTAAAAGTTTTAATGTGATTACTGAATACCGAATCGAAAGAGTGATTTGTTTTTTAACTCAATGTGAAAGCAATAGTAAAATGATTACTTGTCATATCATATCATTTTATTCTTTCTTTTGAGCTGGCCTTGTGATTAATGTTTCTTTTCTATGATATATAGGAATCGATTCCATTGCCATGGACATGAAAGCAAAGCAATTAACAGTGATAGGAACAGTTGACCCTGTGACTGTGGTAAGCAAACTGCGCAAGCATTGGCCAACAGACATAGTATTAGTAGGACCAGCAAAAGAACCAGAGAAGAAAGAGGAACCAAAGAAAGAAGGTGAAGCCAAAAAAGAAGATGAACAAAAGAAAGAAGGTGAACCCAAGAAGGAAGATGAACAAAAGAAAGATGAAGCCAAAAAGGAAGAAGGTAAGAAAGAAGCTGAAACCAAGAAAGATGGTGAGAAGAAAGAAGAAGAGAAGAAGGCATTACCACCACCAGACCCTGTTTTGGAACTTGTTAGGGCTTATAGAGCTTATAATCCTCATATGACTACTTACTATTATGTTCAAAGCATGGAAGAGAACCCTAATGCTTGTGTTATTTGTTGATAGAAATTGGTGATGGGGAATTGAGAATGTCATCAATGGAGAATATATAGGGAGGTTCTAAAAAAAAGGAAAAAGAAACACAAAGAAGATTATAAAATTCCTTTGTATATATAGATGGTGAAATGCCTCTTTCTAATCCTTTTTGGTTTTTTGATTATGTATAAGTAATGTTGTCTGTGTAGGGGACTAGATTGAATAAAAATGAAATTTTGGAAATTTGTTTTTAACCCATTGTTTTATTCAATTTATTTCTTTTGGTACAAAAGGAAGTTTTAGATTAACAGTTTTATAGAAGATTGAAAGTAATACTTATAAATTAACTATCGGTTTTATAGAAGGTTGCACGTGATGTAGATCAACCACCTTGGGGGTACTTATCAACCATCGAATGAGATTTAAACCCTAATGTCATCTGTTTTATTGAGGAATAAAAATGGTATTTATAGATCAACTATCGATTTTATAGAATGTTAAAAGTGATACATACAGATCAGCTACCATATGAGATTCAAATCCTTATGCTTGAATTTTCTTCCACTTCACCCAACCCCACACCAACCTCTTCTACACCCATCAAAATAAAAAAGATAAAAAAGGAAAGTGGTATTTACTAAAACTAGTACTAATAGATCAACCACTTAATGTGATTTGAACTCTGATGTTTGAATCTTCTTCCTTTTCATCCCAATCGCACACCAAGTCATCGGTCTTCTAAAAGGCGGGAAGTGGTACAGATCAACCATTGAATAAGATTTGAACTCTAACGCTCGAATCTTCTTCCCTTTTCACCCCAACTCCCCTCTTCCAGTGCCACCGCCACCGCCCAAACAAACATGATCAGAAAAGGAAAATTGGGATGTCATTGGATGTTAATGGAATGCCACTCAAATATGTCAAAATGAAGATAATTCGTTTTAAGGGTACTTTTTGTTTGCAACAGTTGATGATATGGTGGTGGGGAAAGGAGGGAAAGGCAGCTGAAAAAAGCAAAAGAAAATTAAAAAAAGAAGGGTTAGCTTTCACATGTTTGACAACACCATGACCATGGTGGGTCATGGTGACATTCTTCTCCTACTACATGTTGTACAATCTGTTGTATATGTCAATGTTCATTTATTGATTTGTGGGTCTTTTTTTTTTTTCACTAATGGATCTATCAAACAAAATCTCTTACGTGAAAGAACTGAATGGTCCCAATGCATTGGTCGGTTCATTCACGTAATCATTATTATTATTAGTATTTTTTTTCAGGTTTCTCACTTTCTCTCTTTTTAGAATTTAGTACCCATTATTGTTAGCTGGAGAGCATAAGGGTGTGCTGTTTTTACCTAATGTAATTTTCTGTCTCAAGACCCCCATACTTTTAAAGTAGATAGACTTACATCCCGAAATTATAACATTCATTCTAAATTGATCCATAATTTTTAAAACATTCTAATTACATCCTTAAACTATTGAGGTTATATCAATAATATCCTTTAAATATTACTAAAACCATTAATTGAGAGTCATCTCTTATGTAGCATAATTAAAGAAAAATTAATCTCGTAAAAAATGGATGTTAGAAAAATGTTGGTTTTGAGGTTTTCGAAACATTTACAGAAGGTTTATCGTTCGCTCTTTTTTTTTTCGATTTTACTTTATTTTTAGTTTTAGCTTTTAAAGATTATGCAGTAACATTTTTACTTTTGTTTAAACTTTTTGTTTTAAATTATACTATATAAGATTTGATGTGTCATTTAATGATTAAATTAATGGTTTTTATAATATAGAACCTGATTGATATAACATTAATAGCTTGAGGATGCAATTAAAATATTTTAAAGTTTGGAGACTAATTTAGAATGAAAATCTTTATTTAGGGATATCTAGTGCAATTAACTCGACTTAAAAAGGTGAAAGTATTTTAGATCCCTCTACTATAAGGATTGAATTAATTTAGTTCTTTTATCATTAAAAAGAATAAGATAAAACCAAATTTTAACAATGTTAGTGTTTATTGCTTAAAAACCTACTTTTATTATTTAACAAAGTTGATATTTTTAAAGTTTTTATGATTCTGAAAATGAAATCTATTATTTGGAGTTGAACTGCAATAGAAAAAAAAATGATTTTCACTTTTTTTAAATAGTAAATATTAACTCTGTTAATATTTGATCTTATTCAATTCTTTTTAATAATATAATAATTAAATCGATCCATTTAATAATAAAGAAATTAATTTGATTTAATCTTTACAATAGCGGGACTTAATAGGTACTGCTTTCATTCTATAATTCAAACACTACATAAACATGATATAAACATAACTATTAGAATTGTTCTTTTAGTTTTAATCTTTGAGTCATTATTATTGAGAAAACTTTATTTGAATACTATCCTTGACTCGAATAAGATTTGTCTTACGTAATAAAATAGATAAGAACATTTATAATTATAAAAAAAAAATAGAATTTAAATTATATTAAAATGGTTTATAATTTTAGGTCTTAGGGCTTTATAGGATATTGTTTGTTTGTTAATTAGAGTTTAAAAGATTAGATAGAGTAGATTTGGTATTTATAGACATGTTATATTATTCAAAACATTAAAAGATAATGAGAAATTTTTGTATTATAATTGAAAAATGCATGTGACTTTATCTCAAAAAATTACATATAAGATTAATAACTCATATTTTAAATTGGTCTGTTCTAATTGTGTTCAAAATATCAATACTGTATCAATTATGTCTTTGTGCCAGCTTAGCTATCAATTTAGATATTAAATGACGGATTGAATTTGCCGTGGAAGATATTTAAATCCCATGAATTAAAATTTAAACATGTTTGTGCATATTATTTGAATAACTTAGATATGGGATGTTTAAAAGAAGAGACAATATCAAATATGCTAATAAATACATAAAGTTTACCTCAAATATGTTGAATGTCAAATTTGATTTAACATTTAACGCCTAAACTGATTGCTAATGTGACAGAAAGATATAATTATTAAAACATTTTAAAATTTAATGACTAATTATTTTATATAATAATTATAGAGTAATAAAAAAGTATTTTCTTCTTGAATCTAAAAGCTTCTGAATCTCCTGTACTTGCCATCACTTTGTTTGTCCTTTTAGTAACTCAACCTAATTCAATTAAGATTAAATGAATAAAAACAAACAGACAACTGTTGTAATGCAATATTATTCCATATTGAAGAGTGCGTGGAATTGTACAATTTCTGTATTATAATTGAAAAATGCATGTGACCCATGTTTTCCCTTTTCCTCCATAATTCTACTTAATTTTCTCATAAAATTAGGTGGCTAATCTTAGGCATGTGTCATTTGGTTTTAAACTATCACTTTATTCTTTTTGTACAGTGTATTTTTTTTTTAACAATGGTTAGATATGAACTATAGAAGAATGATTAAATGGTGGTTGAATATCTTCATTTTATGAATTATCATAAATTCGTAAATCTACTTAATGGATTTATTATTCTCAAATTATTCAAATATTATTATTCAAATTTGAATTAAATATGATTCTCTACCAAATATTCGAATTTGTTAAAAAAATTAATTTAGAAAATTCAATTATTTTTCGAATACTCGAATTATAAGAATTTTATAACAAGTAGATCGAATATTTGGATATGCATCTATTTTCTGAATAAGCAATGCAAATCCAGATAATGGATATCTGAAGTATCTATCTGCATCCGCTTCGAATCTGTAGCAAATAGTAATTTTAAAATCCGAATCTGGAATATCCAAATTAGAAAAGAAAAAATTGATATATGTGAATATTTGAATATGCAATCTGAATTGCCATCCTTAGGTATGGATATGTATGGAACATATATTGTGTTAAATTGACGGTTAGGCTGACAATTGGACATGATTGATACGATATTGATACTTTGAGGACTCAACTAGAATAATTTAAAGTTATATGGATCAATTCAAAATTTAGAAAATAGTTTGGGGATGTTTCATAAAATTAACTATAACACCTATACTTGACCCGATCGTCAAGTTTGAGTTACGTGATGTCACATTCGTTGTCAGAGCAACTACGATCTTAATACAAATTAATGCAACAATTTATACATGCTATTATATTCAATAATTTATTATAAACATTTTATACAATCATAACCGGGATTTATTCGAGTTTACGAAAGTTTGTTTGGTAAATCAAGGCCGAACAAGGGCGAAAATGTAAAATCTCAAAACTATCAGGTTGACGTTGCAACATCGGGGTACCATGTCGCGACTTCAAACAAATAGTGAGTGTCATCACTATGTTGGGGGTCTGAGGTCGCGTCATCAACTACTGTTTCCAAAGTTTCCATATGGTACCAATTCACAACACTTAAACCAAAGGTCAAATGAATCATTCCAACCATCTTTGCAGCATTGTACCATCTCATTACATATTTAACATACTAGATGCTTGATTCAAATTGACATTAGCTATCCACATTTCCAAAGTGACCAATTACGATACAAAACTGACTCAAAACATAGGTACATGCCATTTATTGAAAACATAGGAAAACTTTACGAACATTGCTAAGTCGAGTGTAGCAGATTGGATGTTGGATCACTTTTCGAGTCTTTAAGATCTACTGTTACAATCTATATGAACGATAAGCTCAGCGGTACTTTCATGAGTCAAGACAATAAAATATTATAAATAACATGATAGGTTTCAATCAAAGCACAATTCAGTTTCACTAATTCGACTTACAGATCATGTTTCATGAATCGACTTATTCCCTATCTCAAATGGCAACATACATAAACAATTCATACCAAGTTTCTTATCATCACAATACATTCATTCTCATTTCAAATATTACCATTTATTTATAAAATTATCTCAATTCCTTATGGAATCTATTGGTTCGTCTCATTTCCATATTGGCCTTTAGGGCTCATATAACCTGGTTCACATGATCTTCTACATGCTGTCATTTTCCACATTTCATATATATACAGAGTATACCAATTTCAATCACATTTCATTTCAATTATCATATAACTAATTCATGCTTTATAAACCCTATTAACCTGACATGAATGTAAGACAGATGCACAAATCTATTACTCTGTTATCCCAGGTTGCCTAGCAACAATGACTAATAAAACATATACATACTACCACCCTGGGTTGCCTAGCAATAATGACTTTCACAATCTGTTTACTCTATCATCTCAGTTTGCCAGACAACGATGACTACCAGAATATGTACATTCTATCACCCAGGTTACCTGAAAATGATGGCTTATAATCATTATACTTGACCCTATGACATGCCAACTATATTCGACTTTGCCCAAAACAACTAATAGGGTAATTAATGTTTTAATTATGTATTATAAATCGATTCACATATATCATGATCACATACCATTTCATCATTAATTCATATCGTATATCACACATCATTTAGCAAAATCATATCATACTTGTTTTTATGATACTCAAAATAATTCAATTCTTGGCATTCAATACCGTTAAACATAATTCGATTCATAAGAAAAATAATAATATTACCTCAATAACCAATATGCAATGATCATGTATATATATATATATATATATATATATATATAAAACTTGAATCATAAAAGTATAAACTAAAGTTGTTACTCTTCTACGACTCTCGTATTTCCCTTCTCTCGTAACGACCAAGCATCATCTTTAGCTACATTCGATAATTCAATAATAAGAATAATATCATATTACATTCAAATGACATTAAAATACATAACCAACATATTTTTCATTTAATTCAATTTAGCCTTTATATTCAAGATACTTGTATTTTTCAATATCTAACATCGGATCAAAATTCAACTTCACATTCTTTCATTGGGACCTTATACTTTCTATCTAGGCATAATATAAAAAATAGCCCCTGACGTTTGGCTGTTTGGCCACTTTGGCATTTAAACTTTTTTTGGATCACTTTCACACCTAATATTTTTTTTTTGGTTAAATTGGCCTTTTTTTAATGGAGATACTGACATGGCCGTTAGGTGACTAACGATGCTGGTTTAGAAAAAAAAATTACTCCACCTAAGCTCCAAAGCATTTGACACCTAATTAAAATTAAAAATAATTCAAAAAATAATCAGATATTAAAAAAAAAAGAGAAGCCCAATTGATCCTAAAAACAAAAAACTCTTGAATTAGTTAATAAAAAAGAGAAAGATAAAGAGTAGACAATGAACCTTAAGTTGAGAAAGTAAGAAAATTATGCGAAAGAAGATTACCCAAAAGCTGCTGCAGAATCATATTTGATTTTGGATGATATATTGGGGTATGTTGGAAACATTATGTATGTTATTTTGTTTTATGTTTAGGGTTTTTGAATTTGGGAATTTTGGTTTAGGTTGTCGAATTTGGGGATTTTAGGTTAGGGGTTCTGATTTTGGGGATTTTTATTTAAAGTATTTCGATTTTGGGGATTTTTTTTATTATTTTCAATTTTTGAGACATTGATTTAGGGTTTTGCTACTAATTAGAAGAGGAATTTCATGTATTTTAGTTTTTGGCTACTAACGAAATCAAAATCCCTTAATAAACTCAAAACCCAAAAAAGAGGACTTTTTGATTGTTTCATTTGACAAATCCGCATGTTTCATTTACTTTTTGGTTCAGTGCACAAATTTTAGATGGGGGTTATAATGTTGGTTGGTGGGTGCAATAGTTCTAGGCATAATTCAGTAGGTGAACTTATTAAAGTGGTCCTTCCATCTTTTGTTGTTGTTATGTTATTATATGTATTCAAACTTTATCAAATTTGATTATATAATTATTAAATCGTTTAACTTTATATGCATTTTGTATTGTTTATAATATTTAATATTTTTTTTGTCTATACCTTTTCTGGTTGCACTTTGTTTGTCTGTTAGTATGAAATCTTACTATTTTCTAACTTTTGTAATATGTTTTTTTATTGTTTAAACTGCAGATGCCTATAGAGGAGGGCTACTACATTAATTTGTATGTTGTGGGTAAATTTTTAGGTGATCCCCATATTAAGTGTTCAAGTGGTAAGATGATAAGGCTTAAAGAGGATCCAGATATGGTATTGTCTTTTGAGTTATGTAAAATAGTTAAAAAACGGTTAGGGTTTAATACAATACAACTAATTTATTTTCATGTACCTAGCAGTAGGACTTTGCAGGATAACTTTAGGGCTATGTGGAATGACAATAGCACTATAGACATGTTGAACTACTAGGTTAACCATAATGAAATAAACTTGTATGTAGAGTATGAGATTGACACTGTTATTTTTGTTGATGATGATTTAATGTTACCTGTAGCAATTGTAGAAGGTGCTAGTGATGGTAATGAAGGTGTTGAGGTTGATGACAGTAAAGGTGGTGAGGGTATTGAAGGTTTAAGTAGGGAGGTGTTGAGGTTGCTGGCAGTGAATGTGGTGAAGGTTTAGGTAGGGAGGGTGTTCAGGTTATTGGCAGTAAAGGTGGAGAGGGTGGTGAGGTTAAGGGTGGTGAAGGTGGTGAGGGTGTTGAAAGTTTAAATGGAGAATATGCTGAGGTTGCTGGCAGTAAAGGTGGTGAGGGTTTTGAAGGTTTAGGTAGGGAGGGTGTTGAGGTTGTTGGCAATGAATGTGGTGAGGTGGTGAAGGTGGTGAGGGTGTTGAAGGTTTAGATGGTTTAGATGCATCTATTGAAGGGTTAAAAGAGGGTGATAGAGGTTTAATAGTGGTGTTGAAGAAGCTAGTAAGGAAGGGGTTGAGGATGAAAGTGATATTCAAAATATGATAATGTTTATTTGATTAATGTGATGTACTTTTCAAATGGTGATGATGATGAGGAGCTTTAAGAAGCTAGGCAAAAGGTGAGGAAAGTGGATGGGAAAACCAATGGGAAAACTAAGGAAACAATACTTGATGATATTGAAAGTGAAAGCTCTAGAGAGCAGTTTGAGGCTGAGGTCCTTGAAGAAGTCAAGGGTGAAGGGACTAAATGATAGAGTTGATAGGGAAGAAGAACGAAATGAGACTGAATGTAATAGCCTATTTTCAGTAAAATTAAAATAGTAGTTTCGAGACCACAAATATGAGGTCAAAAAATTTATTTTAATATTATTTTGTGATCTGCAACATGATAGTAATATTGTATAAAAATTTCGTTAAGAAATTTTACCGTTAGCATGCTCAAATTGATAAAAAAGACTAAATCGTGTAAAGTGTAAAAGTTGTGTTCTATTAGCTAAATGTATTAAATAGCTATAGAAATTTAAACTGAAGGTCCTTATGTGGTAATTAGACCATTAAGTGAGCTAGTGGATGTGCATAGGTTTGGTATTTATGAAAATTTTAAAGTTAGGTAAGGGTAATTAGGGAAAAAGGTAATTAAAGATAAAATAATCAAAAATTAAAGATATCATTTTTGTTCTTGTCTTCTCCAACTGAAAATAGGATAGAAAACACCATTAGAGGAGCTTTGAAGGTTCGGCCAAGTACTCTCTTGCATGGTGAGTGATTTTCGTTCCGTTTTTAATGGTTTTTATGTTTCCAGGATCGTTGTTGCTTAACCTAGCTAGCCCCGGGACTAATTTCCAAAATGGTTGAATGTTAAGGGTACATTCTAGTTGTTTTTATAGTTTAATGGAAGAAACTGAATATTTGTTGGGAATTAAATAACTTTTGTTAAGTGATTTTAATGAAATTGTCAATTAGGGGTTAAATTAAGAAATGTGAAAATTGTGTGGTAAATGTGTGAAATTGTGAAATGCATGGGATTCTATGAACATGTATTAAATTTCAATAGGCTTGGTTAGGGGTGAAATTTTGCATTAATTTCATTTTACAAGCCTAGGGACTAAATTGTAAGGAAGTCAAAAGTTTAGAGGCAAAATGGTAATTTTTCCATAACATGATTTTTGAATTGAATTGAATTGAATGAGGTTTAAATTAGTTAAATTTGATTATATAGATCAAGAAAAACAATATTTGAAATTAAATCAGGAAAAAGACAAAGTAGTGGACTAAACAATCGTTTTTCTCCGTACGAGTTTGAGGTAAGTTCTTGTAATTAAATTGTGTATTTATATGCTTTAGTTGAAATATATATATATGGATTGTGAAATTAATATTTATAATTATCGAGTGTATAACTGACGATGTATGAAGAATACCGAGCCTCGTTTGAACCTTAGAAATTCGTAGGATACAAATGACATGTCATTAGGGTTACTGATTCCAGCTCTTATGAGCTTATCGTTACTCAGCTTGTATGAGCTTACCATTATTCAGCTCGAAGGAGCTTACCGTTTATAGCTCGTATGAGCATACATGTACAATAATTGATAGATTATAGTTCAGTACACCTTGAGTGTACTACCTGTGTATCTAATGATATTCTAAGTGGTTCAACGGGCAAAATTTTGTTACGAGTTTATATGAGTTCGATACAAACTAGTACATGTAGTTACATGAATTGCATAGAAATGGGTTATATAATGATATGTGGATACAAGGTATAAATGTTACGTGTGCATGGAATTTAAATAGCTGTTGAACTCATACATGATTTTTGGTTTTTATATTAATACATGGCTAACTTGATTGATGAACATATGTGTTAGGCTTTGGCCAAATTGAATTGTGATATGTTTTGAATTACTTACCTAAATTGTGGTTAAATGGTAAGTTAAATTCTGTGTTATACGAACTTACTAAGCTTAATTGCTTACTCTATTTATTTTTTTCGTGTTTTATAGTGTTTCGGAAGCTCATTCAGTTTAGAAGTTTTTGGAGATCTCATCACACTATCAAATGCTATTATGGTACTTTTGACTATATATTTTGGTTAAATGACATGTATAGGTCATTTTGGCTAATGGTAGCCTCTATGTTTGGTCATGTATTTAGCCATTTGATTTGGCTTGTTTTTGGAATATTTTATTATGTATATATGTGTAAATGGCCTTATTATATTTGATGTATGATTGCCATGTGAATGTCTTGGTTATGAATTGGTATTTTGGGCACTAAATAGTTGAGATTGATAAATTGCATACATGTTAAGTTTTAAGCACAAAGATGCATATATGTGTTTGACCATTTAGGTAGATTTTGGAGACATATTTGACATGTAATTTAGTGGACAATTGAGGTGCCTATAAGTATCATAGTTGTATGTGGTATTATAACATGTTATAAGCTTGATGTTGGTTGGTTTTGAATGCCTATTTATGTCATGGTTATATGCAAGTTGTTGTGTTTAAGTTGGTACTGATTTGGGTGAGAAATATGTCTTAGAAAATGACCTATCTTTGTCCACATGGGAAGAGACACGGGTGTGTGTCTCAACCGTGTGTGACACACAGCTAGGTGACACGGCCGTGTGTCCTCTATAACTTTTTTAGAAAACAAGTCTTTAGCTTCAAGTCAGTATACCCTCTAGTTTTCACACGGCCTAACACATGGCTTGGTACACGGGCGTGTGAGGCCATTTCGAATGGTATACGGTTTGGCACACGGGTGTGTGGTCTGGTCGTGTGACCCAAGTCAGTGAGGACATGGACGTGTGGTCCTATTTTGAATGCCGACACGGCTTGAGATACGAGTATGTCTCTTGGTCGTGTGAGACACACGGCCTGGCCACACAGGCGTTATCTCCTGCACCTTTAAAAATTTTCCATGTTTTTCAAAAAATTCTTTGAGTACTCGGTTTAGTCCCAAACTATTTTTAATGTTTATTTTGGGCCTCGAGGGATCGTATTAGGGACTATATGAATGAATTTGATTAGTTTCTAAAATGAATGTATTATGCAAAAGAAATGTATGATTGTTTGATCTGTAAGTCTGGTAATGCTCCGTAACCTTATTCCAGCGTCGGATACAGGTTAGGGGTGTTACACAGAAGATTTTGACAATGATGATCATGGGAGCATACTTAGGTCAGATGATGATGACAATATTGATGCTTGTAGAAGAAGAAGTAGGTTCCTCGCATATAATCCAAACTCAGCAAGTTCACACTTCTGTACTGGGATGATGTTTAAAGATGGTGAGCAATTCAAATATGCAATTTGTAAGTACTCAATGTGTTGTAGAAGGGAACTTAAGATAATCAAGAATGAACTAAATAGGGTTTGAATTAAATGCATTGCATCTAAAAAGTGTAAATGGGGAATATTTGCAAGTTACAGTTACATGTCTAGACGCATGCAAGTGAAAAATTTTCATCATGAGCACAATTGTTTTGTTAGTTTTAGAAACAAAATGGTTAATGTAAAAGTAATTGCAAATAATTTTGAAGCTACTAGTTGGGACCACCCAAAAAATGAAGCTTCAGAAATGAAGATACAAAGAAGGTTAACTTTAGAAATTTATGTGAATGTTAATATGACAAGGTGTAGAAGGGCCAAGAAAATAGTGAAGGATAAGTTGGCAGGAAACTTTGTAGAGGAATTTGTTATGCTGTGGGATTATGCTGATGAGTTGAGACTAAAGAATCCTGGAAGTACTATAAAGATGAAAATGAATAGAGTCACATTTGAATCTCCACCACATTTGAAGAGGTTTTATGTTTGTTTTGAAGTACTGAAAAGAGGTTGGAGAAAAGGGTGCAAACCTATACTAAGTTTGGATGGCTATTTCTTAAAAGGTCCATTTAAGGGTGAGATGTTGTCTGCTATTGGGAGAAATGGAAACAATCAAATGTTCCTAGTTTCTTGGGCTATGAGGGGGAATGCACTAATTCTTGGTCATTGTTTCTTAGTCTTTTGACAATAGACTTAGGAATAGAAAATGGTTTTGCGTATACCATCATCAGTGACCAACAAAAGGTAAATAATGCTATTTATTTTTCACCAATTTATTAGTGATATTTTACTTATGTTTTGTAAATTAATTTATAGGGTCTTGAGATTGCCGTTAATGACATTCTGCCTTGAGTAGAACATAAAAATTGTGTTAGGCATGTCTTGTCAAATTGGTCTAGTAGGAAGAAAGAAAAGGCATTCGAATTTGTTTTTTGGAAAATTATGAATTCTACAATAGAGAGCGAGTAGGAACAAAACAAAGAAGAATTGTATAAGATTGATGAATGTGTTGCAAATGAGTTGTTCTCTAAGAATTCAAAAGCTTAGGCGAAGGCCTTCCAAGGGTTGCACTCGGTGTTAGATATTGTTGACAATAACCTCTGTGAAGCATTTAACTCTAGCATGGAAATACAATTATGATCTACTAATAAAGAAGAAATTTTATGACATCAAGAAGGAATGTGTTGATTGGAAGATGATCTGGAATGGGGAAAATAGGTGTGTAGTTAAGAAAGGCAGAAAAGAATACATAGTAAATGTAGAGGATAAAACCTGCAGTTATCGAAGCTGGCAATTATTTGGGATCCCTTGTCCTTATGCCTGTTCTGCTATATGGCATCTTGAACAAGATCCTGATGACTACTTATATAGGTAGTACTAGAAGAAGACATATTTGAAAGCATATGCAGATATTTTACAACCCATAAATGGGTCACATGAGTGGAAAAAATTTGGTATTAAGCCTGTGCTTCCACTAGTTGAGAAAACAATGCTTGGTAGGCAAAAGAAGAATAGAAGGAAGGCAAAAAATCAACTGAAAAAAGTGAAGCCTAAACAACTCAGTAGGACTGGTCTAATTATGAGATGTAGGAAATGCGGTGGTGAGGGTCACAACAGAAGATCATGCCTTCAACCTAACACAACTGGATCACAGGTATATGTAAACATTTTTTCATTATCAAGTTCCAAAATATTTAAATCTAATTTGGGGTTGTGATCTTTTATTGTCTCAGTCTAGTACAAGTACAAGAACTAGAAGCCAAAAAAAGAACAATAGAGACGATGCATTCAACCTAATACAACTGGATCATAGGTATATTGTAAACATTTTTTTACTGTCAGGTTTTGAAATATTTAAATCTAATTTGGGGTTGTGATTTTTTTCCTCAATCTAGTACGAGTACAAGAACTAGAAGCCCAAAAAAGAATGATATATCAGGAACCTATCAGCACACAAGAATCAACTACAGCAAATAAAATGAAGAAATGAATTGAGATGTTATTTTGACTAAACATTTTATTTGTTTGTTGAAATAGTTGCTTAATATATTTTTTGTTTGTCATTACATGTGATAGTTGCTTAAGATATTTTTTGCATTTTAGGCTTCTATGACTTGCTTGAAGTTGGTATAACAATGATGGTATATGTAACAATTTGATGTGGTGTACCATTACTGCTATCGGCAACTATGTGGGTCTAGGGTTATTTTGTTAGTTACTATTTTGAACATGACATACAAGTCAAATATCGAACATTTTAGTACATGTAACTTCTTTTTTCAACAAACAATCTTTTGTTCATTTTGCTCGTAGACCTTTCATTATACTTCCCTCAAATTAGCTACAAACACCAATTCAGTTGTGACAATTTATGTCAACAATAAAGTTTAAAGGTACTAGATGTACAAAATATAAGAACATGACACCATGCTTTTCAAATTATAACATTCATAAATAATGTGACACATAAGATAAATAATACACTGCAAATAAATATTTTTTTATAAAACTCTTTCTCTTTCTTGAGTGATTTACATTTTTGCTTCAAGCTTTTAATCTTTGTGTTTAATTCAATGTGATCTACAACATTATGATTGACGTCTTTTGTTTCGTTGTTCTTGTCCATATTTTGCACATTGCCACTCTCAGACATCTCAACATTACTGCTTCTACTACCATTCTCAAACATCTCAACACTTCCACACTTCATAATCTGCTTCCTAAGTCTCGTATTCTCTTTTGCAAGTTTCCTTTCACTATCACGTAATTCATGTATTTCTTTATTCACCTTGTTACACAACTTATCATTATACCACTTAAAAAATCTACATCCACCAACCTACAATTCACTCAAAAATCTAACGCTATGACGAATTGTAGCACCAATTTAGTCCAACCGACACAAAAATCAAACAAACTAAAAAAACTCCAATTTCTTATGAACCCTAAAACAAATTGGCTTGATATATTCTTACTAGAAATTCTGAGCAACTATAATACCTTCTACCTGGGTTTAAATTACTCCACAAAGTCTCTCTCGGAGCTAACTTGTTACAGAAATATGTTATTTTCTCTCCATCATAAATGAACTCCCCTCGTGATGAAGAAGCCAACTTCGAATAAGAAAACTTCTCCATTGATGGCTTCCAACTACTTTTTTCAGGCAATGTTTTCGATTCTTTTACCAACCCACTAGATTTCAAACTTCGATTTTTGCAGAATTTTAGTGGAAAAAGAGATGATACGAGATTTAGGTTTCTTTATTTAGGAGCTCTTACATTGATTTAATTGTGTCTGTGTGTGTTTAGGGGTTTTTTTTTTTATTTCAAGTTCATTAGCTGACGTGACATATAAGAAAAAATAATGTCACGTCAGGATTTACATACATTTGGCACCTAGGTGGAGTAATTGTTTTTTCAAATCAGTATCATTAGTCACCTAACAGCCAGGTCGGCATCTCTGTTAAAAACAGGTCAATTTGACAAAAAAAAATGTTAGGTGTGAAAATGATAAAAAAAAAGTTAAGGGCCAAAGTGACCAAACGACCAAACATTAGGGGCTATTTTGATATTATGCCTTCTATCTATAGCATAATTTATTCAATTTAGTCCCTCATGTTACAAAGTTATTTAACAAGTTGAATTTAGTTTCTAATTTAGCCCTTATCACAATCTATGCTTATCAACTATCAATTTCTTCGATTTAAGCTCAAAATCATCAATTTCTCTATAATGGAAACTTGTTAAATATCAACTAATTGAACAAATTGATACATGGGCTAGCTAATTCAAGCTCCTATGATTAAGAATGTATAAAAATTAAAGAAAACTAATTTATGTACATTGGTTGATTAATGGACGAAAATTGCTAAGGTTGTTTGGAGTTTTTCTTTTCGTTTCAATGTTTTGGATTGTTGAACAAAGAGAGAAGATAACAATCTTCCACTCAACTTAATATATATACTTAGATTAGTATCAGTTTTGTTTAATTAATCATATTTAATTAGTTAAATAAAACCTTAATATACATATAATTAAACTAAGTGGAATCAACCATGATCATTCACAACTTCATGTTAAATAATGGCTAAATAATCATTTTGGCTCTTTGGATAATTTTTAGCTAGGCCCTTTGTCACACCCCGTGCCTAGTCTGGTTGTTGGACTTGAGCTATAGGAGGTTACCATGTAAAACTCAGATAACATTTTTACGTACTTTAAACATGCATGGCAGACCATGTCGCGAACTAGAAAAGTGGTGGATCGATCAATTATGAATAGAATTTCAGATTGCTAAACTGTAGATTTTTCTGCGGACACAACAATAAAGGAATGCTACAACAATAATACAATAATAATCATATCATAAGAATAGCAACTCAAAATAAATAAAATGGGAAATGCATGTTTAAAAATAAATGGTCATGATATGGAAAGGCCAAAAAAAAAATAAAAGAAATAGTAAAATAACAAATAAATAAATAAACAAATAAAATAAAAATAATAATGAAACTAATAATAAAATGTGCAAATAAAAGCATATGTATAATAAGTATGTAAAAATATATATATTGATGATAATAGAATAATAATAAATAAAATAATACTAATAACAATAAAGGCAAAAATAAAAATAAAAAATAAAAATGAATATACAATAAAAGAAAAATAAAGACAATTTTAAATATTAAAGAACCAAGAAGTAATTACTAAGTACATAAGTAACTAAATAAATAAAATAAAAAATATATAAATAATAATAATCTAGGAAGAGTTAAAATTATATAACAATGACTAAAATGAAACTTAAAAAAAATTTAGAAGAGAAACTAGGATAAAAACAAAATACGGGACTGAATTGCAAACACGAATGAAAAAGAGGGATCAAACCGAGAAATATTCCATGTCCTTATGCGCAGTGCTTCATCTGGCAAGTTGAAGGACTAAATTAAAAATGAAATAAAATTGAATGGCCAAATTTAAAAAAAAAAAGAGAAAGAAATTAGGACCAAACTAAAATGCGCGCAAAGGGGCAAGGACTAAATGGGAAATTATTCCCTGTCCCTAAAACGACACCATTCTAAAGAGGACTAAAATAAAATAAAAATAAAATTATAGGGTAAATTTAAAAATTAAAAAATAAAATGGGACTAAATTGCAATAAGCCATAAAAGTAGAAGGACCAAGAACTTAAATACCCCATTAGTCACGAAAACACACAAATCTAGCCACTTTCGAGTCGGGTAGGATCGAGTTATGTCAAAACGATACCGTTTTGGCTTCTAAAATTGATTCCCAAAACGACGCCATTTCGAATGGGCTATATAAATTAAAAAATTTCAAAAAATTTCATTTTCCTTAAGTTCTTAAAAAAAAAAAAAGAGATGAATGCCTCTCATTTTATCTTAAGCCTTCTTAGTTCGGTCATGGCTCTGGCAATCGGCTTTCGTGGCGGCAGCCGATCATTAGCGACTGCGTCGCTGTCTGCAGTGGCCAAAAAACGAATAGTCCTTTTTTTATTTTTTTCGGCTTCCTGAGCTTGATCTAAGGCCAAAATAAAAAAAAACCAAAATACAAAAAAAAAATTAAAAGAACCTTTCGGTTCAAGGGCTCCCGATGCTTACTTTTGATGATCGCCGGCCCTCCAAATCAGAGGGAAACAGCGACGGCAACAAGGGTAAAGAATTCCCTCTTTGTTTTTTTTTTTTTATTTCCGAAATAAAAGATAAAAATATAAGTTAATCACCTCTTTAATATTTGGATTTCTGTTTCAAAAATCTTTGTTTCTCTTTTTTGTTCATCTCTCTCTGTGTTCGAAAAAAATACAAAGAAACTGTTGTGGCTTTTATAGCTGAATTACAAGACTATTTGTTTCTATTTTTTGGTTTTTTCTCTGTTGTTTTTACTGCCTTGTGTGTTGGATTCTTGCCTTTGTCTTTGTTCTTCCCTTTTTTGCTGATGACAGTGGTAGCGGCAGATGGCATGCCTGCGATGTGGAGAGGCTGCGGTGCGTGCGGTGCCAGGGCTAGTCTTAGAGTGCAGTGCAACTTAGGTTAGGGGGTTAGGGTTTTTCTGTTCTGTTTAAGTGTTGGGCCAGTTGGGCTTTAGGGTTTTTTTTAATTTTTTAGGCCGTTTGGGCATTGTAAGTGGACTGTTTTATTGCTCTTTTTTTTATTTTTTATTTTGGTTTTGGACTAGGGAAAAATAGGCCTACTACAGCTGCCCTTCTTTACTCGTTGACGTGTAAGGGGAACAAAGCAAAGACCTTAAAAGGGCCAATTTTGACTGGTCTTCCTGAATCTTGACTTCTTTGGTGTTTCTCTTCTTCAAGTAGCCTCATTCCAATCCACTGCATCTTCAGGTGTATAGGAATTGATGCTTCAATCCACTCCACTGTAACTTCAAGGAGATAAGACTTACAGCTTCAATCTACTCCACTGTAACTTCAGGGAGATGAAATTTGTGATTTGATTTGACCCGACCCACTATAACTTCAGAGGCATAGGATTCGTCACTTTAATCTGCTCCACTGCAACTTTCAGGGAGATAAGATTTGTGGCTTGAATGTGCTCCTTTGTAATTTTAGGGAGATAAGATTTGTTATCTTCAATCTGCTCCACTGCAACTTCAAAGATATAAGATTTGTGACTTGTAGCTTTAATCTGTTCCACTGCAACTTCAGGAAAATAAGATTCACATATACAATCTGCTCCACTGCAACTTCAGGAATATAAGATTTGTAACTTGTAGCTTTAATCTGTTCCACTAAAATTTTAGGGAAATAAGATTCATTGTATTCAATCTACTCCACTGCAACTTCAGGGAGATAAGATTTGTAATTTGTAGCTTTAATCTATTCGACTGCAACTTCAGAGAGATTAGATTTATGGCTTCAATCTGCTGCACTGCAACTTCAAGGAGATAAAATTCGCCATGGTAGATTTGATCTGACCTACTGCAACTTCAGAGGTATAGGATTTATGACTTGTAGCTTTAATCTATTCCACTACAACTTCAGGGAAATAAGATTTGCTATCTTCAATTTTGCTCCACTGCAACTTCAGAGAGATAGGATTAGTGGCTTCAATTTACTCCACTGTAACTTTAGGGAGATAAGATTTGCTATGGTAGATTTGATCCGACCTATTGCAGTTTCAAAGGTATAGGATTTATGACTTGTAGCTTTAAGCTATTCCATTGCAACTTCAGGGAAATAACATTAGTTATCTTCAATTTGCTCCACTGTAACTTCAGGGAGATTAGATTTGTGGCTTCAATTCACTCTACTGCAACTTCAGAAAGATAAGATTTACCACGATAACTTTAATCCGTCCCACTGCAACTTCAGGGGTATAGGACTTATGGTTTCATTGATCTGTTACACTGTTCTATAGGGAACATGACCTATAAAATCCATTTCATGGGTCTCTGTTTATGCCAAGTGATTTGGATGTTATGATTAGAACGGATCCAATGCTCCTAACTAGATGTGTATGAATGATGTTTGCATGAATGCAAAGATGTCATTTTTTTAAAAATGATCATTTTTTTATGTTTAGATCGGCGTTGCTTGTTGTTTATCGAGGTTTTATCACTGTCGTATTACCATGTCTTCTTATTCGGCTAGTATTTCGATGGGAAACTCAAAGAAATAATCACAATTTAAACTGTTTGTTCCCAAACATTTGCAACTCTTAGATTTGGTTAGTTCTGACTAGTAGTCCTATTTTAGGTCCTTGTACTATTTAGAAGCTTTTCAGAGCAATATGCAAGACTCCTTTTACTTGAATATTATTAGTCCATTAATCGTTATTTCAATGAAAAATGCTTGAAAAAGATTGTAATAACAGACAAGGTTGAAATTTATTGAGAGCAAAGATCGAAATGAATAGATTAATCAAAATAGAAAACGTTGCCAAAATACAAAATGAATAAGATGAAAATAGGTGCCCTAGATATCATAGCATGAGCTTCTTTGCATTAACTTCTCGAGGACCCTTTTGAACTTGATATGTGTTTCGAAGATCCAGAATACTTGTTGATGCCTAAGACGTAGCATCCCCCCTCCTTATTAATTCGGGAATAGCAAGACTACCACATGCCCCATCTTTAGTCAAAATTTGAATTGCACTTTTCTCGTGTTTTCAATTCAAAACCCCTTTGGTCTCAAGACGCCCTTTTGTAGGTTTTCGCCTTGGCCTCTCCTCTTTTTTTTTTAGGTGAAGTATTTTTTGACTGAATCCGAATTTACAAGATTAGGCCAGTTTTTTCCATCTATCTCTATCAAAATCAAAGCTCCTCTAAAAAGGCCTTATTTACATAATAAGGTCCCTCCCAATTTGGCATCCACTTTTCTCTAAAGTCCTTTTGCGTGGGAAGGATCTTTTCAATACCAGGTCCCCCTTATAGGATTCTCTAGGGCGAACCTTTTTGTCATAAGTTCACATCATACATTTTTGGTACATTTGACCATGGCGAATAGCCCTTAGCCTCTTTTCTTCGATCAAGTTCAACTGATCATATCGAGACTGGATCCATTCTGCTTCATCTAACTTTAGTTCTGACAAAACTCGGAGGGAAGGAATCTCGACTTCAATTGGCAAAATCACTTCCATTCCATAGACCAAAGAGAAAGGTGCTGCCCCGATGGAGGTTCTGATAGACGTTCAATAGGCATAGAGGGTAAGTGGTAACTTCTCATGCCAATCTTTAGAAGTCTTAATAATTTTCCCCACGATCTTCTTAATGTTCTTATTGGCTCCCTCCACCGCACCATTCATTTTTGGGCGATATGGTGACGAGTTTTAGTGTTTGATCTTAAATTAACTACAGACCTCCGCTATCGTGCTGTTGTTTAAATTCAGTGCTGATAAACGATAAATTATACATGTTTTTACCTCATGCTTAGCTTAATTTATGGATGAATTATCATTGAATTTGTGGAAATTGGTGCTCTTAATCCTTCTATTTCATGTTTTATGCCCAGGTAAGCTTAAGGAAGAGAAAAGAGTAAGAAATGAGCCAAAAACGGGCAAATTAGGCCCAATTCAATAATCAACATAGCCCGGAGATTCACCATACGGCCGTGCCACTTTGAGCATAAACACGGCCCAACCTCGACTCACACGGCTAGACCACACGGCCGTGCCACCTTAACAGGCTCGACCACGGCCTGGGCCTCGATCCACACGGGCGTAGCATACGGGCATGTCCCTGTAATGAGGAAGTGCAATTTCACTCAGAAAAGGATGCTTAGAGGCTAAGAAAGGCATTCCAAAGCTCTATATAAAGACCCTAGGGGGCAACTACAAAGAGGTACTTTTCTCTCCTCAGAAGGGTGCTTTATTTCTGCCAACACAGAGAGTAGAAGCAAGGGATTACTCCCAGGGAAGTCGATTGATTCATCCCAGAAGCCGAATTCTACATCAAGACAGAGGATCTCCCTTCAATCCTTCAGGAGTTTTGGGTTCTTTATGTTTTGCTATTTTAATTCTTCTGAGATGTCTTCTTTATTAATTATGAACTAAATCCCCCAAATACTTGAGGGGGATCAAACCTAAGACAGATCTTGTTATTATTTTATCTTGAGTTATATGATAAATACCTGATTTGTTATTAATTATGTGTTCTTAATTCTTGTTTTAATATTCCTAGGTATTAATTCAAGTATTGATGTGCTTATTCAGAGGAGCAAAAGTCCATGTTTAAGAGTAGATCTAGCATAATTAAGTGGAGTTGCATGCAACTCTAAACATAGGGTGACATAAATCTGCCAGATTAGGGTCAAACCTAATCAGGGAATCCATAGATCAAATTAATGCAAGACTAGGGGTTTTAACTAGAAAGAGATTTCAGTTAATCAACCTAGGATTAGTTGTTCTTATCCTCGACTGATGTATTAACATACATTAGGGATTTCTACGGGTAAAGTTAAGTAAATAAATTGTCTAGCTCAAGAATTGATAACAAGTGAAGTCTAGGTGGATTCTCCCTTGAGTATTGTCCAAATCAATCAGTTTTTCCAAAGAATTTTTCCCCAATTTACTTTTTGTGCATTCTTTGTTTAGTTTTAGAATTAGTTTAGTCTTCATAAAAACCCCTTTTATTTCTAGGTTAAATAATAGAAAGAAAGTTAGTACTAGTACTTTTAGTTCCCTTGCGTACGATACCTCGGTCTTGCCACTAAACTATACTACTATTCGATAGGTGCGCTTGCCTTAAAATTGTGATATTAGTTAGTTTCTGGTGTGATCATTATTATAAATTTTATTACTTTATATCACGAATATTAAGTTTTTGGCGCCCATTTGCTTCCCACTTTTTCTTATCTAGCTTAGTCTTCATTTAATATAAATTAATACCCATGCCTCCATAATTTGATATCATATTTAGGATGAGTAGAATAATTTACTTAGGTTGGTAAATTAACACTTCAATGCTATTCTTAATATGTTTTATTTCAGTTAAGTATTAATATTGTCATTTTAAAATTTCAGTTTAAAATTTTAAGACTACTACATATTTGTGACTGTTTTATTTTTAGGAACTATGTCTTCGTCACGAGGAAAAAGAGCAACCGCCCCTCCTTCAAAAAAACGGAAGGGGCCCGGTAGTTCATCGTAAAGACCTACCGCTGAAACCCACCATCTATTCATCACGTTCTCCCAGAGCTTCCAAGAGGAGTTATTTCAGATCCTCTGAGCCCGCCCTCTAGGAGTCGGACGATGTATTGACTGGACCACCCTTGAGCAGATATACCTAGCAAACGAGGTCCGGGCCCTGCTGATGACAGATCCCTAGGAGCAGTTCTTCCAGATCATAGAGCCCACATATTTGAAACTCACTCTCGAGTTCTATTCCACGTTCCATCTTCAGACCGTTATGAGTCGATACGATGATCTAGGGACGGTCCAGTTTCGCTTAGGAGGCCTTGTACGTCAGCTCAATATACCGGAGTTTGGTACAGCTCTCAGCCTCTACACCGAGTAGTTCATAGAGGAGGAAGACCTCTCTACACTCCATCGTCACATCCACGTCTCTCCAGTGAACTGCTGGCGCGCCCTAGTCCCTGCATCACCCTCATACGACCCTAGTCACTCAAAGGCGACCGCCCTCGCCCCATCTTTGAGGTACCTTCACGCCCTCCTCGCACACACCTTGACAGGCAGACGTGAGAGCACAGGTGTCGTCAGCACAAACGATGCCTACTTCTTATGGAGCATGGCGAACACACACGTCATCGACCTCGCCTATTTTATCGCCCATGCCATCCAACATCAGACAGAGAGGCATCGTAAGGGCGTGATATTCATGGGCCCATACATCACACGGTTGGCCCGCCACTTCAGGCTACTTAACACCGTGGCCCAGACATCCTCATACACACTGATCGGCTAGATGTCCCCTCAAGGCATCCAGACTATGCTCTACATAAGGATGATCCAGCGCAGACCAGGGGCCGACCCACCACAGTACTGCTTACTCCGAGAGGTTGAGGATCCAAAGGACATTACTGATGATGTCCCACCACCAACGGAGAAGGGCCAGCTGAGCCACCACCCCCTCGCCGCCCAGTTCATGCGGCAGCTTCATAAGCTAACATATCTGAGCGCCTCTCACGATTCGAGCAGTAGTGCTTCCAACGTTTCGATTGTATCGATGCTACACTACAGCAGATATGTCAGCACCTTCACATCACCGCACCGCCACCACCGCGCGACCCATCTGAGGATTAGGCCTTCCTAATCCTCTTTTCTTATCTTTTATTTTCCTTTTTATTTTTTCTTTTATTTTATTTCATCTTATCTTTTTCATTATTTGAATTTTAGTATTTTTAAAACTTACTTTATTTTATTCCTTTATTTTTATTATTTCATATCGGCTCTCCCCTAACAAACATATTCTATTAATTCAAATTCCCTAAAAATGATAAGTGCTTTCGCAGTCTCAAAGGAGCTCTACAGCTCAAATAAAAAATCTAAAGGGAACCTTGCTTTAACCTCACACAGTTGACACCGCCAAAGCCTACACTCACAACATGAAAACTATGGACAAACGAACGCTACTACCACCGGAGTATCCACCTCTGCACCTTCCTTTGTCCCAGACACTTTATAGGCACCACCACCTCATAAATTCATCCAATTCAGGGAGTTTCATGCCTTTCCCTATCTTATGATCTTATGCTTCTATTGCTACTAATATATCTTTGTACATTGAGGGCAATGTACATCTTAAGTGTGGGGGGGGAATTTACTTTCAGTCATTGCATTGTCTTTGAAACCCTTGAAAAGTTTTACAATTAACATTTTGCATTGTTCTCAAAGTTTCGAATTCTCATTCTCACTCTTTGCATTATCTTCAATCTCCTATTAGGAATTAATTCTGATTGATTTATAATTTTTTTTGATATGTTGAGAATTAAGACATAGGCGCTTGTACTTTGATTATTCAAATTTTAAAACACTAGGGAATCAAGCATGATAAGTTGAAATTTTTGAGAATTCAAATTTTTCATATGTTATTTTCCCTAATTTTAAGTGTTATCTTGAGACTTGAAATTCGCAGGATTGACATCAAAAAGCCATAATTCTAGTGAGATTTTTGAGCCTTTTGAGCATACATTCTTTCGTGTTCACTTTTATTATTGCTTTGAGTGAGTCAATACTAATTTGTTATTCTAGAACTTACTTCGATTATACATGTCAAGACCACATCATTGATTTGATATACTGAGATGATAAAGGCACCTAGGTTTTAACCCAATTACTCCATAAAAGCCTACCTCCACAAATTAACCCCTAGTGAACCCCATTGAGCCTAACAACCCATTCTTTGACTTACCCCTAATATTAACCTATAACCCTTTTTTGTTGAATTCCATTCAATTATTTTCATCTCTATTTTTGTCGAGATTTGAGTTGATTTATCACCTAACTTTGTTCTCAGTTTGTAAAGTTTGCAAATATTCAAAAGTACTGTATTTGATTTGTTCTTAAAATATACAGTTGTAATTCATATTTCAGTTATAGTTTAACATTTTTGCATGTTTCTATTTTAAGCTATCAAATCCAGAATGATGTCATCATAAGGCTTAGCTCTAGAAATATGTTCCAGTGATAGAGACTTTTCTAGCTAGATGATTTTTCAATTCAATATCGATTCTAACCCTCTTTTTTAGCTTGTGACAACACCCCTAACCAAAGTCCCATTACAACTATTAAAAGACCTTTTGATCGATGTGTCATATCAATCTACAGTGGTGGAGATTTGATTTTCTTGCAAGCCTGCGGTAATAACTCTTCAGGTTGACTAAAGAATGCTTAATTCTTAAACCCTAAACACTTTGAGTGGATAGAGTGAATCCTTAGTGAGGATGTCAATTCTTGTTGATTTTGATTGAGAGATAATTACTTAGGAGAAGGGAAAAAGCCTATGTTTCAATGATAAAATTCTCAACTTAGAGTAATTGAATTTTTAATGTTTTTCTGGTTGAATTCTCATTGTATGATTACTTGTGGATTAGTTTGAAACATTATTGATAAGGGTTATAAGTTGAGAAGAATGATTCTTAATTGTGAGTTGAGATTTTTCTTGAGGACAAGCAAAGGTTTAAGTGTGGGAGTATTTGATAAACGATAAATTATACATGTTTTTACCTCATGCTTAGCTTAATTTATGGATGAATTATCATTGAATTTGTGGAAATTGGTGCTCTTAATCCTTCTATTTCATGTTTTATGCCCAGGTAAGCTTAAGGAAGAGAAAAGAGCAAGAAATGGGCCAAAAACGGGCAAATTAGGCCCAATTCAATAATCAACACGGCTAGGAGATTCACCACACGGCCGTGCCACTTTGAGCATAAACACGACCCAACCCCGACTCACACGGCCAGACCACATGGCCGTGCCACCTTAATAGGCCCGACCACGGCCTAGGCCTCGATCCACACAGGCGTGGCACACGGGCGTGTCCCTGTAGTAAGGAAGTGCAATTTCACTTGGAAAAGGATGCTTAGAGGCTAAGAAAGGCATTCCAAAGCTCTATATAAAGACTCTAGGGGGCAACTACAAAGAGGTACTTTTATCTCCTCATAAGGGTGCTTTATTTCTGCCAACACAGAGAGTGGAAGCAAGGGATTACTCCTAGGGAAGCCGATTGATTCATCCCAAAAGTTGAATTCTACATCAAGACAAAGGATCTCCCTTCAATCCTTCAGGGGTTTTTGGGTTCTTTATGTTTTGCTATTTTAATTCTTCTGAGATGTCTTCTTTATTAATTATGAACTAAATCCCCCAAATACTTGAGGGGGATGAAACCTAAGACAGATCTTGTTATTATTTTATCTTGAGTTATATGATAAATACCTGATTTGTTCTTAATTATGTGTTCTTAATTCTTATTTTAATATTCCTAGGTATTAATTCAAGTATTGATGTGCTTATTCAGAGGAGCAAAAGTCCCTGTTTAATAGTAGATCTAGTACAATTAAGCGGAGTTGCATGCAACCCTAGACATAGAGTGACATAAATCTGCCGAATTAGGGTCAAACCTAATAAGAGAATCCATAGATCGAATTAATACAAGACTAGAGGTTTTAACTAGAAAGAGATTTCAGTTAATCAACCTAGGATTAGTTGTTCTTATCCTCGACGAATGTATTAACATAAATTAGGGATTTCTACGGGTAAAGTCAAGTAAATAAATCGTCTAGCTCAAGAATTGATAACAAGTGAAGTCTAGGTGGATTCTCCCTTGAGTATTGTCCAAATCAATCAGTTTTTCCAAAGAGTTTTTCCCCAATTTACTTTTTGTGCATTCTTAATTTAGTTTTAGAATTAGTTTAGTCTTCATAAAAACCTCTTTTATTTATAGGTTAAATAATAGAAAGAAAGTTAGTACTAGTACTTTTAGTTCCCTTGGGTACGATATCTCGGTCTTGCCACTAAACTATACTACTGTTCGATAGGTACGCTTGCCTTAAAATCGTGATATTAGTTAGTTTCTAGTGTGATCATTATTATAAATTTTATTACTTTATATCGTGAATATCAAATGCATTGTTAGATATGATCCTTTTTGGCATTCCATATCGACATATGATTCTTACTTCAAGAATCTGCTGACCGTCGACTTTGTGACATTGGCATATAAAGTGGCCTCTACCCACTTGGTAAAGTAATCGATGATTACAAAGATGAATCGATGCCCGTTAGAAGCTTTTGGCGAGATTAGCCTAATGACATCCATGCCCCACATAGAGAAAGGCCATGGGGAAGTCATAATATAAAGAGGTGAAGGAGGCACATGAATTTTATCTCCATTAATTTGGCACTTATGGCATCTCTTGGCATAACTGATGCAATCCCCTTTCATGGTAGACCAATAATACCCGAATCTCATGATTTGTCTGGCCATTGTAAAACCATTAGCATGTACTTCACAGACACCCTCATGGATTTCTTCCAAGATTTTCTTAGCCTCAGCAACATCCACACATCTTAATAGCACCTGTTCTTTTCTTCTTTTATATAGGATCTCCCCATCTAAGACATAGTCACTGGTCAGTCTTCTCAATGTCCTTTTATCATTCTTAGTTGCTTGGTCAGGGTATTCATGATTCTTCACATATTGTAGTATATCGTAGTACCAATGGTGGTCATCTTTCTCTTTTTTTTGATGTTATAACAATGATCTGGGGCCTCATAAAATATTCATTTGGATAGGTTTTGCATTCTCTTATTTGTTCACATTGACCATGAAAGCTAAAGTAGCTAGGGCGTCAGCCATCTAATTTTCTTCTTGCGTGAGGTTGTAGAAGGTGATGTTATCAAACTCTTTAATTAGTTTAAGGACTAGCCTCTTATACTCAATCAACTTGAGATCTCTTGTCTTTCATTCACCTTTGAGTTGATAGATCACTAATGCAGAATCCCCATATACCTTAACTGTTTTAATCTTACATTCTATGGCCGCATGGATACCCATGATGCATGCTTCGTATTCTATCATATTGTTTGTGCAATCAAAATCCAATTTGCTAGTAAAGGGATAATGATCTCTGTTTGGGGATACTAGGACTGCCCCGATTTTGTTACCTACAGCGTTTGAGGCTCCGTCAAAGTTTAGTTTCCAAGGATGGCATTCTTGAGTGTCTTCTTCAGTGGTTGCAACATAAATTAGATCTTCATTCGGGAAATCAAAGTTCAAAGGCTCGTCATCTTCTAGAGCTCTACTGGCCAGAAAATTTACTATTGCAATCCCTTTTATAGCAATCTAGTTTACATAGACTATATCAAACCTAGAAAGCAGCATTTTCCACTGGGCCATTCTTCCATTCAAAGCAATTGACTCCATTATGTACTTTAGAGGGTCCAGTTTTGAGATTAGCCAAGTTTTATGGTACAACATGTACTGTCTCAATCTTCTGGTTGTTTAGATCAAGGTGCAACACAACTTTTTGACCGGCGAATATCTTGTCTCACATTCAGTGACTTTCTTACTGAGATAGAATATTGCTCTTTCTTTTCTCCCTAACTCATCATGTTGGCCAAGTATGCATCCCATAGAATTTCCAAATACTACCAAGTACAGTACAATGGCTTATCTGAACTAGGTGGCATCAACATTAGGGCATTAGACAAGTAATGTTTGACCTCGTCAAAAGTCTTCTAGCTCCCTTCATCTCATACATCTAGATTATGTTTCTTAAAATGACGGAATATGTGGTCACATTTCTCCATTAGTTGTGAAATGAACTGGGCAATGTAATTTAGTTTTCCTAGGAAGCCTCGAACTTCTTTTTGAGTGCGTGGCGGAGGCAACTCCTAAATAACCTTAGATATTTCTGGGTCGATCTCAATCCCTTTTTCACTGACAGTGAATCTCAATAATTTTTCTAACCTAGCCTCGAAGGTACATTTTGTTAGATTGAGCTTTAGTTGGAACTTTCTCCACCTTAAGAACAATTTCATTAGGACTTGCACATGCTCCTTTTCTGTTCTGAATTTTGCAATCATATCGTCAACATAAACTTCGATTTCTTTGTGCATTATATCATGAAACAAGATTACCATGGCTCTTTGATACGTCGCCCCTACATTTTTTAGTCTAAATGGCATCACCTTATAGCAAAATATTCCCCGCATGGTTACAAATGTGGTCTTTTCTATGTCTTTAAGATACATCTTTATCTGGTTATATCCCGAGAAGCCATCCATAAAGGAGAACAATGAGTAACTTGCTGTGTTGTCTACTAAAGTGTCAATGTGAGGCGGGAAATTGTCTTTCGGGCTAGCTTTATTCAAATCCCCCATCTTTTTAGAGACGGAGATGATATTGGCTACCCATTCTGAGTATTTAACCATGTGTGAAAAACTAGATCTAATTGTTTTTAGACCTCCTCTTTTATTTTCAACAAAATGTCAAGCCTCATTCTACGGAGCTTCTTGTTGAACTAGTTTACACTCCTCCTTTATGGGGAGCCAATGTACCATGATATCAGTACTTAACATAGGCATATCTTGGTATGACCCCGCGAAAAAATCTTTAAATTTTTGAAGTAACTCAATGAGGTTTCTCTTTATCTCTTCGACGATGCAAGCTCCAATATTCACTTCATTTTCTTCTCTTAAACTCACAATTTCCACTGACTATTTATAAGGTAGAATTTGTTTCTCATCTTGTTCTGCCATCATCAACAAATCAGGAGATAGGTTACAGTCTCGATCATCTTCAAGATCCTGAGAATCTTCTATACACATATCTTGCTCAAAAGGAGACTCCAAGTCAGTAGCAGCGTCGCTTATATTATTGATATCTGGAGACCTATTATAGGAATGAAAGAAGGCCCAAAGAATAAAAAAATCTAAGAATAATTATCTGTATGGTATGATTATGAATGAAATGAAAGAATAAAAGAATATTTTCTCAAAATGAGACACAAAGATGCATTTTATTGAAATAAAGATATTGGACATAAGCTTATTTTGCAAAAATGATTCTTATTGCTCCTAGGTTTAGAGCAATAAGCGTGTTTTGAACATTACTCTGAATTAGCTCTAAAAACTATAAAAATCTCTTCTGCAGTCCAATTGTTTAGAACACTTCTAGGGATATAAGAACAAATGTTTGACAGGTTTTCCCCAATTCCTTCTTCGGATATAGCATTGATGCTCCAATTTCCCAATATTCTTTCGGGGCCTTTGACCTCTTCAAAGAATTCCAACCCTTTTGATTAATTAGGGTATTTTTGTGAAACTTAATACATATAATGAAATGTAATGCAGATGAATGAAATGAATGCAAAAAGAGTGTTCATTCTAATTCAATTCTATTAGAACAACTTTACGAGAAAACAAATCTCTTTACATAAAATGGATATTTACATATACGACATTTCCCTAATATTCAAAGTGAAGACATCGATCCTTTTCTTCATATCCAGATGTTAAGATCAAATCCTACAAACTTTTTCAAGGGATGCATTTACTATCTCTCTTTTGCTTAATCTTAGGCATGGCCCATTGCTCACTGGTCGTCGTGATGCTCATTAGCTTCTTTAAGAAAATCGAGACGTTGACAGATCTAGAATAAGCTTTGTCGGCTTGAATCCTCGGGAAACAAAGTAAAGTTATATACGCCTCCATGGTAGGCACCAAATCTACCTTCCCAAAAGTGAAGCAGCTGTAGGCAGTATTCCAATATTGAGCCAAAGTTTGAAACACATGCTTATCCACCTCTTTCAACTCTTGGACATTATTCTGAGTCACATTGATGCGTGTGAAATCCCACAATTCTGACGTATACCCCTCTATTAGACTATCACCCTTCTCTCGTTGCGTTTTCTCGAACTATTCGGACGGCCACATTATCTACCACTTTATCAAGAAATCTATTTTCCATAATAAGCTCTCTATTTAGTAACTGAACGTGAATCAACACCTTTTTATGATGAAAATGACAAGCAATCACAGTCAAAACAAAACAAGTTAGTACATTTCATATCAAGCCAGAATTCAAAGCAAGTAAGAAATAATAAATAAAGCACCTATTCAGGTAACCATTAGGGTGTGAGTATGGTTCTACCTAGGGTAGGCTCTTAGGGCTCATTATATGCGGTTTGGTTCTAAAGTAAAGGTACTTGAACCGGTAAATTCCTCGATCCTCACCTATTATAGGCTCATACGAACCGAGTTCAATTCAGGGGAATACATTTTCCTATGGCTATATGAAGATGAAAATCTCACAAAGACAGAGGTACAGAATGTATCCCGAAAGCGATCCACTATCCTATATAGAGGTGAAGACCTCACGAAAGAATAGTTTCTCACTCCCACTTAAGAAGGGAAAAATCAAACAATTATGCAATGCAAAATGTGGAAATATACCAAGAGACTCGAACCAATAAAGCAAACCTGAACGAAATGATGAAGACCGCAACAATGATGGATGAAATGCGACGAAGGGATCGTAAATTTAAAACAAATTATCAATTTTTGAAAGATAGACCAAAAGTAATCAACTCGTGGCTTGACTCTCTTATTTGTCCCCAGTGGAGTTGCCAAGCCGTCGGAACCATTTTTTTGAAATCGACTTTTTATTTAAAACGAAAATTAGAGTCACCACCAATCCTTTTTTAATGAGGTGTGATCATATCACCTCACAATTTGATCATTTTAATAAATAGTTTTGTTACTGAAACAACGATTTTGGTCTACAAAATTTAAGAAAATGGGTTCGGGAGTCGGTTACATACGAGGAATGATTAGCACCCTTATAACGCCCAAAATTGGTACCTAATTGATTAATTAATGTCTTGATGTTGAAAGTTGAAAACTTAGAAAGAGTTTAAAATACGATTCCTCTTTGTATTAATGTTAATTTTACTTAAAAATCGCTTGAATAAATCAAAATGTGTGTTAAAGGTTCCCTTATCTCGAAGTAACAAAATCTCGAAGTAACAAAAGGTCATATCCCGTAAGTTAGGACACAACACCTTAAAATCTCAAAAAATAAGCTTACTCTTTATTTAAAATATTACTTCAATCTTATGTATTTAAATTTTGAAAGGAATGTTCGATTATCTTGGTTCAAAGAGAAACTCGAACCCCGTAAGTTAGAGTACGACCTTTTGAATCTCCAAATACGAAAAATTTGCCTATTTTTTTAATTTTTCCTTTTTTGAATAATAACAAATGTAATGTTTAAAATGATATATTTATCTTATTTAGGCATATTATAAAAATGGATAAACATTTAAATATAACGTATGGTATAATGATGATGCAATAATATAAAACGACTAAGTGGGGTAAAATATTAGAATAATGAATAGTAAGTAAATAAAGGAATATTACAACAATAATACAATAATAAGCATATCATAGGAATAGTAACTCAAAATAAATAAAATGGGAGATGCATGTTTAAAAATAAATAGACATAACGTGGAAAGGCCAAAAATAATAAAAGAAATGGTAAAATAACAAAAAAATAAAAATAAATAAACAAATAAAATAAAAATAATAATGACATTAATAATAAAATGTGCCAATAAAAGCATATATATAATAAGTATGTAAAAATTATATATATTGTGATGATAATAGAATAATAATAAATAAAATAATACTTATAACAATAAAGGCAAAAAGAAAAATAAAAAATAGAAATGAATATACGATAAAAGAAAAATAAAGGCAATTTTAAATATTAAAGAACCAAGAAGTAATAACTAAGTACATAAGTAAAAATAAAAAAAATAAAAATATATATAAATAATAATCTAGGAAGAGTCGAAATTATATAATAAGGACTAAAATGAAACTTACAAAATTTTAGGAGAGAAACCAGGACAAAAATAGAATATGGGACTGAATTGCAACACGCATGAAAAAGAAGGATCAAACCGGGAAATATTCCATGTCCTTATGCGCAGCGTTTCATCTGGCAAGTCGAAGGACTAAATTAAAAATGAAATAAAATTAAATGGCCAAATTTAAAAAAAAAAAGAAAGAAATTAGGACCAAAATAAAATGCAAGCAAAGGGGCGAAGACTAAATGGGAAATTATTCCCGGTCCTTAAAATGACACCATTCTCAAGTGGACTAAAATGAAATAAAAATAAAATTATAGGTCAAATTTAAAAATAAAAAAAAAAACAAAATGGGACTAAATTACAATAGGCCATAAAAGCGAAAGGTCCAGGAGCGCAAATACCCTATTAGTCATGAAAACACGCGTATCTAGCCACTTTCGGGTCAGGTCGGATCGGGTTATGTCAAAATGACGTCGTTTCGCATGGGCTATATAAGTTAAAAATTTTCAAAAAAATTCATTTTCCCTTTGTTCTTAAAAAAAAAGAAAAAAAAAAGATGAAGGCCTCTTATTTTCTCTCAAGCCTTCTCAATCTGGTTATCGGCTCCAGTCATTGGCCACCGTGGCAACAGCCAATCATTGGCGACGGCGCCGCCATTCGCAGTGGCCGGAAAACAAAAAGTCTCATTTTTTGTTTTTTCGGCTTCCCAAGCCCAATCTATGGGCCAAAATAAAAAAAAATCAAAATACAAAAAAAAAAAGCAAAAGAACCTTTTAGTTCAAAGGCTCCTCGATGCTACCTTTCGATGATTGGTGGCCCTCCAAATCAGAGGGAAACGACAACGGCAACAAGGGTAAAAAGTTCCCTCTTTGTTTTTTTTTTTTATTATTTCTGAAATAAAAGATAAAAATATAAGTTAATCACTTCTTTGATATTTGGATTTCTATTTCAAAAATCTTTGTTTCTCTTTTTTGTTTATTTCTCTTTGTGTCCGAAAAAAATACAAAGAAATTGTTGTGGCTTTTATAGCCAAATTACAAGACTGTTTGTTTCTATTTTTTGGTATTTTCTCTAGTTTTTTTACTGCCTTGTGTGTTGGATTCTTACCTTGGTCTTTGTTCTTCCCTTTTTTGCAGATGACAATGGCAGTGGCAGATGGCACGCCTGCGACTTGGAGAGGCTGTGGTGTGTGCGGTACCAGGGCTAGTCCTAGAGTGCGACGCAACTTAGGTTAAGGGGCTAGGGTTTTTCTGTTCTGTTTAGGTGTTAGGCTAGTTGGGCTTTAAGGTTTTTTTTTTTTGAGGCCGTTCGGGCCATGTAAATGGACTGTTTTATTGTTCTTTTTTTTTTTTTGGTTTTGGGCCCGAGCAAAATAGGAAAATTTTACTGATCATGTGAATAATTAAAGGAAGGACCAACTTGCATAAAATGTAAAAGTTGAATTCTAGAAGCTAGAAGGATTAAATAGCTATAGAATTCAAAAGTAGATGTCCTTATATGGTAATTAGACCATTAAGAAAAGTTAGTAGATATTTATGGATGAATCATCCGTGGAAATTGAGAAAAAGAAAAGGACTAAATTGGAATTTAAGGAAATTAAAAGATGATATTATCATTAAATAGAAGATATCATCTTATTATCATCATCTTCCCCAAATTTTCTATGGAAACCCTAGGAGAGAGGAAACAAACTTTCTTTGCTTAATTAGGTAAGTAATCAAGTCCCGTTTTTAGTAATTTTTATATTTTTAAGATTGCGATAGTGAAATCTATCTAATTTGGGAATTAATTTGAAAATATATCAAAGTATAGAGTTTGAGCCATGCATGTAAATGCTAAAAATTTTAAATTCATGGTAGAAAATGAAAGGTTGTTGATAGATAAACAACTTTTACAAAGTGAATTTTCAAGAAATTGAGATTTAAGGAATAAATTGTAAACTTATAAAATTCATGGAAAAATTCTGAATTTTGTGAAACATAAGTGCTGTAAATGATGCATAGAAATTTCGGTTAGGCTTGGAATAAGAATTGAATTATGAGAATTTCATTTTCCGAGCCTACATAATTGTCATTAATGAAAAATTTAGGCGCAAAATGGTAATTTTACATAGAGTATAAATTGAATGCAATTGAATATGAATTGAATGAAATTGATAATTAAATTTATTTATATAGATCTTAAAAACTCAAATACGAAGCTAGAAATGATTTCAGATTAGTAGATTTTCGTACAAACAAGTATCGAGGTAAGTTCGTGTAACCTAATTATGATTAATGATATGTTTGAATTACATGTTTAATTGTATGATTGTTAAATATACAAAATTAATTAAATGCTTGAATATGCTTGAGAAAATGGTAAGTCCCGGTTGAATGAAGGAATTCGATGGATTAGTGTTAAATATGATTCTACATGTGTTGCAGACAACATTTAGCTCAGACGAGTAATCCTAATAAGTCTCTCGAGCATCATGATATATAGTTCTGCGAGTATATTGATTGGTAGTAATTCCGTATATGTTGTGGACTACTGTAATAGCCAATTTTGGCCCGAGTAAAATCCAAACCAACTAAACAAATAAACAAAAATAATTAAAAGTTTACAGTGTCCAAGTACAAAGCCCGAAATCGGGTTAAAATTGGCCCAAAATTATTAACCCATTGACCCATTCCCTGAACTGGCCCAATTGGCCCACACAGGAGCTGGTTTTCGGAAACCCTAGGGCAGATCTGCTCCCTCGCGCCGCAAGGGCCACTAGCATCCCTCACGCGCTAGCCTCCAGCGCACCACGCCTACCACCCTCGTGCCAGCCTCCGTACCCACTGCCTGCGCCCTTGCCTCCGTACGTGCGCAACAGACGAGCCCTCCGCGAACCACCGTACATCCACGTGGTCGTGTACCTGCAAAAACAAACAACAAACAACAGCAGCAGCGAACACGATAGCAAAAAAAGATTGTATTTTATTTTCATTTTCGAATCGGCTATAAAATGTCGAAAAAGAACTTGTAAAAAGGGGGGGATTTTTAGCATCTAAAATCAGTGTAATCGGGGGAACCCAAATGCTGGTAAGGGAAAAACAGCAGTAGAAATCAATAAAAAAAAAACCAAGTTTTAAAGGTGAAATCTCCCTTTCTTTCGATTAAGTTTTCCCATTCTTTTACCCGTTTTACTTTTGTGTTTGCGTGCGTTGTTCATCGCATGTACAATAGAAAAGAAGGGTAAGGGTTTACCTGAATCGGGCAACCTTCGAATTGCGATCCCTTCGTCCCAATCGGAGTCGGACGCGGGCTTTAGGCTCGAAACGGCGTAACCCTTCGAATATCTACCCTAAATAGGGCTCAATCAGCCCACCGCCGATAGTTTATCGTCGATCTAGCGCGAACGGTTGTCGGGTGGTCGCTAACCTTAGTTTCTGCGCGGCCGTTTAGAGAGGGATGAGAAGAGTCCCTTGCTGCTTCATTTCGGCCCGATTTAGGAAGCAGCGGCGTACCCTAGCTTGGGGTTCGTTTTGAACCTTTTTAAAGCGCCCAAAACGGCACCGTTGAGGGTCTGATCAGTGGCCCTAAACGGTGCCGTGTAGGCCACACCCGACCCGACCTGATTCGGTTACCCAGGAGGATCCGCGCGTTCCGCCTAGAGGGAACATTTGCGCAATTGGTCCCTCCTTTTCACGTGGTTATCCGATTGGGGCTTGGATTGTTTTCTTTATTTCTTTTAATTAATGCCTGAAATTCGCGCATATTTTCATTTTAATCCGCGCTTAAACGCAGCGTTTCAGGGGACTGGTATATTTCTAGTCTCAGTCCCTGTCTTCATGCGCGCGTTTCACCCGGGTCCTTTGTTTGTTTTTAATGTTTAATTGAGGCTTTAAATTTTGTTCTAGTTTTAATTTAGCCCCCAATTGTCCCTTCTTATTATTTTTTACTTGCCTTTCCAATTATTATTATTATTATTATTATTATTATTATTATTATTCCTACTATTACTTTTTAAAACCCTTTTTGTTTTGTTTATTTTAACCTCTTATTTAAGCTTTACAACTTTATCATTTATACTATATTTCTTATATTGTATATATTATTATTAGTAATATATTATATTCATTTTACTTGTTATTTTCGTTATTAAAATCATGTTAGTATTATTCACCTATATATATATAAATATATTTTATGTACTTATTATGTATATATATATATATTTTTTCAATATTTATTTATTTATTCATTTTTCTTTTAAACACATATTATATATATACTATATTTTAATATTATGGGTATATTATTCATATATTAATGTCGTAGTTCTACATTGTTTTGTACTATCCTATGTATATATACTTTTAATATCATATTATGTACATTTATCTTTATATATTACATATATTTATTTTCAATATTACATATTATGTATGTATTACGTTTTTTTATATACTTATTCTTCATTTTATTGGCCACATACCTTTTTATATATACATTTTTTTTGTATTTTTAACATTATATCGTTCGTATATTTTTACATTATTTCACGTATATATTTTGTTATAACTACATTATGTATATACCCTTTTTGAAAATGCCATTTTTATATATATGCTATTTGTTTTAAACTTCTCATATCTTATTTTAAATTATTTCATAAATTATTTAGTTAAATCACTTCAAATTATTTTCGCCTTGAAATGGCCTCGTACGTTAATTATTTTAAATTATTTTACTATTAACCTTAGATTGGCCTTCATGGTACCCGTTTTAAATTTATCCTTCATGTTTTATTTCCCTAAAGAGATTACATTTATCTTTTAAGTTCTCTTATATTCATTATATTTTTTCTCGTTTGTTATTGCCTACTTAAATGGCTTATGCATTGTATTCTTGTCATTGTATCATGATTCAAACCCCATCGTATTTGAGCCTTTAGTCGATGCATCATTCTTAGCTCGAATAAATTCATTTTTACCAACGTTCAATCGTTTACTCGATAATTTCTCAAAAATAGAACAACATTTTATGCTTGGAAATTCGAAGAATCGTGCCCTAACGTGTTGGGCTGCGTTTCTTTCGTTTGTTCAAGTACTAAAATATCCTTTTTGATTTCACTCATATTCTTTAAAAGCAAGGCAATGTCCTCCGTTCGAAAATCCAAGAAAGCGTGCCCTAACGTGTTGGGTTTCGTTCTTTTGGTTAGATCGAATACGTTGACACCCTTTTATAATTTTCAAATGTACAAATTTTTGGAATAAGATTCGACCATAGATTCGAGGGTTTAAAGGATCGTGTCCTAACGTGTTGGATGCAATGCTATATTCCTTTGAAACGAGAGAATCTTTCCGTCCAATTTAAGCCGTTCAAATACTTCAAAAGAAACCACACTTCAAAACTTTTCGACATAAGGACATTTTTAATCTATTCGGTACCAATCTTGGGCGTGACGAGGGTGCTAACCCTTCCTCGCACGTAACCGACTCCCGAACCCGATTTCTCGAAATTTCGTAGACCAAAAATAAATCATTTTAATAAACCAAAATGCTTTATTAAATTGATTTAAGGTGTCCCGACCACACGTTGAAAAAGGGCCGGTGGCGACTCCAATTTTAAATTTTAAAGTCGATTCCATCATTTTTCAAAAAAGAGAAAAACGGTTTCAACAGCTTGGCGACTCCACTGGGGATGTCGAGAGAGTCAGGCCGTAAACTGATTTTGTCCTTATGTTTGAATTCGCAAATCAATTTGGAAAAATTATCGTTTCTTTGTTGCATTTGTTTGAGAGTGCTATGGTGATGTAGAATATTTTCCGCATTGCATTGCATGACCGTTCTGGTCGCACCTGTAAGTGGGAGCGAGACACTAGGCCTTCGTGAGGTTTTCACCTCCGCACGGGCTAGTAGAGCGCTTCCGGGATACATCCGTACCTATGTGTTTCGTGAGGTTTTCACCTCCGCATGGCCATAGGGAAATGTATCCCCCTGAACCGAACTCGATCAATATGAGCCTATAATGGGTGATGATCGAGGAATCTGCTGGTTCAGGTACCCTCTCTTTAGAACCGAGCCTCATATAGTGAACCCTAGGAGCCTACCCTAGGTAGAATCGTACCCAAACCCTAGCGGTTACCCTCTTAGGTGTTCTATGTTTATTTCTCTTATACTAACGTGCTTTCTTTTGTTTTGATTGCATTGCATTGCATATTCATAGAAAGGAGGTGTTAATTTAAATTCGATTACTAAATAGAAAAGTTTGTCATAAGAAAATAAACTTCTTAATAAAGTGGAATATAATGTGGTCATCCAAATATGGTCAAAGTGGACATAATAAGGGCAATCCGTGGAAGAATTCGGTGTTATTTCGTAGCTCTAGGATTGAAGTTGACAAAGATGATTCACGAGTCATCAATTCTCTTAAAGAAGCTAATGAGTCTCCCAAGCATGAGCAAGCAATGGTCACGACCCGGATCACGCCAAAAGGAGCTAGTGAAGACATCTATTGGAAGTTTGCGAGATTTGACCATAGCATCCAGATATGATGAAAAGATTGGAGTTCTAAAGGCAACGCCGCATACGTAATCCGTTTTATGTAAAGAAGTCTATTTTCTAGAAAAGTTTTTCTAATGGAATTGAATTCAAAGTTAACGCCTCTCTTTCATGCATTCATGCATTTGCATTCATGCATTCGCACTGCATCATATCATTATGCATCAAAGGCCATAAAAGGTTTCTAATTCACTAAAAATATTTCAGTAATCTGGAAACCAACACGAACCAACCTACTACGCACCCCTACGGCACGAGGAAAAAGTCAATGGATAAAAGACTTGAGAAATTGGAGCAAATGCAAAAGGACATGCAGGAACAGATGTAGTCACAGATGGAAGAGCGGCTCATCAAGATTCAGCGAGAGATAAAAGAGCAAATGATGGAGTCCCAAAGGGAGATGATGGGGCAGTTGTCCCAATTACTAATGGGAAGAACGGATAAAGGAAAAAGTCCCATGGACAATATTGAGGAAGTTAATGAAGACTCTCAATACCCTCCTGGCTTCACTCTGACACACGTACCGGTACAACCTGAGATCAATATTCAAAGGCCGTCTATCGCAACTCTACCTCAACAGATTCAGACTGGAGCCTCCATACCAATGAATTTCCAAGCTGGCTCAGGCTCTAATCCTAATCCGAATCCTCCACCGGTGCCCGATTTGGATGAAGTCGCGGAAGAGGAGAAGGCAAGGATAGATTCCCAAAAGCAATTGGAAGAAGGTGCAAATGGCTGGAGGAAAAATTTAGAGCTTTAGAAAATAGCCATCATGGGATCGATGCTAAAGACCTGAGCCTGGTCCCAGATTTGGTCCTTCCCCCCAAGTTTAAAATGCCTGAGTTTGAGAAATACAATGGAACGAGCTGCCCTGAAGCTCACATAACTATGTTTTGCAGGCGGATGACGGGATATGTCAACAACGACCAGTTGTTAATACACTGTTTTCAAGATAGTCTAACTGGGGTGGCCTCTAAGTGGTATAACCTGCTGAACCGTGCTACAATTAACTCATGGAAGGACTTGGCTCAAGCATTTATGAGACAATACAGTCATGTGACAGACATGACCCCCGACAGGATTACCCTCCAGAATATGGAGAAAAGATCTAACGAAAGTTTTAGACAGTATGCGCAAAGGTGGAGAGAAGTTGCCATACAAGTTCAGCCGCCGCTTTTGGAGAAAGAAACTACGATGCTCTTCATCAACACGTTGAAGGCCCCTTTTATCACTCATATGTTGGGGAGCACCACTAAGAACTTCTCTGACATAGTGATGACAGGTGAAATGATTGAGAATGCTGTAAGAAGCGGTAAGATTGAAGTCGGGGAAAGTACCAAAAGATCGGGCCCGCGAAATAAAGATAACGAAGTGAACAACACGAGCACATTTAGTAAGGGCCAGTCCAAGTCACTCACCGTAAACCAGCCAAAAACGGTAACCACCAGTCAACATAGCACTATGAGACAAGGATCCAATGCGAGAGAAAACACAGGAAGACTCCAGTTTACACCCATCCCAACGACATATCGAGAGCTCTATCAAAACTTATTTAATGCGCATGCTGTATCTCCTCGCCACGTGGAACCAATGCAACCCCCATATCCCAAATGGTACGACTCAAACGCTCAATGTGAGTATCATGCAGGGATTACGGGGCATTCAATTGAAAATTGCACTGCCTTTAAGAAATTGGTTGAGAAGTTCATACAAATGGGTATTGTGAAGATCGACGATCCATCAGAGCCTAACAGGGTAGCCAAATGTGATGATTGAGGGGAGGGCAGGAAAGTTGTGAAGCCCAGAAGTCTAATGGCATATCTAGAGAGAAAACCGAGGAACCAAAGTTTCAAAGCTTCTGCCTTTACATTTGAGAGTGTTTTGAACAATGGGATTGTGGAAGGGATCGCTGTGTTTTTAGAATTAACCTAGAGTAATATCCAAAACACACTTGTTGCTTTCAGCCTAGAAGCAATAAGGGTCCTTTTGTGAAATAGGCTTATGTTCTGAATCTTTATTTCAATGAAATGCATTTCTTTTGAGTAAATATTCTTTTATTATTTCTATAGATCCTTTCAAATATTCTTTCATTCTTTATTCATAATCATACCATGCAATAACCATCCTTAGAGTTATTCATCCTTACAATAGGTCCCCAAGTATCAATGCCACGAGCGAGGCTGTTACTGACTCCCTTTTGAGTGAGATGCGTGTCTAAAGGGATCACAGGACTTCGAAGATGACAGAGATTACACATATCTTCCGATTTGTTAAGAATGGTAGAGTGATAAAAAGTAGATCCTAACTTACAAAGGGTCAGTTGACATTGCGAGCGTGAGAAAGAGATGAAGATTAAAACCTAGCTCACCGCAGGAATAAGACAAGACTTATACGTTCCAATCTATTCCTTCATGGACTCTCTATGTGGGGCATGAATGTTATAGGATCAGTGACGCCAACATCAATTCGTGGTTGTTAGTTACGGGGTAAGGTCGCTTTATATGCCAAAGTTACCAGGTAAACGGTCATCAAATTCAAATTCAAAGGCGAATTCAATTTCAAATACAGATCCAGATCCAAATTCAAATTCAAAACTAGCTCCAAATTCAAATTCAAAACCAGATCCAAATTCAAAACCAAATCCAAGTTCAAATCTGAAATCCAAATTCAAAATTCAAAATTCAAATTCAAATTCAAATTCAAATCCAAAAAAGACAATTTAAAGTCTATTCAAAGATCAGACACCACATCAGTGCAGTAAAGGTAACCAAAAATCGTCCAAAAAGACTTCGAATGATGACTGAGATTGGTAAAGGTTGGCATAGAGAAGTTACCATTTACCCTCTATACTTGTAAAATGTTGGCCGAGACCTTTGCCAGGGCAACACATTGAAGTTCAGATTCTTGCTACTAAGTTTTATCAGAGCTAAGGCTAGACGAGGCGGAATGGACCTAATCATGATCTGATTTAAGGAGAAAGGCTAGCTGTTACAAATGATACAGGTTAATGAAAGGGTTCGCCCAGAAAAATTTCATGATGGGACCTGATATTGAAAAAGATCTTTTGGATTTTAAAAGCAAAAAAGAAAAAAAGAAGAAGAAAGAAAGAAAAAAGAAAAAGAAAAAAGAAGAAGAAAGAGAAAAGAAAAAAACAATCAAGGAAAAAGAGAGGCCAAAGTGAAAACCCGCAAAGGGCACTTTGAGACCAAAGGAGATTTGAGTTGAAAACCCGAAAAGGGCGGCTCGAATTCTGATCGGAAGCATGGCACACAGGAGTCTCGTTATGCTTGAATTGGCAATGAAGAAGTATGTTACGTCTTGGGGCATCGACGAAGTACTCCGGATCCCCTAAACACGTAAAGAGCTTAAAATGGTCCTCAAGAAGTTCGAACAGAGAAGCTCAGGCTGAGATATTTGGGGCACCTAGTTTCCATTTCGCCCATATTAAATTTCCTATCGTTGATTATTTTACCCGTATCAAAGTACAGTCCCAATAAATTTCCTTCTTGATTGCATTTGCTTAACTCATTTGTTTTGAGCTATTACTTTCTTGTCCATTGGTATGATCTTTTTCAAGCATTTCGCATTGAAATAACGATTAATGGATTAATATTACTTTCATAAAAGGAGTTTCGCATATTACTCTAGAAGCTTCTAAACAGTATAGGAACCTGAAACAAGGCTGTTGCTTAAAAGCTCATCGAGTGTAAAGTTTCGATGAAAACAAGCAATGTTAACCCAAGCAAGAGGGGGATCATTCTAGAGAAAAATGATATTCTGCAAATATCATGCATGCACATCTGGTCAGATTACTCGAGGAGCGATCAGTTGATGGAACAAGTTACAGATCCTATGCCCCTGAGGTGCAGTGGGATAGTTTAAAGAAGGTACAAACCTGATGGACACTGAAGTTACAGTGGGTCAAACTGATTGAGCATAACACGACTGTTTCTTCAGATTTTGGTCAAAGTACCAAGAGGGCAGCATATTCCGTCAGTGGTAGAGCCTTGATAAGTAACGAATGATGACACCCAAATTATTCGAAAGGAGCATTCTCATGACATTTTGCATTCATACAAGTGTCATTCAGTAGGAGCATTTGATTCATTCTGATCATAGCACTCTAATCATTTTGCATGAGCATAAACACATAAAACTGACTCTACAGGACAAGTTCCCCAGAGAACGGCGTAGCAATGTTAGTGAATTCACAGATTTGTCCCCTCAAAATGGTAGTGGGGCAGATCGAAGATTGCAGTCTTATCTTCCTAAGATAGCAAGGAAGCAGACTAAAGATTTCTGAATTCTTTTCCTTAAATTTCCAGTGGAGTAGGTTGAGGCTACAAATCCCTCCTCCATGAGTTTTCAGCAGAGAAGATTGAGGCTACAAATCTCTTCTCCTTAAATTCTTCTCCTCGAAGTTCCAGTGGAGTAGGTTGAGGCTACAAATCCCTCCTCCATGAGTTTACATTGAGGATCAATCTTTATTCAGCAGAGAAGATTGAGGCTACAAATCTCTTCTCCTTGAATCCTTCTCCTCGAAGTTCCAGTGGAGTAGGTTGAGGCTACAAATCCCTCCTCCATGAGTTTTCAGCAGAGAAGATTGAGGCTACAAATCTCTTCCCTCTGAATTCTTTTCCTTAAATTTCCAATGGAGTAGGTTGAGGTTACAAATCCCTCCTCCTTGAAATCACATTGAAGATCAATCCTTAACTTCAATGAAGTAGTGGAAAAGATTGAGGTTGCAAATCTCTTTTCCCTGATATTACGTTAAAACCACAAACCTTATCTCCCTGAAGTTGCAGCGGAATAGGTTGGAGTTCAAGTCTTATCTCCCTAAAATTGTAGTGGAGCAGGCTGAAAATGGCAAATCTTACTTCCCTGAAGTTGCAGAGGAACAGATTGAGGTCTTACCTCCCTGAAGTTGCAGCGGAGCAGATCGAAGATTTGAGTCTGGCATCCCTGATATTACAGGAAGCAGATTGAAGATTTGGCTCACCTGAAGTTGGAGCGGAGCAGATTGAAGATAGAAGATTTGGCTGAAAATTTAAATCTAGTAAAGCAGACCAAAGCCACAAGTCCTATACCCCTGAAGATGCAGTGGAACGAAATGAGGCTAATCAAAGAAAGGCACTCAAGAAGCCAAGATTTAGCAAGACCAGGCAAAATTGGCTCTTTTAAAGTCTTTGCTCTATTCTCGTTACACGACAATGAGCAAAGAGGGGCAGCTGTAATAGCCAATTTTAGCCCGAGTAAAATCCAAACCAACTAAACAAATAAACAAAAATAATTAAAAGTTTACAGTGTCCAAGTACAAAGCCCGAAATCGGGTTAAAATTGGCCCAAAATTATTAACCCATTGACCCATTCCCTGAACTGGCCCAATTGGCCCACACAGGAGCTGGTTTTCGGAAACCCTAGGGCAGATCTGCTCCCTCGCGCCGCAAGGGCCACTAGCATCCCTCACGCGCTAGCCTCCAGCGCACCACGCCTGCCACCCTCGTGCCAGCCTCCGTACCCACTGCCTGCGCCCTTGCCTCCGTACGTGCGCAACAGACGAGCCCTCCGCGAACCACCGTACATCCACGTGGTCGTGTACCTGCAAAAACAAACAACAAACAACAGCAGCAGCGAACACGATAGCAAAAAAAGATTGTATTTTATTTTCATTTTCGAATCGGCTATAAAATGTCGAAAAAGAACTTGTAAAAAGGGGGGATTTTTAGCATCTAAAATCAGTGTAATCGGGGGAACCCAAATGCTGGTAAGGGAAAAACAGCAGTAGAAATCAATAAAAAAAAAAACCAAGTTTTAAAGGTGAAATCTCCCTTTCTTTCGATTAAGTTTTCCCATTCTTTTACCCGTTTTACTTTTGTGTTTGCATGCGTTGTTCATCGCATGTACAATAGAAAAGAAGGGTAAGGGTTTACCTGAATCGAGCAACCTTCGAATTGCGATCCCTTCGTCCCAATCGGAGTCGGACGCGGGCTTTAGGCTCGAAACGGCGTAACCCTTCGAATATCTACCCTAAATAGGGCTCAATCAGCCCACCGCCGATAGTTTATCGTCGATCTAGCGCGAACGGTTGTCGGGTGGTCGCTAACCTTAGTTTCTGCGCGGCCGTTTAGAGAGGGATGAGAAGAGTCCCTTGCTGCTTCATTTCGGCCCGATTTAGGAAGCAGCGGCGTACCCTAGCTTGGGGTTCGTTTTGAACCTTTTTAAAGCGCCCAAAACGGCACCGTTGAGGGTCTGATCAGTGGCCCTAAACGGTGCCGTGTAGGCCACACCCGACCCGACCTGATTCGGTTACCCAGGAGGATCCGCGCGTTCCGCCTAGAGGGAACATTTGCGCAATTGGTCCCTCCTTTTCACGTGGTTATCCGATTGGGGCTTGGATTGTTTTCTTTATTTCTTTTAATTAATGCCTGAAATTCGCGCATATTTTCATTTTAATCCGCGCTTAAACGCAGCGTTTCAGGGGACTGGTATATTTCTAGTCTCAGTCCCTGTCTTCATGCGCGCGTTTCACCCGGGTCCTTTGTTTGTTTTTAATGTTTAATTGAGGCTTTAAATTTTGTTCTAGTTTTAATTTAGCCCCCAATTGTCCCTTCTTATTATTTTTTACTTGCCTTTCCAATTATTATTATTATTATTATTATTATTATTATTAGTAATATATTATATTCATTTTACTTGTTATTTTCGTTATTAAAATCATGTTAGTATTATTCACCTATATATATATAAATATATTTTATGTACTTATTATGTATATATATATATTTTTTCAATATTTATTTATTTATTCATTTTTCTTTTAAACACATATTATATATATACTATATTTTAATATTATGGGTATATTATTCATATATTAATGTCGTAGTTCTACATTGTTTTGTACTATCCTATGTATATATACTTTTAATATCATATTATGTACATTTATCTTTATATATTACATATATTTATTTTCAATATTACATATTATGTATGTATTACGTTTTTTTATATACTTATTCTTCATTTTATTGGCCACATACCTTTTTATATATACATTTTTTTTGTATTTTTAACATTATATCGTTCGTATATTTTTACATTATTTCACGTATATATTTTGTTATAACTACATTATGTATATACCCTTTTTGAAAATGCCATTTTTATATATATGCTATTTGTTTTAAACTTCTCATATCTTATTTTAAATTATTTCATAAATTATTTAGTTAAATCACTTCAAATTATTTTCGCCTTGAAATGGCCTCGTACGTTAATTATTTTAAATTATTTTACTATTAACCTTAGATTGGCCTTCATGGTACCCGTTTTAAATTTATCCTTCATGTTTTATTTCCCTAAAGAGATTACATTTATCTTTTAAGTTCTCTTATATTCATTATATTTTTTCTCGTTTGTTATTGCCTACTTAAATGGCTTATGCATTGTATTCTTGTCATTGTATCATGATTCAAACCCCATCGTATTTGAGCCTTTAGTCGATGCATCATTCTTAGCTCGAATAAATTCATTTTTACCAACGTTCAATCGTTTACTCGATAATTTCTCAAAAATAGAACAACATTTTATGCTTGGAAATTCGAAGAATCGTGCCCTAACGTGTTGGGCTGCGTTTCTTTCGTTTGTTCAAGTACTAAAATATCCTTTTTGATTTCACTCATATTCTTTAAAAGCAAGGCAATGTCCTCCGTTCGAAAATCCAAGAAAGCGTGCCCTAACGTGTTGGGTTTCGTTCTTTTGGTTAGATCGAATACGTTGACACCCTTTTATAATTTTCAAATGTACAAATTTTTGGAATAAGATTCGACCATAGATTCGAGGGTTTAAAGGATCGTGTCCTAACGTGTTGGATGCAATGCTATATTCCTTTGAAACGAGAGAATCTTTCCGTCCAATTTAAGCCGTTCAAATACTTCAAAAGAAACCACACTTCAAAACTTTTCGACATAAGGACATTTTTAATCTATTCGGTACCAATCTTGGGCGTGACGAGGGTGCTAACCCTTCCTCGCACGTAACCGACTCCCGAACCCGATTTCTCGAAATTTCGTAGACCAAAAATAAATTATTTTAATAAACCAAAATGCTTTATTAAATTGATTTAAGGTGTCCCGACCACACCTTGAAAAAGGGCCGGTGGCGACTCCAATTTTAAATTTTAAAGTCGATTCCATCATTTTTCAAAAAAGAGAAAAACGGTTTCGACAACTACCATAGCTCTGTATGAGCATTCTGATACACGATTTGCCCGATTGTGATCCTGCATACGTTGTGGACACAAACACGGCTCTTCGTGAGCATAATGGTAATCAATCGGTTGTGATCTTGCATATGTTGCAGACGCAAGCGCAGCTTTGTGTGAGCGTCCAAATAGCATCCAAACATGACTCGCATGAACTTCATGAAATACGGTTATCCGGTGCTTTCATTACACGACTTTCCCGGTTTGAAGTTCTTTTTGAACTAAAGGTTTTTGTGAACTGATACATAAGATATGGCTCTTATGAGCAAACTTGATTAGCCCGGATAAGCTTTATGATGCATGTTATACAATTTTCCCGAATGACTTGATAAGTGACTTGAGAGCTTTGTACACTTTCAGTGTACTACATGAGAGTATCCATCGATATTTCTAATAAATTCAATGAGCACAATCCAGATATGAGAAACTAAACTTGAAATGGTTGATCATGGAAATGTGTATGTGATATAGGAATTGTATGAGTATGGAAATCATTACATGATAAGTTCATCCAAATCATTACATGATAAGCTCATCCATGTTAATATAATTATGTGAATTCACTTGACTAACTCAAATTGTTGAAGTTGTGTGATAGGCTAATAGTCCATTTGCTAGGATGCATAAATGTATGATTAAATTTGATAAAAACATATCGTAAGTTAGATTTCTGTTACATGAACTTACTAAGCATTAAAATGCTTACTAGGCTTTATTTCTCTGTTTTATAGTGCTTGGAAGCTCAAGAAGGTTGGAGACCGGTTGGAGTACCATCACACTATCTACCGGCACATTTTGGTATAAATAGAAATATTACTTTGGTATAATAGCATGTATAAGCTATTAAGACCAATGTTAATCTTAAATTGGATAAATGAAAACTAGCCATTGGAATGGCTAGGGATGACTTGATTTTTTATGTTGCAAAGTTAAGATACAATATTTAAACATATGTTGATATGGGTTAACATAATTGGATTAAACATGTATGTTTTGGGAAGGTAAAATTGAAGCAAGAATGTAAGAAAATGTATTATGTTAGATGCTTAAATTAGCTTGAAAATCATACTTGAATTGGTTGGATGTTATTGGTGAGAATTAGTACAGGTGATGGATAAAAATGGGTGAGAAATAAGGCTTGGAAATAGCCTTATTTAGTCCACATGGGTAGACACACGGGCATGTGTCTTAACCGTGTGTGACACACGATCTGTAACATAGGCGTGTAACCTGGTCATGTGTTCCCTACAACTTAAAAATTTGAAACAACATGCTCAGAAATGAGCACACAAGTAGAGACACGGGCGTGTGTCTCAACCGTGTGAGGTACACAGCTTAGAACACGGGCGTGCGACACGGCCGTATAAAACCTGCACCTAAATTAACCACACGGCCTAGCACACAAGCGTGTGACTTGGCCATGTGACTTCAATTTCTACCTGAGGTACAAATCAGAGAGTTACACGGGTTGGAGACATAGGCGTGTGGAACCAAACGGGCGTGTCCCTTACCACACGGACGTGTGACTCCTTTATATAAGGAAAATTTTAAAATTTTGCGAAAAATTTCCTGAGATTTCGGTTGAGTCCCAACTCGGTTCTAATGCATATTTTGGGCCTCGAGGGTCCATATAAGGGGCGTTATGACTAATCTCGGGAAATGAATAGTAATTTACTCGAGTTATTTGTAATTGTTTTGTAAACCACAATAATGCCTCGTAACCCTATTCCGGCGACGGATATAAGTTAGGAGTGTTACATGTATCCATTTTAATTACATACATAAAAAAAGCACAAGGTTAACCTTCAAACTCTAACATAATTGATTATAAAATAACAAACCCTCTATATACATGCCACTTAGACAAACTAAAAAAATCAAAGGTATACCATAATGTTGGTGGATAGTGTGAACTTCTTGTTGATCCAATATACCTGGTTAGTATCTACAAGGTAAAAGTAACGAGGAAGTAAGTATTAGGAATACTTAGTAAGCTCATACAAATTTAATGATTAACCTACCTCACATAACCATTATATGTTAATTTGGTTTGCAAACATAGTTTACCTTTCAACTAATACATACTACCAGCGAGGTAATTGTATACACTAAATTACATACACTATGCCAAAAAGTAGTCTTGTTTGTCATAGTAACGACATTCCACCTTAGGGCAGGAGGAGAATTGATGACCATTCTAACGACAACTTTTATAGATAACATTGCTAGAGCTAGACTTCTGAGACAATGGTCTAGTAGTAAGAGCAACATTAGAGGAAGATGCTTGGACCAGCCTAGACGGGTCCCTCAAAAATAAGTTTTTTAACAACAGTGTCTAAGGACGAAAAGGGACTCTGAAGTAGCAGAGAGGCTCAAACTGGCTCATCTTCAGGGCGAAGTGTTATGAGGACCTAGATAAGGTGAAGAAAATCCTCACTAATTTTAGCTTGGGACAATTGAGTCCAAATCGGCTTCACTTTGACTAGAAATGGCGTTCACAGTTTGACTAGGCTTTTGCTTGAGACTATGCAAGGTACTCCATAGTTGAAAGCAGTGAGCAAGACCGGTGGTTCGATATCGAACAACAAGAAAATCCCATATCTCTTTTGTTATTTCAAACTTATCAAATTGCGCATAAATGTCAGGAACATAAGTATTACAAAACCAAGTGATAATCTGATAATTCTTACTGTCCCAATCCACCAAACGGTCTTTATACTCAATAATAGTCTCATCTGTCTCATGAATAGGTTGAATATTATCACCAGTAACAACGCACCACAATTTTCGGCAATAAGGAAGTTACACATCCTGAAAGCTCAAAGATTGTAATTTGTCCCATCCAGGTTAGCATAAATAAGGCAGGACATCTCTATTTTCTCTATGATAAAGACAAATCAGATAGAAAGAAAGTGAATAAATAGGAGTAGAACAATGGAAAATGGTGGGAGCAATTTGGTCAACGGGTTGAAAAAGAGGAAGAAATAGGGGTGATGATGCCCAAAACATGACCAAAAGAGCAGAGAAAAAATAGAAAGGGAACCTAAGCTCTTAATACCATGTTATGAAACTAAAGAAAAGAAAGAGGAATAATTTTTTTAGTATATATCTATTGGTGTACAAGTGCTAGGTACTTATACTAGTATTTAGGAACTATACATGGAAACTAACTAGTCAAATTTGGATTATAGTCTAATGTAAATTTGCATGCAAATTTAAATTAACAATTGGGTTGTAGTACATATACATACTTTCAGACATAGCCAAAGAGACAGGTAAGAGCCTTGGCCCCTTTGGTTAAATGAGAAAATTTCCCATGATTTCTTGTCAAACATTAAATCATTCTATTTAAGTCTTTTAGTTCTTAGTTGAATGAAAATTTTTCATTTTTAGCCCCTCCGAAAAATTAATAATACAATTAAATCCTTTTTAACTTTGCCCCCTCTAAAAATTTATAATTTTATCTCAATCCTAAGTAAAATTTATGGTTTCGCCCATACATACATACATACATCATGGATGGGGTGAAATTTATTAAGTTCACCAAAGCTGACATTTTTTAAGTCTAAAAAATCAATTGACTTGCAACAATTTTCTGGAATGGGATCCAGGCAATTTTGGCTTAAGATGTCTTTTGACCAATGAAAGATTTATCTTTTAGCTTCAAAACGTATTTTGAATCACCTTATTTCAAGTTTAAAACTTCAAATTATGGTTATTTCAGTAAAAATTAATTTAAAATTTTTTTGACCAGAATTATTACGAGAATTTTTTATATCATGCTTAAATCATATTGATTTTGCTTTTAATATCTAATTTTGCTTATATATACATAGAATATTATATTATATTATATTACAAGATAAGTAAACATGATGGAGAAGGAACCCTTGGACGGCAAAGCCTAAAGCTTACGCAACTCAATGTTGATTGAGCTAACAAAGCCAAAAATTTACCGTCCTTTATAAACCAATATTAACATTTAAACATTTGTTTGTGGTAGGCTATGGACTATGGTGATTTGATATATATAGAAATAGATGGAACATAATTTGGTATCATATATATATATATATATATATATATAACTTGAAGGGTTAAACAACTGCTGAATTGGGTGCAAACATATTGTTCTTTGGGTGGGGGCATCATATTTCATCTCATATGGTAGGATATTAGGCTTCCATTTTACTTTTTGTTGAATATTCAATCAAACAGTTAAAACTTACAAGTTAAAAAGAAAGCGTCTTTATTTTGGTAATTTAAAACAGAAATTGATTAAGTTGGTTATTCTACCGTTAAATGATAATAAGATATTGACTATGCATTTCCACGTTAGTTACTCTAAATAAGAGTCGTTTCTATTTTAGTCATCCAAAAAAAAAAATATGAAAATGCACTATTAATTTTTTCATTACCATTTAATGGTGGAGTTTGATCAATTTTTTTTTCGAGTGATCAAATCAATAAAAAAACATTTTTAAGTGACCAAAATAAGGATGACCTCTATTTTAGAGTAATTAACAAGATAGTTTACCCTTCTCTTTTATTCTTTTTAAAAATTTTATAATTCTATTTGTCTTTTAATGCACTTACAAGAATTTTTTATTTTATATATACCTCGCTAACACAAAATCCTTGTTTTTCAACCAATAACAAACTTATATGTTAGCCAACTACCCAAGGCTATATAAAAAAGGATAATTGTAAATTTGGCCCTTATACTTTATCAAATTTTATATTGTGATATTTCTACTTTCAAAATATCGATTTTGTTACCTAAACTTTAATTTTGTCTACTAAACTTTAATTTTGTCTATCAATGTTATACTTGAACTTTAAAATATGTCAGAATTTAATGCTATTAGAGAGAGATAACCCATTGATAGACGAAATTAAAATTTAGTATCAAATCAACATTTTAAAAGTAAGGGTACCATTAAAAGTAAAAAGTTTCGCTTTCCCTTTCTAATGATAGTAACTAGTGATGTGATCAGCTTAAAGCTACTAACAACATTATAAAAATAAAGGGATCAATTTATACCAAATGAGAAGGATTGATCTCAAATTTTGATATAGTAAAGAGATTAAAATCATAATTAAACATTTTGGCACTAATTAAAAAAGGGTAAACTATACTCAAGGTCACTAAACTATTAATAAGTTTATTTTTAGTCACTCAACTTCAAAAAGTTACAAAATGGTCACTGACCACTGGTTGTTAAAATTTTCTTTTAAAGCCGAACTAGCGAGCTCTAAGCGACGATTCAATGACCGGTACGGTGGATTAGTACCCATCGATGAGTAGAACATGCCATAGATCCAAATTAATCTAACAACCAGTGTTAAAGATCAGAGAACAAAGCCGTTTGGATTTTTGGTTTACAAATTCGTGACATTCAAAGTTGTTTAATAAAAAAACTGAATTGTAGAAGAGAAGGAGAATGAGAGCTTTCGATTGGTGCAGGTGGTGCGACTAGAGAAGGTCGTAAAACAATAATTTTAATAGCCCAATAACTTAAATGAAAACTTTCAAATAATTTAAAGACTATTTTATAATTTTTTTAAAATTAAATAATCAAAACATAAACATATAAAAAAATCACGAGAGTTTATGTTACAATGTCAATATCTACATGTTTTCTATTAGATATTTTGAAACACATTTGTAGACTAAGACTATACTATATATACATACCCTTTGAGTAAGCCATGGAATAAATGGCTTCTGGATTACTTGAAAGCTTCATAATTTCATATGGGGGGAAGTCACTGATGTGACAAATCTAGCATACCATGTATACAAAGCTATGCATATATATATATATATATATATATATATATAATGCATGATGCACATGTGAGATCACATCATGTTCCATGCCATGTTTGTTTGTTTGTCTGTCTCAACTGTCCTTTGTATTATATATGTTTGCACCACCAAGGCAATATTAATGGCATGGAAATGGAATGTTATGGCCAATCAAATGATGTCATATAATTGATTGTTGTCGAGTTATTTGTCTCGGTCAGGATTCCACCTAATTTCTAATTTGTAAGTAAACAATTCTTCGACATTGTTTGATTTTTGAGTATTCAAGTTGATGGGAGTTGATGGGTGTTGAGTTTTGTTATATGTATATGTCATACGTAGATTTTGTTTAATTTTATATTCCTCGTGTTTTGGATTAGTTTAATTTTTTGTTGTAATTACTTGAATATGTTTATAAATTATATATAGGTTAAATTATAATTTTGGTCCTTTTACAATATGTAAATTCAAATTTTAGTCCTTATACAGTAATTTGGTATTATTTTATTATTTTTTACTTTTATAATATCAGTTGTTACTTTTATAATAAAATATTAAGATATATATATATATATATATATATATATATATAAAGAGACATAACAATTTGTTAAGACTACTTGTAGAATAAAAAAAAGTACATCATTAATGTATCAAATATTAACTCTTGTTACAATGCTAGAACAATATATATTTCATCTCCCACAAACTTAATGCTTACATACGGTAAAAAATTTTCAATGCGAAAATATACAAAGAAAAAATCAGTAATCCAGTGGTTTAATAAATCAACTGTTTAGTTCAAACATCAAGATTTAAGGTTTCGAGTTTAAGTTGATTTTAAGTATTTGTTAAGTCTTCGCCCTAACAAGTGGTGAGTGAGGGGAAATCATGCATGGAGACATTATGGTCTCGTCATACAATCTAGTGGAAGAGAAACTGAGGCGAAGGTGTTTCTTCCGCCAACAACGTTTCGACCTGTTCGATTCTTGGTTCTCTCGATCGAGCACAAATGCTCGAATCCTGTTGAGGGCTACTTCGACAGTCTCGTCATCCATATTTGCGAAGCAAACTCGAAACCAACCCGGCTCAGAACATTGAAAAGATGAGCCCGGAGAAACATTGAGTTTCACTTCATTAAGAATCACACGCCACAACTCAATTTCGCCCTCGAAAGATTGCTCTTTAAGGAGCGGTCTCATGTCCATCCAAAAAAACAAACCAGCATTACTTGTTAAGCAAGAAATCCCAACTTGTTCCAACCCCTTGGTGAAAACATAGTGCCTCTTGGCCAACCTCTTAGAACTTTCCCTTAAAAAGTTCCCCACGAATCCATCGTCGGACAACATTGAAGCAAGCAAATATTGTGTTTGCGACGATACCAATCCGAAACTTGACATCTTACGAGCGCAAAGCATAACATCGTCGTTGAATGAGTACACTATCCCGACCCGGAAACCTGGGATCCCCATGTCCTTGGACAAGCTATAAACAATGTGAATGAGATCGCGGTTGCAACAATCCATATCTTGTATAACCTCGGCAACGCTAACGAATCGAGGGAAGTCAAAGACAGTGGCAGCATAGATTTCGTCGCAAACGAGGTGAATGTTCTTTTCGTTGACAAAAGCGACTAAGCTTCTCATCGTTTCAATGTCCAGTGTGGTGCCTAAAGGGTTCGAAGGGTTCGCTATGATGATGCCTTTGACATTGAGGTTCCATTTTTGAGCTTTTTCATAGGCATCTTCCATGGCAGCTCTCGTTATACGAAAATTGTCTGAGCTTTTGCAGTCAACTGGAACTATTTCTAACCCAGTGCGCCATCTTAGGTCTCGGGCAAATCTGCACAGTTTTCAAATAATGAGCAAAGCAGATATAAGATTCGAATGAGTGATTCAATCGGTCAGATTATTTGTTTTTGGTTCCAACATTTAAAATTTAAAAAAATTTAGTTGAAGCGAATTTTTAATTATTTTTGAATCATTCAATGCCCAAACTCGGTTAGCCTTATTTTTAAGTTTGTAATATTTTATATTATGTAATTTATAACACATAAAAATTAAATCTATAGTAATTTATAATACTACTATAATATAAATTAACATTAAAAAATGTTAAAGATCCCTATATAAAAAATTTTAATAAACAAAAAATATATTATTAAATATTAAATTAAAATAATATAAATATACTTTTTAAAACAAAATTTTTAAAAATATATGAGTGGGTCTAAAATAAGTTTAGGTTAATAATTTATAAGTATGAGCAAGTTTAAGCAAAATTTTAAATCCATATTTTGGCCCGAACTGAATTTGGACAAGCTTAAAGTATATTAATATCATCCTTAAGCTCAATTTGATCAAACTCATAAACACCTTAAGTTGAACTACCAGTTACCTTCAACTAATGAAAAAATATATATAAAAAAGGGTTAATTTCACTAAACATCTCTAAACTCAGAATATTCAAATTAAGTCTTTAAAATATTAAAATTGTATTGACGAGTCTTTTCATCAGCTTAACTATTAACTTAAACCTCAATAAGAATGTTTTGAGACTATAAATGGATTGAAGTTATGGATCATAGATTAAGATATTTGGTACAATTAATCCAAAAGTAGAAGAATTATTTACGAATAAACACGTTTCATAAGACGCATTTATAGGCCAAGTGGCCTACTCCACTTTGGGTTGGGTTTGATTTTACACTTTTTTTTTTTATTTTTTATTTTTGGAAAATCCAAGTTTTAAAATATTTCAAAATTATTTTCTTTATAATATAATGAAAAAAGGTAATATTTTATTAACTTATAGTAGGATTAAAAAACTTTATAAATAGGATTAAAAATACATTGGTTATATGCTTCCGTGAAATACTTAAATGATATAAGTTCAAACCTTATCATCTTTCAATAATAATAAGATACGCACCCTGGATAATAAGGAGAAGGTACAAGGAAAGCGTCGCCCGGATCAGCTAAGCAAAACATAATCGTCTCGTTTGCTCCTGTGGCACCACTGCTCATCACTATACGGTTCACATCGAATGTAACCTTATTTCCTCCTACTCTTCCCATAAACTTCGCTATAGCCTAAAATAAATTCGTTTTTTATACGTATTTAGATATAAACATAAATTTTAATTTTTAAATATATATTCGTATTTAACATTCACTCAAAATTATTACCTCTCTAAACTCTTTCAAGCCATGGTAGTCTTGAAAGATTGCAACATCTTTGAACTTATCAACTCCTCCAGCAGTGCATATGGAAGCATCAGGGTTTTCCATTATCCACTTTTTTATCAAATCAAAGCAAAGCTGAAAAGCGAAACAAAAATGGAAATTAATCAACCAACTACTAGGGCTAGGAAAATATTTTTTTATTTTCTATTTTCTTTTCATTTTTAAAAAAACATTTTCATTTTTTTCTTTTATTTCCAATAATAAAAATATGAAAATATTTTATTTTTTATATAAAAATATGAGAAATAAAATAAAAAAAAATCACAGGATCTAAGATATCAAATTTAATATTTAAAAAGTTATTAGAAAAAGAATATTTATGCGTTTATATAAGTTTAAAGCTCGTCAATTCAACGAAAGCAAAAATAACCTTTGTTTTCTAAAACCAATAATTTTTTTAAAAAAAAATTATGCAAGAGTTATTTATTATTTTCATGTAATTAAAAAAATTAAAATACTTTAAAATTTTATCAAATAAAGTTAAAAATCATAAAACAAAATTATTTTTGTCAAAATAAAGTCCAATAAATTTAAACCCAAATTAACGTAGAAAAATAAAAAATGGAACCAAATTCAACCCTACTAATTACCTACATACACACACATGCATACATACATAAATACCTTATTCTCTGCTAGGCCCATTTGAATGACACCATTGGGATTTTGAGTAAGGTGAAAAGGGTTATTGTCATAAGCTTTCCACCCATCAAAATATGGTGAATTCTCTCCATGTCGGTCGTTAGTGGCTATCTTAGACAATAGCTGTGCCTTGTTCTTTCTCTTAAACTCCATGTTTCTTTCTTGCTGTTGCTGTTGCTTTTGCTTTTGCTTTTACAGTGCTACTATTATAAAGCTTGAAAAAGTTTCAGTTGCAGGTGGTAATAACTAAAGGGATAGTATAGTGAGATGTTTATTTGCAGACAATGAGAGAATTGTGGTCTTATTTATAAAGCAAGCCCACCAAAAATGTCTTCTTCTTCTTTCTTTTTTCTCCAAATGTTTGATTTAGACTCGAGGAATTAAGAGAGACAAAAAATCTGAACACCATAGAATTTCAATTCTTTGTGTTTTTGGAACTTTTGGGTTCGTAGTAGCTTGCGTGTGAGTAGTGATATCATGCATGTGAAAACCCATTTTTTAGGGAGGGGTTAAACAAAATTTTGGTTGGGAATTAAATGGTATATTTTTATTATTTTAATAGTTTATATATTTATAATTTTTAGAGGTTAAAATATAATTTTATTTTATTATTGATTTAAAATTTTAAAAACTATAAAGAGACTTGAATAATTTTTTTCTATTTTAAGAAGGTCGGAGTTCCTACCAGTCTCTAGATATATATATATATAGATTAATATTTGATGAACAGACATCAAATTGATATCATATAGTAAATGAAGTTAAATGCACGGATTTTATATATATATGTAAAAGAGATCTTTAACTAGTTCATTGTTGTTAAATATGCTGGTTATTCAGGACTGAAGCTAGCAAATTATTTTAGAGGATAGAGATAAATCATAAATTATTGAGTATTAAAATAAAATTTTGTCATTATATTAATATGTAAATTTATATAATATTTAAGAAATTAAATGGTAAATCTACCATTTTTATGGTAAGGTTACTGCCTCTATCTGTTACTTTTGCCTTCGTCACTGCTTTTATTGCACTAAAATAACCTCTATTATCTCGAATGAAATATTGATTTATCTTAAGCAAAGACAAAATTTTAAAATTTCGGCGGACTAAAGATAAAAAATTCGTGATAAAAGGAAATAAATTAAATTATTAATTTTTGGAGGGTCAAAAATGAAAAATTCCCTTTTAGCCATAGCCTAAAAAGATTTAAATTGAAACCTTTTAATTTTTCGGAAGGATTAAATATTTTTTTTTCTCAAGGCCCTTATCTCCTCCGGCTTATTAAGGGCTTATACGGTTACAAATTAGAGCTGACGGATTTATTTGAATGAAATAGAAGTATAGGAAACTTATCTAAGTAACAAAGTTCGAGGACTTGCTTAGAATTTATCCTTTTTTGTTAAAATATTTTTATTATCCAATGAAGCGAGTCAAAATCTTTTTGATTTTTGGTTGAATTACGTAGAATTTTCAGTTAAATTTCTCCACGATTTTTCTTTTCTTTCCAAATTTGAGAAATTGTGGTTCAATAGTTCCAGGAAGAAATTTCCCTGAAACACATTGTTTGAAAGTAATAAATTTTAAATTCAAAGCGATAAATATGATAAATAGTGTAATTTTTTTTTAATTTTATAAAAAATATTTTTCTAAAAGGTAAAACCCTTCCCCTACAGTAAGTCGAATAATATTTTTTTTCCTTCACTTTGGTATTGTAAAAGAACATCTTTTTGGTCGGTTGTCAAACTTATCCACCATTAATGTAAACATTCCGAAATATCAGATTGAGCCATAAGAAATTTGATTTATTTTATATCAGTTAAGGATAAGATTTTGTTTAGTGGCGTATCCTGAGCCTATTTATCAAGTTTAATAATATTTTAAAAGTTTCGAAAATTTGAGAGGATTTAATTAAAAATTTTCAAAAATTTTAAGAGAAAAAATGAAATCTTTTAAAGAAAATTTAGCACGCCTAATTAAAAATTTTAAAATAATTGAAGGAAAAACAATCAAAATTTCTCATTTTATTTTAGGGGAGCCAAGGCCTCCTAAACCATTATAACGGCCTCCTTCTACTTTGCTCGACTTTGAACACATTTGAAGTTATAAAAAAATTATAAAATTATAAAATTATATTTTAACTCTCTTAAAAATATATAATTTAATTTCATCCTCGCGATAAATCCCTTAATTTTCTTATTTCGACTTCCTCCAAGGCCTAGTGCTTCATATCTAAACTACTGGTTCATGTGCTTGCCCTAAAGCGGCAAAAACTTATCCACTCTTTGTACTCGTTTTTAATATTTGGTTGTCATTAACCTAAAACTAAAATCAAATATAGAAAACCCACTTTCAGGGAAAATTGCATATAGTACATACTATACCTACGATTGATAATCATGGCGTCCACGTTGATGGTGTTGTTGGGAGGTTTCCCAAGAATTAAAGAAGCATTGATATATAATACCTAAATGTATATATATATATATATATATATTATAATAAAAGTATATGTACGTTAATTTTATGGTTCATAAAAATTAATTTTATTTAAGAGTATAAATATTAAGAGTTAAAGTTGTTATTATGTCAATTTTAAAAACTGTCACTATTAGCTGGCTAATGACTAACGAAAATGAAATTAAATAATTAAGTGATATTTTATAACTTTCCATTATTAACTGACAAAAAGAATATATTAATAGTTAGATGATTATTAACGTAGTTTATTCATCTCGGCAGAATTGTACGATTGATATCGATGGCTTCCACGTTGATCATGTTGTTGAGAGATTTCATATATATATATATATATATAAGATGAGAAAGAAAAACACCAAGTTCAATTCACCGAAGCAGTTGGTCTTCATTGCCTGAAATGGAAACCAGTGACTTGAACGTAGTTGGCTTGTCGTTTCACTGCAATAACATTCCAAGACAAAAGTTGGTATTGCATAGGCAGGACTAGATGATAATTCTCCTTTTTGTTTTTCTTTTAATTTTTTGATTAATTTATCATTTTTACTTTTAGTATGAATATGATTTTAATTACTTTATATTTTATTATAAATATAGTTTGTTGATACATGAAAGTAGCGTGGAGAAAATTATAGTGGAGATCAAGAATGGTTCAATATTTTAATTGAGCGAAAGGTCGTACTATGTAAGTGGTGGAGATAATGAAATGGTGAAGATAGCAAAAAAGAGGGACAGAGAGAAAGAAAAAGCTAAAGTTGAGTGAGGAATGAGTGGTTGTATCCTCTCTTTAAAATGAGAGATGGCTTATATTGGTCAATCTTGTGAGACACATGATTGTATCTAGTTGGTCTCTTCAAAGATTTTTATTAAGTGACGAATGTAATATCACCTAAGTTGTAAGGTATGTGAATGACAATTAATAATTGTCTTATTAAAATGGTCATAGTTAATTTGTGTGTTCCCAAACTTGGTGGAACAATCATAGTGGCGGAGCTACGTGGAATTATGGAGGCAGGGCCAAGAGTCCTAGTACTACAACAAAGGTCACAAGGTGGCAGAGTTCCCATGTGTAGCATAATTATTTAGGCTTAATATATAGTTTGATTCTTAGAAATTTTTCTTACATTAGTTTCTAATTTTCTTTTGAATTATATTGGTACTTGTGGTTGGCATTTAATGTATAAATTGGTCCCTACGTTAATAATATCATTTGTTTTTAAAGAATTTGTTAATGTGGATAAATACGGGGTGACATATGAATTTATCTTTAATCATTTTTTAAAAAATTAGAAAAAAAAACTTAAAATTTTTAAGAGATGTTATAAATTATAAAAATTCAAAAAATTTGAGTATATATAAAAAATTAAAATATGAAAATAAAAAATTAAGTTAAAATTTAACATTTATAAGCTCACTTTAAAAAAATAAAAATAATTAAAAACAATTTTTTAAAATCTAAAAATATATAACAAATATAATTAAAATATACAAGAAGAAATAGTCAATTTCTTTAGAAATTTACAAAAAGAAAATGAAAAATTGATCTGGCTTGACCAACATTGATTGACATTGATAGGGAGTTGACCAACGTCAACCGGTCAATTTTTTTAATGTTTAAACTATTTTTAATTTTTAATTTTTATATTTTATAATTTCTTGTAATTTTCTAAAAATTTAACCAAATCTATTTATTTTTTTATTTTTAAACATAATTTTATTTCTTTAAATTCTTTTAAATTAATATATATTCCTCTCTCTTTTTTTCTGAAGTTTTATAATGTATAGATTTCTTATATTTTTTTAACAAATTTTATTTTTATTTTCAAATTTTTAATTTTTTTAAGATGATTAAAGATGAATTCACTTGTCACCTCATTATTTTTCCAAGAACTAATATGAAAAAATTACTAAATTCAGGGACCAATGTATATATTAAACCAATTATTTATAGCCACTACTTTGAATCTAAATTCATTTAGGGTTAATTTAGTATTCTCGTTGCATTTAATAAAATGGAGAGTGTGGTTATGAAGTAATTTTGAAGCCAATGAGGACTTGGCATGCTGATAATGTTGGAAATTTCGAGATCTCTTCTTTTTTTTTTTTTTTGTAAATTTGTGGGTTTTTTAAATTTATTTTAATTATCGTTAATTAATTTGAGTTGTGAGTTAATTGTTGAATTAATTATTATGTTCAGTTATTGTAATAATTGATTCGGATTGAAATAGTCATTTATTTTAGCATTGTTTTTGTTGTCAAAAAGTGTTTTTGTATTGTTAAAATTATGCTAAATACAGACATATAATACCACTAATTTATCAATATAGAGTCAATAAAAATATCACGGAGGTCTATATATTAAGTGTCGGATTGTATTTTGCCACTTCTACTAAAAATAGGTAAATTAGTCCTTGTACATTAGATCAAAGAACGAATTAGTCTTTTCTATTAAAAATATCATTCATTTTTAATAAAATGACCAATTTACTCCAAATTTATGTTTTTTTTTAGTATAGGAGACAAAATACAATTCGACTCCAACCTTCAAACAAACACTTTTACCTAACAAAATATTTTAAAATTTTTGAATCTGTGATACCCCCACTAGATTAATTTTAAATATAACCAATCATATGTTTCAAACTCATTTATACGTATTTTTGTGCATCTATAAGAATGATAGTGTAAATCCTAAAAGCTTTTTTGAAAATTAAATTTCCAAATTTGATTGAAGTTCTATGGATGAGGTGGCTAACTGCCCAAACTTTACAAGATTTTTGTGTTTGGTGAAAAGTGTTGACTTACTTTCCTCCACACAAAAATTATCAATATATTTATTTTTTTATTTCATTTAAATTCCAATGTAATCATCAATTTTACAATTTAAAAAAAATCAAAGATTCCTATCCACACCACCTGTCAAGACCATTTTTACGAAAACGGATGTCGACTTGGGATTTTAAAAATGAATTCAAGAACGGGAGTCGCCACCAATCTTTTTTTGGCAGGGTGTGATTGGTCACCTCAAAGGGATTGTTTTAAATAAACGATTTGATTTATTAAAGCAACGATTTTGGTCTACGAGTATCAGAAAAATGGGTTCGGGAGTGGGTTACACACGGGGAAGGATTAGCACCCCCGATACGCCTAAAATTGGTACCTAGTTGATTAATCAGTGTCTTAATGTCGAAGATTCGAAAATTTGAAAGAATTTAAAATACGATCCTCATTTACTTTAAGAACATTTAGATAGGTTGAAAATGTGTATCAAAGGTTGGTTCGCCTTAAGGTAAAACATCACATCCAATACGTTAGGACCCGACATTTCGACCTTTGAGGCTAAACTTGCCCTTTTATTTGAAATTCACGTATTTAACTTTGAAAGGATATTCAAATACTTGGAGTAGACGAGGGAAATCGAAACCCAATATGTTAGGGCACAATTTCTCGAATTCCTAAGTACAGAACATTGCCTCGGTTTAGAAAATCTTATCTCGAGATAACGTAACGTCACATCCAATGCGTTAGGACATGACATATCGAATTCTAGAAAATAAGTCTTTTATTGAAAGATTATGCATTCGTTTTGAAAGGATATTCGTTTATTTAGATTTAGACGAAAAATCGCAACCCAATACGTTAGGGCACGATTTCCCGAATGTCTAAATACGGAACATTGCCTTTATAAAGAATCGTTTTTGTATCGAGAAAAGTTAATTTGTAAAACACATAATGAACGGCAATAGGAGTATGCATAACAGGATAAAACGTGATAATGAAAGACAATATAAATACGGGCGAGAACATAGTATGCAAAATAGTAATAATATATAAGTTTTTTATTTGAACTTTATATTTTTATGAAAGATATTCGGTTATTTAGATTTAGACGAGAAAATCGAAACCCAATACGTTAGGACAGATTAGGGGAATTGGGCTTCATTCGGGTTTGGGTCTGTTGCTTGGTCAAAATGTAAACAGGTTTTGGGTTTGGGGAATTGAAACGTGGGCTTAATTGGCTTGGCCTGATGGGTAATTAGGTTAGTTGGTTGTGGGTTTTTGATGTAAAAGGGCCAAAATTGGCCTATAACAGCTGCCCCTCCTTGCTCATTGTCGTGTAACGGGAATAGAGCAAATACATAAAAAAGGCCAATTTTGCCTGGTCTCGCCAAATCTTGACTTCTTTGGTACTCTTCTTGTTCAGGTAGTCACTTTCAAGTCCACCGCTTCTTGTAGTTTTGGTCCAATCCACCGCAACTTCAAAGAGATGGAAACTTGTAGCTTCAATCTACCGCCTCTTCAAGGATACAAAATTCGTCGTGATCTACTTCAGAGATGAGATCTTGGTATCTTCAATCTGCCCCGCTATAACTTCAGGAAGATGAATCTTGTAACTTCAACCTGCTCCACCGCAACTTTAGGGAGGCAAAATCTGTATCTTCGATTAGCTCCATTGCAACTTTAAGGGGCAAGATATGGATCTTCGATCAGCTCTAACCTTTATTCTTTATTGAAAAACAAATATCGAAAATAGCTCGACCTGCGAACTCTTGCCATATGGGTTAATTTTTGGATCATAAATTGAAAGTACCTCAGTGTGTGACTTGAAACTCAACTCACCTCTCGCAATACGAATTGGTTTTTTTGAAAAACAGAAATTAAAAGGCTCAACTCACCTCTCGCAATGTGAGTTGGTCTTTTTGAAAAATAGAAACAGAAAACAGAAATTAAAAGGCTCAACTCACCTCTCGCAATATGAGTTGACTTTTTTTGAAAAATAGAAATTAAAGGGCTCAACTCACCTCTCGCAATATGAGTTGATTTTTGAAAAATAGAATTTGAGAACAAAAACTGAAAACACCTCAGCACGTGAACCGAGGCTCAACTCACCTCTCGCAATATGAGTTGATTTTTGAGGAACATAAATTGAAAATAGAGACTGAAAATCCTCAGCATGAACTGAGGCTCAACTCACCTCTCGAAATATGAGTTAATTTTTTTGAAAAACATGAATTGAAAATACCTCAGCGTGGGAGCTAAGGCTCAACTCACCTTTCGCAATATGAGTTGATTTTTAATAAAAACATAAACAGAATTTGAAAAGACCTCGGCATGTGGCCCGAGGCTCAACTCACTTCTCGCAACATAAGTTGACTTTTCTGGAAAACAAAAATTAAATTGAAAAATAGAAATCGAAAATACCTCAGTGTGTCCCAAGGCTCAACTCACCTCTCGCAATATGAGTTGATTTTTAGAAATATAAATTGAAAATACCTCAGCGTGTGAGCCAAGGCTCAACTCACCTCTCGCAATATGAGTTTGTAACACCCCCTAACCCCAAACCGTCATCGGAACAGGGTTACGGAGCATTACCGGAACTATCGAACAATGTACAAATTATACGTAAATAAATATTAACTATAATGTAAAATAATCATATAGTCCCTTATATGGACCCTCGAGGTCCAAAATACAAGTCAAGAGTAGTTTGGGACTAATTTGAGTACTTATAAAATTTTTCGAACATTTTTAGAGTTATTCTCAAGTGCAGGGCTTACACGCCCGTGTGAATTAGGGACACGTCCGTGTGACCCTATGACATGCCCGTGTTGTTGAATCGTGTAACTCGACACAGCCGTGGTGGTTTGGGACACGCCCGTGTCCATTGCCCGTGTGATTCATAAAAATTAAATTCAAAGTGCAGGGCATGCACGGTCTAAGTACACGCCCATGGAGTTGGCCCGTGGCTCGCCCACGGCCTAGGCACGCCCATGCCTCTACCCCGTGGTTGATTCTGTTAATACTAACACGGTCTGGACACACGCCCGTGTGTCCTGTTAATCAGGCCGTGTAAGGCTATCTACCAAGCCTTGGCCTCCCTAAAAAAAATACACAAGTATACAGTCTAACTTATTTGTATATAACACTTAGTCAAATGCCATTCATTACATTTACAATTTGAAAATAACATACACATAAGACACCCTAGGTACATGCCACTATTAACAATTAACACACTTTACCTTGTTGAATTCGAGATCGGCCTGGGATGCTGATTTAACGTTCTACCTTTATTTAACCTGCGCACGGAAACAAACCGTACGCTGAGTATGGGTATACTCAGTGGTATTTCTATAATCCGAACATTTAAAAATATAACAAATTTTCAAGATTATAATATCAATTACAATTATTTACTTATTTATTTCATAGACAAATTTCAACTACTTTCCATATAAATTCTGTACAAATTATTTAATAAACACAATAACATAATTGTTCAATTCTTACCTAAATTCATTATTATTCATTCCCTTCTTTCACTTGCCAATCGGTATTCGCTTTCATTAATTTATTCACAATTCAATATTAATAAACTATATTCAGCTATACACTTATGAATCATTTCCATTTTATTCTATTTCAATAACAGTCAACTTCATTTATATCATAGTAAATTTATTATTCTTGATTTTCTCATTATATAAATACGATTATACCAAACTAATATAATTCAAATAATTAATTCAATGAATCATTCCTGAGATTTCAAACAATATAAGAACATTTGATTCAATTCCTTCAATCACATACAATTGTTCAACTCACATTTCAAATCACACATTTCAAATTGCATAATTCAAATAATCATCCTCATAGCACAATTTCGTTTCATATTTCATATCACATTGTCATTTTTACTATTCATTCAATTTCCAAATACACAATTTCCATTTGATTTTCTCATTTCATTTAATTACCCCTATTAACATAACTCGGACTTTGGCGGATACACGGATCCGTTTAACATATCAGAATGGCGACCAACGCCTCATCGGATAGTTCGAAGTAAAGTGGCTACCAAAGCCTCATCGGATAGCTCGAAGTAATTCTATGGCACACCTAGTACCTCATCGGCATAGCCGAAGCAAATCTATGGCTACCAAAGCCTCATCGAAACTATCCGAAGCAAATCTATGGCACACCAAGTACCTCATCGACTCGAGGTCGAAGAATCTCTGAATTGTTACGATCCTATGGCAAGCCAATTGTATCCGCTAAGCCCGGTTAGTTAATAGAGTATCAAAATCACTTATTCTTTTTCACTTTCCATTTATCAAAGTCATACAAATACCATTAAATCATCATAATAATTCACTTCAATTCACTTCAACATCACACAAACACATATTCAAATACCGCAAATCTCGTATATTTATATTAATTTCCTCATATTTCTAATCAATATATTTTCAATATAACATTCACTCATTATTATAGTTTTTACACCAATCATATAAATTATATAATCCAACAAAAATAATTCCATTCACTATACATTCATTAAATTCCTCGTATGCGAAAATCAATCCATTTCAATTATAAGACATCATAATTCGAACACCAACAATTGCCATATGTATATAAATATAACAATTAATGACTAAGTTCGGATTATAGAAATACAAACCGTATTTCCTCGAGCTAACTCCCGTTGTCTTTGCCATTTTCCTTGCTTAGCCAAGATTCCCGGGACCACAATAACTACGGAAATTAAAACAATTCATATTCTTTAATTCGCTATTAATTTATAACTAATTAATACAATTTCTATTTTTCCTCTTCATTCTACTTTCTTTTTACACAATCCTATTATTTACTCATATATTCTTTTAAAGCTGTCTTCTTGCGCAATAGTCACTAAATTGTTTATATCTGAAGCTACGAAACTCCAAATCAAGTTCCGTTAATTTTCCCTGAAACTAGACTCATGTACCTTTCTACCATAAAATTTCCAGAATTTTTAGTTTTGCCACTTAATACAGTTTATTCTTCAAAGTTACGCCTGATTCACTATCTGACAGTTCCGACCCTCCTGTACTAAAATTCAATTATCTCATAACTCAGGACTCGTGTAATGTTCTCGTCTGTTTCTCTTGAAACTAGACTCACTGAGGATTCTAGACATATAAATTACAACTCATAACTATTTTTGTACAATTTTTAATGATTTTATCAAATCAGAACAGGGGATTTCGGAGTCATCCTGAACCAGTTTTACAAAAATACAATTATCTCAATCTACAGACTTTCTTTGCTTGTTCTGTTTCCTTTATCTAAAAATAGACTCAGCAAGCTTTCATTTCATATCTTATTCACCCTTTAATTCGGTTCCTACAATTTTTAGTGATTTTTCAAAGTTAAGCTCAAGTTGCTGCCCAAAACTGTTTTCTTATGGCTTATTTTGCAACTAAGTCCTAACTAAGTTTACTTACATTTCTTATTCAATTCACACTTCTATTTCTAACCAAATTTTACCCAACTCAAGTTTAACTATTGAACTTTCATCATATTTTTCTAATTTCGAAATTCCATCAATTTAGTCCCTACAATATTAAACTTATGAATTACTTTACAAATTAGTCCTCTATTCAATTCAAATTCACTATTCTATCAAATTAATCCCTAATTCCACCATTTTCTTAACAAAAACCCCAATCAAACTCTCATTATTTTCACATGAATTCAAGAGAATCCTTCTCTAGAACTTTAGAAACATCAAAATTACAAGAAAAGGACTTAATTAAACTTACCAAATTAATCTTCAAGCCTTAATTCTTCAATTTTCCCTTTTTCCTTCTTTCTTTCTTTTTCTTTCTTCTTTCCCCTGCTCTACGTTTTCTTTCTCTGTTCTCTTCTCTCTTTTTCTTTCTTCTTTTTCTTTTATTTCTCTTATAAATATATATATCAACTTAATAAATGTCTAATTAATAACAAATATTTATTTGACATTTGTATCCATTTATTTTTATACACTTGTTCCAATTATTTTTATACACTTGTTTTTCTTTTCTTTTATTTCTTTATTTTTTTTTACTTAATTACTAAAATATTTAATTATTATAAAATATCTTTTTAATTACTAAACAAATTTAATACACATGTACCATTAAAATACCTACACTTGTTTTAATCCTTACCATACACTTGTCATTATCATAATTAATCAATAAAAATATAATATCACATTATTATTAATAATTATTATTATTTTACTTAATTAATAAGTAAATATACATACATAATACAATTATACCAATAAAATTAATAAACATGTATTTTATTCATCATACACACATGTCAATTCCATGGTCTAATTACTAGTTTAATCCTTTAATAATTTCTATTCTTAAAATTAAACTTTTGCACTTCATTCAATTTAATCCTTTTATCAAATTATCCTTAATTAAGCTAAATTTACTTAACTAAACTTTAATTAACCACTCATCTAACTTCATAATTATTTTTAATAATTATTTATGCACCCATTTTTCATAAACGAAGACCCGAAAATAAACTTTTCCGATAACCGAAAAATTCGGGTCGTTACATTTCTCCCCCCCTTTTATAAATTTCGTCCTCGAAATTTACCTGAGAGAGGTGGGGGCATAAGTACAAAGATCTCGCTGTTTCTCTCGGTTCCCGTATTGCTTTCTCAATATTATGACATTATTGCACAGACTAGAATTTCAACCGGCTCCTTTTTCATACTATAGATCATATCAAATCTCAATATCCTTTGTTCGAGATAACATGTAAGAGATCTGTTCTATGTCATTTGAACACCAAGTCTTGATAATTTCCCATAAATTTCCGTAACTTCAGAGGCTAAACCATCCAATACATTACCAGTCCAATCTATCCACAAATTCACGTAGCCCAATAAAATAAATACTCAACATCCCGACATTTCAACCTTACATATGATTTCTATCTGACAAACTGTTTCAATCTATCTCGAATCACTTTCATTCACTCTATCTAACTCTTAGATGTCCAACAACTTTGACCATATAGTGCTTCATATAGAGCCATTTGAATACTTGATCAGAAACTATTATTATACATAACTCAGCCAATGATAAATAACATCCCAAAATCAAGAAGTGAACCATAAACTATAGATCTTTATCAAACATATCGGAAACTGACACTCCATATAGCTAGTCAATTTCATAACTTATATCTCATTTTCATTCCAGTATCTTCGCTAGCTGTAATAATTCTGTAAATACCAGTACCGGATATTCAGTTGAAATTAATCCTTTATCAGATAATAGCAATCTAATTCACTTAATAATATACCACTGCAATGATAAGTTCCTTACCCAAATTCAGACTGAACCAAAACCGATGCTTCAATTATGTAGATGGAGCAGTACTTCAATATCAATAGTGCACTCTAAGATAGAAAATGAATACCGGAAATAGCTCTATTAACCACCGGTATAGTAGCACAACTTCTATAATCTAAGATCCATACCACTGAGCTTTCATAACCGAACCATAATTTATAGCAGTAATATATTTATCTTCGATCAAAGAATACCCCTTCATAGACGAATCATATTTAATAGATAGGATTAGCCCATAAAATAATAAGAAAACCAAAATAATGAAATCCCAATTACGAAGTTATATTGAATCCTCGAGAATAGAAAACCACATTGAACGATAAAGAAATCCATAATACTCCAGAGAAAAACCAGGAGAAGAATATCATTCATACCCACTAGAAACAATGGTTATAGAGATGATGTAAATTGCATAATATAATTCAGAATACCCACTAGTAAAAGTAGAAAATTTCTTCATATGAGTCTAACCATCAAATCTTCTGTCTAACAGAGCAGATCAGAAATCCGAAGAAAGTAGAGGAATATCGATTATGAATTAACCCAATCAATAATACTTCTATCTAATGTTATGACTAACCAAACTCCTTATATAATAAGAACCATATCTGAAAATGAACAGTTGCATATACCTCTGAAGACAAAAGAACTTATAGAATACCCATATAATATACCCAAAAGATATCGCTGTAAGATATCAGACTATAGCAGCTGCATCTAGATATGTTTGCAACTTCACCACTAATCTACTAATATACATAATCATCAGTGATCCCGTACCATTCAATTTACACATGAGACTTGTTTGGAATTTTTTTTTTTTAATTTTATTTTAGACACAATATTTATAGCAAATTCAGCTTCTCTAATCAGTAAATCGGATAACTCTTTTTGAAACATATCAGAATTGCCACTGATTTAAACTTTAACTCAGATACTTTCATATAATCATGAGAATAATCAAACCAAAAGCAGTTTAGAATAACCACATCAATTCGATAAAGAAGAAAGTACCTAGAATGACATCCGGTAGAAAAAATATCTTCTTCAACTGTCTTTAATCAATCACTAAGATGATGATCAGGAGAATCATATCTAACTCATGTTCCGCTCTTTATTCTGCATTCTTCGACTTTATATTTTCATTTAAACCATTTTCAAACCACTTGCATATTATAATTCCTATCGGAATACACCCTCTGGTATATTTAATCAATCGGACAAATTCCCTTCATACGTAATTACAGTCTTATAACTCTGTTTAACTTTAGAAATTCTTCACATCTCAAATCAAGAAATTTCTCACTAACATATACTTCTTTCAGAACTCATTTCAGAAAATTCTAAATAGCCATTTCATAGTCACAACATAAATCAATATTTCCATTATTGGCAAGCTAGATCTTTTAGCAGAATATCATGCGTTTCTATTATTTATTCGGCGAATGAAGCAATTCATTTACAGCCCTGATAATATCCTCTTACCACACTGCAATTCTTTCAAAATCATTTTCAGCTATAATTCCCAATCCTTCCACACTATATTTACGGAATATCCAACAACAGGTACTTTCAGATAAACTCTGTATCTTGAAGCACTTGGGGAACCGATTGAGAAACAGGAGAGGTAGTTATCATAACAGATATAATTTCTTATATTCACTAAAAACATCATTTATAATTATAACATTATAAATCATTTCTTTCTCTATCATTTCATCATTCCATATTCACTGGTTAATTACTCACTTCGGTAATACTCAGTGTTATCAATTCAGTTTCTATTTTATTCACAAAACTCTTCATTCTCAGTATATATCTTATAATCAATTCTATCAATATATTCTTCAAACATTTTCACTATAAAACAAAAGCAAACAAATATATCAGCATCCGATCCCGATTCAATTTCAACTTAATTTTGGCATGTACCTCTAGACTCAATTTCGAGCTCGATTTAGTCCGAGAATCGGCTAAACCTGAATAGCTCTGATACCACTAAATGTAACACCCCCTAACCCCAAACCGTCATCGGAACAGGGTTACGGAGCATTACCGGAACTATCGAACAATGTACAAATTATACGTAAATAAATATTAACTATAATGTAAAATAATCATATAGTCCCTTATATGGACCCTCGAGGTCCAAAATACAAGTCAAGAGTAGTTTGGGACTAATTTGAGTACTTATAAAATTTTTCGAACATTTTTAGAGTTATTCTCAAGTGCAGGGCTTACACGCCCGTGTGAATTAGGGACACGTCCGTGTGACCCTATGACATGCCCGTGTTGTTGAATCGTGTAACTCGACACAGCCGTGGTGGTTTGGGACACGCCCGTGTCCATTGCCCGTGTGATTCATAAAAATTAAATTCAAAGTGCAGGGCATGCACGGTCTAAGTACACGCCCATGGAGTTGGCCCGTGGCTCGCCCACGGCCTAGGCACGCCCATGCCTCTACCCCGTGGTTGATTCTGTTAATACTAACACGGTCTGGACACACGCCCGTGTGTCCTGTTAATCAGGCCGTGTAAGGCTATCTACCAAGCCTTGGCCTCCCTAAAAAAAATACACAAGTATACAGTCTAACTTATTTGTATATAACACTTAGTCAAATGCCATTCATTACATTTACAATTTGAAAATAACATACACATAAGACACCCTAGGTACATGCCACTATTAACAATTAACACACTTTACCTTGTTGAATTCGAGATCGGCCTGGGATGCTGATTTAACGTTCTACCTTTATTTAACCTGCGCACGGAAACAAACCGTACGCTGAGTATGGGTATACTCAGTGGTATTTCTATAATCCGAACATTTAAAAATATAACAAATTTTCAAGATTATAATATCAATTACAATTATTTACTTATTTATTTCATAGACAAATTTCAACTACTTTCCATATAAATTCTGTACAAATTATTTAATAAACACAATAACATAATTGTTCAATTCTTACCTAAATTCATTATTATTCATTCCCTTCTTTCACTTGCCAATCGGTATTCGCTTTCATTAATTTATTCACAATTCAATATTAATAAACTATATTCAGCTATACACTTATGAATCATTTCCATTTTATTCTATTTCAATAACAGTCAACTTCATTTATATCATAGTAAATTTATTATTCTTGATTTTCTCATTATATAAATACGATTATACCAAACTAATATAATTCAAATAATTAATTCAATGAATCATTCCTGAGATTTCAAACAATATAAGAACATTTGATTCAATTCCTTCAATCACATACAATTGTTCAACTCACATTTCAAATCACACATTTCAAATTGCATAATTCAAATAATCATCCTCATAGCACAATTTCGTTTCATATTTCATATCACATTGTCATTTTTACTATTCATTCAATTTCCAAATACACAATTTCCATTTGATTTTCTCATTTCATTTAATTACCCCTATTAACATAACTCGGACTTTGGCGGATACACGGATCCGTTTAACATATCAGAATGGCGACCAACGCCTCATCGGATAGTTCGAAGTAAAGTGGCTACCAAAGCCTCATCGGATAGCTCGAAGTAATTCTATGGCACACCTAGTACCTCATCGGCATAGCCGAAGCAAATCTATGGCTACCAAAGCCTCATCGAAACTATCCGAAGCAAATCTATGGCACACCAAGTACCTCATCGACTCGAGGTCGAAGAATCTCTGAATTGTTACGATCCTATGGCAAGCCAATTGTATCCGCTAAGCCCGGTTAGTTAATAGAGTATCAAAATCACTTATTCTTTTTCACTTTCCATTTATCAAAGTCATACAAATACCATTAAATCATCATAATAATTCACTTCAATTCACTTCAACATCACACAAACACATATTCAAATACCGCAAATCTCGTATATTTATATTAATTTCCTCATATTTCTAATCAATATATTTTCAATATAACATTCACTCATTATTATAGTTTTTACACCAATCATATAAATTATATAATCCAACAAAAATAATTCCATTCACTATACATTCATTAAATTCCTCGTATGCGAAAATCAATCCATTTCAATTATAAGACATCATAATTCGAACACCAACAATTGCCATATGTATATAAATATAACAATTAATGACTAAGTTCGGATTATAGAAATACAAACCGTATTTCCTCGAGCTAACTCCCGTTGTCTTTGCCATTTTCCTTGCTTAGCCAAGATTCCCGGGACCACAATAACTACGGAAATTAAAACAATTCATATTCTTTAATTCGCTATTAATTTATAACTAATTAATACAATTTCTATTTTTCCTCTTCATTCTACTTTCTTTTTACACAATCCTATTATTTACTCATATATTCTTTTAAAGCTGTCTTCTTGCGCAATAGTCACTAAATTGTTTATATCTGAAGCTACGAAACTCCAAATCAAGTTCCGTTAATTTTCCCTGAAACTAGACTCATGTACCTTTCTACCATAAAATTTCCAGAATTTTTAGTTTTGCCACTTAATACAGTTTATTCTTCAAAGTTACGCCTGATTCACTATCTGACAGTTCCGACCCTCCTGTACTAAAATTCAATTATCTCATAACTCAGGACTCGTGTAATGTTCTCGTCTGTTTCTCTTGAAACTAGACTCACTGAGGATTCTAGACATATAAATTACAACTCATAACTATTTTTGTACAATTTTTAATGATTTTATCAAATCAGAACAGGGGATTTCGGAGTCATCCTGAACCAGTTTTACAAAAATACAATTATCTCAATCTACAGACTTTCTTTGCTTGTTCTGTTTCCTTTATCTAAAAATAGACTCAGCAAGCTTTCATTTCATATCTTATTCACCCTTTAATTCGGTTCCTACAATTTTTAGTGATTTTTCAAAGTTAAGCTCAAGTTGCTGCCCAAAACTGTTTTCTTATGGCTTATTTTGCAACTAAGTCCTAACTAAGTTTACTTACATTTCTTATTCAATTCACACTTCTATTTCTAACCAAATTTTACCCAACTCAAGTTTAACTATTGAACTTTCATCATATTTTTCTAATTTCGAAATTCCATCAATTTAGTCCCTACAATATTAAACTTATGAATTACTTTACAAATTAGTCCTCTATTCAATTCAAATTCACTATTCTATCAAATTAATCACTAATTCCACCATTTTCTTAACAAAAACCCCAATCAAACTCTCATTATTTTCACATGAATTCAAGAGAATCCTTCTCTAGAACTTTAGAAACATCAAAATTACAAGAAAAGGACTTAATTAAACTTACCAAATTAATCTTCAAGCCTTAATTCTTCAATTTTCCCTTTTTCCTTCTTTCTTTCTTTTTCTTTCTTCTTTCCCCTGCTCTACGTTTTCTTTCTCTGTTCTCTTCTCTCTTTTTCTTTCTTCTTTTTCTTTTATTTCTCTTATAAATATATATATCAACTTAATAAATGTCTAATTAATAACAAATATTTATTTGACATTTGTATCCATTTATTTTTATACACTTGTTCCAATTATTTTTATACACTTGTTTTTCTTTTCTTTTATTTCTTTATTTTTTTTTACTTAATTACTAAAATATTTAATTATTATAAAATATCTTTTTAATTACTAAACAAATTTAATACACATGTACCATTAAAATACCTACACTTGTTTTAATCCTTACCATACACTTGTCATTATCATAATTAATCAATAAAAATATAATATCACATTATTATTAATAATTATTATTATTTTACTTAATTAATAAGTAAATATACATACATAATACAATTATACCAATAAAATTAATAAACATGTATTTTATTCATCATACACACATGTCAATTCCATGGTCTAATTACTAGTTTAATCCTTTAATAATTTCTATTCTTAAAATTAAACTTTTGCACTTCATTCAATTTAATCCTTTTATCAAATTATCCTTAATTAAGCTAAATTTACTTAACTAAACTTTAATTAACCACTCATCTAACTTCATAATTATTTTTAATAATTATTTATGCACCCATTTTTCATAAACGAAGACCCGAAAATAAACTTTTCCGATAACCGAAAAATTCGGGTCGTTACAGAGTTGATTTTTGAAATATAAAATGAAAACACTGGAATACCAAAACGTGTCATCTGGTGAAACTCGGGTGACCTTTCCTTTGATTCGGTATAGTTGTCATCAAAACCTTTTGCTCTGCTGCAGTACCTACACCTGTCATGCATGGTGTTATCATGATATGCATATGTTGGTTCTAAATGCCTTTATGCCTACATGATTATGCTATGCGCCCTAGGCACGTTTGTCATATGTTTCATTTCGTCACGATTTTTGAAGATCTGTGTTCATTGTTTCGACTCTTGATTCTCTTCAGGCCTTGTACCCATCCTCAAGCCATATGAGTAATTTGCATTTCTCTGATATCACTCTTTTGACCCTGTTTGAACTTTGTCCTTGCTTTGAGGCTCTTGTACTTATCAATTTTTCATCCAGGTAATGCTTAACATTTCTTTTGTTCAGAGTATGCCATTTTACTATTTACCATTTAAATAAACCATACAATGGGATGCATGAAAAATGGTCAGGTAGGTATGAAAGAGAAACTTCGCATTTATTTATTTCAAAGAAAGTTGGCCAAAAACAGTTAAAAGTGCCATGAAAAGAAAGGGAATTATATTCAGTGGGTACAAATGCTCTAGATATTCAACGCATGAACTCTTCCACGTTTCTTAATCAAGAATCTTTTCGAGCATGGCTTCTTGCGTAGAAGATTTCGAGCTTTCAAAAATGCTTCAAATACTGTAGTCTCGCCATTTGACTCACTGTTCAAATCATCTTGCCCCTTGAGTTCAAATTTGCTTCATTAGGACGCCCTTTCGGGTTTTTATCCTAATCTTTTTTGTTTACCAAGACGCCCTTTCAGGTTTTTATCTTGATATTTTTTTGTTTACCAAGACGCCCTTTCGGGTTTTCATCTTGATTTTTTTTTTAGGCATAATATTTCTTCACAGCATCTGAATTCACTGGATTAGGTAAATCTTTCCCATCTATCTCAGTGAGAATCAAAGCTCTGCCTGAGAAAGCCTTCTTTACAACATATGGTCCTTCCCAATTTGGTGCCTATTTTCCTTGGAAGTCTTTTTGTATTGGGAGAATCTTTCTCAGCACGAGTTCTCCTTCACGGAATTCTCTTGGCCGTACTTTCTTGTCATGGGCCGCGATCATTCTCTTTTGGTACATCTGTCTATGGCAAATTGCCTTCAAGTGCTTTTCTTCAATAAGGTTCAATTGGTCATACCGAGCTCAAACCTATTCTGCTTCCTCTAATTTTGACTCTATTAAGACTCGTAAAGAGGGGATCTCAACTTCAATGGGCAGCACGGCTTCTATTTCATAGACCAGAGAGAAAGGGGTTGCTCCTGTAGATGTCCTTACAGATGTGCGGTATGCATACAAAGCGAATGGTAGCTTTTCGTGCCAGTCTTTATATGTCTCAGTCATTTTCCCGATAATCTTCTTGATATTCTTGTTGGCCGCTTCAACAACTCCATTCATCTTCGGACGATAGAGTGAGGAGTTATGATGCTTTATCTGAAATTACTCACACACTTCCTTCATCATCTTATTGTTCAGATTCAAGGCGTTATCTGAAATGATTCTCTCAGGCAGACCATATCGACAAATGATTTCCTTTTTCAAGAACCTGCAAACTGCAGTCTTTGTCACATTGGCAAACGAAGCGGCTTCTATCCATTTTGTAAAGTAGTCTATAACTAGAAAAATGAATCGATGTACATTAGAGCCTTTAGGGGAAATCGGCCTTATGACATCCATGCCCCAGATAGAAAAAGGCCACGGAGAAGTCATGACATGAAGGGGCGAAGGGGCTGCATGAATCTTATCGCCGTAAATTTGACATTTATGGCACTTTCTTACATAACTAATGCAATCGCTTTCCATCGTCAGCCAGTAGTAATCGAGTCTCATAATCTTTTTGGCCATAGTGAAGCCATTAACATGCGTCCCACAAATTCCTTCATGAACATCTTCTAGTATTTTTCTGGCTTCAATAGTATCCACGCATCTCAGAAGTACATGATCTTTTCCTCTTTTGTACAGGATGTCCCAATCAAGAACGAATCACACTGCCATTCTTCTGATTGTTCTTTTGTCATTCTCATTTGCTTGTTCGGGATACCTTTGATTTTTGACATATTCTAAGATATCATGGAACCATGGCCGTTCGTCTGCCTCTTTCTCAATGCTGCAACAATGTGCAGGGGCCTCATATATGCTCATTCTGAGGGGCATTATTTCTGTTTCTCTATTTGCTTTGAACATTGAAACCAAAGTGGCTAAGGCATCTGCCAATTGGTTTTCTTCTCGCAGAAGTAATTAAAAGTTACTTCTTCGAATTCTTTAATCAGTTCAGCCACTAGATCACTGTATTTAACCAATTTCGGACCCCTCACTTTCCAATATCTACGAATTTGGTAAATAACTAATGCTGAATCTCCATACACCTCTAAAGTTTTGACGTTTCGTCCAATTGCTGCATGAAGTCCCATGATACAAGCCTCATATTCCGCTATGTTATTAGTACAGAAGAAGTTCAATCTGGCGGTGAACGGATAATGGCTCCCCTCTGGTAATATCAAGACTGCTCCGATCCCATGCCCCAATGCATTCGATGCACCATTAAAGTACATCTTCCATGACTTTGCTTTTGATGACTCACATTCTTCTTTTGTAATGCACATCAAGTCTTCAACTGGGAAATTAAATTTTAATGGCTCATATTCCTCCGTTGTTCGAGCTGCTAAGAAGTCAGCTATTGCACTTCTTTTCATCGACTTTTGGCTCACATAGACAATGCCGTATTCTGATAGTAAGATCTGCCATCGTGCCATTCTTCCTGAGAGTGCTGGTGATTCCATCATGTACTTTATTGAGTCTAGCTTTGAAATTAACCATGTCGTATGATACAACATATATTGCCTGAGTCTCCGAGCTACCCAAACCAAAGCGCAAAATAATTTTTCAATTGACGAATACTTTGTCTCGCATTCTGTGAACTTTTTGCTGAGGTAGTAAATCGCCTTTTCTCTTTTACCTGACTCATCATGTTGCCCCAATACACAACCCATTGATCTTTCGAACACAGTCAGATACAATATCCATTGATCTTTCGAACACAGTCAGATACAATATTAATGCTTTCCCTGAAGTTGGTGGCACTAACACTGGGGGACTGGACAAATACTGTTTTATCTTGTCAAAAGCCACTTGGCACTCCTCGTTCCATTCTCCCGAATTATGTTTTCGAAGGAGTCGAAAAATTGGGTCACACTGGTTGGTAAGTTGAGCAACGAATTGAGCGATGTAGTTCAATTTCCCTAAAAATCCTCTGACTTCTTTTTGCGTGCGCGGAGGCGGCAGTTCCTGTATGGCTTTTATCTTATCTGGGTCAACTTCAATGCCTCTTTTGCTGACAATAAAGCCTAGCCATTTTCCTGAGGTAGCCCCAAACATACACTTGGCTGAATTAAGCTTCAACTGTAACTTTCTTAGTCTTTCGAATAACTTTCTGAGGTTCTCAATATGCTCTCTTTCCCCTCGGGATTTAGCAATCATACCATCAACGTAGACTTCTATTTCTTCATGCATCATGTCATAGAACAATGTCACCATGGCCCTCTGATATGTTGCCTCAGCATTCTTTAATCCGAACGGCATCACCTTATAGCAGAATGTCCCCCACATCGTTATGAAGGTAGTTTTCTCTAAATCTTCAAGAGCCATCTTGATCTAGTTATACCCTGAGAATCCGTCCATGAAGGAAAATAATGAATGTTTAGCTGTGTTATCCACCAATGTATCAATGTGCGGTAAGGGAAAATTATCTTTGGGACTCGCTCGATTCAGGTCGCAATAATCCACACACATTCGTACTTTACCATCTTTCTTCGGTACCGAGACTATGTTAGCCACCCATTCTAGGTACTTGGAGGCTTGTAGGAAGCCTGCATCAAATTGCTTCTTGACTTCTTCTTTTATCTTCAACAGTATTTCAGGTCTCATCCGTCTTAGCTTTTGTTGAATAGGTTTGCATTCTGGTTTCAGTGGAAGTCTATGGACCATTACATCCTCATCCAATCTTGGCATGTCCTGATATGACCATGCAAATACATCTTTGTACTCAGGGAGCAAAGCGACCAAATCATGTCTGGTGTCATCTGAAATGGAGGTCCCAATCTTCACTTCTTGCTTCTTCTCTTCATTTCCCAAGTTTACTGTCTCAACAACTTCTTGATGTGGTAGAATCTATTTATCTTCTTGTTCTACCATTCTTAGTAAGTCAGGAGACGAAACATAGTCTTCAACATTTTCCTCAGCTTCGAACTCTCTTAAATATATAGCTTTCTCAAAATCGATTTCAAGACTTGTAACGAGTTTGTTCATATCGTTGATATCTAAGCACCTGAAAGTTGAATGAAAAGAAAACTATAGAGGAGCATCAAAATATTGGAACCAACAAGCATAATGTTGTGGCATGATATGAGGTAAATGTAAGGATAGGCTGTGAAATGAGAAAAATATTACGAAGTTAATGAGAATGAAAAGACCATGAAAAAATGCATCTCTATTAACGTTCATTTAAATGATAAAGAGCAAACATAAGTTCTAACAAAAGAATCTCATTATCACTTAGGGACACACAAAAAGAAAGTGTTAACATTGAGCATTACTCTGGAGAAAACTTAGAAACTACAGGAAGATCCACAGCAGTCCAATTGTTCAAAACGAATCCAGGAGGACAATGGCGTATCATTGAAACATCTTCGATTGCATCATCTCCTTTGTCAATGACATTTATACTGACATTCTGAAGACCCCTTTCGATTACTACTAGCGTGCTTCGTGGATTATCTTGCCCTGGGTATATCATTCCCGCAGATGTAAATGTTTTTGACAGAGGAGGGTACTCTATGGGCTCCTATTCTGGTTCTCGGCCTAAGGTTCTCGCAATCCTTCTTTCCTGATCCTTCTTCCACTATTTTTTTCTTTGACGCACATCTGGTTAGAAACCTAAACCGTATCGAGCTTTGTGGGGTACTGGCTTTAAAGCCTTGACTATCCCTTGCTGATATCTCCCCAAGCCTTTTCTCGCTCGCGCTCCCCTTCCTACAGTCAGCTTGATTCCCATCCTAGTGTTTCTAGACAGCTTAGGCACAGGAATTCTATTTCCCTCAGCAACGAATGTGGCATTGATAAATTCGATAGATCGAAAGGAATATTCCACTGCATCTTTGCTTACTTCAAGGTATGACGTATCAGCAGAGATAGATGTGACAATGTCCTCTTCGCCCTCGACCGTGACCAAATAGCCATCCATGATAAACTTCATCTTTTGGTGGAGAGATGATGGAACTGCTCCCGCAAAATAGATCCAAGGTCTTCCCAAGAGGCAGTTGTATGAGGGTGTAATGTCCATGACTTGAAACTCAACATCATATATGTAAGGGCCCACTTCCAAAGGGATCTCAATTTTTCTCATGACTTCTCGTCTTGTCCCATCGAATGCCCTTATCGTGGATTGACAAGGCCTTAGATAGGCCAAATCCATTGGAATCCTGGATAGCATGGCTAAAGGCATGACATTGAGTGCCGATTCGTTATCGATGAGCACGTTCGGTATTATGTAACCCTTGCAGCGGGTTGTGATATGTAATACTTTCACAGAGCCTCTACCGTTGGGCGGTATTTCATCATCACTAAAAGAAATAAAATTATCCGCATTCAAATTATTTACCCACCTATCAAGCTTCTCAACAGATATGTTGTTTGCCACGTAAGCTTGATTTAACACCTTTAACAAAGCATTCCGGTGGGGTTCTAAATTCAGCAGTAGAGATAATACAAAAATTCGTGCTGGCTGCTTGCTCAATTGTTCCACAACATTATACTCACTGTACTTGATAAACTTTAAGAACTCATGTGCTTCTTCCTTGTCCACAGGCTTTTTAGCTTCTGGTTCAGGCACAGTTTCATGCCCGGCTCTGGCCTCATGCATTAATGCTTTTCCTTTCTGTTTCAGGTCAGTATTTTTCTTCGGTGGCTCAACCTCTTTAGAATAACACATCCCATTGCGGGTGAAATGACCTACTTCTCCCACACTTCCGGTCGCTGTTCTGGACTTTTCACCTTCAGGTGTGACAATGTTAACATCGTATTTCTAAGGTACTGCTTTGTCGTCCTTATAAGGGAAAGGCGACAGTACTTTAATTATCACTTTTGGTTTCACCGGCTCTTTCTTTACGTCGTAATAAATTATCAGCGATCGGTCGGTGCTATACGGAAAACCTGTCAATTGATCATCAGAGGCGTATATTTATCCTTTATCAGCCTCTTTACCTTTGATAAAAATCTCAATCTCCTTATTATCCATCATATTTTGCAGTAATCTCCTAAATTCCTCACAGGACTGAACGTCGTACCCTTCAATGCCATGAAAGTCGCAAAAACTTTGACCTCCTTCTTTAAGAATTTATCGGGGCGACTGAGCAATCCCTTTTCAACCAGTATCTCCTAGACTTTCTGCAGAGGTGTCTTTACTTCCGAAACACAGCTTTTGGTTTGCCAATCGTTCTCCTCCGTAACCACGCTCACACTCCCTTCACTGTGGTTAGGGAATGTGTTCCCAGTCGTATTGCCACCACCATCAAATCGCAGGATGCCTGTATCAATGAGTCCTTGAACCCTCTTTTTGAAGGTAAGGCAATTTTCCGTTGAATGCCCTTGATTCCAAGTATGGTATACACAACTAGCGTTTGGGTCGTACCATTTTGGGTACGGAGGCTTCAAGGGTGCCATGTAATACGGGGATATCAATTGTTTCTCTAAAAGTTTTGGGTACAGTTCCCCATATGACACAGGGATAGGAGTAAATTATGGTTTCTCGGGATTGGGTCTCGCTGGCCCTTGTTCGTTTTTGGGTTAGCCATGGGTGGGCGTGGTATTTTGTGAGAATATGGCGACCGGTCGTTGATTACTCGTGGCGTAAATAGGGTAAAAAGGGTAAGGAGGTGGTGTTTGGTAGTAAGGGGTTTGAGGAGGATAATAGAAATTTAGAGGTGGGTAATTTCGAGGTCAGGGTTGGTTTGGATACAGGCTAGAGGAATAACGGCTGCCAGTTCCCACTATATGGGTTTCTGGTTCTTTTTTCTTCATGGGCGCTGCCCTTTTTAAATTTTCTTGACCTTCCATTCTTCCGCTCTTAACGGCATTCTCAATAAGCTCGCCGGATACTACAATATCCGCAAAGTCCTTCGTGGCACTCCCCACTAGTTTGTCATAAAACGGAGCCTTTAAGGTGTTGATAAAGAGGACGGTTATCTCAGTTTTTGTTAGTGGGGGCTCCACTTGAGCCGAGACGTCCCTCCATCTCTGCGCATACTATCTAAAAGATTCTGACGGCTTTTTCTCCATCATTTGCAAAGTCATCCGGTCGGGCACCATATCAGACACATGTTTATACTGTTCATAAAACGCTGACGCCAGGTCCTTCCACGATCAGATTCTTTCTCTACTAAGCTGGTTATACCATCTAAGAGCCGATCCGACTAGGCTGTCTTGAAAGCAATGTATGAGCAGCTTGTCTTCATTCACATAGCCGGTCATCTTCCGGTAAAATATTACAAGATGCGCTTTCAGACATCTCGTTCCATCGTACTTTTCAAAATCAGGTACCTTAAATTTCGGCGGTAGGATTAGATCAGGCACCAAGCTAAGCTCTTTGGCACTTAATGCAGAGAAGACCTCAGTACCTTCTATTGCTTTGAGTCTTTCCTCCAAACTCCTATACTTCTCTTGAGTCTCGTGATCATCTATTTTCAACCTAGCTATTTCTACTGGATCATCTAAATCTGGAACTGTAGGCAGACGTGGCTCTGAGATTTGACACAAATATTCCTTACCCTAGATGAGCAGGTGGCATAGGTCGTTGCTTTGGGCCTGTGGGTTCCCCTTGAGTGTACCCTCTTTGTGTTGCATGGGCGTGCGGTGGAGTGAATCCTGGAGGATAAAGTGGATCCTGATCGTGATTGACTCTTGGCTGTGGCTCCATAGTGTCGGAGCTCTACGCAGGTCTCTTTCCTTTATCTAATCCCTTGGCCAACAGCTGAGTCAGCTGATCCATCATGTTTCTTTGTGGTTCCAACATTTGGTCCATCATGTCCTGCTAGATCTTGACCAGCTGCTCTTGTATTTGATCCTGTGTCTCCTTTTGGAGCTGCTTTAACCTTTCCATCCTTTGATCTATGTTTCTTTACTTAGTACGGGTATCGTAACGGTGTTTGGTTGGTTGGGTTTTGGTGGTTTCCAGATTAACTGTCATAATTTTAATTAATCAGGGTCTTTCAACGAGAATTAATGTATGTAATGCGATGCAACGCATGTGAATAAAATGAATGTAAAAAAGAGGCGTTGATTCTAATTCAATTCTATTAGATCACTTTTCTAGAAAGTGAATTTCTTTACATAAGGCGTATGATTACATATACGACTTGGCCTTATTCCCTAGAGCCTTAACTTTTCTAAGAAGCCAAGCTAAGTCTCGGCCACGATCCGATACTGACTCAAACTTTAAGCTCAGTATATCGGCCTGTGCTGCCAGGGTTTGCAGGTGATCGGCGACTTCTCGAATTTGAGTCACGGCTTCGCCCAAGATATGATCCCGGTCTCTAACTTGACATTGAGAGTGGTGGAGCTGCTCTTTCCAATGTTCGTTGTTTGCTTTAAGAAGTTCAATTCATATTTCACAATTTCGCAGTGACATTTCTAACTCCTCTATCTTTGCCTTTAACTCCTTGATTTTGCTTAAACTGGCTTTCAGCTCAATTATGGAATTACAATTACGATGATGATGTAGGGATTTTTCCAAATCGGCTACCCGAGCTTGTAACCTTTCTTTCTCGCTTTGGTTCTCTAGCAAACTTCTTTTCAGAGCATCTTCCCGTACCTGGGCCTCCTGAAATTGCCTCTCCCAGTGACTAGCTTTAGTTTTTCTTCTTTGACTTCCTGCCGCCACTATTCTGATGTCTTACCCAAACAGCGATTCTTCTTGACCTGTAAATATTCATGTATTGCGTTTTCAGATCATCTAAATCTTCTTCGACCTTGTTCTTCCCCTTTCTCAACTTTTCGGCTTCCAGCTTGTGAATGTCGACGTCTAGTCCTAACTGTATCTTTTTTTCTTCAAGTTTTTCTATCTTCTTTCCTAATTCCCGGCTCTTTTCTTCAAAGTCTTATTTGATGACTTCTAACTCCGACGAGATTATTGGTAGATGCTCTTCTAATGGCCGAGCATTTTCTTGACTTGGCGAGATGACATTATCGTTGACTCTCCTACTTCTCCACCAATCATACTCGGGGGTTGACATTGGATTTGCAGCAAATCTCTTCATTCTACAGGTTTGGCCCCAAGCCTTCGATATCTCACAAATTTTCTGCTTGTAGTTTTCGCCCTTGTATATGAACTCACATTGGGCTAAACCTTGAGTTGCCAGTACAAACTGTCTCAACCGATACTGCCTTAATACGAGCAGTGGAGCGTATCCGACGGCTCCCCATATCCCGAGTAGAGGAACCCAGTCAAAGTTACCACAGCGATATAAGATTTTATCGGGGGTCATCCATGGAGCCTTCCATTCGATGTCTTCAGCTTGTAAATTCTGAAGAATTTCCATCCATTTTTCTTCTGAAATGTCATCCCGCCTTGGTGTAGATGCTATTTCCTTTAATAGAGAGTAATTCTCATAGCAAGCTCGGTAGGACGGCTTTTCTACTTTCCAAAAGTGACTACGAAACCAAGCTAACAGGAGTTGTACACACCCTATGAATCTTCCCTCGCTGGCTCTTTGGCATGCATTCAATGATCTGAAAGTCTCTGCCAGGATTGCAAGGACTGGAGTGACCCTTTTATTTAGTCGATCGAATAAATCGGTGACTGCTTCATCTATGTGTCTCAAGGCCTTAGGGAAGATCACCAGTCCATAAATGCCCAAAGCGAACACGTCAACTCTTATCTTCATGTCGGGATGTACTAGAACCAGGTCCTTCAAACTTTTCCAAGGGATGCACTTGCTTTCCCCCTTCTGCTGAATTCGGGCTGCAACCCACTGCTCGCTCATCCCTATGATATTCATTAATTTATTCACAAAATTTGGGACGTTGACCACCCTAACATAAGCTTTGTTGGTCCACATTCTCGGACAACGAAGTAAGGTGGTGTATTCTTCCACAGTGGGCACCAGATCCACATTCCCGAAAGTAAAACAACTATATGCTGAGTTCCAAAATTGAGTCATGGCTCAGAACAAATGCTTATCTACCTTAATGTCGAGTAAGTAAGGCAGATCCGCATAATTATAGTAAAACAGTTGTTTGGCCTCATCGTCCCAGTTGGCTCATATCTCTCTCAACTCCCGGAGATTATTTTATGTTACGCTGATGCTGGTGAAGTCTCACAATTCTGATGTGTATCCCTCAACCAGGCTATCTCTTTTTTCTTGCCATGTTTCCTCGGACCACTTTCGGACGGTCGCATTTTCTTCCACTCTATCAAGAATCTCCTTTTCCATGATAAGCGCTCTATTTAGCAACCGAACCTGAATTGACGCCTCTTTTCTATGACGATGCAATGCAATGCAATCATGAACAAAACAAAGCAAAACATGTCAGTACCAAATAAAATAATAAATAGAGCACATATTCAGGTGACCTACTAGGGTCTGGCTTAGCTCTACCTAGGGTGGGCTCTTAAGGTTCGGTACATGCGGTTTGGTTCTAGAGTAAAAGGTACCTGAACCAGCAGATTCCTCGATCCTCACCCATTATAGGCTCATATGGATCGAGTTCGGTTCAGGGGGATACATTTCCCTATGGCCATGCGGAGGTGAAGACCTCACGAAGACATAGGTACAAATGTATCCCGAAAGCAGTCCACTAGCCCATGCAGAGGTGATAACCTCATGAAGGCATAGTTTCTCACTCCCACTTAAAGGGTGCGACCCCGACGGTCATGCAAATGGGATGTGCAGAGATATAAAAAGCTTGCAGTAAATACGAAATAAAATAATGAAGATCGTATCGCAAAATTGATAAAATATAATGACAGGATCGTATATTAAAAACAAATTTCCAAATTTTGATGGAAAGACAAAAATTAATCAACTCATGGCTCCACTCTCTTTTTTAGTTCCTAGTGGAGTCGTCAAGCTGTCGAGACCATTTTTACGAAAACGGATGTCGACTTGGGATTTTAAAAATGAATTCAAGAACGGGAGTTGCCACCAATCTTTTTTGGCAGGGTGTGATTGGTCACCTCAAAGGGGTTTTTTTAAATAAACGATTTGATTTATTAAAACAACGATTTTGGTCTACGAGTATCAGAAAAATGGGTTCGGGAGAGGGTTACGCACGGGGAAGGATTAGCACCCCCGATACGCCTAAAATTGGTACCTAGTTGATTAATCAGTGTCTTAATGTCGAAGATTCGAAAATTTGAAAGAATTTAAAATACGATCCTCAATTACTTTAAGAACATTTAGATAGGTTGAAAATGTGTATCAAAGGTTGGTTCGCCTTAAGGTAAAACATCACATCCAATACGTTAGGACCTGACATTTTGACCTTTGAGGCTAAACTTGCCCTTTTATTTGAAATTCACGTATTTAACTTTGAAAGGATATTCAAATACTTGGAGTAGACGAGGGAAATCGAAACCCAATATGTTAGGGCACAATTTCTCGAATTCCTAAGTACAGAACATTGCCTCAGTTTAGAAAATCTTATCTCGAGATAACGTAACGTCACATCCAATGCTTTAGGACATGACATATCGAATTCTCGAAAATAAGCCTTTTATTGAAAGATTATGCATTCGTTTTGAAAGGATATTCGGCTATTTAGATTTAGACGAAAAATCGCAACCCAATACGTTGGGCACGATTTCCTGAATGTCTAAATACGGAACATTGCCTTTTATAAAGAATCATTTTTGTATCGGGCAAAGGTAATTTGTAAAACACATAATGAACGGCAATAGGAGTATGCATAACAGGATAAAACGTGATAATGAAAGACAATATAAATACGGGCGAGAACATAGTATGCAAAATAGTAATAATATATAAGTTTTTTATTTGAACTTTATATTTTTATGAAGGATATTCAGTTATTTAGATTTAGACGAGAAAATTGAAACCCAATACATTAGGGCAGATTAGGGGAATTGGGCTTCATTCGGGTTTGGGTCTGTTGCTGGGTCAAAATGTAAACGGGTTTTGGGTTTGGGGAATTGAAACTTGGGCTTAATTGGTTTGGCCTGATGGGTAATTAGGTTAGTTGGTTGTGGGTTTTTGATGTAAAAGGGCCAAAATTGGCCTATAACACCACCATACAACAATTTACCAAAAACAACCTCCACTTTCCTTTGATTGGAGTCCAAGGTTGATAATTTAGGTATTTAAAGTTTTAAAGTTTTATCTCGTTTTATCTCAAATCATGATACTTACCAATAAGAACATGAAATATATCATGTTTTTATTGGATATCATATGTTTTTAGGGTAAAATGAGATAAAATTTATAATTCAGAGGTCAATTTTGTAGTGAAGTCTTATTTGTATATGAATATCCAATTTAATCGTTTTAAAATTCTAGTTTTGACTCGAACAATTATTGTTAAATATCTATTAACTAAGGTAATGTGATTTTTTGTGAGTATTAAGTGAAACTAGCAACCTCATGACATGGTATTACACATGTGATAATATGTTTGCTGCATAAATTTTAAAAATCGTAAAATTTAAAGTAACGAATTTAATAACTATCGTTTAATTAGGATGACAAAATTATAGTGTAAAAAAAAAGGGTAAAAAGACATTTTCAATTCCTCTCGATATCGATATTGACCAAATTGGTCCCTCTAAAAAAAGTGAAGCAATTTAATCCCTGTCAAGTTTAAAAGTGAGCAACTAAGGGCAATTAATCATTGTGTTAATGTTTTCCATCAATTGTATATAATTTTGGTTAGTATGTTAACAAATTTATTCCTCAAATTTTGTATAAATGTATAAATATTGAGACTAAATTTGTTGAACCTTTCAAAACCAATACCAAATTGATAAATTATGTAAACATCGAGGACTAAATTTTGTTATTATATCAATCAAAATTATGCAATTGATAGAAGACATTAACACCATAATTAATTACCCTTAGTTGCTCACTTTCAAAATTGATACAAATTAAATTGTTTCAAAAAATTTTTAAAATGACCAATTTACTTAATATTAAAATTAAAAAAAACTAAAATATTCTTTTTTATCTATAAAAATAAACCCACAACTTACGTATAATACGATAGTAATAACAAAATTGCACGTTTTAACGTAAACGTGTGTGTAAGTGTGTAAGAGACGAGTCCTTATATGCAAACTACGTATCTGACATTGGTTAGGCTTTTGTTTCCTTATTTTCCAAAGACATGTTATAAACTCATTAATTTCTTCATTTTTCTTCTTTTACAACTAAATTCAATTTGGTCCAAACTCCACAATTATTTTTTTATAAGATTAAAAAAAATTCGTTGTGGGAATTTTATAATTTTGACTTTGTAATTGAAAATGCTTATCAAAACTCTAAATTTGATTTTCTTTTTTTTAGTTTCACAGATTTTGATTCTTAAATTTTAAATTTCATTAAGGTGTAATGAGGTGGTACTTTAATATCGCGATGAAGTGACACGTTAAAAAAAACAAAACTACAAAAAATATCAAATTATACAATTTGTAAATGTTGAGGGTTAGATTTGTTAGAATTTAGACTAAATTGACACAAGGTATAAATGTTGAGGGTTAAAGTTGTTATTATGTCAATTTTAAAATTTACCACCGTTAGTCAACTGGTGAAAAAAACGACAAAATTTACTAATAGTTAGGTGACTACTAGAGTAGTTTACCCTTATTTTAAATTAAAAATTCACATAAGCATTTGAACTGGAGTAGTTATCAGTGTTAACCATTTGAACTAACCAATGACTTTTATAAGATATATCAGATTATACTAAATTAATGTATAGAGACTAAATCTTAAATTTAAGCTTAATGTAGGGATCATAACCATAATTTGACCATTAAGAAAATATAAAGTCTACTTCTTTTGAAGTAAAAAATGTATTAAATGTATTTTTTTTCATACATTAGTAATTGAATTAAATAATCATTAGCCATGATGAATGAAATTGTTAATTGTTTCATTTTAACTATAAATATTATATAAATCAACTTTAAAAAAATCCTAAATATAAATTAAATATAATTTAACTCTAAAAATTATCCAGATGAGAATGAGAAAAGTAAAAATTAAATATAAATACTCTACTTAAAAGTAACGATGCTAACGTTTTAGTGATTAATTCAGATTTTAAAGTTGATTTGATATAAATTAATTGTTAATATTATTAGTTTTGATTTTTTATAATTTTTTAAAAGAATAAATTTAGTGATAATTGTAAATTTGTTTAATTTTCCATTTAATTTATTAAATATAGTTTGATGGATGTGATTTAATTTAGTATTTAGGATTAATTTAATAAAAAAATGTAATTCTATTATCAAATATAAATAACATATTAAAAAATGCCAAATTTAAATACCAAATTATGTATTAAGAAATAAAATTATTTATTTATCAAAAAATAAGTCAATTGATTAAATCATTGTTGACTTTCAATGTCATCGTAGGTGAAAATTGTTTTTAGCTGTCCGCTTAGACCTAAGACCAGCCTATTCGGAGAAATGATACATCTGCAGTCAAAATTGGTTAAAATCTACTCTAAATCCATGTACTTTTAGTATATTTTGAATTTAGTATATTTACTTTTATTTAAAAAAATTTAATCATCTACCTTTTAAATTTAAAAATACAAGTCCAATTATTTAAAGTGTTGTTCGTTCAGAACAGGTAAACTCAAATGTACATGGTTTGCCTTTTAAGGCACCTAGCATGGCACTTCTGCTTTGTAAACTTGTTTCTTCAAGTACTTATCCTCTCGGCAAAATCGAAAAACAAAACCTTCATTGAAGACAATATCAAACTTGTTAAGGGTCCAACCTATTGTCCAATCCTCGATTAAAAAATGTGGCTTTTTTTTTTCTTGTTGAGGAGAGGTCAATTCCGTTGGAAGATATCTGCAAAGTGTCATCTAATTAAAACTAATAGAACCCCTTAACAAACCCAGCAAGCCGCTCTTGCTCTCTAATCCAACCGACTCTTTAGGCACTCAGACTCTTGATAAAGTCAAGAGACAAAACTTTCATTAGAGATAATAGTAGACTTACCGAGAGATTTTATCAACTTTAAACAAACAACTTCCCGAAAACTTCTCCCTAACGAAATCGACCATCCCTCAACAACCGTATTTAACCATTAATTAATGTCAAAGACCACAATGCACCGTTAGCTATGGCTACAGCCATCAATAATATTTCAAAAAGAATTGAAACGAGAAAGGCAATTACACCCCATTAAATTTAATATTAAAAACAGGCTAGTGCTCGAACAAAGGCTCCCTTTATGGTGAAGAACATTCGATTAAAGCTTTTGATCCGGAAACAAGAGCAAAACGGAACAGATCCGACCCGGCATTGTTCACAGTCACATACACAGCTGAATAGTTGGATAAAGGCCTGCGGCGAAAACAGAGCAATTTTCCGATAACATGGCCAGCCAACTCATTAAATCGAGCCACTAAAACGATCCTCATCTAGCAACCATTTTATGCGGTCAAGGTAGAAACCTTGTGTCCTTGTACAAAGCTTTTTAATTTATCGGATTCACCGACAGTAGAAAGCCATTGTGTGAGAATCTCCATGGTTATATAGTCCGGACTGCAACCATGCTCGATCATACTATCCATCAATATAAATGCATCTTCCAACAAATTGTTCTCTTTAAGCCCTTTAAACATTGCATTGTATGTGGTGGTATTAGGCTTCACCCCCTTTGCTTTCATTTCGTCCATCAGCGAAAGCGCGGCTTTGACATCGTTATTCTTGCACAAAGATTCTATAAGAATGTTGTATACTACGGTGTTTGGTGGAACTTTTGACGTGGAACTCATGTTGTTAAAGATCTTCCTGGCTTCGTCAAGTTTTCCATTTATGCAGTATCCGTGTATAAGAGCTCCGTATGTGGCAACCGTAGGGGCAAGACCTTCCTTAACCATTTTTTTCATCACCCTGTGAGCAAGGGTAAAGTTCCCAGCTTTGCAAAAATGCGCAATCAAAGTGTTAAATGTGATGGTATCGGGCTTAACTCCTGTTTCTTCCATTTCCTTGACGATTTCATAAGCTTGATCTACTTTCTTCTTCTTGCAGAACCCACTAATAAGAGAATTGTAGCATACAATGTCGGGGTGGAACCCCGCTACTTTCATCTTCGAGTAAACATTACCAGCATCATCCATCCTTCCAGCTCTACACAAACCAGAGATCAAGCTATAATAAACAATAGCATCCGGAGAGCATCCACTTCTCACCATTTCATCGAACAGATCAACTGCCTTACAGAAATTATCGGCATTACAGAAAGCAGTAATTAAAGTAGTATAAGCAGCTGCTGCATTGCCCTTTACCCCTTTCTCCTTCATATCACCGAAGAACTCAAGTGCACTATTGACCCTCCCGTGTCGGCACATACTGTCCACCAATGTATTAACAGTGATCGCATTAGGTGAAACACCATCTTGTTGCATCTTTTCAAACAGTTCTTTCCCTTTCTCAACCTCTCCAACTTTACAAAACCCATCAATCAAGCAATTATAAGTGACTGTATTAGGGACTAAACCCTTATTGGACTTCATCTTCTCCATTAAATCCAACCCTTCTTCTTGCCTGCCTACTTTGCAGAGCCCATTGATCAAAGTATTGAGAATAACAACGTCAGCTTCAACTGAAACACCATCAATCCCAGTTTCTTCACCCATTTTGTTGAACACCTCCATTGCATCATCAACCCTTCTTAACTTGCATAATTGATTGATTACAATCCCTAAAGTAACAACATCGGGTTGAACACCACTCTCTTTCATCTCAGCCAAAACAGTGTTCATTCTTTTAACGTCACCACACCTCACTAATCCGGTCAAAAGCACATTGAAAGTTGGGGATTCAATGGGTGCTCCTAGTTTCAGCTGTTCATGCAAAATATCCCAAGCTTGATTGATTTTCCCATTCCTACATAAGCTAGAAACCAATTGTGTCAGCCAATTTGTCTTTGGGAAAACGCTATGTTTCCCCAAGTTTAAAACCAACTTAACCAACTCTTCCTCGCTGACATTCCTGCCTTTCCTGCCTCTCTTGGTCAAACCATAGAAAACAATATCCCCAGTAACGTCATTAGGTGGAGACTCAGATGCCGGTTGAAGCATTTCATCGAGCACATTGAGTGCACGGTCAATACGACCATCTCTCAACAAAACATCGATCAAAATATTACGAATATGTGTATTTTTAATAGAAAGGTCGATTTCATCAAAAACAACAATCGATTTATCCACCATTTCGAGTCTCCCAAAGTACCGTATAAGAAGCGCGGTGGCATTGACAGTTAGAGGAACACTCCATTCTTTAGAAGCCTGATACAGTTCGAATAACCTTGATGCCGCATCGGGTTCTTTGCCGGCTAGTTCAAGAAGGGCTTGGAATGAATGAGAGAGGGATTGTGTATTTGTAGATAGGGAGTTTTCACGGAGGTGTTGGAAGAAATTAAGGGCTTGACAATAGGAAGGTAAGCTGCGAGTGGTTTTCAAGATAGAACGAGGAGATGGAAGGGGAGAAGAGAATAATAGCGATTGCAAAGGTTGAGAAGAGGACCATTCTTGGTGTGGGGTTTCGAGGAGGAGTTGAACTGTTTGAGTGATTCTTTGCTCATCGTCTTGCGGCGGCGTTAGTGGTTGTGGGTTAGGTTCGGTGCAGAAGCGACGGCTGTGTTTAAGAAGGTAGCGGCGGAGGAGTTTTGAGTGCTTAGATACCGTAAGCGCAGTGTTCATGTTTTTTGTTTAAAAGTAAAGGCGGTTGATAAACATACTGATATAGGTTGGTTCTCCTTTTAATAATACTAGGATGGAATGGGTTAAATTAAAATTTAATCAATTTATTAATCCGAATAGGGTTATTAAATTGAGTTTTATTTGAATTATTCATAAATATGTTGAATCGGATCAAATTTAATGGAATTGCACCTAAAATTGATGTTTTGATAGATTCCATTCTCAAATATTACCCTTCTAACACATTTCTTTTAAATTTAATGCAATTTTTTTTTTAATTTCTTAGGAATAAAGGATAATTTTAACCATTATAAAGTATTTTATATCATATTTATATTGGGTATGTAATTACTTTACTATTGAAATTTATTTTAAATATATAATAAAAAATTTATTAGTTAAAATATAGTTTATATATTCGAATTAACTTCTATAAATAATTAATATTAATTGCTTAAAAAATATTTAAAATTTATATTTCTTATATTAAAATATTAACAACAAATTATAATAAATTGTTTTTTATATTTTTACTAAAATATCCTAATATTAACTAATTTGAACATTATTTAAATGCATATTTGTTGCTTTATAACACTATGTTTAAAATGAACATTTTATTTTTCGAAAGTACTTTTACTTCAATATTAAACTAAACTTTTCAAAATCACTTCTCAAAATCACTTTTCCACGACACTTTTTAAAAGCAATGTTAAATTAACCTTAAGTTCCAGTTATTTTGAATTATTTACTTAAGTCATTTTGAATTAACAATCCACGTGTATTACGCCACATTAATACTTAATTAATTTAAAAAGAAAAAATTTAGTGAAATTTAGGGTGAGTTTGGATGGACAGTGTGCTTACCTACTATTAGTGTAAAAACAACGGTGACGATGAGATTAAATACTATAGCAATATTGTAGCGTAAGACAAAAAGTAACCTAAATACACCACACTGTTCATCCAAATCTACATTTTTTTAAAAATTGTTAGTCGGTTAGATATAGCCCATCACCTAAAGTACAATGGCCCATGCACAAGATGATGATAATTAGGTTTTCGGACTAGACTATCCTACTGATAGAGGTATTCAATCAGTTAATCGACCCGAACTACCATTAACCGAATTAACCGACCCTTTTAAACCCTTAGCCGTTAACCGAATTGATATTTTTTCAAAAAAATTAATTGAACCAAACTTTTTCAGTAAATTCAATCGGTTAACCGAATTAACCGAAATTTATATGTTTTTTTTTTTGTTAAAACAAGTACAAAACATATAAAAAAATTAACCGACCGATTAATTTATATTTACAAAAAATTAACCGAACTGACCGAATACTTATATATTATAATATTATTTATTAAATTCAGTTAGTTCAGTTAACCGACCGATTTTGAACCGAATTAACTGTTAACCGAACTTCAAAAAAATTATTAACTGACCTCCGACTGAATTAATTCAGTTAACTGACCGATTGATCGAATTAATTCAGTTTTACCCAAAATTTGCACACCCTTACCTACTGAACTTCATTTGTTTGATAAGTAGTTAACTAAAGAATAAATTAGTCTGACGAAAAAAAAAATTACTCCTACTCTTACAAAATTATTAGTAAGTTTATTTTTTGGTTATTAAACTTTAAAAAGTTACAAAATAATTATTAAATTATTTGAAAGTTTCATTTAATTCATTAGGCTGTTAAGTTTTTTTTTTTTACTAACGAGTTCTAAGCGACAATTTGATGACCAGTATGGTAGATTAACACCCATCAACAAGTAGAATAATATACCTTAGATCTAAGCTGATCTAGAGGTGAGCATGCTAAAAAATTAGGCCCGCTTGCTAGGCCCAGGCCCAGGCCCGGGCCCGGCTCGTCCCTAAAAATGGGCCTAAAATTTTGCCTAAACCCGACCCGCATAAAAATGTTAAAACCCAGGCCCGACCCGGCCCGCCCATATTGATTTTTATACTATTTTTTATATAATTTTAAAATATATATAATACATCAAAAATACTAAAAATATTAAAATAAATACTTCCCAACAAATTGAAAATAAATTTTAAAAAATATGTATATTTAAATAAACTAAGATAGATGCAACTTAACAAGAAATGTCTCTAAAATAATAACAAAATTAACAAATGTCTTTAAAATAATAACAAAATTAATAATAAAATAAGTTTTATACAATATCCAAACAATAACAACAAAATAGTAGCAACATAATAGTAAAATGGTAGCAAAATAATGAGAAAATAACAAGAAAATAATATTAAAAAAAATCATATTTTTTTGTCATTTAGTGATTTGGGCCGGGCTGGGCCCGGGCCAAAAATGTCTTACCCGAGGCCCCGGCCCATTTTTTAAACGGGCATTTTTTTTGTCCAAGCCCATTTTTCGGGCCTATATTTTTGCCCAAACCCTTCCACATTTCGGGCGGGCCTTCAAGTCGGGCAGGGTGGCCCGACCCATGCTCACCTCTAAGCTGATCTGATGATCAATGTTGGATATCGAAGAAGAAAGTTGTTTGGATTTTGATCATCAAATTCGTAACATTTAAAGTCGTTTAATAAAAAATTCTAAATGGTAAAAGAGAAGCGTTTTTTGAGAATATTATACAACAACAATTTTAAAAATAATACAACTCAATAAATTTAACAATTATCATTTAGTAAAGACTAAAATTTCAATTTTAAAAAAAATTAAAAAATGACCAAATTGAAATGTAGAGACTAAATTTATAACTTATGTGTAGTAAAAGGACTAATAACATAATTTAACTTAATTTTTATAGAAAGATAGATCAAGTACTGATTTGAAAATTGAAATTAACATGAAATCATTTCTTTAAAAACAAAAGAAAAAGGAGAAAGGAGCTTGACACCTAAATCTAATTTACATTAGTTTTAGAAGTTGATTTTTTTTTTTTCAATTTTGGTTTATGTAACAACGTGATATTCTGATAAGTGATGATATGTCACAATATCATAATGTCACATTATCATATATATCTGAAAAAAAGTTACAAAATTTTAAGACTAATGTGGACTAAATTAAAAAAAAGATTATCAAATTAGAAACTAGATGTTACTTTACCCCAAAACAAAGTGTAAGTATATTTACTAAAGAACTAAGAACTTTGATTACAATTAGTTAGGGTTGAGCAAGAAAATCAAAAATAACAATTGCGTGGGGTTCAATTTTGTTTAATTCGATGTAATTCTGTTGCGATTATTATTTAAAGGTTCTCTATTTAATTCGATTCACAAATTAAAAAATATAATTATTTGAAAAAATTAAATTTTATTTTTTATTATTTTTTGGCCAGAAAATTTATTTTTATTTAATTTATGGTTAATTTAATTAATTTTTTAATATAAAAATAAAAATTTTATATTTAAATTAGATAAAAAAATTACTTAAAAATACTATATAAAAAACATTAAAAACCAATGAACTAAATATTAAAATGGAAAATTGTTAATTAAGTGCTTATAAGATTATTAAATTAAAATTTAATTTATGGTAAAATTACATTTTGGCCCTTCAAAATAAATAAAATTATGTTTAATCGCTTAAAAAAATACTAAAATGAAAAATTAATACGTTATAAAATTATATTTTGATCTTTTAAAAATTTATTATTCAATTATGGCCCCTTCTAAAAAAATTTCCAGATTCATCCCTATTTAAACTAATATAAAAATAGGAAGATCAAATTATATAAAATTAAAGTATAGTTTTAAAATAAAAGAGTGACTAAATTAACAGTAAAAATTATAGACATATTTTCATTGACCAAACTATAGAGAACAATTTAACTTAATACTTGATTATACAACATCTCTAATGTGGGTAAAAATAGAAATACGTAATAAATATATTTTATGAAAAATTGATATAAAAATTGAGTTAACCTTTCTTAAAAACTATAATATCTTAAGTTTAAATCTCATTATAAATGTGTATTTTTTTATTTTTTATATAAAAGATATAAAACGACCAAAAATACACTTAAAGTAATTATATTACTTTGCAAACATGGTATATTAGTCATTACCCAACTGAATTAGTGCTCGCTTAACTTATGGCTAGACTTGTGTACAAGCCCAATTTCGTCCGGCCCATTTTACAACCTTAAACCCCAATTCCTAAACCCATTTCTAAAACCCAACATTTAAACTTAAATATATCAACCAACCCAAGGCCTAATTACCCCTAAATTAAAACCCATTACAAAACAAACCCAAGCCATCAGCCCAAACCCATAACAAACAAAAAATAAAACAAACCCTAGAAACCCTAGGTTAGTCGCCCAAGTTGCTGCCATTTCTGACCCACCGCCCTCTGCCATCTGACGCCGCCACTGCTCCACGCCTTTAAGTGGCCTGCAAAAGACAGCAAGATGATTAGAAAGCTTTGTAACAAATGGCTATATAAAGCCTTTTTAATCCATTGTACAAAAGGTTTTTTTGGAGAGATTAATCAATAGAAAGAAATCTATTCTTCTTCAATACAAAAAACACAGATCTACAACCACCCAAAAAGAAAAGAGCAAGACTCAACCAATATCAAAACAAGAAACAAATCAGAACCAAAAAAAAAAAAAAACGAGAAAGGTGACATTTTTATCTCATTTTCAAATCTATTCTGCTTTATTTACATACAAGTATTTACAATAAAAAAGGGAATAGGGGAATATACCTTTCGATTTTGTCGAAAAAATGAGCGCTTTCGGGGATCCGACCACCGTGCACGGTGGTCGCCGGCGACCAACCGGCGGTGGTCCGGCGATCGAAAATCCTTTAGGCATAGGAGAGATTTGAAAGGGAGAGAGCCTTTTTTGAAGGATTTTGGAAAAAAAGGAATTTTTTATAAAATTTTTTACTTTTATAACAATACAAAATGGCGCCGTTTTTGAAACCCCCAAACGCGCCCAAAACGGCGTCGTTTTGGGGGTCCAACCCGAAACCCGACCCGGTTGAACCTAGGATCCGCGTGTTTTAAAAAATTGGGTTATTTATTCGCGCAGTCCCTCCGCTTTCTCATGCTCCTGCAATTAAGTCTTTTCTTGTTTTTTAATTCGGCCCCACATTTTTATTTCGTTTTCATTTTAGTCCCTATTGCTGTTGTGTGTTTTGGAAAAGGGATTTATTGCGCTTTTGGTCCCTCTAATGCTTTAGCGTGTTTAAATAGGCCCTCCCTCACTCTTTTTATTTCTATTTCGCCCCAAAAATTTCATTTGTAATCCAATTTCGTCCCTTTTTTATTATTGTATTTTAATCTTAATGTTATTCATACTATTATAATTTATTACTGTTATTATTATTATATTTATTATTTATTAGCATTTCATTATGATTATTTTTACTTATACTTATATATATTATATAGTATTACTAATAACTTTTAATATTATTATTTTTGTTAATATATTCGTATGTTATATATATATTCTTTTAATATGTATATATATATATTAATATTACATTATGTATATTATTTTTCTTAATGTTATGTTTTTTATATATTATGTATATATTTTTAATACTATTATGTATACATATGTTTATATATTATGTATATATATTTTTAGTATTATATTTTTTATATATTCTAATACTATTAGGTATATGCTATTATGTGTATTACGTATAGATTTCTTTTTATTCATTATTTTCAACTTTATATTATGTCTAGTATTATTTAACTATCATACTTCATTATTGCTATTTTAATATTATTATATTAGTATATTAATATTATTTTTTTCTCATTACCAATATTTTTTTCATACGTATATCATTTTCTACTATATACATATAAATTATACATACTTTTATCCGTATTATTTTTTTTAACTCTATTATGTATATATTGTATTTATATACTTATATATACTTTTTAACATTATAGTATTATATTTTTTATGTGTATATTTCTAATACTACATATTGAATATTTTTAATGTCGTTATTATTTATATATATGTGCGTATTTATGTGCGTATTTATGTATTGTGTTAATAGTTGTTTTCATCGTTTCTAATATATTATGTATTTTTGTAATATTATATCTTTGTGCGTTGTTCAAAGCAATATTGTTACAAGTGTTTATTCCATGATTTTTGTTATATTGTAATTTCATGATTTTAACTCAAGTTTACTCTGCTTCAAATTAAATGCATTAAACCATTTTCAAATTTGTCGGTTTAAACAATTTTAAAACAAGGCAATGTTTTGTGTTTAGGGATTCGGGAAATAGTGCCCTAACGTGCCGGGTTGCGATTTTCCATCTAAACACCTAAGACATCCTTCCAAATGAATTTTGCAAATCACGAGATGATTTTAGTTTCGAAGAATTTAAGAACCTCGTGTCCAATCGTGCTGGATGTGATGTTTGAATTCTTCCGGAACAAAGGAATCTCGTTTTTTTAACTCAAATTATCCCAGTTTTAAAAAAAGGGGATCCTATTTTTAAATCTTTCCAAATCTTTGACCTAAGATAGAAAACTACTCAATTTGGTACCAATTATGGGCGTTGCGGGGGTGCCAATCCTTCCCCGTGCGTAACCAACTCCCGAACTTGTTTTCTCGATTCTTCATAGACCAAAATGTTTTATAAGGTGATCCAATCACACCTAAAAAGGTTGGTGACGACTCCCATTTTCGTTTTTAAAGTCGACTCCGTTTTCCAAAAACCCCCTCTTTAAAAAATGGTTTCGACAGCTTGGCAACTCCACTGGGGACATTAAGTGAGTCAAGCTGAAAATTGATTATTTTTTGTCTTAATGTCAGAAATTTGGAAAAATTTTAAAATATGATCTTTTTACATGTGATTGTTGCATATGTTTGTTATTTTTTCTTGCACGCATTGCATTTGCATGACCGTTGTGGTCGTACCCTTAAGTGGGAGTGAGAAGCTACGCTTTCGTGAGGTTTTCACCTTCGCATGGGCTAGTGGATTGCTTCCGGGATACATCCGTACCTATGTCTTCGTGAGATTTTCATCTCCGCATGGCCATAGGGAAATGTGTCCCCCTGAACTGAATTTGGTCCATATGAGCCTATAATGGGTGAGGATCGAGGAATCTGCTGGTTCAGGTACCCTTTCCTTTAGAACTAAAACACATATAGTGAGCCTTAAGTACCTGCCCTAGGTAGTACGATGATAACCCTTAGTAGCTACCTATATAGGTGTGTGTTTATTTTCTTGGAATTTTTTATATATATGACACTGACCCATTTTATTTTGTTATTATTGCATGTCATTCAACATTTAAAGATGTCGATTCACGGTTTGATTTCTAAATTAGAAAGTTTTGTAATGAGAAATGAATATCTTGATAAAGTGGAAGACAACGCTACCGTCTCTGCATGGTCAGAGAAAACCAATTAAAGAAGAGGGATATACATCGGAGTTGTGGGACTTCACTCGTATTAGTTCAACACAGAATGAGTTTCAGGAGTTGAGGTCATTCGAGCCCAATGGGATAATGAAGCCAAGTAGTGGTTCTACAAACAACAAGTCTGAGTTTACTGTTGTACTTTAGGATGTTGTACTTATCAGAAACAATGGAAATGCAAGCCCTGATGACTTGGATAGCCCGAATGAGCGTGAAAGAAAGCGATTAAAGAAGACCGTATCATTCAAAGACCTTTAGAAATTAGCTATACTACGAAGATACCCATGTAGACAATTCAAAATGCTCTGCGTAGGCAGAAATCTGAAAACTCTCAAGAAGTACCGAGGGTGTAGGATATCACTTTAGGTCGACGTCCTGCGGAACAAGGATGCCTACTCGTTCGCCAATCTCTCTCAGGATAATCAGAACAACTTCACAGACATTGGAGGAGGTATCTTTGGCTATAAGGATTACCTCACGGGTGAAGTCATAGCTCAAAGTCAAGAGGTAGCTGATTATTTACAGACCCTGGCGGTACAGGCTGACACATTGAGCACCAATATGAGCTACAGTCCAATCGTGGTCAAGAGTTTGATTTGTTGTTCAAACTTTGGACGTTAGGGCGAAAGCGTATTTGTAATCCGTTTGTGTAAATATTTTTGTTTGTTAAACAACGTTTTCGAAAAGAAACTGAATTAGAATCGATATCTTTTTGCATTTATGCATTTGCATTGCATCAAAGAAAAGAAGGTGTTGATTCGAAATTTGATTCCTAAATAGAATAGTTTGTCATAAGGAAACGAATTTCTTGATAAAGTGGATTATAGTACGGTCGTCTGGATATAGTTCAAGTAAATACGACGAGAGAAAGCCGGTAGTCCATAAAGGAATGCATGACTTGATTTCATTGCCAAAGATTCAAGCCAGCGAAGATTATCCAAGAGCCGTCATTTTTTGATGAGTATCGTGGAGACAAGCGAGCAATGAGTCGTGGCCCAGATTAAGCAACAAGTAGCTAGCAAAGGCATTTTTTGGAAAACTTACAAGATTTGACCATGAAGAGAAGATCAGTGTTTCCACTTGGACCATGAAAGGGCAAAGCCCGTACATGTAATCCGTTTTCATGTAAAGAAATCTGTTTTCTAGAAAAGTTATTCTAATAGAACTGAATTCATAATCGACGTCTTCTTTTCGTTTGCATCCATGCATTTGCATTGCATCACATTGCATCATATACATTTAAATTTATAAAAAGACCCTAATTAGTGGAAGTTATTACAGTAGAAAAGAATTTGGAAACTACATACCCCTACGGTACATGTGCCAAGACGAAGGATATGGATCAGAGGTTTGAACAACTCCAAAAGGACATGCAAGACCAGTTACAAGAGCAGTTGGCAAAAATGCAACATGATATGAGAGAGCAAATGATGGAAGCCCAAAGAAATATGATGGCTGAAATGGCTCAATTACTAAAGGGGGCAATGGATAAAGGAAAGACCCCTATGGCTATCACTAGAGAGGATAGTGAGGATTATCCTCCGGGTTTTACCCCGCCCCATACGCAAACACAAACTGAGGCACTCTGTGAAGGCCGTTTGTTACAATTAGGCTTCAACAAGGGCAAGTTAATACTAGAGTACCCATGAACTTTCAAGATGGCTCGGGATCCAACCCGGTAGATAACCTTACCAATCCATCCATCCCTGATCTAGACCTGGCCGAAAGAGAGAGGACAAGAATTGAATCCTCGAGGCAATTAAAGGAGTGTTGCAGGTGGTTAGAGGAGAAGTTCAAAGCTTTGGAAGGTGTTGATAGTCGTCATGGAATAGATGCCAAAGAATTTAGCTTGGTCCCAGACTTAGTCCTTCCTCATAAGTTTAAAATGCCAGAGTTTGAGAAATACAATGGGACTAGTTTTGTAACGCCCCCACGCCCGAGACCGTCGCCGGAGTCGAGCTTGAAGTGTTACTACACATAATTTACCATTTTAAACAACTTTACATTTTCTATTTTGATTTTCAGAATAAGCAGTTTATCTGCATCATGGTCGCTTGAAAAATCATATCTCGAGTTACGAAACTCAAAATCAAGATCCGTAAATTTTCCCTCATCTAGACTCATGTATCTATCTACTAATTTTTTTCTAGAATTTTTGGCTGGGCCGATTAGTATAGTTTATTAGTTAAATTTGCCCTTATTTTAGAACTCAACTGCACTGACCTCTACTAATTACGAACCACTTTTCTCCCTGTACAAAATTCATATGACTATGCCGTTTGTTTCTCTTAAAACTAGACTCAATAAAAATTCTGAAAATATAAATTAATCCTCCTAATTATTTTTGTACAATTTATGGTGAATTTCCAAAGTTGGAATAGGGGATCCAGAAATCGCTCTGGCCCTGTTTTACTAAAACTCAGATATATCATAAAATACAATACCTTTACCTATTTTGTTTGTTCCATATGAAAATAGACATAATAAGATTTAATTTCATATATTATTCCCCTTCAAACCATGTTTCTATTATTTTTAGTGATTTTTCAAACTCACGTCACTGCTGTTACAATGTTCTGTTTTTAAGCTACTTTCACATTTTTCCTTAATTTCCATGTGACAGTTATCACTCAAGCATACATACTATCATACTTGTATATCATTAGCCATTTCATTAGCTATTCACTATCAAGTATTTACATCCCATTCATTGAACATGTCATAAGACATCCATATCAAAAGAAGCCAAGTCCCTATACATGCCATACACAAAAAGAAACGTCTAACTATACCGATAGGATTCCTCGATAGTGTGATCGGATCTCTGACGTTTCCTTTGATCCCCGAGTGGCTTGGCAAGAACTATAAGAAGAAAGAAATAAAGAGGGTAAGCACTAGGCTTAGTAAGTTTACAAGCAAATAAATTACAACATTCATCATATGGGATAAGTATGCAAACTATCAATTAGCATTATAAGCTTTCTTTACATCTCATTTTCTGCCTTCTTCTTCTTCACTTACCTTCTTTCTTTCCTGACCTTTCATTATTCATGATTACAATCTACCTTTCCTTTGCTGATAATTCACTGTACATTTACTTGAATAATGGCCCGTTGAACCACTCGGAATACTAAGGATACTAGGGTCGTTCCTGTCTAACAATATCCTGCTAATGCCATGTCTTTGACATGGACTTACATGAATTATTCCTGTCTCCAATGCCATATATCTAATATGGACTTACATGGCTCTATCCTGTCTCTAAAGCCATATATCTAGTACGGACTTACATGGCTCATTTCTTTCCTGTCCTGTCCTGTCGACCCCTAATGTCATGACATTTCGTATCCTAACATTCCTAAGGTTCAATCGGGACTTTCTACTGCTTTTCTCTGTCATATCACCTTATATTCAACTTGATTATTTTCATAAAATGAATATATAAATGCTGGAAATTGACAATAGTAATGTAAAATAACAGAATATTGCATTTATTTACCGTAAACTTACCTCGATACCAAATGTGACAAAACTTTACAATTTAGTCCTTTACTTTTTCTTTTCCCCGATCTACTCCTGAATTTTGTTCTTCTTGATCTATAATAGCAAATTTAACTTATTTAATATTAACATTTATCAAAACAGCCCTTTACTCAAACTTTGGAAAAATTACATTTTTGCCCCTAAACTTTTGCATATTTACACTTTTGCCCCAAGACTCGGAAATCAAAACTTATCACAAATTCTTGTATTTTAAGACATGCTGATCATTTATTTACCAACATCATCTTCAAATTCCTACTATAACATACACTTATGTACAATAGGTATTTTTACTAATTAAGCCCTTTTACTCGTTTTTACCTAAAACCGAGTAGCTCAAGTTGTCTAGCATAATTTAAAACCTCATATTCTATTATAAAACATCAAAATACACAAATTTCACCTATGGGTATTTTTCCAAATATGAACCCTAACTTAAAATATTGCTAACATAAGCTTTATCGAGCTACCGGGACTACGAAAACGTAAAGAACATTAAAAACGGGGCTTGGAATCACTTACTATGGAGCTTGGAAGCTTGAAACAAACCCTAGCTATGGAGAACCCTTGAAATTTCGTGGTAATGAAGAAGATGATCAATTTTGTGTTATTTTTCCCTTTTTATTTCATGTTAATATCCAAATAACCAAAATGCCCCTCCTTACTAAACTTTCAAAAATTCCATCCATGTCCAAATTTTGTCCATGAACTTAAAATTGGCCAAATTTCTATTTAAGACCTCCTAATTAATATTTCAAAACAGTTTCATACTAGAAACTTCTAGAATGCAAGTTTTGCAACTTATTCGATTTAGTCCCTAATTTTAAATTAAGCACTTTACGCATAGAATTTCTTCAAGAAATTTTCACACCATCATGCAATCATAATATAGACCTCAAAATAATTATAAAATAATTATTTCTATCTCAGATTTGTGGTTACAAAACCACTATTCCGATTAGGCCCTATTTTAGGATGTTACAAGTTGCCCTGAGGCCCACATCACCATGTTTTGTAGGCGGATGACCGGTTATGTAAACAATGATCAACTTTTGATTCATTGTTTCCAGGATAGTTTGGTTGGGGCCGCGGCTAGGTGGTACAATCAATTAAGTCGCGCTAGGATCGGTTCCTGGAGAGATTTAGCGCAGGCCTTCATGCAGCAATATAGTCATGTGACTTACTTGACACTGATCGAATCACTCTACAGAACATGGAAAAGAAGCCTAATGAAAGCTTCAGACAATACGCACAGAGATGGAAGGATGTTGCCATGCAAGTTCAACCCCCGCTTTTAGAAAAGGAAATTACCATGCTATTCATCAATACCTTGAAAGCCCCATTCCTTACTCACATGATTGGAAGTACAACTAAGAGCTTTGCTGACATAGTTATGGCAGGGGAAATGATTAAAAACGCCATAAGAAGTAGTAAGATAGAAGGGGAAACTACTAAAAGATTAACCCCGAGAAATAGGGACAATGAAGTCAACAATTTGAACATGCACCAAGGGCATCAGGGCTCGTTAAGACAAGAACCCAGTGCAAAGTAAAATGAGAAACTCCAATTTACTCCAATCCCAATGTCATATAGAGATTTATATCAAAACTTATTCAATGCGTATGTGGTGGCCCCATTTCACGTGAAGCCATTGCAACCTCCGTACCCTAAATGGTATGATGCAAATACTCAATGTGAGTATCATGCAGGGATTACGGGGCATTCGATTGAAAATTGCACCACCTTTAAGAAGTTGGTTGAGAGGTTCATACAAATGGGTATTGTGAAGTTCGATGATCCGTTAGAGCCTAACCAAGCAGCAAAATGTGATAACTGAAGGAAGGGGCAGAAGAGTTGCGTTTCCTTGAATGAGTCATCAGAAGCCTAGAAATCAGGAAACCAGAGCACCAATGGTGAGAGAAACGAGGGAAAAGTTTTACTAGCATTCTCCTTTATGTACTTAAGAGCGTTTTGAAGAATGGGACTGTGGAAGAGACCTATATTTTAGAACTTACTTAGAGTAATGCTCAGAACCTGCTTATTGTCTTAGGCCTAGGGGCAATAAGAGCCCTTTTGTGAAATAGGCATCTGTCCAGAATTTTTATTCCAATGAAATGCATCTTTTTGAACAAATATTCTTTTATAGGTTCCTTTGTTCTTGGACTTTCATTCATATATTCTTTCATTCTTTATTCATTATCATACCATACGAATAATCTTCTTAGAATCATTTATTCTTTGAAATTTACCTTCGTACCTACAATAGGTGCCCAGATATCAATGTCATGAGCAACGCTGTTACTAACTCCCTTTTGAATAAGATATGTGTCCAGAGGGATCTCAGGACTTTGAAGATGACAGAGATTGTACCTATCTTTCGATTCGTTAAGGATGGTAGAACGAGATGAAAGATAGATTCTAACTTACAAAGGGTTAGTTGACATTGCGAGCTTACGAAAGAGATGAAGATCGAAACCTAGCTCGTCGCAGAAATAAGGCAAGACGTATATGTCTCCTTTGTTTCTTCACGGACTCTCTATGTGGGGCATGAATGTTATAGGGTCAATATCGCCGACATCAATTCGTGGTTGTTAATTACGTTACTAAGGGGGTAAGGCCGCTTTATATGTCAAAGTTACAAGGTAAACAGTCATCAAATTCAAATTCAAATGCAAATCCAAATTCAAATTCAAATTCGAATACAGATCCAAATCCAAATTCAAATTTGAAACTAGATCCAAATTCAAATCCAAATCCAAGTTCAAATTTGAAATCCAAATTTAAAATTCAAAATTCAAATTCAAATCTGAATCCGAAAATGACAATTTACAGTCTATTCAAAGATCAGACATAATATCGGTGCAACAAAGGCAACCAAAACCATCTAAAAGGATTTTGAAAGATGACTAAGACTTGTAATGGTTGGCGTGGAGAAGTTACCATTTACCCTCTATACTTGCCAAACGTTGGCCAGAACCTTCGCTGGGGCAACACATTTCTCACTGGTCTTGCCTATTGAAGATTGAGATGCTCTCTTCTGAGTTTTATCAGAGCTAAAGCTTGATGAAGTGGAATCAATCCAATTCCGATATGATCAATCAAATTTAAGGAGAAAAAATTAATAGCAATCTGTCACGATCAGATAATGCAAGTTTACAACGAAAAGGTTCGCCTAAGAGAATTTCATGATGAGAGCTGGTATTGAAGATGATCCTTCATATACAAAAGGAGTTTTAGAGGAAAAAAAGGCGCCTTAAGACCAAAAATTAAAAAATCAAAAAAGGAAGAAAATCAATCAGAAAAGGAAAAGAAAAAGGAAAATGAGAGGCCAAGGCGAAAACCCGCAAAGGGCGCTTTGAGAGCAAAGGGGATTTGAGTTGAAAACCCGAAAAGGGTGGCTCAAATTTTGATTGAAAGTGGGGCATACAATAGTCTCGCTATGCTTGAATTGACAATGAAGAAGTATGCTACGTCTTGGCGCATCGACAAAGTACTCCGGATCCCCTAAACACATATTGAGCTCAAAATGGTCTTCAAGAAGTTTGAACAGAGAAGCTCAGGCTGCGATATCTGGGGAACCTAGTTTCCATCCTACCCATTTTGAATCTGTTTCCTTTTTTTATCTTATTCATTTCAAAAAATGTCATTCTTGATTTCATTTGCTATCCATGTTTAAATTGTTTGTTTCGAGTTATGCTTCCAATCAATTTCCCTCTTGTCTATTAGGTATGATCTTTTTTCAAGCACATGATATTGAAATAACGATTAGTGGACCAATAATACTTTCATAAAAGGAGTTTCGCTTATTACTCTGAAAAGCTTCTGAATAGTACATGAACCTGAAAAGGACTGTTGTTTAAGAGCTCACCAAGTGTAAAGGTTGGAAAATTTGAGCTTAAATTGAGGTTATTTCTTCGAATTTTCTGTCAAAGATGTTAGTTGAACAAAAATAAGATATCGCGTTGGTGATAATCTCGATGAAAACGAGCAATGTCAACCTAAGCATGAAAGGGGATCATTCTCGAGAAAAAATAATATTTTGCATCCATACATGTGGCGACGTAAGAATAATTAGCTTTGTCGCTAATTGGGTGTGTTTGATTGAAAGTTTAAAAAAATGAGGTTTTGATTTTATTAAACAAAGGAGTCGCCACCGATCGCTTTTCTAGGTGTGGTCGGGTACCTATAAAATCTTTATTTTTAGAGAAAGAAGGTCGGGTTTAGGTCTACGTTTAAAATTCAGAGAAAAATTCGGGTTCGGGAGTCGGTTACGCACGAGGAAGGTATTACCGCCCTCGTGATGCCCAAAATTGGTATCTTATTAGACATGTGTTGTCTTGATTTTCAAAAATACGAGCTCAATGTAAAATTTGAATCGTGATCTGCTTTAAAGACGAGAACTTTCCAATTTTGATTTGATTTTTTAGAATGACATCCCAGTTTCATCACGAGCCGAAGCGATTCACCCAACATAACGATGAAATCGACGGCTTAATCGTAAATCGGGGCGTTACCTCATGCATTTAAACAAGAATAAGATATTTCTAAATAAAAAATAAAAGTGAAAGAAAAGCAATATTGATGTTGAAACAAGATGTAAACTAATATGCTAAAATTGGAACAGGCGAATAATGATAAAGAGTTTAGAATATACGAGGCAAATGAGTTATAAAATGTTAACAATGTGCATGTGTTAATAATAATGATAATGCAAATACGAAATAGCAGTGAACGTATACATCAAAACATATGATACTAGAGTTAAAGGAATATATACAATATGTATTAAAAACAATTTAAATATATACGTAATAATAAAAATAAAAAGTATGTACATAATAAAGGAATATGTACATAATATGGTGTTAAAAATACGTACACAAAAATATATGTAAGACAATATAAAAAATGTCTGTACATGAAATAAGATAAAAGTATAAATTAATAGTATTAAAAATATATGTAATGTATAAAAGATACTACATATACATAATATAGAGTTAGAAATAATATATATAAGAATATATACATAATATGTACCAAAAAAGTATACGATATATACATTAGAAAAGATAGTAATAAAATTAAAAAATAACTACTAATGGTACTACGTAAAAGTATGTATATATATATTAAAATAAATATACAATAAGGTTAAAAGTAGGTACATGATATATATGCGTATAATATAGTTATGAGAAATCATATACATACAGTATTACAAGAATAAACGTATGTAATATAGCATGAAAAATATATGTACATAAGATAAGGTTAAAAAAATATATAATTAATAATATGAACAGTACATATACAATATATAAAAATATAATATATAAAAGGGATATAAAGTTAGAAAATGTATGCATAGCATAGCATTTAAATGTTTTGTAATATAATTTAAAAGGATAGTTATATAATACTGCGTAAAATGTAGACATAATATATATATGTTAAAAATATAAATAACAATGGTATTTAAAAGCATATAATATGGCAATAATGTAAATAAGCATAACATGAAATAATAATAATAGGGAACAATAAATATACAATATTACAAACAGTATTAAAGAGGCCAAGGGACGAAAATGGAAACAAAACAGGATTCTTAGTATAAATTCAAAATAAAAACAAAATAAATGGGCTCATTTGGGTGCGCGTACAAGGAACGAGGACCAAGAGGGCAAATATCCCTACTCATTTAAAACGGCGTCGTTCGCGTGTTGGTCACTCGCCAGCACGAGGACTAAATTAAAACAACGAATAAAACACAAGGCCAAATTGCAAAAGGAGAGCAGGACTCAGTCGCAAAATACTGCAAAAGCGGAGGGGCCTGTCCTGAAAATAAACCCAAAGTAAAAAACGCGCGGATCCTCCCCGGGTCAGGTCACCCCGCGGGTCTGTAGCCATGGAACGACGCCGTTTTGGGTCTTAATGACCCCATCTAAAACGACGCCGTATACTAGGCCTTTAAAAGAAAAAAAATAATAAAAAAACTCATTTTTTGGAATCGTTTTTTAAAAAAAGAGAAGAGAAATGTGCTTTGAGAGGCTCTCGGAGTAATGACCGAACTCAGGCCTGGCTCCGTCACTGAGCCACTGGGTTCCTCCGCTTCCGCCATCGTGCACGGTGGTCTGAGGGACCTAGAAAAGGCCCTATCAGTCCCTCGAGGTCCTTTGAACCCCAACCTCCACTCTAAATAACCAGAATCCCACCAGAAAAAGAAAAGCACGCACGAAACGATTCGGGTTCCCAAGTCCGATCGTCCCAACAAAGGTAAAGTTTGTATTTTTCTTTTTATTCTATATGTATATACGATGGATTCAAAGTAAGAACAGACTGGAATATCAAAATACCTTCTTTTTGTTCTTTTTTGTATGTCTGAAAGCGTAAGTTTTTTTTACAATCGACTCATCCTTTTTATATCTGAATACACCAAGTATTTTAAATCAATATTTGACACTGTTCGATTCTGTTTACTGTCGTTCCTCTGCTGTTGCTTTCTGCTCTTTTATTTTCTTTTCTGTTTCTGTTTTGCAGGTTTAGAGGGTCAATAGCGAAGGAAGGGCTAACCTTTTGCCATTTCGGTGAAACAACGACGAGCCTCGGGACGAGGTGCCTTGGGACGAAGTACAGGCAGCGTGACCGATGCGATGGTGCAGCGCATATGGGGCAGCTAGGGTTTTGGGTGGTTACTGTTAGGTTTAGGTTTGGGCCTCATTTGGGTTAACTTAGTTTGGGCTAGGTCTGATGAGTGTTTGGGTCGGTTTATTGGGTCAAAATTGTATTGGGTAAGGGTTATTACTTTGGGCTAGGGGATAGTGGGCCTAGGTCTGTAATGGGTTTAAAACGGGTATGATGGGTTAGGGGACTTGGGTTACTTTTGGTTTGTAGGTTTTCAATTTTTGTAATATGGACTTTGGACGATGGACATTAATTTTTTTTTTTTTATACTTGATTTATTTGGTCTCAATTCGGGCCTTTTGTAATTGGATTTTGGATAAAGGCCCCGGGCAATTTGAGGTTCATATAATACACATATGGTCAGATCACCCGATGAGTGATTAGCTGATGAAACGAGTTACAGGTCCTATACCCTGAGGTACAGTGGGATGGATGGAAGTTGATACGAATCCTGTAGCCAGGAATTGCAGTGGGATGGTTTAAAGTTGGTACTAACCTTGCGTCCCCAAGTTATATTGGATTGGACCCCAAAGTTATAGTGGGGCAAGCTAGTTGAGCAGAATGTGATTATTTCTTTGGGTTTTGGTTAAAATACCAGCCGAGCAAGAGGGCAGCATACTACGTCAGTGACAGAGCCCTGATGGGCAACGAGTGATGACGCCCCAAACATTAAAAAAGATCATTCTTATGACGTTTTGCGTTCATACATATATCATTATTAACACATTCAGTTAGGAACATTGATTCATTCCGATCATATCTAATCATTTTGTATAAGCATACGCATAAAATTGATTTTACAAGTCAGGTCCCCCAGAGGACGGTATAGCAACATTGGCAAAAACACCAAATCTTCCCTTCCTGAGCGAAGCAGGTCAAAGATATCAGCATGGCGTCCTTGAGTTTGCAAGGAGTAGGTTGAAGAAAGTGGATCTTGCCTTCCTGAATAAAGCAGATCGAAGATTTGAGTCTGGCATCCCGGAAGTTGTAGGGAACAGATTGAAGAAAGCAGATTTGGCAATCCCTATATTGGCAGAAAGTAAATCGAAGACAGCAGATCTTATCTTTGCTGAGCAGGAGCGGAGCAGATCAAATTTCAGCAGATCTTAACTCCCTAAGTAGTAGGGTAACAGATCAAATTTTGGCAAATCTTATCTCCATATATCAGCCATGGAGCAGATTTCGACCACTCGCCTTAACTTCCTAAGTAGTAGGGTAATAGGCAAAATACAGCAGATCTTATCTTCGCTGAGCAGGAGCGGAGCAGATCAAATTCCAGCAGATCTTAACTCCCTAAGCAGTAGGGTAACAGATCAAATTTTGGCAAATCTTATCTCCATATATCAGTAATGGAGCAAATTTCGGCCACTTGCCTTAACTCCCTAAGCAGTAGGGTAATAGGCAAAATACAGCAGATCTTATCTTCGCTGAGCAAGAGCGGAGCAGATCAAATTCCAGCAGATCTTAACTCCCTATGCAGTAGGGTAACAGATCAAATTTTGGCAAATCTTATCTCCATATATCTGCCATGGAACAGATTTTGGCCACTCGCCTTAACTCCCTAAGCAGTAGGGTAATAGGCAAAATACAACAGATCTTATCTTCGCTGAGCAAGAGCGGAGCAGATCAAATTCCAGTAGATCTTAACTCCCTAAGCAGTAGGGTAACAGATCAAATTTTGGCAAATCTTATCTCCATATATCAGCCATGGAGCAGATTTCGGCCACTCGCCTTAACTCCCTAAGCAGTAGGGTAATAGGCAAAATACAGCAGATCTTATCTTCGCTGAGCAGGAGCGGAGCATATCAAATTCCAGCAAAACTTAACTTCCTAAGCAGTAGGGTAACAGATTAAATTTTGGCAAATCTTATCTCCATGTATCAGCAATGGAGCAGATTTCGGCCACTCGCCTTAATCCCCTAAGCAGTAGGGTAATAGGCTGAAAAATTACAGATCTTATTTCTCTGTATTGGCAGAGAGTAGATCGAAGAAAGTAGATTTGGCAATCTCTGTATTGGTAGGGACCAGATCGAAAATAGCAAATTTTATTTCATTGAAGTTTCAGTAGAGAAAATCAAAGCTACAAATCTCTTTTCTCTGAATTCCCATCTCCTCGAAGTTCTAGTTGGAGTAGGTTGAGGCTACAGATCCCTCATCCCTGAGTTTACATTGAGGTCCTTATTCAGCAGAGAAGATTGAGGCTACGAATCTCTTCTCCCTGAATTCTCCTCTCCTCAAAGTTCCAATGGATGGGGCAAATTGAAGTTACCACGACAAGTCTTATCTCCCTGAAGTTGCAGCGAAACAGACTAAAATCACAAATCCCATATCACCCTGAAGTCCCAAAGGAGCAGATTGAAGCTACAAGTCCTATTTCCCTGAAGTGGCATTAGAGTGGTCAAAGCAACAAGATGCAGTGGATTAGAATGAAGTTATTTGAAGAAGAGAAGCACCAAAAAGGTCAAGACTCGATGAGACCGGGCAAAATTAGTCTTTCTTGGAGGTCTTTGCTTTATTCCCGTTACACGACAATGAGCAAAGAGGGGCAGCTGTACAAGCCCAATTCTGCCCGACCTATTTTACAACCTTAAACCTTATTTCCAAAACCCATTTCTAAAACCCAACATTTAAACCTAAATATATCAGCCAACCTAAGGCCCAATTACCCCTAAATTAAAACCCAATACAAAACAAACCCAAGCCATCAGCCCAAACCCATAACAAACAAAAAATAAAACAAACCCTAGAAACCCTAGGTTAGCCGCCCAAGTTGCTGCCGTTTCTGACCCACCGCCCTCTGCCATCTAACGCCGCCACTACTCCACCGCCTTCAAGTGGCTTGCAAAAGACAGCAAGATGATTAGAAAGCTTTGTAACAAATGGCTATATAAAGCCTTTTTAATCCATTGTACAAAAGGTTTTTTGGAGAGATTAATCAATAGAAAGAAATCTATTCTTCTTCAATACAAAAAACACAGATCTACAACCACCCAAAAAGAAAAGAGCAAGATTCAACCAATATCAAAACAAGAAACAAATCAGAACCGAAAATAAAAAAAAAAAAAACGAGAAAGGTGAGATTTTTATCTCATTTTCAAATCTATTCCACTTTATTTACATACAAGTATTTACAATAAAAAAGGGAATAGGGGAAGATACCTTTCGACTTCGTCGAAAAATGAGCGCTTTCGGGGATCCGACCACCGCGCACGGTGGTCGCCGGCGACCGACCGGCGGTGGTCCGGCGATCGGAAATCCTTTAGGCATAGGAGAGATTTGAGAGGGAGAGAGCCTTTTTTGAAGGATTTTGGAAAAAAAATGAATTTTTTGTAAATTTTTTTACTTTTATAACAATACAAAACGGCACCGTTTTTGAAACCCCCAAACGCACCCAAAACGGCGTCGTTTTGGGGGTCCAACCCGAAACCCGACCCGGTTGAACCTAGGATCCGCGTGTTTTAAAAAATTGGGTTATTTATTCACGCAGTCCCTCCGCTTTCTCATGCTCCTGCAATTAAGTTTTTTCTTGTTTTTTAATTTGGCCCCACATTTTTATTTCGTTTTCATTTTAGTCCCTATTGCTGTTGTGTGTTTTGGAAAAGGGATTTATTGCGCTTTTGGTCCCTCTAATGCTTTAGCGTGTTTAAATAGGCCCTCCCTCACTCTTTTTATTTCTATTTCGCCCCAAAAATTTCATTTGTAATCCAATTTTATCCCTTTTTTATTATTGTATTTTAATCTTAATGTTATTCATACTATTATATTTTATTACTGTTATTATTATTATATTTATTATTTATTAGCATTTCATTATTATTATTTTTACTTATACTTATATATATTATATAGTATGACTAATAAATTTTAATATTATTATTTTCGTTAATATATTCGCATGTCATATATATATTCTTTTAATATGTATATATATATTAATATTACATTATGTATATTATTTTTCTTAATGTTATGTTTTTTATATATTATGTATATATTTTTAATACTATTATGTATACATATGTTTATATATTACGTATATATATTTTTAGTATTATATTTTTTATATATTCTAATACTATTAGGTATATGCTATTATGTGTATTACGTATAGATTTCTTTTTATTCGTTATTTTCAACTTTATATTATGTCTAGTATTATTTAACTATCATACTTCATTATTGCTATTTTAATATTATGATATTAGTATATTAATATTTTTTTTTCATTACCAATATTTTTTTCATACGTATATCATTTTCTACTATATACATATAAACTATACATACTTTTATACGTATTATTTTTTTTACTCTATTATGTATATATTGTATTTATATACTTATATATACTTTTTAACATTATAGTATTATATTTTTTTATGTATATATTTCTAATACTACATATTGAATATTTTTAATATTGTTATTATTTATATATATGTGCGTATTTATGTGCGTATTTATGTATTGTGTTAATAGTTGTTTTCATCGTTTCTAATATATTACGTATTTTTGTAATATTATATCTTTGTGCGTTGTTCAAAGCAATATTGTTACAAGTGTTTATTCCATGATTTTTGTTATATTGTAATTTCATGATTTTAACTCAAGTTTACTCTGCTTCAAATTAAATGCATTAAACCATTTTCAAATTTGTTGGTTTAAACAATTTTAAAACAAGGCAATGTTTTGTGTTTAGGGATTCGGGAAACAGTGCCCTAACGTGCTGGGTTGCGATTTTCCGTCTAAACACCTAAGACATCCTTCCAAATGAATTTTGTAAATCACGAGATGATTTTAGTTTCGAAGAATTTAAGAACCTCGTGTCCAATCGTGCTGGATGTGATGTTTGAATTCTTCCGGAACAAAGGAATCTCGTTTTTTAACTCAAATTATCCCAGTTTTAAAAAAAGGGGATCCTATTTTTAAATTTTCCAAATTTTTGACCTAAGACAGAAAACTACTCAATTTGGTACCAATTATGGGCGTTGTGGGGGTGCTAATCCTTCCCCGTGCGTAACCGACTCCCGAACCTGTTTTCTCGATTCTTCGTAGACCAAAATGTTTTATAAGGTGATCCAATCACACCTAAAAAGGTTGGTGGCGACTCCCATTTTCGTTTTTAAAGTCGACTCCGTTTTCAAAAAACCCCCCTCTCTTTAAAAAATGGTTTCGACAACCTGCTCATGGGTCGATTCACTCAGCTCGGCTTGAAGGCCCGCTCAAAAAGTGGGAGGGTTTGGGCAAAAATATAAGCCTGGAAAATGGGCTTAGGCAAAAAATAAAAATAAAGCCCGTTTAAAAAACAGATTGGGCCTATGGTAAGGCATTTTTTGCCCGAGTCCAGCCCGAATTCACAAAAGGACAAAAAAAATGCTTTTTTTTTGTTGTTTTAATGCTATTTTTTGTTTTTTTTCCTATTTTACTACCAATTCCCTATTATGTTGTTCCTATTTTGTTGTTATTGTTTGGATATTATATAACACTTGTTTTATTCTTAATTTTGTTATTATTTTAGAGGCATTTGCTTATTAAGTTGCATTTATCTTAGTTTATTTAAGTATACATATATTTTTTTTTAAAATTTATTCAATTTGTTGGGAAATATTTATTTTAATGTTTTTAGTTTTTTTTATTTATTACATATATTTAAAAATTATATAAAAATTAATACAAACAGACTAAACCGGGTTTTAACATTTTTATTTTTTATATAAAAGATATAAAACAACCAGAAACAGACTCAAAGTAATTATATTACTTTGTAAATACAATATCTTAGTATTACCCAACTGAGTTGGTGCTCAGTTGACTCATGGCACCAACTCAATTAAGTAATTAATAAAAAGTATAAAAACACCCTCAAAATAATATAACTTACTTTGTAAATCGATGGTATTTTAGTCATTACCTAATGAATTGGTGCTTGGTTAACTCGTTATACTAACTCAATTAAAAACTTTTGATATATTTGGTATAGATAAATAAAATTATTTTTATAATTATTAGTAAGAAAAATGTGGTATTAAAGTAGATGGAAGTGTAAGAAAAAAGTGGGAGCCAATGCTTTGCTTTTAGCCTTTAAAGAAGCATCAAACCCATGACTTAAAAAGAATAAACTATCAGACTGTAATACAGCTCCATTTTGTTAATCTGTTGTGCTTTTTTCATACAATCAAACCCCATTTTGGGGATTAAAGGTTTTTTTTTTTAATTTTACTTTGATCATCTTATTAATGGTCATTAAACTCTTCATAACATCATTGTGAATGCAAAAATATTATAGATTTATTCGTATTAAGAAATAGATTTTATTTTGTTCTTTTTATTTAAAAATAGATTAATTAATCTTTGTATGTTAGATAAAGAATAAATCGATCATTCTGTTAAAATTTCCATCAATTTTTATTGTTAATCATGAGACACATGTTTAGTTGTTCTGTTAATCATATTAGTTTTTAACAATAAAAATGAATAAATTTTTTAACAGAAATCACCAGTTTACTCTTTGGTCTAACAAACATCCACTAGTGACAAAATCCAATTTTTTTTTTAAAAAAAAAAAACATTAATAGCCATTGAATGCAGCTATGCATAATTGAATTGGTACAATAAAAATCTATCACACAATCTGTTTAAGTGGAGCCTCTCTAGTTTAGGTCACAGCTAATACAATTTTAAGGCTAGTACTTAAGGCAACAGCTGGTGGCTAATGTTTATTGCCTATTGGCTTTGAATGCATAGAGGTAAGCTATCTATAGTAGATTACTTGTATAAAACAAGATATTTGAAGAATTTTTAAACCCATTTAAACATCAATTATTTAGTTAGAGGTAAATTTGAAGAAGACAGACAAAAACCTCGGTCTATGAAATAAAAAATTTAATTTATGATAAAATTATATTTTGATCTTAAAAAAAGAAAAATATATCTAATCTCTTTAAAAATGATGAAAATAATAAATTATTTTTCAAATTCGAACTTCCTCTAAAGATATTTTTAAATTTACATATTCTATAATTGGGTTTGCATCATTAACCTAACAAGAAAAATTTACACTACAAGACTTGACGACAATCCTCTAATCAAAAGTGAACACATAACCTGTATATCGTTAACCTATATACACATAACTCTATGAAGTTCAATCAAAGCAAGATAATCACCCTGTACTCGTGTCTCTCTCTAGGCTCTCAATTCCCACAACCACTCAGAGCCATTTTCACAACTCTTGACCTGTCAAATGAACTGTGTTTGCAACCTTCTCCATCCTTAAATCCATCAACAAATACAATATATATATAACACTTCAAACCTAATGATAATAAAAAGTAATATCAATCTTCAAAAAGGAAAATCAACATGAGATCAACCTGCTATTTATAATTTATACTTTAGGGTGCATGTTGTATCACGTTTTAGAAGTGTATATATATAAATGTATGTATGTATATTTGTGTATGTATGTTCCCACTTTTGAAATGTTTTCCAAGGAAATACATACATTTATTTTAGAACACTTTTCCTTTTTTAGAGATTAAAAAACAAGGAAAATTCTACCTTTGATTTCAAAAGAAAGAAAAGCACCCTTTACTCTTTTCACTTTTTTTTCCTCTTTTTAACATTAGTCATAATAAAAATCCTTAAAAAAAAACTTACAATTATAGCATTTCAAACCCTTAAACTTACAAATTTGAGTCTGTGTATTATAGATGAAAATTAGTGCTCACAAATATTTTTTTTATGTAGAGATTAAATTCGACTCAATTTTGAATTTAATCATCGTAAAATGTGAGTAATGAAAAAGGGATTTCATCAATCTTAATAAGGAATTCAACAGTAAAATCTCGAGTTTGAATTTTGTATATGAAAAACAGTATTGAAAGATTTGTTCTAGTTTACAAATTCAACTCAGACTCGAGTTTGAAATTAGTTAAAATCAAATACAATTTTCAAAAATAAAATTTCATATAATAAATGAATTATTATCCACAAGTGTCGGATGTTATAGTAAGAAATATTACACTTTCAAGTGAAAACTCATGTTCAAACATTATAAATGACAATATTAGAAGTGTCACAAACTTCAAAAAGATTAACCTTTATAAATAATAAAAGTATTAAGAGTTAAATTACATTTTACCATCTATTCAAAAATAGGCAAGTTAGTCTATGTATCTTAGATATCAAAGGGCAAATTGATTTTTTTTTAACTTTTATTTATTTGTACTGTTAAAAACTGATGTAACTGATTGAATAATCAAATAGTAACATATAATATAGCATGTATACCATATATTGACGCATAAAAATTAATATTTAAAAATAAAAATAGATGAAAATTTAAGTAAATTTATTATTTTTAAATAATAAAAAAAACTAAATGAAATCTTACTATTAGGGGCTCTACTTGAAAAAAAAAAAAAACAGCTGCAGTATTAAATTAAATGCAGAAGCAAAAGCATTCATCTACCCACCTTCTCTTCCTCAATCTTCTTCTTCTTTTTGTTTTCTGTGTTTTTTTTTAGTCCCCAGATGGATTCTCCCTTTCCCTTCAAATGGCAACCCCTCCCCTTTCATCCCCTACTTATCTCACCACCAATTTAGGCGTCGGCTACGCCATCGTTGTCGCCCTCGGCTTCCTCCTCCTCCTCTCCACTCTCCTCCTCGCTTCCTACATTTGCTTCCGCGCTTCCTCACCCCTTCCACCTCGTGCCATTTCCCCCAACCCCATTTCAACACCCACCGCCGCCAATTCCAACGGTATCGTCCTCCCCAGGATTGTTTTCATCGGCGAAGAAGACCATGAACACGACGAAGAAAACGCCGTCGTCTTTGGGCTTGATCGTGCCGTCATAAACTCTTACCCCAAGTTCCGGTTCAGCAAAAAGGAGGTGTCTACGGCGGTGGAGGTGACGGGTTCTAGTGCTGGGAACACCATTTGTTCGATATGTTTGTGTGAGTATAGAGAATCAGAGATGTTGAGGATGATGCCTGAATGTAGGCATTGTTTTCATGTAACTTGTATTGATGCTTGGTTGAAACTTAATGGGTCTTGTCCTGTTTGTCGGAACTCACCGCTTCCGACACCGATTTCTACGCCTTTGTCGGAAGTTGTACCTTTGTCTCAGTACGATGCTGATCGGAGGAGGTGGTGACTTTTGGCTTTTGGGTTACCATCTTTTTCTTTTTTTTTTCTTCAATTTTTTTCCTGTGTGGAAATTTGTTTTTTTTCTTTTGTCATGGATGCTTTTGTTTTGGCTTAATGAATGGTGATTTGGTATAATTATGGTTTCAGTCTTTATACTTTTCACATATTTAAAATTTAGTCCCTTTATTTTTTTTTAATCTTAAGAATTCATTTTCTGCTCTTTTAATCTAATTAAAATCCAATTGAGAAGACGTCAAAGTAATTTTATTAAATTAGATTATGTGTTTTCTTTAAAATAAAAAATTTGCTCATGGGACCACTATTACACGTCTGGAAGTCAAAATAAACAAATAAAATTTTGGGTAAATTCACCATTAGTCATTAATTTATGGATAAATTTTTATGTTGGTCACTTAATTAAAAAAGTTGCAATTTGATAACTAAAGTTTTTGAAATTGTTTTTTTATGGCTCATTTGTTGAGTGATGCTGTTATAGTCGGTATAATACTAATTTTAGTCATCAATTTTATAGTTTTTTGTCAATTTAACCCTGATTATATATAAAATGATTAAAAAACTCAAAATTATTTAAAAATATAATTTTTTTTTCTTTTTTTTATAACAAAAAGCTATGTCAAGAAAAATAATCTAAAAAACATAGAATCAATAATTTTGCTTAGTGTTCTTTTAAAGAATGGGTATTGAATCTTTTTATACAAATAATACAGAGAGAACATTTAAAAATAATTTTCCCTCATTTTCTCACTTTATCTATTTTAAATTTTTATATGCTTTTATTTAAAATTTAATGTTTACAATTTTTAAAAAGAATTTCAAGTTTTATCATTTAATATATAATTAGGGTTAAATTGAGAAAAAAATATAGATATTGTAGACTAAAATTATTATTATACTAATTAAAAAGTGTCAATAATCGAGTGACAAAAAAATAATTTACTCATAATTTAGTGATTAAATAATTTGTCTAAAATTTTTTTAAATTGTGGTGTAGGATTTTCGGAAGTGAACCTGAATTTATGATGTTTTCAAAAAAGCAAAATGAAATCAAATGAAAAATATAGAAAATTAAAATTTAAATGTAGGAAAAAATTTAAGGAAAATTGGGTATTTAGAAATGTTTAACAGAGAGAAGCTGACTTTGAATTTAACACTAATCCACCAGCCAGAATGGCCCCTTAAAAGAAACAAGATGAATGCAGTAATTTGGTCCAATCGTTGTAGTTGGATAGTCAATTTTATCAATAACCTTATACCATCATACCAGATAGTCTAACAATGGAACAAAAATACAAATCAAATGCCACAAATTTATTGTCATCTAGTATTTCTTTGTCATCAATATCCATTTTTCCATATAAACAAAGCAACAATGAACAATGGGAGGGATTTCATCTTTTATTTCAAGTATATGAAGGAATTGATCGAAGACTTTAGAAGATAGAACTCATCTTGGCTACAACATCCAATAAAGAAAACTATACCTTTTGGAATAATTACATCATCCGAGAAAACCCTTTCAGTATTTCGGTAGTAATCTCGATAAACGACCACTACCTTCCAATGTCGTGAGAGGAACGGTTGAGAATTCAGAATCCGAATGTTCATACCGCCGAAGATTTCCTACTGAGGGTGTGGGGCTCGGAGACAAACTAGACCTAGAGAAACCAGAACCGCCAGTTGTTTGGTCAGACGCAGATGTAGTAGGTCCTGTACCATTTGGATTTCTTCCATTAAAGTCTCCATTGGATTTACTAGCATCTTCCGCCCTCTTTTCTCGTTCTTCGGTTTCCTTGAGTAGAAAATCAACCCAAAGATCTGCAATTGACTGAGGAAAACCAAAAATCCAAGTGTTCATGATACTGGGAATAGTCAAGGCTGAGTTATATTTGATTGTTGCCCATTTTGACGCATCTTGAATTCTATGTAAACTTGCATGTCGCGGATAGTGAAAATGTAATAGGTTTCTTTCAAAGACTACTGGTAAAAGTACCACGGAGGCTCCTCTACTAGGAGTCTGATTGCATCTTGCTCTAACTAGTCTTTCTGTTAAAAATTCCATCCATTTTTACTATAAAAGACTGATCCTTGTACATTATCATGAGATACACATGGTCAGGTTATTTCACTAGTCACGCCAGTTTTTGACAGTACAAATGAATGAAATTTTTAACAAAAAAAATCAATTTGCTCTTTGATCTAATGTACAGAGACTAATTTGCATATATTTTGAGTAAATGGGGGCAAAGTGCAATTAACTCCTACTATGGGGGCCTCCATGATATTTTTACTGATACTACTAGTTCAGGGACACCAAACCAATTTTGACCCAGTTCTTCACACAAATGACAAACGGCTAAATAAGAAAAACATTGTTTATGGGAATTTGGACATTCGTTTTCTGAATAAGGTGAAAAAAAGAAGTCACCTGATTATCAGGGGCTATACTTGCAGGTACATCAGCCGAACCTCCACCCAAGATGCCACCAACCAAACGACCAGGTAGACCCAAAACACCCCGAACAACACCTTTGCCAGTACCTTGTTGAGCAATACCTATCCGCTGCTTGTCTTCATCTGAGAATCCCAGCATCCGAACCATAAGTTCCAAAACCTGGAATTCATATGAAAGTAAGTGTAGGAGAGTACAGCAATAGTTTCTTGTAGCAGAGATCAATGCCACAGCCTCGATTACAGAATAATAGCTCGCAAAAATGAAATGGATAGAGAAATTTCATTATCTAGTTGTGTCACACAATTACTTGAACCATTTTATACCTCTTTGCTGTGGTTTCTCTGGAAGTAGGTCACAAGTAGTTTGATCACAATACGCCTGCGAAAAAGTCATTTGCAAATTAACGTTCTAGTTATTCATAGAACATTAAAAATAAAAAAAAAAAATTAAAAAAAAGGAAGCCACAGCAGTTTCAAACTCAAATAAATAAATAAATAATCCACTGACAAAATAATAATCAAATATATTCAATTGTGACAAAAGTTAGTGTCAGTTAACATGGTAACGGTTAAATCCGGTTCTAAAATGTAGACAATTCCTCATAGTAAGAATATGATTCAACATCTAAACAGGCTAACCTGTCAACAAGATAATCAGAGTCCATCGACATTCTGTTAAGCCTTGTCATGCTATGCTCAAGAGCACGCCTTAGCTTACTGTTATCTTCCTCAAGCTTGTTTACTCTTGCTTTCCCTTCTGCTAACATTCTTTCAGTTTGCGAAAGCTTTGCCAGAATTTCTTCCTTTTCCCTCTTTGATAATTCTGCTTGTTGATCTGCATCCTGGAGAAAGCACGGATGATCAGAAAGGAAAATAAGGGAAAAGCTCTTGACCTCGAGACACATGCTTTTCCACATTCCAACTCATAAAAGGAACTGTGAAATAACTAGGAAAGGAGGGAGACCATACTTTCAGAAGACCAGAAAGTCTAGAGGATTCTTCTCTAGCTAGAGCCAAATCTCGCTCCAAATGCTCCTATAACAGAACAATATAAAGCATTAAATCAAAGTTTTGTCTTTGGCCAGTGCTATCTTGAGTGTTTGTCCATACACAACGCTAAAGATTTACTTACCTTAGCTTCAATTTCAGCATAGTACTGACCGAGAGCAGTTTGAAGATTTAGTAGTTCAACATTTTTTGCATCTATTGTTCTCATGCAGTTTGCAAGTTTCTTATTAAGATCATCTATGATTTCCTTAGACTTCTGAAGTTCGTTGTTGTTTGTCATCTTAGCTTCCTCCTGACCTGCCATTGCCAGCTTCAGGGCTTTCTCCAAGCGTGCAATTTGAGCTCTTTGATATTCATTGCTCTCACGAAGTTCTTCAATAATTTTGCTGTCTTCATCCATTTTTTCTGACTCTTCAGATTCCTAGAAAATATAGCAGAAAGATAAACCATGTTTAATTTGACTGCAGAAATTGTAAGAAATCACATTAAAATATACAGGATCCAAGATCCAAGATCCTCATAGAATGTAACAGAGGAAACAGAAAGTTGAAGCTGATCCTATTAAAAACTTAAAGTTAGACAACCATGCTACTACTGTTTTCTCTCATGGTGGCATGTTCCCAACATCCTCATCCACATAAATATATAACAAAAAATACATAGAAGCTAAAAAGATCAAGACTGCATTTCTTAATAAAAGTTCCTCTGCTCTTTTCCCAAGGAGGGGGGGTTGAATTATGGCAACAAGGTAGAGCATTATATATTTGTAAAATATACAAACAGTGGCCAGACAATTACAGTTGCATGCAAGACTCTACTAGGTGGTCATATTGTAATATCAAGAAGTCAAGAATAACAAAGAAATCCTTTTAACATCACATAATCTATGCTAAAAAATTTGACAGATGCCATTATAAGTGAAACTTGAAGACGTATAAGAGTAAATTTTCACCAAAAACTCCATAAAAGTTCAGGGAGGTGCAACCTTTTCTAACAAATGTTGCTTAAGACGATTTAATTCTTGTAAAGCCTTATCCCTTTCACGGCATGTTTCTTTCAGATCCTTCTCCATTTGCTGCAGTGATAGTTCCATTTCTTTCATCCGGGGAGAACTTCCTGATGAATCTAACTTCTGGAGAAAAGGATATTACACACAAAGAATTGATAAAATTGAAATGCTGCAGATAAAAAGTTTCAGCAAAGAAAATATAACAATAACCAATAATGAATCAAACTTTGCCAATGCATAACATACGCACACATGCACATCCAAACCAACCCAAAAAAATGGCACCTGCAGAGAATATAGTTCATGCATAGCAAACTGGATATTACCAGAGTCTCTGAAGCATTGGGATCGATCTTGCCAGTTAAAGATTTCCTGCTACTTTCCAGGGCAGCTTCAAGTTCATTCTTCTCCGTCTATGAGAGGATACAAATGGAAGTACATGCAGGATGTTAATATAAAGGAGCAATATAATCTTTGTCGACGATAATACACTTCTTTAAATGGAAACTATTAACAATGCAAGCAGGTATCAACCTTTAGATGAGCGTTCTCTTTCTCCAAGGTGGCAATCGCTCTTTTCAAATTATCCTGCGTATCATCTGCACTTTCATCCTCCTGTCTATTCAACTCCATTTGCAAACGTCTTATTTCTACCATTTTTCCATTCAATTCACTGCGTAATTTGCTCAACTCAGTGAACGTCTGTCAATGCTCAGTAAAGTAAGAATATTTGACAATTAAAATCCAGAGAGAAAGAAATATAGAGAAGAGTTTATGCATGATTCTTTTAGATGGGACAAATGAGGAACTCAAAATGGTCTTCAACTAACATAGATTGAAATGATTTGCTAACTCCCAAATGCTATTCAAATGAAGAACACAATTATACAAAAGTAGCAAACAGCTAACAAGCTAAACAATTAGCCGATATTGAATAAACATTATGCAAAAGGTCACAGAAACATAATAATTTCAAGGAAGACCCTAGATACTGGGATTGATGTTAAAAATACAGAAATGAAGTACAGCAACTAGATTATACAATTGGAACATGCTAATTTGAAGCGATAGAAAGCGGAAAAGTTTGTCAAGTTATCATCGCTATCCACGTTGATGATTAAGGGTAAATGTGTATGAGTACTGCCTGAATTGAAGAAAACACATTAAGCAATTTTCAACAGAGGAACCATCATGTGCAATAAAAGAAGGGGTGGAGGTGAGGTCATTTAAAAAGGTCAAATCAATGATAACATCTATCAACACCAAACAATTTAGAAGCTTACTTTATCCTTCTCTGATTTCAGTAACTTAAGCTCCCCCTGAAAAGACTCATTCTGCTTGTGCTCCTCTGGAATTTTACAATAAATAAGAAGAAAGATGATATTTCCTTTGCTTGACAACAGATGATATTGCAAGTATCATAAATGGGTCCTCAAGGTGTACAAATTATACCTTGCAATCTCATCTGTACATTCACTAGTTTATCACGCTCTTTTTCAAGTTCCATCTTGAATTGCTTTATTTGTTGTTCATGACTAGCTTGAATTGCCTCCAGGGACCTATTTTTCTCTTCCAGCAAATCTGCAAGCTCCTAGAAGGCATGCATATATATAAAATTTTCATCAAGTTCACCTGTTATCTTAAGAAAGAAATGGAAATACAGAGGAAAATTTTTATTTTGGAATAAAATGGAAAAAACTAAGAAAGAGCTTAGTATCCCCTAAAACGAAAGGGGGAAAAAGCAAAACAGCACAAGGGTTCATGACCAGGTGAACACCAATTACATTCCAACATCCTAATAGTGCCTCTTATAATAAAACAAAGGGGGAAAAACAGTGCCATTACCTTTTCTCTTCCATCATGTTTAGAGGTAAGACCATTGGACATTTGGTTTCCACCATGACGATACTGATCACCATTTCCCTGGAGAAATGGCTAATGCCAATCAGCCAATAAACAATGATTTAACAGACAGAGACATTCAAATTACGATAGCAGGTCACTTCTAGCGTGGTGGCAGCAGAATCATAATTCAAGACAAACTTACAACATATCCAGTGGAAATAAATATATGTTCCAATACAAGAACAACAAGAAAGCTCAATAATTAATATCACGCGTGTTATGTACTTGAGCCACCAAACCATCCAAGTATCCCAACCAACTGATTTTATGAAGGAGAGACATCAAGACCACAAGGTTACAAGAAGTAAAAGACCAATCTTTCATTCTACAAACAAGGATTCATCTCTACATTCAACTTTCTGTGGCATCCACCTATTGGGAGGTTCAAGGTTGCCAGAGGTATGAAACATAATACAACAAAACCTTTTCAGACCTGCTTCTCTCTAGTTACAGAAGCAATAACATCAGAAACAGCAGACTCAGTAGTAGCACATTATGTTAGCTTTATTACATGGAACTACATATGCCTTCGGAATTGCAGAACCTAATGCATTAATTCCAGGATTTCTCAATAAACAAACCTTAGACAACTCTAACTGAGAGTAGCAACTACCTTGGATGCATTAATTCCATTACTAGATACTTTGGAACTTTCGCTTCTAGCAGCACTCAGAGCTGCATTTGTTGCATTCAAATTTTGTTTCAATGAGCCATTCTCTTGGTTCAGCCTCGAAATTTGCTCCTGGAAATGGAATGCAAGGCAAATAGAGAGAAAGAAGCCATTTGAAAATGTTTAAAAACTAGAAAAAGCTGTAAATTATTTGCACTATTATCATTTGTAAGAACTGAATTTTAGACCAATCCTGGAAATAAACTAGAACAACCACAGCATGCCCTTATTGCCATAAAATATATCACCTGTCATAATTGTAAACTACCAAGTTGGCACAAAATATTTTTAAATCAAACAATACGAAAACTATCAGATACCTCTTTTTCTTTTAATAGAGCAGCATAATTGAATGATAAAGCCTTAATTTCTGCCTCGGATTCCTGAAGCTTCTTAATTTCTGCTCTGTATCTTTCAATCTACAAAAATAATCCTAATACAGTTTATTTATCATGCATGAAAAGTAAAATACCACAAATTCCCTAGAAATGCCAAGCCCACTAATAAAGTAACTTCCATGAGATTAAAGAATAAAAAGTCATGCCTACAATTGACTCAATCAAAAAGCAAACAGTCGTCTGTGACACCAAAAGAGGAGCTTAGGAAGCCCTAAAAGAGGTTACATTCAACCCTAAGCCAAATGCTCTTCAAATATTATGGAAGAGACCATATTATGAACCTGAATAAGTTTTTCTAACTAGTTCTCGCGCAAATATGAAAATCTTAATACTAGAAAAGATTACTCTCAGCTACTTGGGTTCTAGGAGGCTCTCTATCAACACCAAGATGACAAGAACAAATCTGATATAAATGTTACTAGTATAGCTTGTTAGACTTGCAATCATCAAATAAAAGTTCTATGAATCCATGTAAAGATCCTTGAACTATCTCAGCACTATTTCATGTTATCAACAACTTCATACCTTACCAAGAGATATATATATATATATATAAAAGTTTAAGCAATAAATCTTTGGAAATTGAATTCATCAAGTCAAAGTTTTGGATCTATCACTAGGTGTTTACAGAGTAGTTTCAGGCTTAAGCTATCACTTCACAAAGCTTGATTCCAGATTGCCAAAGGACAAAATATTACCTACTCAAACTATCAAATGTGATATATATCCCTAATAAAAGATCAACACTAATATCCTCAATTAATAGAGACTGTTCACTCATTCGAGAACTCAAACTGTAGTGTGAACTAATATCATTCCATAATTCTACAAATGCATCAAAAAAAACAAGCTGAATCTATTACAAACTAAGAGGCGCCAAACATTAATTTAAACAAAAATCAAGCGCGAAAACTAAATGCAATAATACCTCAGAATTAATCGGCGAATCGGTTCCATTAGCGATCGGAGAGACAGAAACGGGCTTTGAATGGGCAAACCTATGAGAGTTCCTTCTATCAAAGAATGGCGAATGATCTCCATTCCCTGAACCGTAGATCTCGCGTTCTTCGTCCTCATCGTCGTATACATCAAGCGCGATCTTATGCAAATTCTCTTTCAAATCCGCAATCGAACTCCACATCTTCCAAAGCTCCCGCAAATCAAATTCGTGGAAAATAAAAAAAAAAGGTGGATGGATTTCAAAAATACCTGAGATTTTCTTCGATGAAATTAGGGCAAAAAAGAACCGATACGTTTGAACAACGGTTTTGAGGATTTAGAATGTTTTTTATTTTATTTTTGCAGATATATAAACAAGAAATAAAAGGGTTAATTAATGTATGCTTAAACAGTACTGGTTAAGATTAGAGCTGAGCCCCGAAGGCCTGCCCGAAAAATGAGACAGTTTGGATAAAAATATAGGCCAAAAAATAAGTTTGGACAAAAATTGAGGCCCGTTTAAAAAATAGGCCGGGCATCGGGTAAGAATTTTTAGCCCCGGCCCGGCCCGACCCAGCCCGAAATATATATGAAATAATTTTTTTATTTTTATTCCTTTTTAAATTTTTAACTTTACATTTCTTTTACTTTAACTTTCATTTGCCATTTCCTAATAAAATCTAGAAAAATTTTAATGTTTTTGTATTTTATTTTAGTATCATTTTTTATTTGTTTCTTGTTTTAATATTTTTTTATTTTTTTAAATGTATTTGATTTATTATATTTCATTTTTAATAAAATAAGCAAAAAAATTAATATGGGCCGGGCTCGAGCTTACCAATTTAATGTCGGGCCGGGCTTAGACAATTTTTTAGGCCCATATTTCGGGCCGGGCCGGGCCAGGGCCCGACAAGCGGGCCTAAAATTTTTTTAGCCGGGCCCCAACCCGGCCCGGCCCGGCCCATGCTCACCTCTAGTTAAGATCAATTGGGCGGATCCTGAAATGGGTCCGTTCGGATTGGCCCGTTTATATCCGATTTATTTTTATTCTTATTTTTTGATAATATCCGATTTATTTTTATTGTTGGTTGTAATGGTAGGTAAAGGCTGTTGAAATTTTAAGCCAAAAAAAATCGTAACGGTCTTTCCTCTCCCCTCTTTGAAAACAATAAAAGAATTCATTTAATTATAAAAAGTTATAAAATAATCATTAAACTATTCGAAAGTTTTAATTTAAGTCATTGAACTACTTGAATATTTTTATTTAAGTTACTGGGTTGTTCAGATTTTTTAAAGTTCCGCTAACGAGCTCAAGGAGGAAGATAAAAGTTTATCTTCGAAATGCCAAAATTAAATTATAAAAATTTAAAGAAATCGAAGTACAATTTTATTTTTGTATATGCTTGTTACTTTAGAACTTTAATTGAATTAAGTTGAATATTTTTCAACTTAGGGGGCAAAGTGTATTTTTACTATTAAATTATTTTATAATTTTAAAAACTTAAAAGGGAATGAAATGAGAATTTGTAATGACCTAAAATTCACGTGCACCGAAAAAGTGAGTTATAGGGCCTCCGTCTTTGTAAAACAAACCTGTAAATAATTATTAAGAGTAATTATGAGTTTAGTAGTGTGTTTAACTAGGCTTAAATTAGATGAATTTAGCTTAATTAAGAATAATTATGAAAAAGGACCAAATTGAACAAGGAGTAAAAGTCTAATTATAAATTAATAGAAAGAAAGGAGGACCAAAATGAAAATTAAGCCATTAAAGAGGAATGAGGCGGCATAAAAGTAATAAAAATCCAAGATTTTATGTATTAACCTATCTTATTATATTATTGTTATTAAATTGAATTATATTATTATTATTATTATTATGAAATAAAATATGATTTTGACAAATGGATGGTGATAAAAATATACAAATGTAATAATAATATATATACAATTGTAACATATTTATTTAATTATTTTTTATTTAAGTAAATAGATATTTATTATTATTTATAATAATTTAAATAGATATTTATTATAATTATATAATATTAGAAGATTTTTATATGACAAATAAATTAAATGGTGACAAGTGTAAGGTGATGATGAATCCAAGTGTACTAAATGAAATATATATATTTGTAATTTATATATGTATTTACTTAATATTAAAGTGAATAGATATTTATTATTTTTATTAAATTAAAAAGATATTTATTAATTAAATAATTATTTTATAAGATTTTTATGAAATAAGTAGATAAAATCATGACAAATATATAGTATTGATCATGCACAAGAGTAGAAAAGTAAATGTATACATTTGTATTATATTATTAATTATATGATAGATATTTATAATAATTTAAATTATAATATATTAAGTTAATAAAATAAATAAAATAAATGAAATAATAAAAGAATAAAAAGAAAGACAAAAGAAACAAAAGGGTAAAAGAACAGAGAAGCTTTCGAAATAGAGCAGGGAAAGAAGAAAGAAAGAAGAAAAAGAAAGAAAAAGGGGAATTGAAGCTTGGAGTTTAATTGGTAAGCTTAATTAAGTTATTTTCTCTTAAGATGTTTTAGAAGTCTTAAAATAAGGTTTTGATAAAATTAAGTTGATAGTTTAGAAGTTTATAGGTTTTCAAGTATAATTTATGTTGGACAAAAAGATGAATTAGGGATTTAATTGAATGAAATTCAAGTTAGAATTGATAAATGGATTAAATTGTAAAGAAGCTCTAAGTTTTATGTTGTAGGGACTAAATTGAGGAAAATTCGAAATTAGGAAAATATGCTGAAATTTTAATAGTTAAATCTGAGTTTGGATGAAATTTGAATAGAAATAGAGTGTGAATTGAATTAGAAAAGTAAGTAAACTTAGTTAGGATTAAATTGGGAATAAGGTAGGAATTAATTAGAAATTCAATTATTTATCATAATTAGTGTTGTAATTAATAGTATAATTATTTTAATTTCTGTAGCTAGCAAAGAACCCGAGGCATCGGCACCAAAAGGAAAGGAAAAAGTTGCCAAGGAGTAATCGAACAAATCCGGGTATTACTATAATTCAAGTTATTTATTATTAAATATTAATTTTAAATTTATTTATTTTATGGTAAGTAAATATTGAAGTAAGTAACTTTATTGAATTGAATTTAGAAAATTGAATTGAATGAGAAATATGTGTTAGTATTGAATTGTACTTTGATTAGTGAATGAAAAAGTGAATTTGATATTGAAAGTGAATTTTGAAATGAAAGTGAATTTGAATTGAGAATTGAAACCCTATTAACTAGCTGAGTTAAGTTGGATATAGTTGGCATGTCATAGGATTGAAAGTGTTCAGGGATTCTTCGACCTTGAGTCGATAAGACATTGGGTGTCACTATATTTCTTCGGATAGTTTCGATGAGGCCCTAGGTACCAACTTTATTCGGCTCTGCCGATGAGACATTGGGTGTCAACTTTGCTTTGAACTATCCGATGAGGCACTGGGTGCCAATCGGGTGTGTTTGGTTGGATCCGTGTATCCGCCAAAGTCCAAGTCTGTTAATAGGGGTAATTAAATGGAAAGTTAATTTAATGAAATGAATCGATTGAGCTATTGAAAATGTCGAAACCATTTTTTTGAAAACGAAAATTAAAACTGGGAGTCGCCACCAATCCTTTTTCATGAGGTGTGATCGGGTCACCTCGTAATTTGGTTGTTTTAATGAAATGTTTCAATTTACTAAAATATCAATTTTGGTCTACGAAATTCAAGAAAACAGGTTCAGGAGTCGGTTACGTGTGAGGAAGGATTAGCACCCTCGACACGCCCAAAATTGGTACCTAATTGATTAATTAACGTCTTAATGTCGGAAGTTGAAAATTTGAAAAGGTTTTAAAGTGCGATCCTTTTTTATTAATGTTAATTTTAAAAGCGTTTGAATTAAATCGAAATAATTGCTAAAGATTCCCTCGTCTCGAAATATCAGAGTATCACATCCCGTAAGTTAGGGCACGATATCTTGAACTCTCGAGCACAAATTTGCCTTTAGAATTTTTTATTGAAATTATTATGTTTTGAAATTTAAAAGGATATTTGGCCGTTTAGGATCCACAAGAAAATCACAACCCCGTAAGTTAGGGCACAATTTCTCGACTTTCCAAAAACGCAAAATATTGCCTCATTTTTAAAAATTTTTGTTTTTGAATAACAACGGGTGCAACACTTAAAGACGTATTTGTTTAGTTGAACTAAAATAAAATGATCTATTGGATAAATGCGTTAGAGTCTAATTCACGATGCGATGACATGAAATATAATAATGAACATGAAACAATAATACATGAATAAAATATTACACAAGTGGACGACAATAATATGAAAACACGAATAATCGAATCATAGTACATACAATGACAATGATCACACCACCTACATCATTTAAGTATTAACATCAATAAATAAAGACCAATGAATTAAAAAATTTTAAAAAAAGAAAAAAATAAATAGTATAAAGCAAATTAAAATAAAGAAAATATAAAACAATTTTAAAATGATAATAGATGAGTTTAAAATAAATAATGTAAAAAAGTGAAATTTAAAATCAATAATATACAAAACAATTAAAGACCAAATAATATATAGAAGGTTTAAAATAAATAATATGTAAAAAGAAATTTAAAATAAAATAGTTTAAAGATAAATGTCATAACAAAATAAAATAGATAATATTTATATAAGTTTAAAATAAATATTATGTGAAAAACTTGAAATAAATGATAAAACAGTTTGAAAATAAACAAAATAACAAATTTTAAAATAACATATAGAATAGTTTAAACTAAATAATGTATATATATAGCATTTAAAATAGATAATAAATAAAATAATATATGACAGTTTAAAGTAAAAGGGTAAAGGATTGAATTGAAATCAAAGTAAAAATATGAGGTATAAATCGTAAATAATAAAAGCTGCCAGGGACCAAAATAGAACGCGCTTAAATTTACGGGGACCAAATGGGAGAATATCCCCGGGTCCAAATGTGTCGCGTTTCAACTGGCGAGTTGAGGGATTAAATCGAATGCTAAATAAAATTAAAGGGGCCGAATAAAAAAGGAAAAGAAGGAGAGACTTAATTGAAACACACTGCAAAAATGGAGGTATCTTTTGCACAAATAACCCGAAAATAGAAAACACGCGGATCCCCTTGCGGAGCTACTCGGGTTCGGGTTGAGAGACCCTATACGGCGTCATTTTGGCCCTTGTGATCCCAACCCTAAACGGCACCGTTTTGCTTCTTTTATAAAACCAAATTTTTTTTATAACATAATCTACCATTTCTCTAAAAAAAAAAAAAAATTCAAAAGCCCCATTTTCTCTCAGCCATCTCCTTGGCCAACGATGGGCACCACTGTTCATCCACCGCAGCCGGTGGCTGAAGAGGGACAAAATGGGCTTTTTAGCCCCGTTTCAAGACAATTTGAAGGCGAAGCCTTCTCAACCCATAAAAGCCGAAACGAGAGGACCCTCGCCCCATTTAGCCCGATTTTGACACCGGAAAAAGGGGTTCCGACGACGAAACCGCGGGGTGATTCAGGTACACTTTCGTCCTCCTCTTTCTTTTTATTTTTCGTAAAAATAAATAAAAAATTCAATAGTAAAACATAAAAATAAAAATGGAAAATTAGAAATTACCTTTCTTTTTTAATTTTTCTTTTTTGATTCATCTGTGTTCGTAAAAAATTACAAAGAAAACATTTTAGTTTTTATAACTGAGTTACAAGCTTTTTATTTCTAGTTTTTGTCTTCTTGCTATTTGTTTTTGCTTGTTGTCTGCTGCTTTGGCCCCTTGTGTGTTTTCCTTGATTTGAAGGTGTCATACGCATCAGAGGCATGGAGGAGGTGGCGTGCGAAGAGGTTCTGCAGACGTGCGGCGCACGTGGGAAGGGCGGTGACTGAGGCGTGCGGCGGTTAAAGTTTGAAGGCTAGGGTTTCCAAAATGTTTAAACATTCTGGGCCACTTGGGCCTTCAAATTTTGGGTTGTTATTTTAATTATTTTTGGGCTTGATGTGGGTTTTGTAATTTTGGGTTTCATTTGAGTCTGATATTTTGTAAAATGGGTTTGGGTTTATTGGGCTTGGACTTGTCTGGACTGTTTGGGTATTATTTATTTTGTTTTGGGCCCAGGCAAATTTGAGCATTTACAACTGCCCCTCTTTACTCATTGTCATGTAACGGGAATGAAGTAAAGACTTTAAAAAGGGCCAAATTTGCCTGGTCTTGCAGAATTTTGACTTTTGGTGCTTCTTTCTTTCAAATAGCCTCATTCCCTCCCACTGCATCTTTAGGGGTATAGGAATTGGTGCTTTAATTCGCTTCAATGTAATTTCAGGGAGAAGAGATTTGTAGCTTCGATCTACTCCGCTGGAACCTCAAAGAGGTAAGAATTGGTAATTTCAACCTGCTCCGCTGTAACTTCAGGGAGACAAGGCTAGTGGCTTCGAGCCGCTCCAATGTAATTTCAGGGAGAAGAGATTTGTAGCTTCGATCTACTCCGCTAGAATTTCAAGGAGATATAAATTGGTAATTTTAACCTGCTCTGCTGTATCTTCAGGGAGACAAGGCTAGTGGCTTTGAGCCGCTCCAATGTAATTTCAGAGAGAAGAGATTTGTAGCTTCGATCTACTCTGCTGGAACTTCAAAGAGATAGCAATTGGTAATTTCAACCTGCTTCGCTGTATCTTCAGAGAGACAAGGCTGGTGGCTTCAAGCCGCTCTAATGTAATTTCAGAGAGAAGAGATTTGTAACTTTGATCTACTCCGCTGGAACTTCAAGGAGATAATAATTGGTAATTTCAACCTGCTCTACTGTATTTTCAGAGAGATAAGGCCGGTGGCTTCGAGTCATTCCAATGTAATTTCAGGGAGAAGAGATTTGTAGCTTCGATCTACTCCGCTGGAACTTCAATGAGATAAGAATTGGTAATTTCAACCTGCTCTGCTGTATCTTTAGGGAGACAAGGCTGATGGCTTCAAGCCGTTCCAATGTAATTTCAGAAAGAAGAGATTTGTAGTTTCGATCTATTCCGCTGGAACTTCAAGGAGATAAGAATTGGTAATTTCAACCTGCTCCGCTGTATCTTCAGGGAGACAAGGCTGGTGGCTTCAAGCGGCTCCAATATAATTTCAGGGAGAAGATATTTGTAGCTTCGATCTACTCTGTTGGAACTTTAAGGAGATAAAAATTAGTAATTTTAACCTGCTTCGCTGTATCTTTAAGGAGACAAGGCTGGTGGCTTCAAGCCGTTCCAATGTAATTTCAGGAAGAAGAGATTTCTAGTTTCGATCTATTCCGCTGGAACTTCAAGGAGATAAGAATTGGTAATTTCAACCTGTTCCGCTGTATCTTTAGAGAGATAAGGCTGGTGGCTTCAAGCTGCTCCAATGTAATTTCAGGGAGAAGAGATTTGTAGCTTCGATCTACTCCGCTGGAACTTGAAGGAGATAATAATTGTTAATTTCAACCTGCTTCACTGTATCTTCAGGAAGATAAGGTTTGCCATGATGGATTTGATCTGACCTACTGCAACTTCAGAGGTATAGGATTTGTAACTCTTCAATTCATCCCACTGCAACTTCAGATGTAACATCCCGACTTTAGGCCTGGTCGAAATAGTGGTTTCGAGGCCACAAAATCCGACTAGGAAAATATTATTTTTATTATATTTTTATAATCTACGATTTCATGGAAAATTTTCATGAAAAATTCGTTCGAAAATTTCGACGTTTGGGCACTCAATTTAGTAAAAAGGACTAAATTGTAAATAGTGCAAAAGTTGAGTTCTATATTTATAAGGTGTCTAATTTTTATGTGTTTTAAATTGAAAGCCCTTATGTGATAATTAGCCCATTAATAAGTTAGTGGGAGATATTTGTTTGATACTATTGAAATTGGGTAGAAATTAAAATGGTAATTAGGTAATTAAGCAAATAAGTTATAATAAGACAAAAATTTTAAAGCTATCATTTTTAATTTTCTTTCTTCCACCAAAATGAAGAACCAAAACAGAAGCCATGGGAGTTTGAAGGTTTGGCCAACCTTGTTTGGTCTATATAGGTGTGGTTTTTGCTCCGTTTTTAATAATTTCTACGTTTTCGGAGTCGTGACAGCTTAATCTAGCTAGCCCGTATCTTTGATTTCAAAACTGTTAAAGTTTTTGAATTTTGCCATTGTTGATTAAGTGTGTATTTTGATGAATTATGGTAGATTATGCATGTCTAAGGTTAGAGAAACGATTTTTACCGAGTGATTTTCGAGGAAAATGTCTGGAAGGGCTAATTCATAAACGTGGTAAAATTGGTCATAAGTGTGTATTTTAATGAGAATTATGGGCTGCTATATTCATGATATGGTTTGGTTAGGCCTAAAATGCAAAGAAATTGAATAAAATTTATCGTACGAGCCTAGGGGCAAAAGTGTAATTTTGATAAACTTTAGGGGGCAAAATTGTAAAATTTTAGAAGTGTGATTTTTGGACTAATTTGAATAATGTGAGTGTTAAATGAGTGTTATTTGATATGTTAGATCAAGAAAACACAAAAATTCGGGCTTAGGTTGACGAACAACGAGACTTTGAGCTAAGACGGAAAATTTACCGCTATTGCTTTCGAGGTAAGTTTATGTGTAGATAAAGTACTATTATGTTTAAATAAATTTATGTATTGTTAAATTGATGTATATGTGCCATTATAATTTTCATTACGAATATTTAATAATCGCAAAAATATTAGTATGTGAAATGTGTATTGATTTGAAAATGAGAAAGTGTATTTGATTTTGAATCAAAATTGGGATAGAAAGATTGAATTGAAAATGAAATTTAGGTAAGTAATGATGTATGAATTGAATTGAATATGAATGTGATTTAATTGTTGAATATACTTATATTTATATATATATATATATATATATATGTGAAATTGAGATATATATATATATGTATTGATTGGTAGTGAATTTGAATAGAGAATGTGCATTTGAGTTGTGTATGGTAAGTAAATATTAAGGTAAGTAATTTTATTGAATTAAATTTTGAAAAGTGAATTGAATGAAAATTTTGTATTAGAATGAAATTGTATTTATGAATGATGTATGGAAAAGTGTATTGAATTGAATTTGATATAAGAGTGGAATTGAATTGAGAAATAGATTGTATAGCCTATTAACTAATCGGTCTAACTCGGATACAATTGGCATACCATAGGGTTTAAAAGAGTACGGGATTATTGGCCTTACCGATCAGGCACCTTGTGTGTCGTTTCAGGCAATTTATGTGTCGTATTCAGGCACTTTATGTGTCGTTTCAGGCACCTCGTGTGTCGTAATTCAGGCACCTCGTGTGTCGTAATTCAGGCACCTCGTGTGTCGTATTTCAGGCACCTCGTGTATCATATTTAGGCACCTCGTGTGTCGTTCCAGGCACTATATGTGTCGTATATTGATCAGGTACTATGTACCGTTTAGGCACAATGTGCCGTATTGGTATGTTGGGTTGGAACCCGAGTATCCGTCAAAGTCCGGAGTGTTAATTGTAATACCCCTTAACCTCGAACCATCATCGGAATAGGGTTACGGAGCATTACCGAAATTACCGGACAATTTACAATTAATACACAATTATTAACAAACATAATATAAATTAACCTTATAGTCCCACGTATGGATCTTCGAGATCCAAAAATACGAGTTAAAAGTAGTTCGGGACTAATTCAAGTACTATAAAATTTTTCGGACATTTTAAAATTTTTCTCAAATACTGGCCTCACACGCCCGTATGGATTGGGGACACGCCCGTGTGACCCCGTGATATGCCCGTTTTGATGAACCGTGTGGTTCAACACAGCCGTAGTGGTTTGGGACACGCCCGTGTCCCTTACCCGTGGAACATTCTGGCTTTTCTCACACGGCCAAGCCACACGCCCGTGTGCCAGGCCGTGTGGACTCAATTATGAGTCTTAGACACTAAACTGACCTTCCTGCATATTTTAACCCAAAATCAATGTCAATTTAAGTAGCAACCAACATATTTACATATATCAACATATCTAACCATCTTTAAACAATTATTTACCTATTTATTTATCTATCTGTTCATTAATCATACATACACTAATTAAAATTCATAAAAAAATAATCTTTAGCTAATTTCATTTCATACCTATATTTAATATGTCATAATAGTCCCCTTTTTATATTTAAACCAATTTAAAACATTATTTCACAACTGTCACCATAAGACTCATATACTTAACATATTTATTACCTAGGTACATGCCACAACTATTCAAAGGTAAGGTACATAATTAAAAATTCTCTGACGTCGGGGTTGATCTGGATGCTGGACCGGATACAGTCTTTAATTAACCTGCGCACGGAAACAACCGTACGCTGAGTATGGGAATACTCAGTAGTATTACCATAATTCAAATTATACAATAACTTATATACATTAATTTATGTTTCAATTACTTAATAATTATTTCATACTTTTAATCAAATTACTTAATAATTATAAGCCTTATTTCAAACTTATATTTCATGAAACTTATACATTAGGTCACTACCCAAATTTCATTGAATTTTTCACATCTCATTTCATTAGCTCATTTCATATCATATATAATTCACTAAAATTTATCACTTTATTCAATATTAGTTTTATTGCAATTTAGGTTTACCAAAGCGTTATCTCCACCATAACAATTTCACTAATTGTTTTCATAAATCATCACTTTACTTTAATCAATTCTTGCACATTTAGTTCATAATCCAAAATATCATATTTCAATTTCATTTTCACATACCAAATTCACACTCAATTATATAACCCAATTATACTATTCTTTTCAATTAAATTCTCTTATTATTTATTTATATAATTATCACACAAATTATGAACTTTAGTTTCATTTCTCAATCTCATAAATTATTTCAATTCATAATCCAACTTTGAGCACTTCATGAATCTTTGATTCAAACATTCAATCTCATAACACAAATCACATTTTATATTTCATTTCATAAATTCGCTTTATTATTTCTTTTTATAGCTCAATCACAATCATTCGGAATTTATCATTTCACTTATTTACCCCTATTAACTTGACTCGGACCCTGGCGGATACACGGATCTAATTACACATATCAGAATGGTGACCAACGCCTCATCGGATAGTTCGAAGTAAAGTGGCTACCAAAGCCTCATCGGATAGTTCGAAGTAATTCTATGGCACACCTAGTACCTCATCGGCATAGCCGAAGCAAAGTGGCTACCAAAGCCTCATCGAAACTATCCGAAGCAAATCTATGGCACACCAAGTACCTCATCGGCTGAGCCGAAGCAATATGGCTACTAAAGCCTCATCGAAACTATCCGAAGCAAATCTATGGCACACCAAGTGCCTCATCGACTCGAGGTCGAAGAATCTCTGAACTGTTCCGATCCTATGGCATGCCAACTATATCCACTAAGCCCGACTAGTTAATAGGGTATCGAAAATCACTTATTCATTTCACTTCCACTTTCAACTGAATCACATTCAATCCAATTTGATTCAATTCAAAGGCATTCCAATCACAATTCCTCATGTATTCAATTCAATACATTTCCACTTTCCAATCAATGTTTTATCAAATGCTTATATATGTTCATACTTCATTTCAATATTATTCAATTTATAATTTCTAATGTTCACATTCATATCAATTTCTCAATCCAACATATATAATTCAATACCACGTTAATTCTTCTCATTCAAACCATATTATCAGAAATTTCCATTTAATTCACACATAATTTATTCTTTTACTTACCACAATTTGCTTATTATATACATATCAATTTAAAAGTTAACAAATAATCAAATTTGAATTATAGTAATACTAACCTGGATTTCTCGTTTTTACTCCCCATTGGTTTCTCTCTTTTCCTTCCTTGCTCGATGTCTCGAATTCTTTATTTACTACGGCAATAATAATAATTTACATTATTAATTACAACATTAAAATTCAAATAATTAAACTTTTATTCAATTCCTATTCTTCTTCTTCATTCTACTTTCTTTTTACACAATCCTATTATTTACTCATATATTCTTTTAAAGCTGTCTACTCGCGCAACAGTCACTAAATTGTTTATATCTGGAGCTACGAAACTCCAAATCAAGTTCCGTTAATTTTTCCTGAAACTAGACTCATGTAACTTTTTATCATAAAATTTCCAGAATTTTTAGTTTTACCAATTAATACAGTTTATTCCTCAAAGTTACCCTTGATTTACTGTCTGACAGTTCTGACCCTCCTGTACTAAAATTCAATTATCTCATAACTCAGGACTCGGATAATGTTCTCGTCTATTTCTATTGAAACTAGACTCACTGACGATTCCGAACACATAAATTGCAACTCATAACTATTTTTGTACAATTTTTAATGATTTTCTAAACTTAAAACAGAGTATCTCGAAATCTTTCTGAACTAATCTTACCAAAATTTAAATATCTCAATTTATAGACTTCCTTTGCTTGTTATGTTTCTTTTATATAAAAATAGACTCAATAAGCTTTAATTTCATATCTTATTCACCCTTTAATTCAGTTCCTACAATTTTTAGTGATTTTTCAAAGCTATACTTATGTTGCTGCCCAAAACTGTTTGCTTGTAGCCTATTTTGCAATTAAATCCTAACTAAGTTTACTTTCTTTTACAACTCAATTCATTCTTCATTTTTATTCAAACTTTGTCCAAACTCATTCTTAACTACTAAAGTTCCAGCATATTTCCCTAATTTCGAAATTTCATCAATTTAGTCCCTACAATGTTGAAACTTATGAATTACTTTACAATTCAATCCTTATTTCATTTCTAACTTGGGTTCTTATCAATTTAACCCCTAATTCATCTTTTTACTCAACATAAACATTATCTAGAAATCTAATAACTTTCAAAATATTCATTTAATTTCCTCAAAATCTTGTTCCAAAGCTTCTAAAGCATCAAAATTAAGTAAAAAGGACTTAATTGACTTACCAATTTTAGCTTCAAGCATCAAACCCCCAATTTTTCCTTTCTTCTTTCTTTCTTTCTTTTTCTTCCCCTTCTCACGTTTGGTTCTCTGTTTCTTTTCTTCTTTTCATTCTTTTATTTCCTTTTTAATTTCTTTTATTACTTATTTAATTAATTATTACAAAATATCTTTTTATCAACCAATTAAATACATACACTTATACCATTAAAATACATACACTTGTTTTAATCCTTGCCACCCACTTGTCATCATCTCAACAATTTAATAAAATAAAATTTACCCAAATAATAATAATTATAACAAATAAATTAATAATATTTACTTAATAATTAAGTAAATATACATAACATACATTTGTACCAATAAAATTAATACACATTTATTTTATCCATAATACACACATGTCAATTTCTATGGTCTAATTACTAATTTAATCCTTTATTATTTCTTTTTACTAAAATCAAACCTTTGCATTCTATTCAATTTAGTCCTTTCTACTAGTTATTTCTAATTAAACTAAATTTACTTAATTAAACTTTAATTAACCACTCATCTAACTTTATAATTATTTTTAATAATTATTTATGAACCCATTTTTTATAAACGAAGACCTGAAAATAAACTTTTCCGATAACCGAAAAATTCGGGTCGTTACATTTCTTCCCCCCTAAAAAAATTTCGTCCTCGAAATTTATCTGAGAGAGGTGTGGGTTTAAGTACAAAGATCCCTCTGTTTCTCTCGGTTCCCGTATTGCTTTCTTAATATCATGACACTATTGCTCAGGCTAGTATTTCAACCGGCTCTTTTTCATACCATAGATCATATCAAATCTCAATATCCTTTGTTCAAGATAACATGTAAGAGATCTGTTCTATATCATTTGTACGCTGAGTCCTAAAAAAAATTTTCCATAAATTTCCATAAGTTCAGAGGTCATACCATTCAATATATTGCCAGTCCAATCTTCCCACAGATTCACGTAGCCCAACAAATAAGCACTCAATATCCTGACGTTTCAAATTTACATATGATTCCTATCTGTCAAACTGTTTCAATCTATCTCGAATCACTTTCATTCAGCTCTATCCAACACCCAGATATCCAACATCTTCGACCATAGAGTGCTTCATACAGAACCATTTGAATACTTGATCAGAAACAATTATTATACACAACTCGGCCAATGATAAATAACATCCCAACCTAATCCGAAACCAATTTCACAACTTATAGTATGTCTTCTAAAATATGACTAACTCACTCTCAGATTATCCATCTGTCTATAGATGAAAAGCTGTTCTGAAATTGAAATAAATACTCACTAATTTCTTGTAATTATTTTTAGAATCCCAAAGTGAACTATAAACTCGATCAGAAATTATCAATACTGGAATTCCATGAAATCTTACAATTTCCCAAATGTACATCTCATTAAATTTCAGAAATAACCAATCAATTCTGGCCATTATAAAATGAGCTAACTTGATAAACCGATCTATTATCACATATATCTAAGACTATCATTCCATATAGCTCGTCAATTTCATAGACTTATATATCATTTCTGTCCCAATATCTTTGCTAGCTTTAATAATTCTGTAAGTACCAGTACCGGATATTCAGTTGAAATTAATCCTTTATCAGATAATAACAATCTAGTTCACTTAATAATATACCACTGTAATAATAAGTTCCTTTCCCAAATTCAGACTGAATCAAAACTGATGCTTCAATTATGTAGATGGAGCAGTACCTCAATATCAATAGTGCACTCAAAGATAGAAAATGAATACCGAAAATAGCTCTATTAACCACCGGTATAGTAACACAACTTCTATAATCTAAGATCCATACCACTGAGCTTCCATAACCAAACCATAATCTACAGCAGTAATATATATTTATCTTCGATCAAAGAATACCCCTTCAAAGACGAATCATCTTTAATAGATGAGATCAGCCCATAAAATAATAAGAAAACCAAAATAATGAAATCCCAATTATGAAGTTATATTAAATCCTCAAGAATAGAAAACCACATTGAACGATAAAGAAATCCATAATACTCCAGAGAAAAACCAGAAGAAAAATATCATTTATACCCACTAGAAACAATGGTTATAGAGATGATGTAAATTGCATAATATAATTCAGAATACCCAATAGTAAAAGTAGAAAATATCTTTCTATGAATCTTATCATCAAGTCTTAGAAAATATCTTTCTATGAATCTTATCATCAAGTCTTCTGTCTATCGGAGCAGATCAGAAAACCAAAGAAAAGTAGAGGAATACCGATCATGAATCAACCCAATTAATAGTACTTCTATCTAATGTTATAATTAACCAAACTTCTTATATGATAAGAACCATATCTAAAAATGAACAGTTGCATATACCTCTGAAGATAAAAGAACATATAGAATACCCTTACAGAATACCCAAAAGAGATCGCTGTAAGATACCCGACTATAATAGTTGCATCTAGATATGTTTGCAATTTCATCGCTAATCCACTAATATACATAATCATCAACAATCCCGTATCATTCAGTTCACACACGAAGCTTGTTCGGAAGAGATTTCAGTTAACTCAATCTGTAGATACCACATTTGAATAAATCAATCTCTAATAACTTCTTCTTTAATAGTAGCATTGTGTATCTCAAATAGTTTTCAGACAAGAACTCTGATATCTCTTTTCAGAACCCATCTTTATCTACTAACCCATTCTCAATTTTAACTACTTTATTTATCATTCCATCACTGAACTCTTCAGTTCCACACTTCTAAACTAAGTTAATATAAATCTTACAGATTTCCATCATATAAAACTATGCCAATAGGGGGGTAGAGATCGTAAAACCTCATAATTTAACTTTCTGTTTAAACTCATATAACACAACATTTACCATTTCTTATGTATTGTAAAACATTTATCTATACTTTTTCGAATTCTGTCTCATCATCATAAGTAACATTTTACTTAGACATTGAAGTATCGCTTTCAAAATTATCAGAGTTAACTAAATTAAAAAGCATCTTTTTCTCTAACATTTCCCTTTCCTACAATAGGGGTAACCAACTCTGTTTCGTTAAATTCATGAAATTCATTATTTCCAGTGTACATTACAAATCAGTATTATTTATTCTTTCTTCAAACATCTTTAATCTTATGAAACAGAAACAAACAATTAGGTCAGCATCCAAATCTCGACTCAATTTCATCTTGACTGTGGCATGTACCTTGTACATCTAAACTCAATTTTCAAACTCGATTTAGTCCGAGAACCGGCTAAACCTGATAGCTCTGATACCACTAAATGTAATACCCCTTAACCTCGAACCATCATCGGAACAGGGTTACGGAGCATTACCGAAATTACCGGACAATTTACAATTAATACACAATTATTAACAAACATAATATAAATTAACCTTATAGTCCCACGTATGGATCTTCGAGATCCAAAAATACGAGTTAAAAGTAGTTCGGGACTAATTCAAGTACTATAAAATTTTTCGGACATTTTAAAATTTTTCTCAAATACTGGCCTCACACGCCCGTATGGATTGGGGACACGCCCGTGTGACCCCGTGATATGCCCGTTTTGATGAACCGTGTGGTTCAACACAGCCGTAGTGGTTTGGGACACGCCCGTGTCCCTTACCCGTGGAACATTCTGGCTTTTCACACACGGCCAAGCCACACGCCCGTGTGCCAGGCCGTGTGGACTCAATTATGAGTCTTAGACACTAAACTGACCTTCCTGCATATTTTAACCCAAAATCAATGTCAATTTAAGTAGCAACCAACATATTTACATATATCAACATATCTAACCATCTTTAAACAATTATTTACCTATTTATTTATCTATCTGTTCATTAATCATACATACACTAATTAAAATTCATAAAAAAATAATCTTTAGCTAATTTCATTTCATACCTATATTTAATATGTCATAATAGTCCCCTTTTTATATTTAAACCAATTTAAAACATTATTTCACAACTGTCACCATAAGACTCATATACTTAACATATTTATTACCTAGGTACATGCCACAACTATTCAAAGGTAAGGTACATAATTAAAAATTCTCTGACGTCGGGGTTGATCTGGATGCTGGACCGGATACAGTCTTTAATTAACCTGCGCACGGAAACAACCGTACGCTGAGTATGGGAATACTCAGTAGTATTACCATAATTCAAATTATACAATAACTTATATACATTAATTTATGTTTCAATTACTTAATAATTATTTCATACTTTTAATCAAATTACTTAATAATTATAAGCCTTATTTCAAACTTATATTTCATGAAACTTATACATTAGGTCACTACCCAAATTTCATTGAATTTTTCACATCTCATTTCATTAGCTCATTTCATATCATATATAATTCACTAAAATTTATCACTTTATTCAATATTAGTTTTATTGCAATTTAGGTTTACCAAAGCGTTATCTCCACCATAACAATTTCACTAATTGTTTTCATAAATCATCACTTTACTTTAATCAATTCTTGCACATTTAGTTCATAATCCAAAATATCATATTTCAATTTCATTTTCACATACCAAATTCACACTCAATTATATAACCCAATTATACTATTCTTTTCAATTAAATTCTCTTATTATTTATTTATATAATTATCACACAAATTATGAACTTTAGTTTCATTTCTCAATCTCATAAATTATTTCAATTCATAATCCAACTTTGAGCACTTCATGAATCTTTGATTCAAACATTCAATCTCATAACACAAATCACATTTTATATTTCATTTCATAAATTCGCTTTATTATTTCTTTTTATAGCTCAATCACAATCATTCGGAATTTATCATTTCACTTATTTACCCCTATTAACTTGACTCGGACCCTGGCGGATACACGGATCTAATTACACATATCAGAATGGTGACCAACGCCTCATCGGATAGTTCGAAGTAAAGTGGCTACCAAAGCCTCATCGGATAGTTCGAAGTAATTCTATGGCACACCTAGTACCTCATCGGCATAGCCGAAGCAAAGTGGCTACCAAAGCCTCATCGAAACTATCCGAAGCAAATCTATGGCACACCAAGTACCTCATCGGCTGAGCCGAAGCAATATGGCTACTAAAGCCTCATCGAAACTATCCGAAGCAAATCTATGGCACACCAAGTGCCTTATCGACTCGAGGTCGAAGAATCTCTGAACTGTTCCGATCCTATGGCATGCCAACTATATCCACTAAGCCCGACTAGTTAATAGGGTATCGAAAATCACTTATTCATTTCACTTCCACTTTCAACTGAATCACATTCAATCCAATTTGATTCAATTCAAAGGCATTCCAATCACAATTCCTCATGTATTCAATTCAATACATTTCCACTTTCCAATCAATGTTTTATCAAATGCTTATATATGTTCATACTTCATTTCAATATTATTCAATTTATAATTTCTAATGTTCACATTCATATCAATTTCTCAATCCAACATATATAATTCAATACCACGTTAATTCTTCTCATTCAAACCATATTATCAGAAATTTCCATTTAATTCACACACAATTTATTCTTTTACTTACCACAATTTGCTTATTATATACATATCAATTTAAAAGTTAACAAATAATCAAATTTGAATTATAGTAATACTAACCTGGATTTCTCGTTTTTACTCCCCATTGGTTTCTCTCTTTTCCTTCCTTGCTCGATGTCTCGAATTCTTTATTTACTACGGCAATAATAATAATTTACATTATTAATTACAACATTAAAATTCAAATAATTAAACTTTTATTCAATTCCTATTCTTCTTCTTCATTCTACTTTCTTTTTACACAATCCTATTATTTACTCATATATTCTTTTAAAGCTGTCTACTCGCGCAACAGTCACTAAATTGTTTATATCTGGAGCTACGAAACTCCAAATCAAGTTCCGTTAATTTTTCCTGAAACTAGACTCATGTAACTTTTTATCATAAAATTTCCAGAATTTTTAGTTTTACCAATTAATACAGTTTATTCCTCAAAGTTACCCTTGATTTACTGTCTGATAGTTCTGACCCTCCTGTACTAAAATTCAATTATCTCATAACTCAGGACTCGGATAATGTTCTCGTCTATTTCTATTGAAACTAGACTCACTGACAATTCCGAACACATAAATTGCAACTCATAACTATTTTTGTACAATTTTTAATGATTTTCTAAACTTAAAACAGAGTATCTCGAAATCTTTCTGAACTAATCTTACCAAAATTTAAATATCTCAATTTATAGACTTCCTTTGCTTGTTATGTTTCTTTTATATAAAAATAGACTCAATAAGCTTTAATTTCATATCTTATTCACCCTTTAATTCAGTTCCTACAATTTTTAGTGATTTTTCAAAGCTATACTTATGTTGCTGCCCAAAACTGTTTGCTTGTAGCCTATTTTGCAATTAAATCCTAACTAAGTTTACTTTCTTTTACAACTCAATTCATTCTTCATTTTTATTCAAACTTTGTCCAAACTCATTCTTAACTACTAAAGTTCCAGCATATTTCCCTAATTTCGAAATTTCATCAATTTAGTCCCTACAATGTTGAAACTTATGAATTACTTTACAATTCAATCCTTATTTCATTTCTAACTTGGGTTCTTATCAATTTAACCCCTAATTCATCTTTTTACTCAACATAAACATTATCTAGAAATCTAATAACTTTCAAAATATTCATTTAATTTCCTCAAAATCTTGTTCCAAAGCTTCTAAAGCATCAAAATTAAGTAAAAAGGACTTAATTGACTTACCAATTTTAGCTTCAAGCATCAAACCCCCAATTTTTCCTTTCTTCTTTCTTTCTTTCTTTTTCTTCCCCTTCTCACGTTTGGTTCTCTGTTTCTTTTCTTCTTTTCATTCTTTTATTTCCTTTTTAATTTCTTTTATTACTTATTTAATTAATTATTACAAAATATCTTTTTATCAACCAATTAAATACATACACTTATACCATTAAAATACATACACTTGTTTTAATCCTTGCCACCCACTTGTCATCATCTCAACAATTTAATAAAATAAAATTTACCCAAATAATAATAATTATAACAAATAAATTAATAATATTTACTTAATAATTAAGTAAATATACATAACATACATTTGTACCAATAAAATTAATACACATTTATTTTATCCATAATACACACATGTCAATTTCTATGGTCTAATTACTAATTTAATCCTTTATTATTTCTTTTTACTAAAATCAAACCTTTGCATTCTATTCAATTTAGTCCTTTCTACTAGTTATTTCTAATTAAACTAAATTTACTTAATTAAACTTTAATTAACCACTCATCTAACTTTATAATTATTTTTAATAATTATTTATGAACCCATTTTTTATAAACGAAGACCTGAAAATAAACTTTTCCGATAACCGAAAAATTCGGGTCGTTACATTAATAGGGTGTACAATTGAAAATGAGAAGCTTATATTAGTTTGATTGATTAGTTTACAATTGAAAATGAGAAGCTTATATTAGTTTGATTGATTAGTGTACAATTGAAATGAGAAGCTTATATTAGTTTGATTGATCATTGAACTATTGATTACTGAAATGAACAGAAATTAAAATAAGAATCAAAAGTGAGATTGGACAGGGAAAATGTGAATTAAATGTTTATGTGGTGAATGTAGTTGATGTTATGATTTATGGATGAAATTGATGCATAGCTAAAGTTGATACTGTTGTTAATATAGTTTAAATGATAAGGTATGTATGTGTAAATTATGAGCAATGTGCTTGTTTTATAGACGAATCATGGTACGGTTGATAAGAGGTAAGTATATACAATTAAAGCTATTGATAAGAAAGCATGCGAAAGTGAAATTTATAAATAAAACAGACTTAGACAGCAACAGTGTAGTGACTTTAAAAATTCACCATAAATGGTAGAAATAGAATTAGAAATTGAATTAAATATGAAATTGAAGCTCAATGAGTCTATTTTCACATAAAAGAAGTAGAGTAAGCAAATGATTCTCAATTTGTGAGATATCTGTATTGTTGTGAGGCAAGGTCAGGTGGATTATGGGATCCCTTGTTCCGACTTCGGAAAATCACTAGAAATCTTATAAAATTGATTTTGGTGTGTAATTGACATGTATGAATTCCTTAGTGAGTCTATTTTCAAAAGAAACAAACAAGAACCTAATCTGAGTTCTATACAGTGAGATAATCGACTTTTAGTAGAGAGAGGTCAGAACTGTCAAATAACGAAATAGGGGAAACTTTAATAAATAAACTGTACTAATTTGCCCAACCAAAAATTCTAAAAATTTTATGGCAAGAAGATATATGAGTCTACTTTCAGGAAAAATTTACGGAACTTAATTTCGAGTTCTGTAGCTTAAGATATAATTAATTTAGTGACTGTGACTTAGAAAACAGCTTAAGCTGAATATGAGCAGAAAGTGAAATCATATGAATAATGATTTTATTTCCTAAGAATACCTTTTGAGAAATGGAAACATAATGTTAATTTAATTGCTTATTATTATATGCTAACTTACTAAGCTTTAAGCTCACATCCTTCTTTCCATTTCTCTTAGTGTTGTCAGGTTGGCTCATGGTTGGAGACCGTCGGAAGCAGCATCACACTATTGATTTGTAAAGGGGGGTTAACAACAATTTTTATTGCTTACAAGTGAGTGGCATGTATAGAGATTTAGTTATTGGTAGTATGTATATTTGTGAATTTTCCAAATGTATTGGTCTATGTTATTTATATATATATAGCCATGAAATGTGGTTTATAATAGTTATGGGTATATAAGTCTATTCTTATGCATATATTGTGGAAAATGTTTAATGAGGTTAGGTATATTTCATGTGTTTGATGGTCAAGATAGGAGTAGGTAAAGGTACGATATACGTTTATGTATTGTATACGAGTGTGAAGAGTTAAGAGTACATTAAGGGCTTAGGAAATAGCCTAAGTGATCGGTCATATAGGCAGAGACATGGCCGTGTGTCTCAATTGTCTGAAGGACACGGCCTACTACACGGGCGTGTGCCACGGCCGTGGGAAAGAAATAGAATGCTCGATGTTTTTAACACGGGCGTGTCCTAAGTCACATGGGTGTGTGACACTATTTTGGGTCAAATTTCCATGAGTGCTCAAAAAGTTCTGGTTTGGTCCCGGGTCGTACCCAATGTATCATTTGGGCCTCGTAGGCCCATAATGTCAAAATTATGTGTATTATTGAAAGAGTTTTAAATTTTACACGAAAATTATGTTTCGGAATCAATTGATCGAGCGAGTGTTTGTTCGGTAACACCTCGTACTCGTATCTAGCGACGGTTACGGGTAAAGGGTGTTACATCAGAGGTATGAGATTTTTGGTTTCCATGATCTATTACACCATTCTTTAGGGAACATGACCTATGGAATCTATTTCATGAGCCTATTTATGCCGAATGATTAGGATGTCTTGATCGAAATGAATGAAATACTCCTAACTAGATATGTGTAAATGATATTTGCATGAATGTGGAATGTCATGAGAATGATCCATTTTTAATGTTTGGGTTGTCATTGCTCGTTGTTCATCAATGTACTGTCACTGATGTGTTACCGTACCTTTTTGCTCTGTTGGTATCTTTGACAAGAAACCCGAAGAAATAATCACAATTTAAACTCTTCTTTCTCAAGTATTTCCAACCTTTAGGTTTGGTGAGTTCTAAATAACAGTCCTGTTTCTGGGTCTTGTACTATTTAGAGGCTTCCAGAGTAATATGCAGAACTCATTTTTCTAGAATATTACTAGTACATTAATCATTATTTTAATGCAAAATGCTTGAAAAAGATCATAACAATGAACAAAAAAGAAATTGATTGGGAGCATAGCTTGAAAAGAATTAATCTAAGATAGCAAATGCAATAAGAAGGAAATTGATTGGGGGTATGGCTCGAAACAAATCAAAGATAACAAATACAATAAGAAGGAAACTGCTTAGGAGCGTAGCTCAAAACGAATAAATTAATCAAAGATAGCAAATTCAATATACGTAAGATAAAAACTAAGTGCCCCAGATATCACGGCCTGAGCTTCTCTATACGAACTTCTTGAGGACCATTTTGAGCTCAACATGTGTTTTAGGAGATCTAAAGTACTTTGCCGATGCCCCAAGATATAGCATACCTCCTCTTTGTTAATTTAAGCATAGCAAGACTACTGTATACCCCATCTTCGATCAAAATTTGAGCCGCCCTTTTCAGGTTTTCAACTCAAAACCCTTTTGGTCTCAAAGTGTCCTTTTACGGGTTTTCACCTTGGCCTCTCCTTTTTCTTTTTATTCTTTTTTGTTTTTCTTTTCTTTTTCTTTTTCCTTTTCATTTCTTTTTTCTTTCTATTTTTTGAAATATTTATTGATTTGAACTCATAGGATTAGGCAAGTCCTTGTTATCCCTTTCGGTCAAAATCAACGTTTTTTCAGAGAAGGTCTTTGTTACCACATAAGGTCCTTCCTATTTTGGCATCTACTTTCCTCTAAAGTCATTTTGTATAGGAATGATCTTTTTCAAAACTAGGTTTTCTTCATGGAATTCTCTGGGGTGAACCTTCTTTGGTAAGTTCGCATCATTTGCTTTGTTTGATCATGAGGATAGCCTCTTAGCCTCTTTTCTTCGATCAAGTTCAGTTGTTTATATCAGAATTGGATCCATTCTACTTCATACAACTTCAACTCTAATAAAACTCGGAGAGAAGAAATCTCGACTTTCGATGGACAAAACTGCCTCCATCAATAAACTAATGAGAAAGGCGTTGCCCCGGTAAAAGTTCTAATAGACGTTCGATAGGCATAGATGGTAATTTCTTATGCCGATCATTGCAAGTTTTAGTCATTTTTCCCACGATCCCCTTTTTTTTCTTTTTATTTTTATTTTTTTTTGTTGCCTCCATTGCACCGTTCACTTTGGGGTGATATGGTGTTTAATCTTAAACAGACTGCAAACTTCTGATATCATGCTATTGTTCAAATTTAGTGCATTGTCAGATATGATCCTTTTTGGCATTCCATACCGACATATGATTTATTTCTTCAAAAAAATTGGATGACTGTCGACTTCGTGACATCAACATATGGAGCAGCTTTCGCCCACTTGGTGAAGTAATAGACGACTATAAGGATGAATCGATACTCGTTAAAAACTTTTAGCGAGATCGACCAAATGACATTCATGCCCCACATAGAGAAATGCCTTGGATTCTATTGATTCTTTGTAAGGTAGGACATGTTTCATCTTGTTCTACCATCCTTAACAAATCAGGAGATAGGTTACAATCTCTATCATCTTCAAAGTCCTGAGATCTCTCTAAACACATATCTCGCTCAAAAGGAGATTATGGGTCAGTAGCAGCGTCGCTCATATCGTTGATATCTAGGGACCTGTAGTAGGTACGAAGGCAGATTTCAAAGAATAAATGAATCTAAGAATGATTATTTGTATGGTATGGTCATGAATGAAGAAGAAGAGAGTCCAAAGAACAAAAGCATCCATAAATGGAAAGAATAAAAGAATATTTGCTCAAAAAGATGCATAAAGATTTTGGACACAAGCCTATTTCACAAAAGGATTCTCATTGCCTTTAGGCTTAAAGCAACAAGTGTGTTCTGAATATTACTTTAAATTAGCTCTAAAAATATAATGATCTCTTCCATAGTCTCATTTTTCAAAACACTCCCAAGTATGTAAGGGCAGATGCTTAGAAAATTCTATTCCCTAGTTTCCTCATCAGATACTTCGTTAATGTTCAGATTTCCCAATATTCCTTTCGGGCTTTTGACTTCTTCAAGGAATCACAACTCTCTTGCCACCTCCTTCAATTAGGTTTTGATGAATCATTGAACTTCATAATTCCCATTTTAATGAACCTTTCGACCAACTTTTTAAACGTAGTGCAGTTTTCGATTGAGTGTCCCGTTATTCCCGCGTAGTACTCACATTGAGCATTCGCATCATACCATTTTGAGAACGGATGTTGCACGGGTTTCGAATAGAACGGAGGCACCACATGCACATCAAACAGATTCTGATACAACTCTTTGTATGTCATCAGGATGGGTATGAACTGAAGCCTTTCTGTATTTGGCCTCGAGTTGGATTCTTACCTTGAAGAGCCTTGATAGTTAGTGGTTACAGCCCTCGGCTGACCTATAGTAACCTATTTGGAATACCTTTTGCTCAATTATTGATTTCGTCTTCTCTTTTCTTCGAGATTGACCTTTTAACGCTTTCTCCTGCGTCTATCTTCCTACTCCTTATTGTATTTTTAATCATCTCACTGGACATTACTATATCTGAGAAGCTCATAGTAGCGCTTCCCAATATATGGTTAATGAACGAGGCTTTTAGAGTGTTGATGAAAAGCATTGTTGTTTCTTTTTTTAGAAGAGGTGGTTGGACTTGCGTTGCCACCTCTCTCCATCTTTGGGCGTGTTGCCTGAAGCTCTCACTTTATTTCTTTTCTATATTCTATAGTGTGATTCTGTCGGGTGCCATGTCTGTAATGTGGCCATATTGTTTCATGAAAGCATGTGCCAAGTCCTTCCATGAATTAATTTGAGCACGGCTTAGCTGGTTGTACTATTTGGCCGCAAACCAGATCAGACTGTCTTGGAAGCAGTGAATTAACAACTAATCATTATTAACGTATCTTGTCATCCTTCGATAGAACATCGTAATGTGAGCTTCAGGGCAGCTAGTCCCATTATACTTTTCAAATTTTGGAGTCTTGAATTTCGGCAGGAGTACTAGATCTGGGACCAAACTCAGATCCTTGGCGTCAACCCCAAAATGGTAATCAGCACTCTCTATTGCTTTGAGTTTTTCTTCCAACCACCTATATCGATCTTTAAGTTGTTTTGGCAGTTCTACCCTTGCTTTTTCTATTTCTACCATTTCATCTAGATCATGAACTACAGGATTGGATGAATTGTCTACTGGATTGGAACCTGAGCCTGTTGGTAGTTTGTTGGTGCCGAGGTATCGGTCTGATATTGTTGGGGTCTGATACTAACGGATGCCTCTTGTGGATGCGCGTTTGGTTGGGCCTGGGCGCTTATTGGGGTATAACTTGGGGATAGATGGGGTCTTCATAATCATCCCCAGAATTGACCACAGGGCTCTTCCTTTTATCAAGCCCTCCAGTCATTAACTGCTTTAATTGGCTCATCAAACTTCTTTGGGATTTAGCATCTGATCCCTCATGTCTTGTTGAATTTTGGCCAGTTGTTCTTGCATCTGCGCTTGCAGCTGGTCTTGTATATCTTTTTGCATTTGCTCTAATCTCTCTAATCTTTAGTCTATGGCTTTTGTTTTTCCGCGTTGTAGCGATGTAAAAAATAATTTTAGCTTTGGTCGTTAATTGAGGTGATTATTGAAAATTTGAAAAATCGACTTTCGATTTTAAAGAAAAGGGAGTCGCCACCGATCTTTTTTCTAAATGTGATCGGACACCTAATAAAACCTCTTTTTAACAAAAAAAAATTATTTTCGGATAAAGAGAAGGCCGAGTTTAGGTCTACGTCAAAATTCAGAGAGAAATAGGGCTCGGAGTCGGTTACGCATAAGGAAGGTATTAGCACTCTCGTAACGCCCAAAATTGGTATCTTATTAAATGTGCGTTGTCTTGATTTCGAAAAATACGAGTCCAATGTAGTGTTTAATCATGATCTAATTTAAAGGCAAGAATTTTCGAAATTTTGATTTTTTTGAAGGACGTCCAGGTTTCAACACGAGCCGACACGATTCACCCAACATAGCGATGAAATCGACGACTTAGTGTTGAATCGGTACGTTGCCTTATATTTTGAAATCAAATGAATATTTAAATTAAAATTATGAAATTACAATATAACAACTAATCATGTAATAAATATTCAATACAAGATTGCATGAAAATAAACAACAAATTATAAACAAAATTCACAATTGATATCAAGGGACTATAAATATGAGTTAATAGGCCTTTAAAACATATAAAATAAAGAAACAAGCATTGATAAATTTCAAGCACAAAATTTATAAGTTTTAATTTAAGATCAAGAAAAAGAATTTGGTTTAAAATAAATTATATAAATTTATGATAAATATCAAGAATTTGAAAAGAAATTTCACATAAAAATATCACAAAAATCAATCTGAAATCCACCTTGTAGATAATGAAAATGTAATAAAATATATTTAATGTAATGATATATGTATAAAGTATTACAACATGTATATATAAATATATAATAAAAATTTTATATTTTAGAGGGAAATAAATATTTGATATCATAATATACAAAAGAACTAATAAATAATTTAAAGAATTAAAAATAATATTCAATTCGGAACAACAAAAATCCAACAGTATAAATTATTAATTGATAAGATAACTTAAAAAATAATAAAATACATACACATGAAATCCCAAGTTTGAATTAAAATAATATATATATATAGATAAATTAAAGTAAATAATTAAATTAAATAAAATATAATTTAGTATAAAAAATTTTAAAGAAATAATATATATATTTATATATATGTGCATATAAATAAATCTAGAAAACGTATATAGTATAAAGTCTAATATATATAAATAAACCATGATTTAAAATAGAAAATGTACAAACAATGAAGGACCTAAAATACAAATTTTCCCAACATCAAAACGCTGTATTGAATTATAGACTAAAACAAAATCAATTCAAAATTTCACAGCAAAATTAAAAGGCAAATAAAATTTAAAAAAGGGTCCAATCACGCAACAATGAACTATAGAGGGACTAATCTCGCAAAATACCCTTCCCGTTGATTTGAACGGATCCTAAGGGTATCTGAAACGCATCAGACTGGGCATTAAGGGCATTAAATGTAATGCCATTTCAAAATCATTAAAAATAGCATTAATTGCCTTATTAAAATAAAACATATTTTAAACCGAAAAGTACTATTATTTTAAAAATAAACAAAGAAACAAAAGAAACTGTTCAGGAACAAAAGAAATAAAGAAACAAAATAAACAAAAACTTATTAAAATAAAGGTTTATAACCTTCCACCCTGTTATCAATCGGCAGAAACAAAAGAAAGGAAAAGAAAACGTTCCCTCACACCCACTCTCAACCGACCCTAGCCTCCGATCGAGCACCGTTTCATTTCCATGAACGGCGATTGACGACCCCCGAAGGTGAGCTTTGAGAGTTAACAGTCTCGGCCCCTCTTTACTTCGATTGCGACGAAGAAGACGAGCTCCGATCTTCAAGGTAAGTTCCTCCTTCTTTCTTTATTCATTATTTTTTTAAAGTAGTTTTAAAAATGAAAAAAAAAAAAGAAAAACAGTAAATCGAAAGACAAAAACTAAAAAGAATAATCAACATTTTTTTTCTTCTGATTTCTAAAAAATGCATGTATCAAAAGATGGGAGTCGAATCCTCTTTTTACAATTGTTTTCAGCCTCCTCTTCTAGCTGAAAGAGAATAGAACAAGAAAAATCCTCCCCTCTTTTTTACATTGAAAACAAGTGGCTCTTTATAGCTGATTATACTAGTGATTGCTATTTAGTCTCTTTGCTGTCGTTGTTTGCGTGTTATATTGTTTCTGTCTCTGCTCTGTTTGCTGCCTTGTTTCTGTTTTCGTTTGCTTTGCAGTTTAGTGGGTGGTCAACGTGAGCAGGTGATGGGCTATTCTGGTGTTAGGGAGGTCGAACCTCGGGCGGTGTGCACGTTGACGGGGGCACGTGGGCAACGGCGTTGGAAGGGTAGCTAGGGTTATGGGTTCCCGAAATTGTTTTGAAATTTTGGACCATTGGACCTACAATTTGTTTTGGGTTGTAATATAATTTGGGCCTGGGTTTTGTTTATTTTGATTTTGGTTTTAGTTTGATTGGGTAATCGGGCTCCGGGCAAATTTAGGCCCGTACACGCGTGTACCGTAATGATATTCTAGTGTAACTGCCATAATTCTAATTAATTAAGGTCCTTTTGTGAAATTTAATGCATATGATGAAATGCAATGCAGATGCATGAAATGAATGCAAAAAGAGGCGTTGATTCTGATTCAATTCTGTTAGAATAACTTTACTAGAAAACAAATTTCTTTACATAAAACAGATTACATATACGGCATTGCCCTCATACTCTAGGCGAAGATATCGATCATTTTCTTCATATCTGGATGCTAAGATCAAATCTCATGAACTTTCTAATGGATGCTTCTACTAGATTCTTTTTGCTTGATCTGGGCTACGACCCATTGCTCACTCATCCTCGTGAGGCTCGTTAGCTTCTTTTTAAAAAGGTCGGGACGTTGACGACTCTCTAATAATCTTTGTCAGCTTGAATCCTTGGGCAATGAAGTAAAGTCGTGTATTCCTCTGTCAGACTATCACCCTTCTCTCGTTGCATTTTCTCGGACCATATTCGGACGGCCGTATTGTATTCCACTTTATCAAGATATCCACTTTCCATGACAAGCTCTCTATTTAGTAACTAAACGTAAATTAACACCTATTTTTTATGATGATGCAATGCAATGCAATCATAAACAAAATAAAACAAAACACGTTAGTACAGAAGAAATAAATAACAAATAGAGCACCTATTCAGGTAACCACTAGGGTTCGGCGCGGCTCTACCTAAGGTGGGCTCTTAAGGTTCGCTATATGGGGTTTGGTTCTAGAGTAAAGGTACCTAAACCGGCAGATTCCTTGATCCTCACCCATTATAAGCTCATATGGACTGAGTTCAGTTCAGAGGAATACATTTCCCTCTAGCCATGCGGAGATGAAAATCTCACAAAGACATGGGTACAGATGTATCTTGAAAGCGATCCACTATTCCATGCAGAGGTGAACACCTCATGAAGATGTAGTTTCTCACTCCCACTTAAAAGGGTAAAATCAAACAATTATGCAATGCGATATGCAAAAACATATTAAGAGACGCGAACCAAAAGGCAAACACATTATTATATAACAAAATGATGAAGACTCCAAAAATGGTAGATGAAATGCAATGAAAAGATCATAAATTTAAACCAAATTATCAATTTTTGACCAAAAAGAAAAAAAGTAATCAATTTGCAGCTTGACTCTCTTATTTTTGTGCCCAGTAGAGTCGCCAAGCTGTCGAAACTATTTTTTTGAAAAAGGGTCGACTTTGTTTGAAAACAAAAATTAAAACAGCAAGTCGCCACCGATCCTTTTTCATGAGGTGTGATCAGGTCACCTCGTAATTTGGTTGTTTTAATAAAATGTTTCAATTTACTAAAACATCAATTTTGGTCTACGAAATTCGAGAAAATATGTTCAGGAGTCGGTTACGTGTGAGGAAGGATTAGCACCCTCGACACGCCCAAAATTGGCACCTAATTGATTAATGAACGTCTTAATGTCGAAATTTGAAAATTTAAAAAGGTTTTAAAATGCGATCCTTTTTTATTAATGTTAATTTTAAAAGCGTTTGAATTAAACCAAAATAATTGCTAAAGATTCCCTCGTCTCAAGATATCGGAGTATCACTTCCCGTAAGTTAGGGCACGATATCTTGAACTCTCGAGCACAAGTTTGCCTTTAGAATTTTTTATTGAAATTATTATGTTTTGAAATTTAAAAGGATATTTGGCCGTTTAGGATCCACAAGAAAATCGCAACCCCGTAAGTTTGGGCACAATTTCTCGACTTTCTAAAAACGCAAAATATTGCCTCATTTTGAAAAACTTTCATTTTTGAATAACAACGGGTGCAACACTTAAAGACGTATTTGTTTAGTTGAACTAAAATAAAATGATCTATTAGATAAATGCGTTAGAGTCTAATTCATGATGCGATGGCATGAAATATAATAATGAACATGAAACAATAATACATGAATAAAATATTACACAAGTGAACGACAATAATATGAAAACACGAATAATCGAATCATAGTACATACAATGACAATGATCACACAACCTACATCATTTAAGTATTAACATCAATAAATAAAGACCAATGAATTAAAAAATTTTAAAAAAAGAAAAAAAATAGTATAAAGCAAATTAAAATAAAGAAAATGTAAAACAATTTTAAAATGATAATAGATGAGTTTAAAATAAATAATGTAAAAAAGGGAAATTTAAAATCAATAATATACAAAACAATTAAAGACCAAATAATATATAGAAGGTTTAAAATCAATAATATGCAAAAAGAAATTTAAAATAAAACAGTTTAAAGATAAATATCATAAAAAAATAAAATAGATAATATTTATATAAGTTTAAAATAAATATTATGTGAAAAACTTGAAATAAATGATAAAACAGTTTGAAAATAAACAAAATAACAAATTTTAAAATAACATATAGAATAGTTTAAACTAAATAATGTATATATGTAACATTTAAAATAGATAATAAATAAAATAATATATGACAATTTAAAGTAAAAGGGTCAAGGATTGAATTGAAATCAAAGTAAAAATATGAGGTATAAATCGTAAATAATAAAAGCTGCCAGGGACCAAAGTAGAACGCACTTAAATTTACGGGGACCAAATGGGAGAATATCCCCGGGTCCAAATGTGTCGCGTTTCAACTGGCGAGTTGAAGGATTAAATCGAATGCTAAATAAAATTAAAGGGGCCGAATAAAAAAGGAAAAGAAGGAGAGACTTAATTGAAACACACCGCAAATAAAATGGAAAAGAAGGAGAGACTTAATTGAAACACACCGCAAAAGTGAAGGTATCTTTTGCGCAAATAACCCAAAAATAGAAAACACGCGGATCCCCTTGCGGAGCTGGTCGGGTTCGGGTTGAGAGACCCTATACGACGTCATTTTGGCCCCTGTACTCCCAACCCTAAACGGCGCCGTTTTGCTTCTTTTATAAAACCAAATTTTTTTTATAACATAATCTGCCATTTCTCTTAAAAAAAAAAATTCAAAAGCCCCATTTTCTCTCAGCCCTCTCATTGGCCAACAATGGGCACCACTGTGTTCGTAAAAAAATAAAAATAAAAATGAAAAATCAGAAATCACCTTTCTTTTTTAATTTTTTCTTTTTCGATTCATCTGTGTTCGTAAAAAAATACAAAGAAAACATTTCAGTTTTTATAACTGAGTTACAAGCTTTTTAGCTCTAGTTTTTGTCTTATTGCTATTTGTTTTTGCTTGTTGTCTGCTGCTTTGGCCCCTTGTGTGTTTTCCTTGATTTGTAGGTGTCATATGCATCAGAGGCATGGAGGAGGTGGCGTGCAAAAAAGTTCTGCTGACGTCTGCTGACGTGCGGCGCACGTGGAAGGGCAACGACTGAGGCGTGCGACAATTGAAGTTTGGGGGCTAGGGTTTCCAAAATGTTTAAACATTCTGGGCCACTTGGGCTTTCAAATTTTGGGTTGTTATTTTAATTATTTTTGGGCTTGATGTTGGTTTTGTAATTTTGGGTTTCATTTGAATCTGATATTTTGTAAAATGGGTTTGGGTTTATTGGGCTTGGACTTGTCTGGACTGTTTGGGTATTTTTTATTTTGTTTTGGGCCTGGGCAAATTTGAGCATTTACAACTGCCCCTATTTGCTCATTGTCATGTAACGGGAATGAAGTAAAGACTTTAAAAAGGGCCAAATTTGCCTGGTCTTGCAGAATTTTGACTTTTGGTGCTTCTTTCTTTCAAATAGCCTCATTCCCTCCCACTGCATCTTTAGGGGTATAGGAATTGGTGCTTTAATCCGCTTCAATGTAATTTCAGGGAGAAGAGATTTGTAGCTTCGAACTACTCCGCTGGAACTTCAAAGAGGCAAGAATTGGTAATTTTAACCTGCTCCACTGTAACTTCAGGGAGACAAAGCTGGTGGCTTCGAGCCGCTCCAATGTAATTTCAGGGAGAAGAGATTTGTAGCTTCGATCTACTCCGCTAGAATTTCAAGGAGATACAAATTGGTAATTTTAACCTGCTCCGCTGTATCTTCAGGGAGACAAGGCTAGTGGCTTTGAGCTGCTCCAATGTAATTTCAGAGAGAAGAGATTTGTAGTTTCGATCTACTCCGCTAAAACTTCAAAGAGATTGGAATTGATAATTTCAACCTGCTTCGCTGTATCTTCAGAGAGACAAGGCTGGTGGCTTCAAGCCGCTTTAATATAATTTCAGAGAGAAGAGATTTGTAACTTTGATCTACTTCGCTGAAACTTAAAGGAGATAAGAATTGGTAATTTCAACCTGCTCTACTGTATTTTCAGGGAAATAAGGCCGGTGGCTTCGAGTCTCCAATGTAATTTCAAGGAGAAGAGATTTGTAGCTTCGATCTACTCCGGCTGAACTTCAATGAGATAAGAATTGGTAATTTCAACCTGCTCCACTGTATCTTCAGGGAAATAAGGCTGGTGGCTTCAAGCCGCTCCAATGTAATTTCAAGGAGAAGAGGTTTGTAGCTTCAATCTATTCTGTTGGAACTTCAAGGAGATAATAATTGGTAATTTCAACCTGCTCCGCTGTATCTTCAAGGAGAAAAGGCTGGTGGCTTCGAGCCGCTCCAATGTAATTTCAGAGGGAAGAGATTTGTAGCTTTGATCTACTCCGCTGGAATTTGAAGGAGATAAGAATTGGTAATTTCTACCTGCTACGTTGTATCTCCAGGAAGACAAGGCTGATGGCTTCGAGCTGCTCCAATGTAATTTCAGGGAAAAGAGATTTGTAGCTTCAGTCTACTCGCTGGAACTTCAAGGAGATAAGAATTGGTAATTTCAACTTGCTCCGCTGTATCTTCAGGTAGACAAGGTTGGTGGGTTTTAGCCGCTCCAATGTAATTTCAGGGAGAAGAGATTTGTAGCTTCAATCTACTCCGCTGGAACTTCAAGGAGATACGAATTGGTAATTTCAACTTGCTCTGCTGTATCTTTAGGGAGACAAGGCTGGTGGCTTCAAGCCGTTCCAATGTAATTTCAGGAAGAAGAGATTTCTAGTTTCGATCTATTCCGCTGGAACTTCAAGGAGATAAGAATTGGTAATTTCAACCTGCTCCGCTGTATCTTCAGGGAGACAAGGCTGGTGATTTCAAGCCGCTCCAATATAATTTCAGGGAGAAGATATTTGTAGCTTCGATCTACTCTGTTGAAACTTCAAGGAGATAAGAATTAGTCATTTTAACTTGCTCCGCTAGATCTTCAGAGAGACAAGGCTGGTGGCTTCAATCCGCTCCAATGTAATTTCAGGAAGAAGAGATTTGTAGCTTTGATCTACTTTACTAGAACTTCAAGGAGATAAGAATTGGTAATTTCAACCTGCTCCGATGTATCTTCAGAGAGATAAGGCTGGTGGCTTCAAGCCGCTTCAATGTAATTTTAGGGAGAAGAGATTTGTAGCTTCGATCTACTCTGCAGGAACTTCAAGGAGATAAGAATTGGTAATTTCAATCTGCTTCACTGTATCTTCAGGAAGATAAGGTTTGCCATGATGGATTTGATCCGGCTTACTGCAACTTCAGAGGTATAGGATTTGTAACTCTTCAATCCATCCCACTGCAACTTCAAAGGTATGGGATTTTTGGTTTCCATGATCTATTACACCATTCTTTGGGGAACATGACCTGTGGAATCTATTTCATGAGCCTATTTATGCCGAATGATTAGGATGTCTTGATCGAAATGAATCAAATGCTCCTAACTAGATATGTGTAAATGATATTTGCATGAATTCGGAATGTCATAAGAATGATCCTGTTTTAATGTTTGGTTTGTCATTACTTGTTGTTCATCAATGTACTGTCACTGATGTGTTACTGTGCCTTTTTGCTCTGTTGGTATCTTTGATAGGAAACCTGTAACACCCCTTAACCTCGAACCATCGTCAGAACAGGGTTACGGAGCATTACTGAAACTATCGGAAAATTTACAATTAATACACAATTATTAACAAACATAATATAAAATAACCTTATAGTCCCATATATGGATCTTCGAGATCCAAAAATACGAGTTAAAAGTAGTTCGGGACAAATTCGAATACTCAGAAATTTTTTTCGAACATTTAAAAATTTTCTCAAATACTGGGCTCACACGCCCGTTTGGATTGGAGACACGCCCGTGTGACTCCATGACATGCCCGTGTTGATGAAATGTATGGTTCAACACGGCCACGGTGGTTTGGGACACGCCCGTGTCCCTTACCCGTGGAGCATTCTGATTTTTCTCACACGGCCAAGTCACACGCCCGTGTGCCAGGCCGTGTGGACTCAATTATGAATCTTAGACACTAAACTAACTTTCCTGCACATTTCAACCAAAAATCAATGTACAATTTATGTATCAACCAATATATTTACATATATAAACATATCTAACCATTTTTAATTTATTTATCTATTTGTTCATTAATCATACATACACTAATTAAATTCATAAAAATAAAATTTAGCTAATTTCATTTCATACCTATATTTAATATGTCATATTAGTTTCCCCTTTTTATACATAAACCAATTTAAATCATTATTTAACAACCATAATCATAAAACTCATCTACTCAACCTATTCATTACCTAGGTACATGCCACAACTATCCAAGGTAAGGTACATAATTAAAATTTCTCTGACGTCGGGGTTGATCTGGATGCTGGACCGGACACTGTCTCTTAATTAACCTGCGCACGGAAACAACCGTACGCTGAGTATGGGAATACTCAGTAGTATTACCATAATTCAAATTATACAATAATTTATATACATTCAATTTGTTTTACAAATACTTAATAACTATTTCATTCTTTAAATCAAATTATTTAATAATAATAAGCCCTATTTCAAGGCTTATATTTAATCCAATACATACATTATTTCATTATCAAATTTTCATTGAATTTTTCATATCTCATTTCATTAGCTCATTTCGTATCACATGCAATTCACTAAATTTTGTCACTTTATTCAATATTAATTCTATTGCAAATTTGTTCTTACTAAAATCATATTTCAATAACAATTTCAACCAATTAAATTCATATATCATCACTTACTTTAATCAATTCTTACAACTTTAGCTCATATTTTAAGATATCATATCTTAATTTCATTTTCACATATCAAATTCACATTCAAATTATGTAATTCAATTTTACTATTCTTTTCAATTAAATTCTCATTTTATTTATTTATATAAATTTCACACAAATTATGAACTTTAGTTTTATTTCTCAATCTCATATAATATTTTCAATTTATAATCCAACTTTGAACACTTCATGAATCTTTGATTCAAGCATTCAATCTCATAGTACAAATCTCATTTCATATTTCATTTCATAAATTCACTTTACTATTTCTTTCCATAGCTCAATCACAATCGTTCGGAGTTTATCATTTCACGTATTTACCCCTATTAACTTGACTCGGACCCTGGCGGATACACGGATCTAATTAAACATATCAGAATGGCGACCAACGCCTCATCGGCATAGCCGAAGCAAAGTGGCTACCAAAGCCTCATCGGATAGTTCGAAGTAAATCTATGACACACCACGTGTCTCATCGGCTGAGCCGAAGCAAAGTGGCTACCAAAGCCTCATCGAAACTATCCGAAGCAAATCTATGGCACACCAAGTGCCTCATCGACTCGAGGTCGAAGAATCTCTGAACTGTTCTGATCCTATGGCATGCCAACTATATCCACTAAGCCCGACTAGTTAATAGGGTATCGGAATCACATAGTAATTTCACTTTCAATATCGAATTCGCATCAATTAATACTTTGGTCACATTTCTCACATAATTCTCGATTCAATCACAATATGTTTCAATTTCACAAAATCAGATATTTTCACTTCAATTCGCATTTCAGCTCAATCAATTTCTCATACTTTCATGCCATATACATTTCATAATAATCACATTCAATTCAAATTAATTCATTTCCAACCATAATTCCTCATATATTCCATCAAATACTCATACATATGCATACTTCATTACAATATCATTCAATTCATAATTTCTCATATTCACAATCTAAATTAGTTTCTCAATTCAATATGTATTTCAATACCACATTAATTCTTTTAATTCAGATCATATTACCAAAAATTTCCATTTAATTCACATACAATTTATTCTTTTACTTACCTCAATTTGCTTATTATATACATATCAATTTAAAAGTTAACGAATGATCGAATTTGAATTATAGTAATACTAACCTGGTTTTCTCGTTTTTACTCCTCAATTGTTTTTCTCTTTTCCTTCCTTGCTCAATGTCTTGAATTCTTTGTTTACTACGGAAATAATAATAATTTGCATTACTAATTACAGCATTAAAATTTAAATAATTAAACTTTTATTCAATTCCTATTCTTCCTCTTCATTCTACTTTCTTTTTACACAATCCTATTATATATTCTTTTAGAGCTATCTACCCGCGCAACAGTCACTAAATTGTTTATATTTAGAGCTACAAAACTCCAAATCAAGTTCCGTTAATTTTTCCTGAAACTAGACTCAAGTACCTTTCTACCATAAAATTTCCAGAATTTTTAGTTTTACCAATTAATACAGTTTATTCCTCAAACTTACCCCTGATTCACTATCTGACAGTTCCGACCCTCTTGTACTAAAGTTCAATTATCTCATAGTTCAGGACTCAGATAATGTTCTTGTCTATTTCTCTTGAAACTAGACTCACTAAGGATTCTGAAAATATAAATTACAACTCATAAATATTTTTGTACAATTTTTAATGATTTTCTAAAGTTAAAACAGAGTATCTCGAAATCTTCCTAAATCAGTCTTACAAAAATTTAAATATCTCAATTTATAGACTTCCTTTGCTTGTTCTGTTTCTTTTATCTAAAAATAGACTCATTAAGTTTTAATTCTATATCTCATTCAACTTCTAATTCAATTTCTAATATTTTTGGTGATTTTTCAAAGTTAAGATTCTGTTACTGTCTAAAACTGTTTCTTATAGCTTATTTTGCACATAATTTCTAACTAATTTTACTTACTTTTAGAACTCAATTCATACTTCAATTCTACTTAATCTCTTCCCATATTTAACTTAACTATCCAATATTCATATTAGAACGCAAATTTAAAACTTCTTCCAATTCAATCCCTACTACATAAAATTTATGGCATCTTTTACAATTTAATCCTCTCTTTCATTCTCACTTAAAATTCTATCAATTAAACCCCTATTCCAACTTTTTGTTCAACTTATACTATGTTCACAAACCTTAAAACTTTAAAGATCTCAAGTTAAATTCATCAAAACTTTGTTCTAAAGCTTATGAAACATCAAAATTAAAAGGAAAGGACCTCATTGACTTACCTATTAAAGCTTTAAGCATCAAAACCATAGTTTTTCCTTTTTCTTTTTCTTTCTCTTTTTCTCCCTTCCTTTCCCGTTTGCTCTCTGTTTCTCTTTTTCTTTCTTTTTGTTTTTTTCTTTACTTTGTTTTGTTTTCTATATATATATATATATATAATAAGTTAATAAATATCTATTTAATAACCAATATTTATTTTACATTTGTATACATTTTTATTATTACACATGTCATAAATTTTACCATACAATTGTCATAATTTAGTATATTTATTACATAAAAATCTCATAATGTAATTATTTAATTAATAAATATCATTTACTTAATAATAAATATCTTTTATTCTAAAATTAAGTAAATATATAATTATATTCCAAGTGTTCAAATACATATATTACACTTGTACAATTTTATCATCATACATTTGTCAATATTCAATTTATTTATTATAAAATAAAATCTCATAAAATAATTATTTATTACAGAATATCTTATACTTAAATTTTAAGTAAATAAATAATTTTAATACAAATGTATACATTCACATTATTACACATGTACCAATCATCAACATACAATTGTCTTATTTTAATTCATAATAATATTTTAATAAACAACCATAATAATAATTTAATTTACTAATAAAGTATAAAAATACATTATGCCGCCTCAACTTTGAGGAATGGCATATTTGCCACTTTGGTCCCTCTTTTATTCTACTAATCTATAATTTAACTTTTATCTCTTATTTCAATTTAGTCCTTTTCACAAATTATCTTAAATTAGGCTAATTTCATTTAATCAAAGCCTAATTAAACACATAACTAATTTCATAAATATTTTTAATAAATATTTACGAGTCCGTTTACTGAAAACGGATATCCAATAACTTATTTTTTGAAACTCGTACTTTTGAGGTCGTTACAAAACCCAAAGAAATAATCACAGTTTAAACTCTTCTTTCTCAAGTATTTCCAACCTTTAGGTTTGGTGAGTTCTAAATAATAGTCCTGTTTCAGGTTCTTGTACTATTTGGAGGCTTCCAGAGTAATATGTAGAACTCATTTTTCTTGAATATTACTAGTACATTAATCATTATTTTAATGCAAAATGCTTGAAAAAGATCATAACAATGAACAAAAAAGAAATTGATTGGGAGCATAGCTTGAAAAGATTTAATCAAAGATAGCAAATGCAATAAGAAGGAAATTGATTGGGAGTATGGCTCGAAACAAATCAAAGATAACAAATACAATAAGAAGGAAACTGATTGGGAGCGTAGCTCGAAACGAATAAATTAATCAAAGATAGCAAATTCAATATAGGTAAGATAAAAACTAAGTGCCCCAGATATCATGGCATGAGCTTCTCTATACGAACTTCTTGAGGACCATTTTGAGCTCAACATGTGTTTTAGGAGATCTAGAGTACTTTGTCGATGCCCCAAGATATAGCATACCTCCTCCTTGTTAATTTAAGCATAGCAAGACTACCGTATGCCCCATCTTCAATCAAAATTTGAGCCGCCTTTTTCAGGTTTTCAACTTAAAACCCTTTTGGTCTCAAAGTGTCCTTTTACGGGTTTTCACCTTGGCCTCTCCTTTTTCTTTTTATTCTTTTTTGTTTTTCTTTTCTTTTTCTTTTTCCTTTTCATTTCTTTTTTCTTTTTTCTTTTTCTTTTTTGAAATATTTATTGATTTAAACTCATAGGATTAGGCAAGTCCTTGTTATCCCTCTCGGTCAAAATCAACGTTTTTTCAGAGAAGGTCTTTTTTACCACATAAGGTCCTTCCTATTTTGGCATCTACTTTCCTCTAAAGTCATTTTGTATAGGAAGGATCTTTTTCAAAACTAGGTTTTCTTCATGGAATTCTCTGGGGTGAACCTTTTTTGGTAAGTTCGCATCATTTGCATTTGGTACGTTTGATCATGAGGGACAAAATGGGCTTTTTAGCCCTGTTTCAAGACGATTTGAAGGCGAAGCTTTCTCAACCCCATAAAAGCTTAAACGAGAGGACCCTCGCCCCCCTTTAGCCCGATTTTGGCACCGAAAAAGGGGGTTCCGATGATGAAACCGCGGGGTGATTCAGGTACACTTTCATCTTCCTCGTTTTTTTATTTTTCATAAAAATAAATAAAAAATTCAATAGTAAAAAATAAAAATAAAAATAAAAATGGAAAATCAGAAATCACCTTTCTTTTTTAATTTTTTCTTTTTCGATTCATCTGTGTTCGTAAAAAATTACAGAGAAAACATTTCGGTTTTTATAACTAAGTTACAAGCTTTTTAGTTCTAGTTTTTGTCTTTTTGCTATTTGTTTTTGCTTGTTGTTTGCCGCTTTGGCCTCTTGCGTGTTTTCCTTGATTTGTAGGTGTCAGACACATCAGAGGCATGGAGGAGGTGGTGTGTAAAGAGGTTCTGCTGACGTGCGACGCACGTGGGAAGGGTGGCGACTGAGGTGGGTTGTTATTTTAATTATTTTTGGGCTTGATGTGGGTTTTGTAATTTGGGTTTCATTTGAGTATGATATTTTGTAAAATGGGTTTGGTTTTATTGGGCTTGGACTTGTTTGAACTGTTTGGGTATTATTTATTTTGTTTTGGGCCTGGGCAAATTTGGGCATTTACAGCAAAGAAATGTGAAATTGGAATATGAATTGAAAATGTGAATTGAATAAGAAATTGAGAATGGAAAGCATGAACTAATGGTTCATGGAATGATCAATAGCTCAGCGTGAAGATATATGCTTTCATTTGAAGAAAAGTTAAATTGAGTAGTAAATATTGAGAAATGATAAGTTATGTACGAATTGGTTGTGGTAAATTTTTACGTTGTATGATTCATTATCTATACTTGTTATGTTATAATTTGAATTATAGTAATACCACTGAGTACGAAATACTCAGCATACGGATGTTTTCGTGCGTAGGTTAGTAGGTGTTCAGAGTCCTGGTTCAGCATCCACAGCGATCCCGACTCCAACACCAAACTCGGTAATGTATTCTTCTTTGGTAAAAGTGGCATGTACATAGGTGTTGTTTTGATCACTTTAAAAATGCTATATGATATTTGTTGTAAAGAATGGTATTTGTATGTTGGTGTTTAAACTAATGAAATGGTATGAAAATTTATATGATATACATGGTATAATTGGTAATAAATTTAGAATGGAATGATGAAACTATAAGTTAATTTTTAATGGTAATATGAATGTTCATAGAGTAAATTATCAAATTAATGTTATAGGTATGATTTTAATACGATTAAATATGAAATTGCATTGGTTGAAATATTAGTTTTGGATTAGTCTCAATTTGAAATTGCAGGGAAGGTTAGATAATTATAAAGGGGTTATATCAAATTTTTTTAAAAATAAAAAAAATTACGAAAAATTTTTGGAGCACCCGAACTAGTCCCGATTCATTTCTATTACGTATTTTTAGGCCTCGAGGGTCCATTAAAGGGATTTAATGGTTTAAATTATGCTATATATGTCATTTATTTATGAATTATTCGTAAGTTGTCCAATTTGTCTGGTAATGCTTCATAACCCTGTTTCGACGACGGTTTAGGGTTAGGTGGTGTTACAGAATTTGTCCTTGAGAGAGCTCCAAGAGATGATTTGACAATCAATACAGTGGATTAATACCCATCAATAAGTACCTTAGATCCAAGTTGATCTGGCGATCATTGTAGGAGATTGGAGAAGAAAGCTATTTGAGTTTTGGTGTGCAGATTCATGACGTTCAAAATTGTTTTATGAAAAAAATCCCTTAATTGTAGAAAAAAAAAAGGAAAAAAGTTTTCGATTAATGCAGGCAATTCAAATAAAGAAAGTCATATAATAGTGATTTTAACCGCACAGTGATCATTTTGTAATTTTTTAAAATTAAGTAACTAAAACATAAATTTATTAATAGTTTAGTGATCTTCGACGTATTTTATCCAAAATAAAAATAGAAAGTGGAAATTTACCGATAAGATTTTGGTCTTAAAAGCGGTCCGACCGACAGGATTTTCATTTTCTATTATGATTAAGAAAATGAATTTACACCTTAGTATGGACAAAGTCAAAGGCCCAATTTCCATATTTATTGGTAAATTCCACAAGGTTTCCTTGAAATATAGTCTAAATTTTAAACCAGTTCACAATCTTCAAAATATTTTAATTAGATCCTTAAACAATCAAATATCATATCAATTAATTCCTTTCATTGACCAAGTCATTAGTTTGGGCATTAAGCGTGGACTCAAATATGACATAGAAAATATTTAAAGCACATGGATCAAATTGTAAACACGTTCGTACTTATTGATTAGCCAACTTAGATCTAAAATGTTAAAAAAAAGTCAATTTTTACTATTAATCCTTGTATTATGCATAAAGTATAGATTTAGTCTCTGTATTCTAATTTGGTCGTTTTTAATCTTTGTATTTTTTTTTCAAATTTGAAAGTTTTAATCATAACCCAAAAGGTAGTACTTAAATCTAATAGGTTGAAGTTTTTATATTAATCTCGTATTATGCATAAGTTGTGAATATAGTCATTTTTAGTCTTACTTTTGGAATTGTGAATTGTCAATCATGACTCAAAATGGTAACCATTGAATATATTAATTAACATTACGTGGCTTTTTTTGTGTGAGTATTACGTGAAAATGACAAATTGACATGACATTACTTATATGATAATATATTTACCGCAAACTATTTTGAAAATAGCACAATTTAACGGCTAATGTTTTGGATTAGGACTAGAATTTCAAAACTCAAAAGTACAATGATAAAAATGATCAAATTAAAATAAATGGACTAAATTTGCAACTTACAAATAGCACAGGGACTAGTAATAAAATTTAACCTAAAATTAGTCCTAAATTTTATTAATATTATTTGTTTTTTAGGAAATCAAATCCAATATGTCCACACGATAAATATACATATTTTCGCAGTTTGAATCACATGTTAGATTCAAACTTCATTCAACCTCTAAAAATTATTGCTATACTAATGAAATGATCAATTTAAATCCTTGCAATGAGTTAGAGATTCATGCTTTAGGAATGTAAAAGCTAGTATTTTTTTAGAATTACATTTGTGTTTGAATTGATTAGACCATCAATTCTTAGTTTGATTTGTTTGTCTAATTTAATCAAATAGATTATTTAAATTTTTTTAAAAATATTAGAAAATATAAATTTTAGTTCAACCATTGGTTCAATCGATCCATATAAATTTAAAAGCCAATCGATTATTTACCTCTTTCTGAACCAATATCCTAGTCGAATGGATCCCGTTCAAACCACTTTGGTAAAATCCAAACTATTATTGCAAATGCAAGAGGTAAACACATATTCGATTAATGTGTTTTAAACACTATTTAAGTTAGAATTGAGCTGACATTTAACTCTTAAAGTTCTTTTTTTATTATTATAGAAACACATAAGTTAATGGCTAGTACTTTGTTCATAGTTTAAGGTACCTACCCACACCTCGAGGTCCGTACGTAATTTAGGAGAGTTTAAGAAAAAAATATTAGGTAAAAAAAAAGAGTTTTGGGCAAAAAAAAAACTAAACTTGTTTAAAAATGGGTTTAGCTTGAGCATAAACAATCAACACCTGAGCCTAACCTATTTTTTAAGTTTGTAATATTTTATATTATGTTAATTTTATATATTATGTAATTTATAACACATGCAAATTAAATCTTTAATGTAAACATTAAAAAATAAAATCGCTATATATAACAATTTAGTAAACAAAAAATATATAAAATTATTAAGTTTTAAATTAAAAATAATACAAAGATATATTTCAAAAAAATAATACAGTTGAACCTAAAATAGGCTTGGCTTAGGTTTTTACAAATATGGGTGGGCCAATGCAAAATTCTAAGCCCATGTTTCGGGTTGAATCAGGTTTAAGTAAGTATAAAGTGTGTTAATATCATGTATAGGACCTGACTTGGCCCAAAAACACTTTTAAGGACTAGTAATTATAACATTTTTGAAGTTTAAGGATCAATTTAGAATCTAGGCCTTAATTCGAGGATGTCTAGTCGAATTAACCCTATTTCTTGAAAAACCTTAATTAGTCTATTGGGCTTGGGCTGAATCTCTAGTTACCGGTCTCCTCCATCGGCCCAATGAATATCCAGCTCGTTCCTTATAAAGAGCAACAATCCTCTCCACCTCTGTCATTCACGTAATCTAGGGTTTTAGCATTCGAGTCACCGTCATTGTGCGGCGTCTCATTTAGCTCCTCTGTTTCGCTTTCTCTCCCTTTTGCGTCTCTCAATGTATTTTTTTTTTTAAATTGAAGTTTAAAAGTCGTGATCTATGCGATGAAGATAACACCTGGAAAGGAAATTCGATTGTGCGAGTTTAACTAATTCCGCAAGATGAATCCTTGATATTTCTGGTTCGTATTCACTGAGCATCATCATCATCATCATCATCTTCTTTTTTCTTTTTACTGGCTTTGGATCTGTAATTTTTTTTATTGCGAAATGTGTTTTTTTTTTGCTGGTGATGGAGAAACGAAGGACCTATGGATGGAGTGCGAAAATCGATGCACTTTAATCCAAGTTTGCCTTCGGAAAACAATGTTGAGATTGGACGATCCGGATCGACGTCCATTTTCGATTCGGTGTGTTATTCAGTTCTTATTTTCGAACATTTTTCTTAATTTCTTGAAATTAAATTGGAATTTTTTAAAAAATGCGAAGGTCCCAGCAGAAAGGTGAGAACTCTATGAATTGAGACCTTTCTAACAAATAAGCATAAAAATGCCTTCGCAAATTCAATTTTGCCGAATCGTAGGATGCCCACTTAATCCATATTTGGAGCGTCTGGAACCCTCGGCTACATTCAATATCCATTTCTTTTAAAAGAAACCTTAAAATCAAATAGTTTTCAATAAATCCTAATAAGTTCACGGTGATTTAGGAAATAAATTTTAATAAGCAGAAGCTAGAACTGTATTGTAAAGCAGTATTAAGTAATAATTAAAACTCATAAACTATGTAATATCTCCTAATATTAACAGTTCAAAATACATGAAATTCAATATTAGAACAATTAGACACTTTCTTTCTTACTTTATTAATCAACCCATGTAGGTATTATACTTTATACTATGAAATTTGTTTCATAACCCGAAGCCTTAATGATGTGATGAGAGGTGTGTTTAGGTTGCTATTTTGAACGAGAACTTCAATCCAATTTTTTATCTCCGTGTTATTAACGCGCAAGTGCTCACTTTGTTTATTCCACAATAATACTTGTCGAAATTATTTTTATTGAAAAAACGGGGTCGACTTTAAAAAAATAAAAATGAAAGTCGCCACCAATCTTTTTAGGTGTGATTGGATCACCTTATAAAATGTTTTATTTTAAAACATTGATTTTGGTCCACGAGAATTCAAGAAAACGGGTTCGGGAGTTGATTACGTACGAGAAAGGATTAGCACCCTCGTAACGTCCAAAATTGGTACCAATTGATTAGTTTTTTGTCCTAATGTCGAAAATTTAAAAAAATTTAAAAATATGATTCATTTTTAAAAGCTGAACAATTTGAGTTGAAATTGGAGATTCCTTTGTTTCGAAAAAATATAAACATCACATCCAGCACGTTAAAACATGATGTTATTAAATTTTCGTAACTAAAATCATCTAGTGATTTACAAAATTTATTAAAAAGGATATTTAGTTATTTAGATAAACGGGAAATTGCAACCTAACACGTTAGGGTACTATTTCTTGAATTTCTAAACATAAAAACATTGCATTACTTTAAAAAAACTTTTGAATAAAATATGGCTTGACTCTCTTATTGTTCCTCAGCGGAGTCGCCAAACTGTCGAAACCATTTTTATTGAAAAAACGGGATCGACTTTAAAAAAACAAAAGTGGGAGTCGTTACCAATCTTTCTAGGAGTGATTGGATCACCTTATAAAACGTTTTATTTCAAAACATTGATTTTGGTCTACGAGAATTCAAGAAAACGGGTTCGGGAGTCAGTTACATACGAGGAAGGATTAGCACCCTCGTAACGCCCAAAATTGGTACCAATTGATTAGTTTTCTGTCCTAATGTCGAAAATTTGAAAAGATTTAAAAATATGATCCCTTTTTAAAACTTGAACAATTTGAGTTGAAACTCGAGATTCCTTTGTTCCAAAAGAATACAAACATCACATCCAGCATGTTAGGACATGATGTTTTTAAATCCTCGTAACTAAAATCATCTAGTGATTTACAAAATTTATTAAAAAGGATATTTAGTTATTTAGATAAACGGGAAATCGCAACCCAGCACGTTAGGGCACTATTTCCCGAATTTCTAAACATAAAAACATTGCATTACTTTAAAAAAACTTTTGGATAAAATATGGCAATTAAATGAAATATATTTTTTAAAATAATGATTTGAGTAAAATTTAAAAAAAAATTACTAAGAATAATACTAAAAAAAATTATTAAAAAAATGAAATAGTTTGATATAATACTAAAATTATTAAAAAAATAAAATATAAAAAAGATTAAAAATAAGGAAATGGGGATTAAAGAAAAATAAAAAAGGTTGAAAAACGAAGATGAACTAAGAATAAAATAAGAACAAACACAGAAAGTAAGAACGCAAGAGAGAGAAATTTGAGTGAATACTCTAAAAAATTCTTATTACTTCCCCAAAACTCAAGTGATTTACAATTAAGGGAGAGACCTCTATTTATAGTTGAACCTCCCTAAATCCAACAGTACAGATCAATTACATCAACGGTTAAGATTAAAGGGTATCTACAAATTAAATCTCTAAGATTACAAAATCATATCTTCTAAGATTGCATATCATATTTAAGATTGTATCATATGTAAGATTTCATATCATATCTAAGATTGCATATCCTTGAAGATTATATTTCCATATAAGTCAAGCTTGTAGATGGACCTTCAATCTCTTCAAGTAATGGGCCATTTCGATCGGGCCAAATGATATATTTGTAATTTTGGACTGGACTGGACTTGGACTTTGTTTTATTATTTTGGGTTTACTATTTTTTTGTATGGACCCGGGCTAAATTGGCCTATTACAGCTGCCCCTCTTTGCTCATTGTCGAGTAACAGGAATAGAGCAAAGACTATAAAAAGACCAATTTTGCCCGGTCTTATCGGATCCTGACTTCTTGGTCCTCAACCTACTCCCTGCAAACTCAGAGATGCCATACTGATATCTTTGATCTACTCCCTTCCAACTCAGGGATTGCCAAATCTGCTATCTTCGATCTGCTCCCTGCCAATACAGGGATTGCCAAATATGCTATCTTCGATATGCTCCCAGCCAATATAGGGATTGCCAAATCTGTTATCTTCGATCTGCTCCCTACCAATACAGGGATTGCCAAATCTGCAATAAAGAGATTGCCAAATCTGCTATCTTCGATCTGCTCCTTGCCAATACAGGGATCGCCAAATCTGCTATCTTCGATATGCTTCCTGCCAATACAAGGATTGCCAAATCTTCTATCTTCGATCTGTTCCCTGCCAATATAGGGATTGTCAAATCTACTATCTTCGATCTGCTCTCTGCCAGTACAGGGATTGCCAAATCTGCTATCTTCGATATGCTCCCTGCCAATACAGGGATTGCCAAATCTGCTATCTTTGATCTGCTCCCTGCCAATACAGGGATTGCTAAATCTGCTATCTTCGATCTGCTTCCTGCCAATATAGGGATTGCCAAATTTGCTATCTTCGATCTGCTCCCTGCCAATACAGGGATTGCCAAATCTGCTATCTTCGATCTGCTCCGTGCAAAACTCAAGGATGCCAGATCTGCCTTCTTCAATATGCTCCCTGCCAACACAGGGATTGCCAGATCGTTATCTTCAATCTGCTCCTTGCAAAACTCAAGGATGTCAGATCTGCTTTCTTCAATCTGCTCCCTGCCAACATAGGGATTGCCAGATCATTGTCTACATTGTCCCCTAGAGGACATAACCTGTAGAATGGGTATTTACTTATGTCTAATGATTAGGATGCCATGATCGAAATGAGTTAAATGTTTCCTAATTAAACATATTATGATGCAAAAATGTTATGAGAATGATTCCTATTTCGGATGTCATCACTCATTCATTCATCCGGGTTTCATCTTCGTTCTTCTCGATGCATCAATCATACTCTGCTCGTATGCTTTGAATCTTTTCACCTCAATTTGGTCCGTCATACCGTAACCCAATGAAGATGTTTGTAAAAATGATCTTCTATTAGGATCGATTTTGCTCAACTCATTAATTTGTCCAATCACCTATTTGGACAAAAGAGATAGTCTCAATTTAGACCTTTCTCAAGTACCTCCGACCCTTACACATGGGAATTCTTAAATAATTGTCCTATTTTAGTTTCTTGTATTATCTAGAAATTCCCAGAGTAATATGCGAAACTCCTTTTATGAAAATATTATTAGTCCATTAATTGTTATTTCAATATAAAATGCTTGAAAAATGTCACAACTATGGACAAGTAGGAAATTAATCAGGAGCATAGCTCAAAACAATTAATCAAGGATAGCCAATGCGATAAAAGGAATTTGATTAAGGCGTATCTTGAAAAGAATATGGTAATCTGTAACGCCCTCTTACCCGAGACCGTCTCTGGAGTCGAGCTTGAGGTGTTACTAAACTTATTTCATCACTTTTTTTTTAATTTTAAATCAACTAATAAATTTTCGTAGCAAGCTGTCTTTCTGCATCATAGTCGTTTAAAAAATCATATCTAGAGTTACAAAACTCAAAATCAAGATCTGTAAATTTTCCCTGAAACTAGACTCATATATCTATCTACTAATATTTTTATAGAATTTTTGGTTGGGCCAATTAGTAAAGTTTATTAGTTAAAGTTACCCCTGTTTCAGGATTCAACTGCACTGACCTCTGCTTACTACAAACCAATTTTCTCTCTGTACAAAATTCATATGACTATTAAGTTTGTTTCTCCTAAAACTAGACTCATTAAGGATTCTGTACATATACAATATACCTCCTAATTATTTTTTTACAATTTATGGTGAATTTCAAAAGTTGGAACAGGGGATCCAGAAATCACTCTGGCCCTGTTTCACTAAAACTCAAATATCTCACAACATATAACTCCTTTACCTGTTTCGCTTCTTCCATATGAAAATAGACACAATAAGCTTTAATTTAATATTTAATTAATCACCTAATTCTATTTCTATTATTTTTAGTGATTTTTCAAATTTACGTCATTTCTGCTGCAATGTTCTGTTTTATAACAAGATTCAACTTTCTATGGTTTTTCATAGACTAGATAGCACATTAAACATACTCAACATCAAATATGATCACAATAGGCTATTTCAAGGTCTAACCACTACCAAACATTTCCTCATCAAGCAAAAGCCATACCATAAGATTAATTACACAAAATGAGTATATTGCTATACATGCCATATTTAAGTTATACAAGCCATGTTACCAAAAAGTTCTTTGGATAGTGTGAACGAGCCTTCGACCTATCCCGATTCCTGAGCCGGCTTGTCCAAAACTACAATGAATGAAAAGGAGGGAGTAATCATAAATGCTTAGTAAGTTCACATGTAAATAACAAGTAATATAATCATGGAATTCAACATGGGAATCAAATTCAATAACAACACTCAAACATACATAGCATAAGAACATTTGTTATCTTACCACACCATCATCTTACCATGTTCTCACATATAGTTTAGGATCATACCTGTTCAATTCCTCTTTCACAATACGTCACAACATACCTCGGTCGCTTAGACGCTCTCATTGCTTATTTATCAATTTACCCGTTGAACACATAGGAATATAACTCGAATACTCGAATCGTATACACATAAATGTCATATCCGTAGCCAAGCTACCATGTAACCCGCCCATAATCGAACTCGGACAAAACTCAACGAGTTCGGACGTTTGCATCCATAAGTGAACTCGAACTCAACTCAACGAGCTCGGATGCCTAGTTACATTTCACGAACTTGGACTCAACTCAATGAGTTCGGACATTTGCATCCATAAGTGAACTCGGACTCAACTCAACGAGTTCGGATACCCAACCATTCTAGTGACATGTCACTTGTATCCTAATCTATTCCCAAGGTTTAAACGGGATTTACTTCGATCACATATTTCCTAGTCGTTCTCCTCAGAATATCGGAACCAATACGTTGCTTGCATCTTATACTTACCAATTTAATCACATACTTTTTATACCAATACATAATATTTCACAAAGCATAATATTCATAATAACAAGTATCATATCATATAAATAGCATTAAATCACTTAAAATAGCAATTATGTTACATTATTTACACATGAACTTACCTCGATACCAAAATATCAACAATCGGCCTATTCCTCGTAAACTTTGTTTTTCCCTCGATCACGACTTGAATCTCGTTTCTCTTGATCTAAAATAGCACATTTAGCTTATTTAATACTCACATTCATCAAAACGGTCCTTGACCCTAACTTTGTCAAAATTACAAATTTGCCCCTAAACTTTTGCATATTTACACTTTTGCTCCAAGGCTCGGAAATTAAACTTTATCCCAAATTCTTATGTTTTAGGACATGCTGATCATTTATTTACCATTAGCAAGCTCAAATTCCAACTACAGCATGCACTTATGAACAATTGGTATTTTTACCAATTAAGCCGTTTTACTCGTTTTTACTTAAAACCGAGTAGCACAAATTATTTAACATAATTTAAAACCTCATATTCTATCATAAAACATCAAAATACACAATTATTCAACATGGGTAAATTTTGAAATCAAACCCTAGCTCAAATAAATGGTAGAAATAGAGAAATCATGTTACCGGGATTTCAAAAATGTAAAAATCATTAAAAACGGGGCTAGAACGGACTTACAATCGAGCTTGGAAGCTTGAAAAACCCTAGCCATGGTTTCTCCATGCTATTTTCGGCCTTGAGGAAGAAGATGAGCAAAAATTGGCTTTTAATTTGATTATTAATTCATTTAATCACTAAATGACCAAAATGCCCCTAACTTAAAAATATTTTTTTTCACCCATTTCATATCCATTTTTGTCCAATAAATTAACCAATGGTCTAATTACCATTTAAAGACCTCCAATTTAAATTTTCATAACAATTGAACACCTCTAACATATAGAACTCAACTTTTGCACTTTTTACAATTTAGTCCTTTTGACTAAATTGAGTGCCTAAACGTCAAAATTTTCGTACGAAATTTTTTTACAAAATAATTTCATAAAAATTTAAACCATAAAAATATAAATAAAACACATTTCAATTTAACACCTTTACCATTTGACAAACATGCCCTTAATGCCTTTCTTTGTAATTTTTCATGTACAAGCCCATTTTTGTCCAAAATTTTAGAAATTGGTCAAATTGCTATTTAAGACCTCATAATTAATATTCCAAAGTAATTTCATACTAAAAGCTTCTAGAATGCAAGTTTTACAACTTATTCGATTTAGTCCCTAATTTCAAATTAAGCACTTTATGCATAGAATTTCTTCACGAAATTTTCACACAATCATGCAATCATATCATAAACCTCAAAATAATTATAAAATGATTATTTATATCTCAGATTTGTGGTCACGAAACCACTATTCCGATTAGGCCTTAATTCGGGATATTACATAATCAAAGTTAGCAAATTCAAAATAGGTAAGACGAGAATTAGGTACCCCAGATATCTCAGCCTGAGCTTCTCTGTACCAACTTCTTGAGGACCATTTTGAGCTCAATATGTGTTTAGGGGATCCGGAGTACTTTGTCGATGCCCCAAGACGTAGCATACTTCTTCATTGTTAATTCAGGTATAACAAGACTACCATTTGCCCCACTTTGATCAAAATTTGAGCCGCCCTTTTCGGGTTTTCAACTCAAAATCCCTTTGGTCTTAAGGCGCCCTTTGCGGGTTTTCGCCTTGGCCTCTTCATTTTCATATTCTTTTCTTTTTTCTTTTTTCTTTTCTTCTCTTTTTTTTTTGAAGGTCGCAAAGTGTCCTTTGCGGGTTTTCACATTGGCCTCTCATTTTTTAGGTATCTCTGGACTGCATCTGAATTTACAGGATTGGATAAGTTTATCTCAATTAAAATCAGTGCTCCTCTCGGGAAAGCCTTCTTTGCCACATAAAGTCCTTCTCTGTTTGACATTTATTTCCCTTTGAAATTCTTTTGTATAGAAAGGATCTTCCTCAATACCAAGTCCCCATCATGAAATTCCTTTCGGTGAACCTTTTCCGTCATAAATCAACATCATCCATGATGAATACTTTCAAACCTTTTTCTTCAGCCAAGTTCGCTAGAGACGTTCTACTTCATCCAATTCTTGACTCAATCAAAGCTTGAAGAAAATGGATCTCGATTTTCATGGGTACCACCTCTATTCTATGAACTAATGGGAAAGATGTTGCCCCAGCGAAAGTCTTGGTTGACGTAAACATAGAGAGTAAGTAGTAGCTTCTTATGCCAATCTTTACAAGTCTCGATCATCTTCTATAATTTTTGTTGTTTTTGTTTTTTTTTGTACATTTTCTTTTGACAACCTTTGCTGCATGGCGCCTGATCTTTGAACAGACTGTAAACTTTTGAAATTGTACAGTTGTGCACTATAAAACATTACTTTTCTGGCAACTGATCCTTTTTTCCTTTTTTGTTTTTTTTGGGAAATTTGATAACTGTCGACTTTACAATATTGGCATATGAAGCAACATTCACCTTCTTGATGATTCGATGTCTGCTAGAAGCTTTTGGCGAGATTGGCCTCATAACATCCATGCCCCACATATGAAAAAGAGAAGCGTCACATAAACCTTGTCTTCTTTAATTTGGCATTTGCGGTATAACTGACGGTAAACCAGCAATGCCTGAACCTCATATTTAGCTTAGCCATTGTAAAACTACCTGCATGCTTCCTATGGACCTCTTTTAGCCTTAAAAGCATCAACGGATCTTAGTAGCCCAGGCATATCTTGATATAATCGTGCGAAAATATCTTTGAATTCTTTGAGTAACTCAATGAAGTCTCGCTTTTGCATACTCCAATCTTTTCCTCTTTTTCCTCCCCTAGGTTCATAATGTTCATTGATCCTTTGTAAAGTAGGATCCGTTTATCATCTTGTTCTACCATTCTTAACAATAAAGTTGCAATCTCTGTCATCTTCAAAGTCCTGAAATCCCTCTAGACACATATCTCATTCAAAAAAGAGATTCTGAGTCAATAGCAACGTCGCTCATGTCGTTGATATCTGAGGACTTGTTGTAGGTACGAAGGCAAATTCACAAAGAATAAATGATTCTAAGGATTATTATTGGTATGATCGTGAATAAAGAATATCTGAAAGGAATTCTAAAGAACAAAAGAATCTATACATGGAAAGAATAAAAGAATATTTATTCAAAAAGATGCATTTTATTAAAATAAAAATTTCAGACACAAGCCTATTTTACAAAAGGATTCTTATTGCCTCTAGGCTTAAGGCAACAAGCATGTTTTGAATATTACTCTAGATTAGCCTTAAAAATACAAGGATCACTTCCACAGTCTCGTTGTTCAAAACACTCCCAAATATGTAAGGGCTTGGAAACTTTTATTCCTTGGTTTCCTCTCTGGATACGTCATTCAGATCCCCCAATATCAAGTCTTGCACTAAAGCCCTGAGCTCGATACATTCTTGGATCTCATCCCCTTTACAGAATTCACCTCTTTATCTAGATGGTTGGGTAATGGATTTTCTGCACTAGAAAGATCATCGAAGTCTATTTTGATGAGTTTTTTGATTATCTTTTTAAAGGTGGTGCAGTTCTCAATCGAATGTCCTGTGATTCCCGCATGGTATTCGCATTGAGTGCTTGTGTCATACCATTTGGGGTATGGGGGTTGTATAAGCTTTAGGTAGAAAGGGGATACCATGTGCGCATCAAACAAAATTTGGTACAGCTCTCTATATGTGACTGGGATGGGCACGAATTGTGATTTTTCTGAATTCGGTCTTGGATTGGATTCTTGCTTTTGAGGAATCTGATGGCTAGTAGTTGCCGTTCTTGGATGGCTTATGGTAATCGGTTTTGAATAATCCCCGCTATACATACTTGTGTTATTCACCTTATTTTCTTTTTTCTTCATTGCCCTTAAAGTGTTATCTTGGGAGCTGCACTCTCGCTTTTTCCTTTTGTAATAGGCTTCACATTATTTCGGGAGCTCCACATTAGCCTTCTTCGTTTCTTCCATACTAGCCAAATCAATAACAATGGGATTTGTTGGATTGCCCCCCGGATTGGGACCTGAGCCTATTAGGTAGTTTATTAGTGTCGACATATCGGCCTGATGTTATTGGGGTTTGATAGTAACGGGTACCCCTTGCGGATGTGTGTCTAGTTGAGTCCGGACGCTTATTAGAGTAAAACCTGGGGGATAAACAAGGTCTTCATTATCATCCCCACTGTTGACCACTGGGGCCTTTCCTCTCTTCAAGCCCTTCAGCTAGTAACTGTCTTAGCTGGCCAATCACATTTCTTTAGAACTCTAACATTTGATCACGTATATCTTGTTGAATTTTGGTCAATTGTCCTTGCATCCGTATTTTCCTTTGCTCTAATCTCTCCAACTTTTGTTCCATGTTTTCCAAGTTAACTCTGAAATAATTTTACCTAATTAGGGTCATTTTGTAAAAGTCTAATGCAAGTGATGCAATGCGATGCAGATGCATGTAATGAATGCAAAAGAAAGGGAGACGTTGATTATAAATTCAATCCCATTAGAATAACTTTTCTAGAAAACAAATTTCTTTACATAGAAATAGATTACATATGTGGCCTTACCTTTCATAGTCTAAGTAAAAACACTGATCTTTTCTTCATGGTCAAATCTTGCAAATTCTCTAAAAGATGCCTTCGCTAGCTCCTTGTTGCTTGATCTGGGCCACGACTCATTGCTTACTTATCCCCACGACACTCATTGGCTTCTTCAAAAATCAAAATGTGACGGCTCTTGAATAATCTTCGTTGGCTTGAATCTTTGGCGATAAATCCAAGTTATGTATTCCTTCGTGGACTACCAGCCCTCTCTTGTCATGTTTACTTGGACCATATTCGGACGACCGTATTATAATCCACTTTATCAAAAAATTCGTTTCCTTATGACAAACTATTCTATTTAGCAATCAAATATGAATCAACACCCCATTTATAATGATGTAATACAATGCATGAATGCAAAAAAATATCGATTCTGATTCAGTTTCATTTAGAAAACTTTATTTAGAAAATAAAATTCTTTACACAAAACGGATTACAAATACGCTTTCGCCCTAAGGCTCAAAGTTTTAACCCTTTCAAACAACGAAGCTAACTCTCGACCCCTATCTAATTCTAGATCATACTTTACGCTTAGCATATTAGCCTGCGCTGCCAAAGCTTGCAAATGATCAGCTACTTCCCGAATTTGGATTATGGCCTCACCCATAAGGTAATCCCTATTTTTAACTTGATCTTGAGAATGGTGAAGCTCTCCCTTCCAATGCCCTTCTCTTGCTTCAAGAAACTCGACTCTGAGTTCACAGTTTTATAATGCCGATTTCGATCTTCTTCTTCATTTCTTTAATTTGGTTTAAGCTTTCCTTTAGTTCAATTACTGCATTACGACTTCGATACTGATGGAGAGATCTTCCAAGCTCAGCCATTCTAACCTTTAACTCACTCTTCTAATTCTGACTTTCTGCCAGACTCTTCTTGTTTTGCCCTTGAATCTCTTGAAACTTCTTCTCCCATCAGTCGGCTTTGGCTTTTTCCTTCTGAATCTCTTGTTGCCTCTGCTCCGAATCTTCCCCAATCTGGCATTTTTCATCAACAGATGTATCTTTTTATATTCCGTCTTCAAACTATCCCGATCTTCCTCAATCTTCCTCTTTTCTTTTCTTACTTTTTCTGCCTCTAGCTTTTGAACATCCACGTCTAGCCTCAATTACATTTTCTTTTCCTTCAAATTCTCTATCCTCTTTGTAAGCTCGAGACTCTTTCTTTTCAAATCTTGTTTTATAATCTCTAACTCTGATGGGACCACTCGTAAGTACTCCTCCATAGTAGGTACTAAATCCACTATCCCAAAAGTGAAACAATTATAGGCAGGGTTCCTAAATTATGTCATAGACTGAAACAAATGCTTATCCACCTTAACATCAAGTAAGTAGGGTAGATAACCATAATTATGGTAGAACAGCTGCTTAGTCTCGTCATCCCATTGGGCCCATATATCTTCTAATTCCTGGAGGTCATTCTGCGCTGCACTGATGTGAGTGAAGTCCCACCATTCCGGTGTATATCCCTCAATGATACTATCTCATTTTTCTAACTAGGTATCCTCAGACCATGCATGGACTGTAGTGTTGTCCTCCACTTTATCAAGATATTCATTCTCCATAACAAAAATTTCTAATTTAGAAATCAAACTGTGAATCGACACCTTTAAATGCTGAATGATATGCAATGACAACAAAATAAAATTAGTCAGTGACATGTATATAAGACATAATTCAAAGAAAATAGAAAATAAACAAGCACCTATATGGGTAATTGCTATGTGTCAACATAGTTCTACCTAAGGCGAGCTCCTAGGGTTCATTATATGTGTTTTTGGTTCTAAAGGAAAAGGGTACCTGAACCAGTAGATTCCTCGATCCTCACCATTATAGGCTCATATAGACCGAGTTCAGTTCAAAGGGACACATTTCCCTATGGCCATGCAGAGATGAAAATCTCACGGAAACATAGGTACGGATGTATCCCGGAAGCGATCCACTAGCCCATGCGGAGGTGAAAACCTCACTAAGGCGTAGCTTCTTACTCCCACTTAAGGGTGTGACCACAACAGTCATGCAATGATATGTGTGCGAGAAAAATAACAATCATATGCAACAAACACATGCAAAAAGATCATAGTTTTCAAATCGAATTTTCAAATTTCGACAAAAGGACAGAAAATAATCAATTTTACGGCTTGACTCTCTTATTGTTCCTCAGCAGAGTTGCCAAGCTGTCAAAACCATTTTTATTGAAAAAACGGGATCGACTTTAAAAAAACAAAAATGGGAGTCGCCACCAATCTTTCTAGGTGTGATTGGATCACCTTATAAAACGTTTTATTTCAAAACATTGATTTTGGTCTACGAGAATTCAAGAAAACGGGTTCGGGAGTCGGTTACATACGAGGAAGGATTAGCACCCTCGTAATGCCCAAAATGGTACCAATTGATTAGTTTTCTGTCCTAATGTCGAAAATTTGAAAAGATTTAAAAATATGATCCCTTTTTAAAACTTGAACAATTTGAGTTGAAATTCGAGATTCCTTTGTTCCAAAAGAATACAAACATCACATCCAGCATGTTAGGACATGATGTTTTTAAATCCTCGTAACTAAAATCATCTAGTGATTTACAAAATTTATTAAAAAGGATATTTAGTTATTTAGATAAACGGGATATCGCAACCCAGCACGTTAGGGCACTATTTCCCGAATTTCTAAACACAAAACATTGCCTTACTTTAAAAAAACTTTTGGATAAAATATGGCAATTAAATGAAATATATTTTTTAAAACAATGATTTGAATAAAATTAAAAAAAAATTACTAAGAATAATACTAAAAAAATTATTAAAAAAATGAAATAGTTTGATATAATACTAAAATTATTAAAAAAATAAAAAATAAAAAAAGATTAAAAATAAGGAAACGGGGATTAAAGCAAAATAAAAAAGGTTGAAAAACGAAGATGAACTAAGAATAAAATAAGAACAAACACAGAAAATAAGAACGCAGGAGAGAGAGAAATTTGAGTGAATACTCTCAAGAATTCTTATTACTTCCCCAAAACTCAAGTGACTTACAATGAAGGGAGAGGCCTCTAATTATAGAATTCAACTTCTTAAAAGCCTAGTGAGCTCTATTCTCCAACTCCAATGGCAAATGACATGCTTTACCAAAAACTAACCAGTAAGGAGTCATTCCTAATGGTGTTTTAAATGCTGTTCGTAGGCCCATAATGCATCATTAAGCCTTTGAGACCAATCTTTTCTGCTAAGGCGTACTACCTTCTCAAGGATACCTTTGATTTCACGGTTCACTCTTTCAACTTGCCCATTAGATTGGGGGTGATAAGCAGTAGCAATCTTATACTTCACATCATATTTGTCAAGCAACCACTTAAGCCACTTGTTCATAACGTGAGAACCTTTATCACTAATAATAGCTCTTGGTGTCCCAAATCGTGTAAACACATACTTCTGTAGGAATCACATAACTAGCTTAGCATCATTTGTAGGGTATGCTTCAGCTTCAACCCACTTAGATACATAGTCTACAGTAACTAAGATATATTTGTTCCCATACAAAGAAAGAAACGGGCCTAAGAAGTCAATGCCGCATACGTCGAATAATTCAATCTCTAAAATATTTGTTAAGGGCATCTCATTTTTCCGTGATATATTTCTGGTCCTTTGGCATTAATCACAGTTCTTCACATAAGCATGAGCATATTTAAATAGTGTAGGCCAAAAGAAACCTGCTTGTAAAATCTTAGCTGCAGTATGTGAACCACCAAAGTGTTCCCCACTTGGAGATGAATGGCAATGACACAAGATCTCAGAAATCTCGCTTTCAGCTACACACTTTTGGATTATATTATCTACACACTGTTTAAACAAGAATGGATCTTCCCAAAAATAATACAGACTATCATGAAGGAATTTCTTCCTTTGTTGGTATGTCATTTCTCAAGGAATTATTCCATATGCAAGATAGTTGGAAAAATCAGCAAACCAAGGTGTTTCATGAATTCGGCTTACCTCAAATAAATGTTTATTTGGGAAGTTCTCGTTGATAGGCACACATGATCGAGTTACCTCATCTTGCCCCAACCTCGACAGGTGATCAGCTACTTGATTTTCAACACCTTTCTTATCTTGAATTTCAAGGTCAAATTCTTGGAGTAAAAGTATCCAACGAATTAGCCTTGGTTTTGCATCTTTCTTCATAAACAAGTATTTAATGGCAGCATGGTCAGTAAATACTGTAACTTTGGTACCTATAAGATATGAGCGAAATTTGTCAAAAGCAAAAACTATAGTAAAGAGTTCCTTTTCAGTTACCGTATAATTGAGTTGGGCACCCGTTAAGGTTCTACTTGCATAGTAATTAGGGTGAAATACTTTGTTTCGTCATTGACCCATCACAGCTCCAACAACATAATCACTTGCACCACACATCAACTCAAAAGGTGAGTTCCAATCAGGTGTAACAATTATTGGGGCTGAGATTAACCATTTTTTTAGATCTTCAAAAGCTTCTAAACATGCTTTGTTGAAATCAAACACTGTATCTTTCTCTAACAACAATCACAATGGTTTAGAAATTTTTGAGAAATCCTTGATAAACCTTTGGTAAAAACCGGTATAGCCTAAGAAAATTCTAACTCCTTGCACATTAATTGGGGCCGGTAATCTTTCAATTACGTCTACATTTGCTTTATCAGCTTCAATTCCTTTTTTCGAGATTTTATGGCTTAGGACAATCCCTTCCTTAACCATAAAATGGAAATTTTCCCAGTTAAGGACAAGATTCGTCTCTCCGCATCTCTTCAGTACCTTAGCTAAATTACTCAAACAAATATCATAAGAGTTACCAAAAACAGAGAAATCATCCATGAAAACCTCAACAAAATTTTCAATCATATCAGTGAATATTACCATCATGCATCATTAGAATGTTGCAGGTGCATTGCATAAACCAAAAGGTATTCACCTTAAAGCAAACGTACCGTACGAACAAGTAAAGGTTGTTTTATGTTGGTCCTCCGGAGCTACAGCTATTTGGTTATATCCAAAATAACCATCTAAAAAATAATAGAATTCATTACCTGCTAATCGATCTAACATTTGATCTATAAAAGGTAACGGAAAATGGTCCTTCCGAGTAGCTTTATTCAACTTTCTGTAGTAAAAAAAAATTCTCCAACCAATAACAGTTCTTGTTGGAATCAACTCATTACACTCATTTTCAACAATCGTGATCCCACCTTTCTTCGGCACACACTACAGCGGACTCACCCACGAACTATCTAAAATGGGATAGATGATTCCTGCATTTAACCATTTGATCACTTCCTTTCTCACAACTTCTTTCATAATAGGATTGAGCCTTCTTTGCCCATCAATTCGAGCTTTTTCACCTTCCTCTAAAATAATTTTGTACATGTAAAAAGAATGGCTTATACCTCGAATATCAGTTATGGTCCACCTAATTGCTTTCTTAAGTTTCTTTAAAATAGCAATTAGTTGCTCCTCTTGATCTTTCGTCAGTTCAGTTGAAATAATCACAGGCAAAGTAGAGCAGTCACCTAAATAAACATATTTCAATGGGACGGAAGTACCTTTAGTTCAAGTTTAGGTGGTTCTTCGGTTGACAACTTGGGTTGCACAACTTCTCTGACTTCTAACTCCAACGGTTCAAACCGTGTGGAATGAATAAAACTTCTTAGATTGGCTTCCATTAAAGCCATGCTTCCTTCACCTTCTTCATCCTCCAAAAGGTCAAATTCTAAAGCTTTCTCCAGTGGATCTTCTTCAAAATTGTTTCCCATAGAAACCAAGGTTTCTATTTATTCCATAACTGAACATTCTTCGGTCGTATCGAGAAATTTCATCACTTTAAGCATGTTAAAGGTTACTAGATCGTCTTGAACTCACATGGTGAGTTTGCCTTTCTGCACATCAATTAACGTTCTTCCCGTGGCTAGAAAAGGTCTCCCAAGGATGACCAATACTTCCTTATCTGCTTCAAAATCTAAAATAATGAAATCAGTAGGAAAAATAAATTTGTCGACTCTTACCAAAACATCTTCGATCTTTCCCTTGGGATATGCTAAAGATCGATCTGCTAGCTGAAGCATCACAGTTGTAGGTCTTACTTCACCTATCCCTAGCATCTTGAAAATAGACTTAGGCATCAAGTTGATACTTGCTCCTAAGTCACACAAAGCTTTACCACAATAAAATTCACCTATGTTACGGGGTATAGTAAAGCTTCCTAGGTCTTTTAATTTCAGTGGCAGTTTGTTCTGCAAGAACGCACTGTACTCTTTTGTCAAGGCAATAGTCTCATACTCACTTAGTCGTTTCTTCTTGGATAGTATATCCTTCATAAACTTCACATAATTTGACATTTGTTCTAAAGCCTCCACCAACAAAATATTGATGTGTAACTGCTTTAGAACATTCAAAAATTTCTTGAATTGTACCTCATGTTTCTGCTTGTGTTGCTGCAATCTTTGTGGATATGGAGGTGATGGAACTTTTGGTTGAAAAGGAAAACTCTTCTGAGTAGGTAAATCTGCATCCAAAAAAGATGTTAAAGTATTTGAATTCATTAAGTTAGGATTTACCTTATCAGTCTTTGCAGATTTTGACTTTTTTGATGTAGTAACTTCAACAGCTGGTTGACTTTCCTCTTTATCAATAGGCTCATCTTCGACATCAATCAATTGGGGTTCTAGAATATTACCACTTCGCAATGCCACAGCCTTGATATGTTCTTTACCCAAATTTCTTGGATTCTCAAAATTGCTCGGTAAGGTTCCTTGTGGTTTATTACGAAGCTCCGTAGCCAACTGACCTATTTGGTTTTCCAAATTTTTTAGTGTTGCTATTTGGCTCTGGATCAAAGTGTCATTCTTTGCCATGTACGCTTTCAACAAATTCTCCAAACTATTTGATGACTCAACTTGAGGTGGTTTTGGAGCTTGCTGGTTAAACCCTTGAGATTGGTTGGGTCTATGCTGCATAAAGTTGTTCGGTCTATTTCCTTGGTTGCTCTAAGAAAAGTTAGAATGATTATGGCATGAAAGATTGTAGAAGTTGGACTGGGGTCCTTGTTCACTCCTATTCTGATGTTGGTTCCCCACATAGTACACTAACTTGGGATTCAATGGACAGTTCTCAAAAGAATAACCTTTCCCACAGTACACACAAGAAACCACTTCAAATGGACTTGGTGGCTGAAATACAAAACTATTAGCACTATTAGCTGTAAACTGTTTTAGCATAGAGGAAAGTAGATGATACCTAGGCTGATAATGAAGTGAGGGCGTCAACTTCATGAACTCCGACTATACGTCTTCCTAAAGCTGTTCGATTTTTTGGCTATTGATCGTTGTTGCTTGCAATTCTCTCGATGATCTCATAAGACTCATTGTAAGACTTAGAAAAAATTGCACCATTTGCAGAAGCATCTACCATCAATCTTGTATGTACGTTGTGACCATTATAGAATGTCTCCAACTGGATACAATGAAGAATCCCAAGATGAGGACACTTACGAAGTAACTCCTTGAATCGCTCCCAAGCCTCATAAAAAGACTCGTCATCTAATTGTTGGAAAGTTGTGATCTCGTTCCTCAACTTAGCATTCTTGCTAGGTGGGAAATACTTAACCAAAAATCTCTTTGCTAATTCTTGCCATGTAGATATAGAATTTGATGGCAATAAATTGAGCCATACTCGTGCTTGATCTCGCAACGAGTACGAAAACAACTTCAACCTCAGTGCGTCTTTAGTCACACTAGCTATCTTGAATAAATCACTCACCTCCATAAACAATCGAAGGTGGAGATATGGATCTTCCATGGGCATACCACTGAATTGGTCCACGGTTTGGAGCATTTGAAACATCATGAGTTTCAATTCAAATTGGGTTGCCTCAATATCTAGCCTTCTAATTCCTAGATTTAACTCATTGAAAAGTGGCGCAACATATTGTCTAATGCATCGATCCCTATCATCGGCAATAAGAATGGGATTTAATACATGATCGGCTTCATTACCTTGGTCTTGATTCTGATTTCCAAGGTCCATCTCATTCTGTCTTTGAGCTATTCATTCATGTTTTTTTTTTTGTCTGAAAGTTTGCTCAATTTCAGGGTCTACTGGGAGTAAATCGATAATCCGATCTATGCTAAACACCTCAAAAGAAAATAAAAAAATTAAAAATTAAAAAGAATAAGTTAGTAATGTTAGAAATAACCAAATTGAAAAATAAATAATTTCAAAAAAATAACTATGGCAACAGTTAACAATCCTTAGTAACGGCGCCAAAAACTTGTAACACTGGGGTTTGTGCAAGTGTACATAGTTGTTATCAAGTAATACGTAAGTATTGAGTTATTGTCTCCACAAGGATTATATTCGTGCTAAGTCACTTAATTATAAAATTATATTAACATCTTGGTGAATAAAAAAAAGAACACAATTTGATTTGGAAGTGTTGATTAAAATTATGTAAAATTAATCTAAATGCAATGATCCCTAATGTAGTTTATCCTAACATGCAACTATATGAATGAAATAGACTTTAGCAGAATTAACACAATAAGCAACAATTATAACATAAATAAGCTAGGATAATTACTTTAATTAAACTCAATTTATCATCAACATGCTTAACAATATTCAGAAAAACATTCGTGGCAACTCGATCTGTCATGAGTTTGGAAACCACATTAGGTCCTTTTAGAATCCTTTACTTAGTAAATACACATTTTACTGATCCTTATTTGCTAAGGGTTTCTTAGAATTCATGCGAGGTAACAGGGACGTGTTAGGTTTGAAACAGTTTAATCCCATATATCTTCAAACTATGTAGATAACAGAGCCTCGTTAGGGTTGTTATGCAACCTGCAATTTAATCGGGTTAGGATCTAAATTGAGCATGCATATTTCAATTATGCGTCCACTAGTCGTCGTCTGGTTAGGATCGCTCAGCTATTTCAGGTGCATTTCAATCATGTAAGAACGAAATACAACTTGATTTTAATTGAAAACATGATCGATTAAGGCACAAACATTATAAGCATGAATCTGATAAATATTATTTAATCAAAGCAACCATCCTAGCTTAAATAAAATTAAGCTATCATTGTTATAAACAAGAACAAAGAGACATAGCAAACATTCTTGAATTAAATTAAAGCAAAGAAAGATGAAACCCAATTCAAAGTGGCTGTCACCCAAGACTCTGAACGGTGAGGGCTCCTCCGTTCCTTCGCTTTGCTCCTTTGCTGATGGCTCTCCAAGGTGGCTGACTAAGGGCTTTTTAAGAGGTTAATTTGCTAAATCCTTATGCAAGGATGATGAAAGGCGTGGGGAGAAAAGAAAGCTAAGAGGATTGAGAGAGGAGAAAATGATGAATGATTGATGGATGAGGGATAATTAAAAAAGTGAGAAATGAGGTCTTATTTATAGGTGAGGCAAATGAGGCTAGTTTACTAAAAATAGGAGTTGTCATCTCATCGAATATCTCCCATAGGTGGCCGGCCATTAATTGTGGAATTTGAGCTGATTTTTTGCTTAATTTGAGTGCCACAACAACTCAGGACTAAGACTTGATCACATGCAAATCTTTAGGTAAATCTCTAATTTCTTCAACTATTCAAGGACCTTGTGTAATTAAACCAAAAAATGGTTTATGAACATTCATGTGCAGCTGAATTTTGGGTTGACTTGGTCCCCAATTTAGACGGTTTTGAAATCAAAATAAAGCTCTCAGACTTGTCAAAATAAAGCAACAAGTTAGAGGACCAAAGAATAAAATTTATCCAATTTAATTAATTAATTAAAACCAAATTTATTAATAAAATATTTACAAATGAATTATTAAATATGATCTTATAATTTATTATTTAATTTAACCATGCATGACCCACTTTATAGCTTAAAAATATAATATGCTCAAATCAATATAAAATAAGCTATTTTATGCATGAAAACTATATAAGAAAGCATAAAATCACATTTTAATAATTTCTATGTCCTATTTTCATATTTTCACATATTTCATTAATTTATTAAACAAGTACTTAGTTTTAACAACAAATTTAAGTAAAAAGGTGATGAATTATATAGAAAAATCCTATATATTTTTTAGTTTACATGGGTACCCTTGAACATGAATTGAAGGATAAGACCATGGCATAGTGATAGTAAAGATGTAAGACCATAGTTAGGTTATGACATTCTAGTGAAAAGACCATAGCTGGGCTATGGCATCAGTGGACCATTATGAATATTAGTGAACATCAGTGAACGTAAGACCATGGTTGGACCATGACAGTAAGTGAAAAGGTATAAGACCATAGCTGGGCTATGGCATCCTAGTGATAAGACCATAACAGGGTTATGGCAATACGAGAGTAAGACCATGGTAAGGTCATGGCAACATAAGTGCAAGACCATAGTTGGACTATGGCATCAGTGAAAAATGACGTACTCAATGTCCTAAGTCGTTCACTAATTTGATAAAAAGTGATAAACAATATGTGAATTAAAGTGATTGAACATAAATAGTTAACGGTATTGAGCTCACTCACGTGAATTTGTCATTGGAAATGTGATTGACAGGAAGTGTTACATGGAATTATATGATATAAGGAAATACGAGTTGATGAGACATGAACATAGAACTTGGCTAATGAATGAGTTCATTTGTGATTATATATTTGTACACATTGAGTGTACTATCGGTATGAATTGGTATTTCAAATGAGTTAATGAGAAGAGTTTTAATATGAAATAATCTGAATTCGAAATGAAATACTACGAAAACGTACTTGAAATACATTGGTATGTTTTGTATATGTTATTTGAGTTCATGATCTGGAAAATAAATGTACATAGAAATATGAGATGATAATATCTGTACATGGAATTTATTGATGGACACGTGCATCCATGATTATAAATTGGTATACCTTGAAAGTATTACTTGTATGACGAAGATATTTCGAATGATTTAATGAATAAAGTTTTGACATGGAATAATCTGAGCACTAGACGAATAATTATGAAATTAAACTTGAAATACATGTAAATGATATTTATTTGATATATTGAAATATGACATAGAAAATACATGTATGTGAAACTTGCTTGATAATTATACATATTCAGGATTGTGAACTACTTTGGAATAAATATACACGAAATTCATGAAAATGATGGTACATGAAATATTGACATAATGGATTGAATGATTTATATTTATGAAGAAACAGCAAGAGAATGATAGGTATCATGACATGTACATATGTGACTATCTTTGATACGTTGATAAAAAGAAAATTATGTATATTAAGACAAGTAATAAATTCAAGCGAGACATGTCAAGAAAATAAGTTTGTCAATATTAAAGTACGCCAACCAGTGTTGTTGCTTGATATTTAGGCAATTGCCAAACTACTGGTTGAATGGTAATATGTTTAATTATAAGATGCATTGAAATGGTAAGTGCTTAGATGAAAATATGATTGAGCTTATGAAAGAGTGGTAAGGTATGCAAATTCTTATAAAATGATTCGTTATGTGATTAATTCGAAAAAGGTCTATGTTTAAATGCACTAGCCTGTAGCTATGATGGAATGATATGATTATGATTAGCTTTTTATGCAAATGGTGGAAATGTGGAAAATTATCGGTAGCTCGAACGGGTTGGAAGCTTGTCGAAGCTATATCACACTAACCATCAGTTTTATTGGTAATTTTGGATAATCTAATTTTGGTTATAATGGCGTGTATAGGTTGATTAGCCAATGTTGGCTTATAAATGTTCGAATTGTAACTAGCCATTTGCATGACTTGTATTTAGCAAGTTTTTAAGTCACATATAATTATAGTTTTATCATGTTTGATATGTGTTTTAAATGGACAAATGATGAGATAGAATAAGCATAAGAATGATAATTAAGAATGCTATAAAAATTGATGAATATGTCTATATGCATGAATGGTTGATTAAAAAATTTGGATATTTAACCATATGAATTGGTTCTTGAACATTTCTAAGTGTTGGTGTAGGGAAAAGACCAAATGGATGAGAAATAAGGCTTGGAAGATAGCCTTATTTTGTCCACACGGGTAGACACACGGGCGTGTGTCTTGACCGTGTGTGACACACGGCCTAAGATATGGGCATGTCACATGGTCGTGTGAACCACACGGATTAACTGTGCGTTTCCCTTACCAAACGGGCATGTGACTCTTGTAAATGAGAAAAATTCTGGAATTTTGCGAAAATTTTTTTGAGATCTCAATTTAGTCCCAAACCAAAATGCACGTTTTGGGCCTTGAGGGTCCATTTAAGAGACGTTATGATTGATCTCTGGAAATGAATAGTGTTTGACTCGAATTCTCTATAAATGTTTTGTAAATCTCGATAATGCCTCGTAACCCTGTTTTGGCAATGGATATAGGTTAGGGGTGTTACAAAAAATGCGAGAGTAGTGTATCAAAGAGCCATGGTAATTTTGTTTCATGATATGATGCATAAAGAAATTGAGGTTTATGTCGATGATATGATCGCAAAATCCCAAACAGAAAAGGAGAATGTAAAAGTCTTGAGGAAATTATTTTTGAAGTTCGAAAAATTCCAGCTAAAGCTGAATCCAGTAAAATGTACTTTCGGGGCCATGTTGGGTAAATTGCTAGGATTTGTAGTTAGCAAGAAAGGGATCGAGATCGACCTTGATAAAGTCAAGGCTATATAGGAGTTGCCTCCCTCGCATACCCAAAAGGAGGTCCGAGGTTTCCTAAGGAGATTAAATTACATTGCTCGATTCATTTCACAACTAAGCGAGAAATGCGACCCCATATTCCGTCTCCTTAAGAAACATAATCTAGGTGTATGGGATGAGGAATGCCAGAAGGCATTTGACAAGGTTAAACATTACTTGTCTAATGCCTTAATGCTAATGCCGCCTAGCCTAGATAAGCCACTGATACTGTACTTGGGCAATATTTGGGAATTCTATGGGATACGTGCTTGGCCAACATGATGAGTCAGAGAGGAAAGAAAGAGCAATATTTTACCTCAACAAGAAGTTCATTGAATGTGAGACAAGATACTCGCCAATTGAGAAGTTGTGTTGTGCTTTAATTTGGACAACCTGAAGACTGACACAATACATGTTGTACCATACGACTTGGCTCATCTCGAAAATGGACCCTTTAAAGTATATGATGGAGTCGATTGCTTTGAATGGAAGGATGGTCCGATGGCAAATTTTGCTCTCTAAATTTGATATAATCTATGTGAACCAGAATGCAGTAAAAGGGAGTGCAACAGTAGATTTTCTAGCTAGTAGAGCTTTAAAAGATTACGAGCCTTGAACTTTGATTTCTCGAATAAAGATCTGATGTATGTTGCAACCACTAAAGAAGGTGCTCCAGAAGAATATCCCTGGAAACTAAATTTTGACGAAGCCTCAAATGCCATAGGTAACGGGATTGGGGCTAGTTGTTGGATCCTTTTTGACGATTTGACTTTATTGTTTGTTGTAAGAAGAAATTCAGGCCCAAGGAGCCATGTCTAAAAGGCCCAACTTTTCTTCTATATTAGCCGTTAGGGTAAATATATATTTTTGTACTTAAATTTGACTTCAAGGTTTAAATTTGTACCTAAGGTTTTTTAGTCCAATTAGATACCTAAACCTTTTTAGGATAAATATCAAAATTATACATAAATACTAATCCAACGTGTAATATCATACATAAACTTTGAAACAAATTAGCAAAATTAGTAGTTCAACAACTTAACAATTTATATAACGAAAATCAACAATTCAACAATTTATATACAAAAAATTAACAAAAGTAAGTAGTTCAACAATTTATACGCAACAAATTAGCAAAATTAGTAGATCAAGTTCATAGAACCAAAATTTGACAAATTAAAGGGATAAACTTCTTAGTTTTCATTAAAGAAAGGGATAAATTCAAAATTAAACAAAAAAGATAAGGGTCTATGAAATAATTTTTCATCATTCACTTGCTTAAAATTTAAAAATTTTCAAGCTTAAAATTGGGCAAAATTAGGCAAAAATGTCAGTTTTAAATGACAATGAGGGAAATAAGCCATTTCTTTTAAATTTTAGAGAAATAAGTTAGTTTTTGATATACGTGACCAAAGCACACATGAGAGGACGAATTTTTAGCTGATGTGGTAGGACAGCGAGTGAAAGCACGTCCAAAATGCAATTAAAAAAAATCTTTTATAAATTTAGCTGTTAGATAAAAAAGAAAAAAAAATACTGTTCATTGAAATTTGATAAAATAGGGAAAAGTTTAATAATTTCTAAAAACCCAAGAATCCTAGGATGACATTGCAGTTCGTCTCATATTTTCCATTACATAATCTTCATGTCACAATAATATCAAGAACCTTGGAAAGAAAAACTTTTTAAATCTGATTTGTGAGTCATGTTTGGTCTTTTTCAACATTTTGAAAAATATTTCATATCTTGTGGTAGAGTTTTCCTATAAAATGAAGATTATATGGAGAGTGTTTCATAGTTAAATTTCAAGCAAAAGATTTGCATTCCGAGGAAAAGATTGTTGATTTTAAAAATTTGAAATTGGAAAATCAACCTAACAAACTAAATTAGTTCAAGTAAGTAAATTTGGTGTCGTTTGAATTTGGTTAACAAGTATTTCTTACCATCTCCCCAAAAAAGCACGAAAGATGGAATATGCGTGTTTCAGGTCTCCATTTCTCTAGAAAAGCATTGATGAGCTCAAGCTCCAATTTAGTTCTATGAAGCATGAATGCCACCTTATTCAATTACTGTTCTATAACACGTGGTGCTCTTGTACTTAAATTGTGTATATATGTTTCAATAATTCAATCTTCATCCTAATTATATAAACACAAAATTCAACCAAAATACTAAATAAATTTTAACAACTTAATAATGATATTAACAAATATGAAAAATATAAAAATAATTTTTTTACCATTTGTAATTAGACACTAAATATATATGTGAGATCCAAACTAATCAGTGACGTTAATATTTTTAAAATCTATAACATTTATCAAATTGAATATAATAAATTAATTTAACAATGAAATAATTTAAAACTTTATAATATTATTAAAATACCACTAAATTAACCATTTATTTAACATAAAAATAATAAATTTTTACCCTATAATGATAGATGCAAACAACTTAATCCTATTAATAATTTTTTTTTGAAAAAACTAAATTAAATAATCCTAATCCTATTTGTACCTACCTATTAACCTAAAACTTCTCCTACTAATTGTCTTGACTCCTTATTAGAATTTTTAGACGGATCCCACGTCTGGATAGCAATGTACTGTCTTGTCTAACAATGTGATACTTTAATGGTTTTCATTATGCTTCATGTTAAACCTTGAAAAATAAATAAGTTTCTATTCTTTCATAAGCCCTGTGCTATCAAATTAAAAAGAGTAACTCATCTACTAGTTTTTAAATTTGTCCCTACCCAATTTGAGATGCTACTTGAAAAGAATTGGGATCTCCACCCAATGAATTTTGAGAATGAAAATTAAATTTGGAATTGATGAAAATAAGTGAGAAAACAGTGAAATTAGTTTGGGTATATATATGGGATTTTAGGGACCTTGGGGAATTTTTTCTACCGTTGCTTTTAATTTTTTCACTTAAAATTCATTTTGCCGTTGGGCAAATAGTTAAAAAATCAGGAGCCTTGAATTTTTAGCTGTTGGCATCCAACAGTTGAAAATTAATTTTTTTTAAAAAAAATTGTTTTGCATAGACGCAATGTTATGAGGATGAAAGCATATCTTAATGGACTAAAAATGCGTTCAATAAGATACATTTTCACTCACGTAGCACTTTATTCCTCAAAATCAACTTATTTTTTAAATTTTGTTCAAAAAAAGTGACCTATTTCCTAATTACTTATAATATGTTGTGGTATATTGTTGAACATTGTTGTATTTAGAGCCAATATAAGTTTTAGGTCAAAATATGAAGTCATTTCTTATAAGTTTGACACTTAAAAATTTTAAATATTTAATTCTCTTACTTTTTTTACAATTTAAAAATTTTAATTTAATAGTTGACGCTGATAAATATTTTCTGTCAAAATTTTTTATTAATACACCCCTAAAATTTTACTAATTTTATAAACAAGTCATTATGTATGCATGATAAAAAGCAAATTCTAAAAAAAATCAACTGTTTCAACGATTGGATTAAAATTTTTAAATAGAAAAACAAGGGTTTTTACCAAAATATAAGAGCTGTCTATTCACCTAATTTTTAGGTTAATACCTTTCCTATTGTTTAAAGATTTTTGTAATGGGCCATAAATCAGTTTTAAAGATAATAGTTGTTGTGAGGAGTAGTGGCAGGGCTAGGGGTTGGTAGGGGCATTGACTATCTTAAAATGAAAAAAATTTTTATTTAAATTTTTTATAATTTATAAAATTTTAAATTAATAATGATAAAATTATACTTTGACCCTAAAAATGATAAAAAAATAATTTAATCTTTTAACAATTATAAAGATATAAACTATTAAAATGATAAAATTGTATTTTTATTATCGTAAAATATATACAATTTAATTCTGCCTTTCAAAAAAAAATTCTGACTCTATCAATCACCAATCCTAACATGAACAAGAAAATAGATACAAAGGATATCTTAGTTCTAAAAAAAAGTTTAGGGCTAACCTTGAGAAATATATAAAAGATGCTTACGGCTCTCTACAATGATTTTAAACAGAAGCTGAGATGCTCTATCTCCCAACATTGTTATGATTCCAGCCACGTAAATATGGCAAAATTTAACCTTTTGTGTCACATTGTTCACCTTCTTCCGATACTTCCAATAAAATTACTTTAAAAATGTGAGGGCTGCTTTTCTATATAAACCCCCCACATTTTCATGTTCTTTGGCACCAATCAACAAAGATTTAGCAAAAGAAATTCAATATGAATATTATCAAGGGATTTCCCACTATTTTCCTTTTCATTTGCTTTGTTTTAATTATTACAGATTGTTTCATGGTTGAAGCAGATACTTGCAAACCCAGTGGCAAGCTGAGAGGGAAAAAGCCTCCGCCAGGGCAATGCGATTCTAATTGTTGTGAAGATGGAAAGTTTTATACAACGTATAAATGTTCACCGCTTGTGTCGAGCCATACAAAAGGAAAATTGACAATTAACAGCTTTGCAGCTGGTGGGGAAGGTGGAGGACCGTCAGAATGCGACAACCGTTACCACTCAGATGATGAACCTGTGGTGGCACTTTCGACCGGGTGGTTTAACAATAAAAAGAGGTGTTCGAAGTATATAACAATCCATGGAAATGGAAAAAGTGTGAAGGCTAAGGTTGTGGATGAATGTGATTCTGCGAAGGGATGTGATTCGGAGCATGGTTATCAGCCTCCTTGTCCCAACAATATTGTTGATGCCTCGAAAGCAGTTTGGAAAGCTCTTGGAGTTCCTGAAAATGACTGGGGCTTAATGAATATCTACTGGTCGGATGCCAATTAATTTTTTAACCATACTTTTAATTTCCATTTGCAATTGAATAAAGATTTAAGATGTGATTTGGGTTAATGTTAAAATCAACACTAATGTAAAAGTCATACAACATACGTTGTATGTTTGATAATATGTTAAAAGCAATAATACTATGTCCTGGAAGTCCAAAGTGTCACAAATTTATCCTAATTTCATGTTCCAATGATTGATATTTTGAAGTCCAAAGTACAAAGTAATAAAGTCCGTGGTGAATGTGATTTTATGATGGACTGTCATTTGAAATATGATTATTAGTTTCCTAATCTTAACAACATTATTGATGTTCTGAAAGCAATTTATAAAGGAAGTGATTAAGTGAAATGAATATTTATTGGTCGAATGCTAATTGATCTCTTCAATTATATTTTTAATGTCTATATTTATTAAAACAAACTTTTTTTTGTGTGTTTCAAGTTAAATTAATATTAATGTAAGAGTCATCCATTGTATGCTTTCTATAATGTTAAAGCATTAAGGGTAAATTGTACTAAACATTTTCACTATCTTTCAGATTTTAAATTGATTTTTAAACATTCAAATATTTTAATTGAATCCTTAAAATATTTGTATTGTTTCAATTATATCCTTCCATAAGCTTAGTTTTCACTATTGATATTAAATGTCGATTTGGATCTAACTAAGGAGTATTTTTAAAATATGTAAATCAAAATGTCAATACTTACTTATCTTATGGATAATTTCGATTTGACTAATATATGCTTAGTCAGATTCTAATCTCATCTTTTTCACCTTCTTATAATTTAAAACATAATTAAGATTACAGCTTGTTACTTAGAGGAATATTGTTCAACATTGTTGGATACAGAGCCATCAATATAATTTTGATTACTTTACAGAAGTTGTGGATTTAGTTTCCGTACTTTTATTTGATTAATTTTAGTTGTTAAACTTTTTGAATTGGTGAATTTTAGTCTTTGTATTTTTTAAAAATTTGAAAGTTTAGTTTTGGTTCAAATAGTAGCAGTTAAATCAGTTTGGTTAAGTTCAATTACTAGTCCTAGACCATGTGTATAGCTGTAGATTTAGTCCATTTTATCCAATTGAATCATTGTAAGTCCCCATAATCTTATGAATTCTGAAATTTCAGTCTTAACATAAATAATAGTTGGTAATTCATTAGCTGTTTTTTTAGTGAATAATACATGGAAGTAATAAGCTGACATGATAATATACATATAATAATGGCACATCATGACTTATTTGCCCCTCCAAATTTACCAAAAAAGTCATTTGTCTTCCATTTAATTTTTCGCCTCTTTTAACTCTTAAACTTGCGATGTTTGTCAAATCACCTCAAAATGGAAGGAAAGCTAACATCTACTAACTTTGCAAACGTGGTGTACATGTGGACTGCCATGCAGATGCCATGTTAAAATATATATTTTAAATATTTTTAATTTTTAAAAATTAATTAATTGCTAATGTGGCATACATGTAGACTTCCACTTAGATGCCACGTCAGCAAAGTTAACAAACATTAACTTTTTCATCCAAACATTGCAAGTTCAGTGGCTAAAAGAGGCGAAATAGAGAGTTAAAATGTCCTTTTTGTAAAGTTGGAGGGCTAAATAAGTCATTATGCCTAATGAATTTAACAATTATTAAGTAGAGGCTGAAATAGTTTATTTCAGCATAATAATAAATTTAGGTTTTAACGTTTACATTTTTTTATTAAATTATAAAAATAAAAAAATAAATAAAAACCATAAAAGTTCAAAAAAATTCAAAAATATAATCATAAAGTACATGTGAATTGCTATATAGACTACTATGTTTTAAAAAATTTAACATTTTAGTTAGTATTTCCATTAAAAAAGCATCAATTCGACTATTTTTTTCAAAAGGTTGATGGTTAAAATTGACACATTTTCAAATGTCAAGGGCCAAATTTAACTAAAAAAGGGAAAAAGAACCAAATTGATTAAAAATGTAAACATTAATGACTAAATTTCAGATTATGCCTTTATTTTCCAACTCATATATTGATGTTTTAACTTTGTTATGATTCCAGCTACGCAAATGTGGCAAATTTTAACCTTTTGTGATACATTGTTTACCTTCTTCCGATACTTTTTATAAAAATGTGAGGGCTGATTTCTATATAAACCCCCCACATCTTCATGTTCTTGGCACCCATCAACAAAGAGTTAACAAAAGGAATTCAATATGAATATTATCAAGGGATTTTCCACTATTTTCCTTTTCATTTGCTTCATTTTAATTATTACAGATTGTTTCGTTGTTGAAGCAGATATATGCAAACCTAGTGGCAAGCTTAAAGGGAAAAAGCCCCTGCTGGGGAAATGTTGTAACACCCCAAGCCTGGCTTAGATGTTATGGCCGAATCTGGCGATGTCACATGGATTGAATTTTGAAAAGCCGCATAGTTTGGATAAATCATTAAATTGTTATTTAAAACAAATCGTTCATTCTTAATCATTTGAATCCAGAAACATTAGTAAATTAATTGTTTGCCAAAACATTACTTAATGCAGAAGCTTTCAAAACCGTTGTTTTTAAGAAAACCGTTCAAGATTTTAGAAAACCATTGCTTCTAGTAAAAATATGAGTTTTAAATGAGTTTTGCAGTCATAAAAACATAAACGCAATCAAAACCCAAAATAACGAATACAGTCCATAAAGTCCAATTAATACAAAATTACCCAAATCAAATCTAAATTTTAAAGCAAAACCATAATCAAGAACAGTTCGAATAGGTGGTCACCATCAAGTCCTCCGCTACATCGATTCGTCTAAGTTTGGAGATTACCTATATAGATTAAAAAGAAAGGAGTGAGTTTATGTAAACTCAGTGTGTAACCCCGCAAAAATAAGCATGCATATAATTAGAAAATTAAAATCAGACAGATACAGATTCTAGCCTAAGCCCATTACAGATACAGATGCAAATTTGGGCCTAAGCCCATCTCAGATACAGATACAGATGTGTAAACAGAATAAAAAATAAAAAATTAGATATCCTACCCCCATCCTCTACACACCATCTTTGACCATCCCTACACACTATGTGGCGTTTAAAACACCCACCCAACCCTACATACCGCGTTGTACCGACGCGACATATATTATATATAATGCAACCATGCTGCTAGATAAATAGGTGATAAACGCCTTTCAGAACACTTCCTCTATATACATCATCCCAACCCCAATGATAGATACAATAAATGCAAAATCAGACATACAGATTAAAAATGCTTACATGCTTAACTACAGATATACGATGCAAGTACAGATATATGTATCAGATAAGTCAGACATGCATGATAATAACATGCTCAGAATACAATATCAGTCATTTAGATCATTCAATTTGGGGTCTAGTTAGCCTTTACCGACCCTACAGTTGGCCCACAGTTGTTTGGGATGACTCGTGCAACCCTAGGGAAAAATTCAGATAAATGGGCCACACACCCATGTGGCTTACTCGTGTGGGCCCAAACGCTCGTGTGGCCTACACACCCAGATTGGCCTATGCTGTGTGATCCTAGAAATTCACACGCCTGTTTGGACTACTCGTATGGGCCCACACACCTATGTGGCCTACATAGCATAATTTAGTCTAGCCCGTGTGGCTCACACGGCCACACCCGACCATCACACGGTCGTGTTGTAAGCACTAAATCTTGTCCGACTCGATTTTGTGTTTAATTTTCAAATAAAATAAAAAATATAAAAAATAAAAATTGAAAAATAAAATAAAAAATTGAAAAATAAAAAAATTGCATTTTGACCCTTAAACTTTTCCTAAATTTCATTTTGACCCCTAAACTTTTCATAAATTTCATTTTGAACCCTAAACTTTTCCTAAATTTCATTTTAACCCCTAAACTTTCCTTAAATTTCACTTTGACCCTAAAGTTTCTAGAAATTACACTTTGGCCTTAGAAGTTTTACTGCGTATACAATTTAGTCCTTCTGGCAGATTACGTGATTTGGGAGCACTCATTCCCCGGATTTTCAGGCCACCAGCATAGGTGGCTGCTCCTTCTTCACCCACTACCTGCAAATAGCATGGGAAACAAGCAAAATGCTAGAAATAAAAAAAGAAAAACCACACCATAAAAGGGAGGTTTTTTCGGAAAAAAATGGGAGGATTCCCCCATCTGATATTCGGTGAAGAGCAAAAAAAAAACAACAAAAGAAATTCTCCAGCAAAAAAACAAAAAGGAACATTCAGCAATCTAAGCGAAAAAACTCCAATATCCGGCAAACAACCAAGCAACCAAGGACTAACCACCATTAACACCAAAACCAAGCTCCCAAACCGAAACCCACTCCAAATAGCCGAGCCAATCGATTATCAGCCACCCCAAAATCCAAACCTCAACTACCTGTAGCTTGATTTCACGCGGCACACACGAGGGCTGTTGGTGACGCGCACGGTGGAAGGAGAGGGGGGTTCAGCGGCTTGAAACTTGGATCTCTTCTTTCTTTGTTTGTTGCTGGAAATTTGTTTGTTTGGGTGGGAGAAAAGAAATATTTTAGTTAGTGGGTTGGGTTATGTTGGATTTGATGGGTTAAATTTGGTTTGGGTTAATTAGTGGGTTGGGTGATATGTTAAGTTAGTGGGTTGGTTTAGTTGTGTTGGGTTTCTTAAGTTAGTGGGTTGGGTTAGTTTTTATTTTTATTTTATTTTTTTTAAGTTAATGAGTTGGGTTTAGTTTGGTTTGAAATATTAAGTTAGTTGGGCTGGGATTATTTTGTAATGGGCTGAAATGATTTGAATCTTTTGTCTTCATGTGGATTTTATTTGGGCCATGCAAAATTTGGTTTAAAAAGAAGAAAATAAATTTTAAAATAGTCGGGTCAACCCGACTCTATTTGCGACAATTCGATCCAGTGACGATTACCAACAAAGGCCCATTTCAACGACCCGAAGGAAGGAAAAAGAAATTGATTTCATCAACCCATAACATTGGGCTTCGGTATATTCTTAACTTTTTTATTATTATTTACCCATTCCGAATTTAATATATATTTTAGATCACATATTATTACTACATTATTATTAGTTTTCCTTTTTTTATTATTTTAGAAATATTTTTATTTCTTTTCTTTTAATTAATTTCAATAAATAAGGTAACGTATCGATTTAACATTAAGTCGTTGATTTCATCGTTATGTTGGGTGAATGTCATTGGCTCGTGTTAAAAATGGGACGTCCTTCAAAAAAATCAAAAAATTTAAAAATTCTTGTGTTTTTGAAATAGGATATTTATTCTTGTAATTATTGGTAAATGATTAATTTTTTAAATGTAGATGATGATACATAATTTACCAAAACTCTAGTGTTGTAAAATTTTCATGTTTCCAAAATTCTCGTGTCTCAAATTTGTCATGTTTTTTTCAAAAAAAAATTTCTCGAGTTTCAAAATGTTCGTGTTTTCAAAAATTCTCGTGTTTCAATCGGATCATGATTAAATATTAAATTGAAATCGTATTTTTGAAAATTAAGACAACATGTGTTTAATAAGATACCAATTTTGGGCGTCACGAGGGTGCTAATACCTTCCTCGTGCGTAACTGACTCCCGAGCCCTATTTTTTCTCTGGATTTTGAAGTGGACCTAACTCGACCTTCTTTTTACCTAAAAATAAATTTTTTCTGTTAAAAAGAGGTTTTATTAGGTGTCCGATCACACCTAGAAAAAAGATTGGTGGCGACTCCACTTTTTAAATAAAATCGGATTTCGATTTTCGAATTTTCAATAAATGACCTCAATAAGCGACCAAAGCTAAAAATTTTACGTCGCTACACGTGTCTTGCACACTGCTTGGCTTTCAATGTTCACACGGTCATGTCATCGTACACGGCCTACCACATGGAGGACCACACGCCCGTGTGGCGTCAACAGAATGGTTTTTAACTTTTGCCAAGACCTCATTTTCTGTGTTTTCAGGTACACACCTAGTATCGATTCGATGCAAAAACACTCTTGAGCCTTCCAAAGCCTAGAAACAGAGTACCCAACAATGATTTAGCAGATTGATTAACGAATTTACACATAATCTCGAAATAACACATGTAACTTACCGATGACGACAAACCTTCATTAACACTGCCAAAACAAAAGAGCGAAAATCACTGCTCACAGTCTTCTCCTACACCATAAACTACAGAAATTAGTCTCCTAAGACTAACGTTATGCCACAAAAATGAGGATGAAACAAAATACTTACCAACCTCGTGAAAGACAAAAACGAGGAATAGTCCTATAAGGAGAATTAAGAAACAAGGAAAAGAAAACAATATAGATGGAAACAAAAAGAAGCAGCGGCAGAAACAGGGAGAAAGATAAAAAAACTAGTGTCAGAAAAGTTTTAGAGAGATGAGGGAGAGCCAACATTTGAAAAAAAAGATACAAAAAATAGAAACATATTTTTGAAAACTCCCCAAATCCCTAAATTTACTCCCCACTAATTCCACTAACAACCCACTACACAGAATCCATCTTTAAGACAACTCTCACTGAGAATCGAGCAAAAATGTCACCTACGCTTGCGCAGGTATTCGAACATAGGACCTCCAACACACCAACACATAGACTCCCTTACCACTTGAACCAGCAGGCTTATTCTGATATGGTTTTACAAATAATTAAATATAAGTCTACTTCTCAAGTGTAAGGCTTAGTTCAAAAAAATATCAAAATTAGTTAAAGGTAAGGTTTGAACTTGGGACCTCACACACACACCTAGAACACTTAACCACCAAAGTAGACAGATGTTTGTGTCTAACAATTACAGAAATATAAACAAATATTTTGGGGCGTTACAAATTGAACCACGAAAATGACTCTGATTATTGTATAAAATGAAAGTTTTACACAACGCATAAATGTTCGTCGCCTATGTCGAACCATACAAAAGCAAAGTTGACAATTAACAGCTTTAAGCCTGGCGAGGATGGTGGTGGACTATTAGAATATGACAACCATTACCACTCAGATGATGACTCTATGGTGGCATTTTCGACTGGATGGTTTAACCACAAAAAAATGTGTTTGAAGTATATCAATATCCATGGTAATTGAAAAAGTGTGAAGGCTAAGGTTGTAGATGAATGTGATTCTATAATGGGATGTGATTCGGTGCATGATTACCAGCCTCCTTGTCCTAACAACATCGTTGATGCCTCGAAAGCAGTTTGGAAAGCTCTTAGAGTTCCTGAAAAAAATTAGGGCAAAATGGATATTTACTAGTCAAACACCGATTGATATCATTGTAAGATTTGGAAAATAAATCTGAAATAAAACTTAATAAACTAGGATCTATCATTTCAAATCATCAAGAATAAATCAAGAACAAAACTAGATGCGAAAGTGTACCTGAATCTATGAATTCCTTGAAGTTTTACTGGATCTTGGTGATTTGATCTTCCAAATTAGCACACAAGAAATCCAGAGAATATCTGCTCTCTCTTTCCTAATGATGGGTTATTAGAAAAGTTATCTTGTGTGTAATTTAGGGACCATAACCCTAATATTTATAACCTTGTCATATTAGTTCTAATTCCTAATTAGCCCATCATTAATTAGAATTTGATTAGAACTCAATTACTACAGTATCTACACATATTTGACCCATACTTTATTTAATAATTAAAGTCCAATAAAACTTTAATTGATGGTCACTAAACTAACTATAAATATGACTAAGGCAAACGCACCTATCGAATAATAGTATAGCTATGGTGAGTAGGGGATATCATATTCATGAGGACTAAAAGTACTAGTAATTATCGTTTTTCTATTATTTAGCCGACAAATTGGAGTAATTGTTTTTAATCTAAAATTTCTAAACTAATCTAACTAAGAACACAACAGAGAATGAAATAGGAAAATAATCGAAGATAACGAATGAGATATACAATACCCAGGAAAGAATCCACCTAGACTTCACCTATTATTATGAATCTAAATTAAACGATTTGATCACTTGTGTCTTGATCCGTAGAAATCCCGAAATTATGTTAATATCTCTTTCGAGAGTAAGAACAACTGACTCTAGGTTGATTAATTGAAATCTCTTTCTAATTAAAACCCCTATTGTTGTATTAACTCGATCTATGGATTCCCCTATTAGATTTGACTCTAATATGATAGATTTATGTCGTCCTATTTCTAGGATTTCATGCAACTCCACTCAATTATGCTAGATCTACTCTTAAATAGGGACTTCTGCTCCACTGAAATAGGCATATTAAACTTGAATTAAGATATCAGAAATATTAAAATAAGATATAAGCATACATAATTGAGAACAAGAATCAAGTATTTATCACGTAAATCAAAAATCAAATAATAAGATTCGTCATAGGTTTCATCTTTCCTAGGTATTTAAGGAATTTAGTTCATAATCCTGATTGAAAACATCTCAAAGTCAGAATAACCACAAGACATAAAGAAACTCAACAAAACTTTGAAAGAAATTAAATAGAGATCTTCGATCTTGAGGGAAATCCACTTTCGAGTTGATTCTGATGGTGTTCTTTGAGTGCTTTCTTCAATCTTTTCTAAGTGTCCCCTTAGGTTTTCTTCTAATTGGTATTTATAGACTTTAGAATGCCCAAAAAGCCTAAAAATTAGGTTTTTCCGCGTATCTAGGAAGTAGGGTGCGATATCGACACGGGCTAGCACATGGGCATGTGGCCAGTCTGTGTGGCTCACACGGGCGTGTGGCTAGCTATGTGGAAATGCCCAGACCGTGTGGATTTTGGAAACAACTCTATTTGTCTGATTTTGACTTGTTTTTCACTCCTTTCACTCCCAAATACTCTCCTAAGTACAGAAACATGAATTTAAAGGATTAAGAGCATCAAATTTACTAATTTACATAATTAATCATCTAAGAATGCATCAAGAATGTGATTAAAAATATGTTACTTTTATGGCTTATCAAATATCCCCACACTTAAGCGTTTGGTTGTCCTTAAGCAAAATCCTCAACTCACAATTAAAATTAATCTTTTTAAATTTATAATTCTCATCAATGATGTTTTGTCGTAATTCACAAATAATCATACATTGACAATTCAACTAAAAGAGCACTAAAAATTCAAACAATCCAAGTCGAACATTTTTAAAGCATTAAAACATAGGTATTTCCCCTTACTTAAGTAATTACCTTTAATTCAAAATCAGCAAGAATCGATATTCTCACTAAAGATTTACTCAAATCACTTAAAGTGCTTAAGGTTCAAGAATAAACACTCAATAGTTAAACATGAAAAGTCATTACCATAGGCTTGCATGAAAATCAAATCTCCACCACTATAAAATGATATGATACATGATAAACGATAAATTATACATATTTTTACTTCATGTTTAGCCTAATTTCTGGATGAATTATCATTGAATTTGTGGAAATTGGTGCTCTTAACCCTTTTATTTCATGTTTTATACTCAGGAGAGCATAAGGCAGAGAAAAGAACAAAAAAGGGCCGAAAACGAAGAAAATAGGCCAAAGTGTGAAAACGACACGGCCCAAGGATTCACCACACGGCCGTGGCACACGGCCGTGCCACATAAGGTCCAACACGGCCCAACCCCGACAAGCACGGTCAGACCATACGACTGTGCCACCATTAACAGGCCCACACACGGCCTCTTGTCGATCCACACGGGCGTGGCCCACGGGCGTGTCCCTGTCGTGAGAAAGTTTAATTTCACTTGAAAAAGGATACTTAGGGGGCTAAGAAAGGCATTCCAAAACTCTATATAAAGACCCTAAGAGGCAACTTCAAGGGTGTGCTTATTTCCTACTAAGGGAGTGCCTTCTCTCCCACAAGAGAGTGCCGTATTTCTGCCAACACAGAGAGTGAAAGCAAGGAATTACTCCAAGGGAAGCCAATTGATCATCCCAGAAGCTGAATTCTACATCAAGACAGAGGATCTCCCTAAATTCTTTTAGGGGTTTTTGGGTTCTTTATGTTTTGTTATTTTTATTACTTCTGAGAGGTTTTCTTTATTAACTATAAACTAAACCCCCCCAAATACTTGAGGGGGATGAAACCTAAGACTGATCTTGTTATTATTTTCTCTTGAATTATATGATAAATACTTGATTTGTTCTTAATTGTGTTTTTAACTCTTAGATTGATATTTCCGGGATATTGATCTAAGTCGAATGTGCCTGTGTAGAGGAGCAAAAGTCCTTGCATGGGAGTAGATCCAACATAATTAAGCGGAGTTGCATGCAACCCTAGACATAGGGCGACATAAATCTGCTGGATTAAGTTCAAACCTAATAATGGGATCCATAGATCGAGTTAATGCAAGACTAGGGGTTTTAACTAGAAAGAGATTTCAGTTAATCAACCTAGGATTAGTTGTTCTTATCCTCGACGGAGGTATTAACATAAGTTAGGGATCTCTACGGATCAAGTCAAGTGAATAAATCGTCTAGTTCAAGAGGCGATAACAAGTGAAGTCTAGGTGGATTCTCCCTTAAGTATTGCCCAAATTAATCAATTTTCCCTAAAGAGTTTTACCCCAATTTACTTTTTGTGCATTCTTAGTTTAATTTTAGAATTAGTTTAAGTCTTCATAAAAACCCCTTTTATTTTTAGGCTAGATAATAGAAAGGAAGTTAGTACTAGGACTTTTGGTTCCCTTGGGTACGATAACTCGGTCTTGCCACTAAGTTATACTACTGTTCAATAGGTGCGCTTGCCTTAAAGTCGTGATAATAGTTAGTTTTTGGTTCGATCATTATTATAAATTTTATTACTTCATATCACGCGATATCAAGTTTTTGGCACCGTTGCCGAGGATCAAACCCGGGTCGCCAGCGTGACAAGTGGGAATACTTACCACTATACTCAAATTAAAAAGTCTTTAAGAGGTTGTAATGGGGCTTAGGTTAATGTTGTGAAGAAAGGCCAGAAAAGTTGGTTAAAATCAAGATCGATTTGATACATTACCATACTAAAAAAAATAACAATTGTTGAATTAAAAACAAGTGTATAAATAAAAAAAACTATTCAAGAATAAGAAAATAAGCTTCTTCTCAAAATATGAATTTAACTGTTCAAACTCAATCATAGAACTAAAATAATAATATATATGTGTTTTTTTTCGATTTTTCTCTCTTTTTTTACAATAAGAAATAATTCAGCAAATTAAACAAAAGAGCATAATTAGGAAACTAACCAAATCAAATCTAGAAAGAAAGGGAGTCAATAAAAGGGGAAAAATTCTCAACGAACAAAAAATGAGTTATAGGTTAACATTAATGGGTAAATTAAGAAACGGTGTGTTAGGCTCAACGGGGTTCACTAAGGGTTAATTATATTGATAGGCTTTTTATGGGATAAGTGGGTTCAAAGCTAAGTGCCTTTATCATCTTAGTATATCAAATCAAATGTGTGGTCTCAATATGTATAATCGACGCAAGTTCTAGAATAACAAATCAAATTGACACACTCATAACCAATAATAAAATGAGAAAGAAAAATGTATGCTCTAACTGCTCAAAATCTCACAAAAAATTATGGTTTTTGATGTAAAACTTGTAAATTTAAAAATTCAAGATAATACCTCAATTTAGGGAAACAACCTAAAACTTTAAATTCTGAAAATAAACTTATCATGCTTGATTCTCTCATACCTTAAACTTTAAAACTACCAATGCACAAATATCTATGAATTTAATCCAAAACACATCAATAAAAATGACAAATCAATAAAAATTCATTCTAATAGAAGTATGAGAAAATTACTTAAACACAAGATATAATTCAGGGATTTTCTACTAATTATATAAATAACCTCCCCATACTTAAAATGTACATTTTCCTAATTGTACAAACATATATAATCACAGTATAAACAGAATATCATAAGGGAGGGAGAAAACTGATACTCCCCTGAATATTGGATGAAATTGCCAGAATGGTGAAAATCTGGATTGTAGACAAATCTAGATGTAGTGTATGATTCCGAGCAAACTAATAAGAAAATAAACACAAATAGTGAAGAAGATTAAGGGGTTACTAACTCGAGTAGAAACAACCATAAAAAATAAAAATATAGTTTAAAAGAAAAAAACGAAATAAGTCTAAGAAAATAACAATAAACATAAAAAAATAAAACAAATAAACTTAATGGTCCTCATAATCAGAAGTGTCAGTGTCGTGAGTCATCGGCCCTGAGGAAGAGATATAGAGATGCTAATAGGTTTGTCGCAATGTCACGTTAATATTTTCGAACCTTTGAAAGTAGTACTACTCGAAGGTGGAGGATGAGGTGGGTCCTCGTGATGGAAAGTGTATCGCCCAAATTTTTTTTTGACTTTTGTGAATTCTTGACAAAATATCTGTTTGCTTTAGTGGTTAAGTGTTCTGGGTGTGTTTCGAAGGTCCCAAGTTCAAGCCAAGCCTTGGTAAAATTTTGAATTTTTTTTCTAAGTAAAGCCTCACTCTTGATCAGTAGGCTTTTATTTAATTGTTTGTAAGCATATATCAGAATGGACTTGCTGGTCTGGTAGATAAGTGGAGTGTTGGTGTGATGGAGGTCCTATGTTCGATTCTCTGGGAAGGTAAGGGGTAGTATTTTTGCCACTAATTTCAGCTAGAGTTGTGCTGAATGGGATCTGAATGGTGGATGTGTAGTGGGAATTGAGGGAGAGAATTTAGGGATTGTGTTGTGGCGGGTAGTTGGGAATAATCTAGTAGGTGTTGTTATTTTCATTTTCCCAAAACCCTTTTTTCTTTTTGACTTTTTTTCCTTTTCTCTCCTTCTCCAATTTCCCTAAAATTCTGCCTTTATTCTGACGTTTTGCTTCCCTCTCACCAGCTGAATTTTTTCTAGCCTTCTCCTCTTCTTTTCGGGTTTCCAAATTGACTCATTCTCATTCAACGTTCGTTTACACTCGTTTGGTAAGTGACTGTTTTTGCCACTATCTTTTTGTTTCGTGGATAGTTTTTTAAAAGGAGGTTGTTTGTGGTTCTTTTTTTATTAGGCAAAGGTCAATAATTAGTCAGTACTGCTACAGAGATTGAGGCGTAGGGTTCGATTCATTGTCGGTAAGTGCTTGGGTTCACTGTTGACTTTGATGTAGACAATTCTCGATTTTAAGTTTTCGCTAGTGTACTAAATTAGGCTCTAAAATATCAATTTTTAAGTCTTGGAGTGCTGGAGAGTGTTTTTACAGCGAAACGATACTAGGTGTGTACCTAGAAACACAGAAAACGAGATTCGGTGAAAGCTAAAATTGTAAACTGTGTAAAGGCTAGTGGGTAGGATACTGATTTCTCTGTAAAGGTTAGGTGGGTGTTTTAAACCGCACATGGTGTGGAGGGATGGTCAGAGATGGTGGGTAGGATACTGATTTCTGTTGCTGTATGCATAACTGTGTCTGAGATGGGTTAAGGCTCTAATTTATATTTGAGATTATATCTGAGTGAGCTAAGGCCTAAACTATATTTGAATCTGTAATTGGCTTAGGCCCCAGACTGCATTTGACTGATAACTGTTGTTTTGATTATATGCATGTTTTCTATGGGGGTTACACACTGAGCTACAAAAACTCGCCCTTTTCTGTTTATTCTGTACAGGTAATCCCAGTCATAGACGGATCAGTGTAGTGGGGGACTCGACGGTGACCACCATTTTTTGCTTTATTTCTACTTTTTATTTTGTTTTATTATCTTTCTATTATTATTTTTGGGGTATTTTGATGTAATTTGGAACTTTTGGACTGTTTGCTTTTATTTTAGATTTTAACTATTTTTATGGACTTTTAAACTGCAAAACTCAATGAAAACTCAGTTTTATTAAAAACAACATTTTCTTAAACGTAAACAGTTTTGACTTCAATTTTGAATTCTATTCCATGTGACATCACCAGATTCGACCATAACGTCTAGGCTAGGTTTGGGGTGTTAAATTTAGTGGTATCAGAGTCAAGTTACAAAACTCGGCTGTGGATTTTGGGTTCAAAATTTGTTTTTTTAAATAATTTATTTTCAAATGATTTGAAATATTTTGATTGAGTATGTCGTACACTGAGTCCCCAGCACTGATCCTGTGAGTTTTCTAAATTCTGATGAACTGATTTGATACTATAGATAGATATTATTGAAAAACACTTTAGTTAGTGTACTCTGAGACTGTAGTAAAACTAATAGAGCCTACGACTCATGAAAACAAACTCTGAATTTTTGAAACTGTTTACATAAAACATCCGCTAATAAATACTGAAACTATAACTGATACATAAAATTCTTAATGTAGATAAACTTTTGAAACTACAACGAGCGCATAAGGTATCCGTGGTTGTGGTACTCAAGGCCAAGGTAGAGGCCGTAGAGGGGCTCGAGTTGAGTACTCTTCTCTAGGCAGCATACCAAATTTGGATACGAGTGAGACGCCAGTGTCACCTCTTATTGAGACTAGGTCTCAAGATCGCATGGCTAGGGACAACACATTGTCCCAGGTTATGCTAAGGATATTAGAGAGGGTCGCTGGGCCCAACAATAGATCTGGAGGCTGAGGGTCGGTTACAGAACGACTCCGGTCCAATGGAGTTGAATTATTTAGGGTGTCACTAGAGTTGCCCCTAATTTAGCTGAGTATTGGATGGAGGTCATCGAGCGGATTATGGATTATCTGAAATAAACCCCTGAGCAGAAATTGGAGGGTGCAGTTGATCTCGTGATTGTGATGAAGTAATAAAATCTGATCGTACCTGTAAGCTAACTAATATCACGATAAAAGGCAAGTGCACCTATCGAACAGTAGTATAGTTAGTGGCAAGATCGGAATATCGAATCCAAGGAAATATGAGTACTAGTAATGACTTTCTTCCTATTATCTAGCCTAAAAATAAAGAGGGTTTGGTTGTAAACTAAACTAAACTAACTAAAGAAGTGACAAAGAGTAAAGTGGGAGATTGCTTTTTGGGAAAGACTGATTGATTAAGGCAATACCTAAGGAAGAATCCAGCTAGACTTCACTTGTTATCTAACCAGATGATTTCTTCATTTGATTTGATCCGTAGAGATCCCTAATTATGTTATAACCTCCGTCAAGGATAAGAGCAATTAATCTTAGGTTGATTAACTGAAATCTCTTTCTAGTTAAAACCCCTAGTCTTGCGTTAACTCGATCTATGGCTCCCCATATTAGATTTGACTCTAATTTGGCATATTTTCGTTGTCCTATCTCTAGGATTGCGATTAACTCCACTTAATTGTGTTGGATCTACTCCTATACAGGGACTTTTGTTCCTCTACAGAGGTACATTTGACTTAAATCAATATCCCAGACATATCAATTTAAGAGTTAAAAACACAATTAAGAACAAATCAAATATTTATCACACAGCTCAAATAACAATAACAAGATCTATCTTAGGTTTCATCCCCTTAGGTATTTAGGGATTTAGTTCATGTTTATAAAAGAAAACATCTCAGAAGAAATAAAATAACAAAACATAAGAAAACCCAAAACTCCTAAAAGGATTGAAGGGAGATCCTTTATCTTGATGTAGATCTTGGCTTCTGAGATGGATCAATCGGCTTCCCTTCGAGTAATTCCCTCCTTTAACTCCCCGTCTTGGCGAGAATAAAACACCTCCTTGGTGGGAGAAAAACACACCCTTGTAGTTGCCTCCTAGGGTCTTTATATAGAGTTTTGGAATGCCTTTCTTAGCCCCTTTTCCGAGTGAAATCGAACAATGCCTTAATTCTCAACATATCAATCAAAATTATAAGTCAATCAGAATTAATTCCTAATAGGAGATTGAGACTAATGTAGAGAGTGAAAGTGAGAATTCGAAATTTGAGAACAATACAAAATGTTAGTTGTAAAAATTTTTAGGGGTTCGAAGAGAATGCAATGACTGAAAGTAAGTTTCCCCCCACACTTAAGATGTACATTGCCCTTAATGTACAAAGATACATTAGTAGCAATAGAAGCATAAAATCATAAGATAGAGAGAGAAGTGAAACTCTCTGAATATTGGATAAATTTGTAGAGACGGATATTAGAATTGTAAGAGCCGGCAGTTCTGGCAGGGTTTTCCCATTACAGATGGATTTGAGCTGTAAAACTCATTTGAAACTGCGAAAGCATTTATTAGTGTTTAGGGATTTAAGTTAAGCAAAGTGTACTCGTTAGGAAATAGCCAATATGGAATAATTGAAATAAACTATAAGTTATGAAAATACTAACATTCAAATAATGAAAAAGATAAAATAAAATAAGACGGAAAAATAAAAGAGCAAATAAAAAAAAAAGAAGATAAGAGGATTAGGAGGTTCTAATCCTCAGATGGTTCGCGAGGTGGGGATGGTGGTGTGATATGAAGATACTGACAAATCTGAGCTAAGGTTGCATCAATGTTATCAAATCGTTGAAAACATTGTTGCTCGAATTGTGTGAAGCGCTCAGCTAGGTCAGCATGAGAAGTTGCCACATGAACTGGTCGGCGAGGGGGTGGTGGCTCGGTCGGTGCCTCCTCCGATGGTGGGGCATCATCAGTAATGTCCTCGGGGTTCTTCTGCTCGGTATCTTGAAGTAGACGGTATTGTGGAGGATTGGATCCAGGTCGAAGCTGAATCATCCTCATATGTAACATAGTTTGGATGCCCTCTAGGGACATCTGGCCAACAATGGTGTAAGAGGATGTCTGGGCCGCAGTGTTAAGTAGGCGGAAGTGGCGGGCCAGTCGGTGATGTATGGGCCCATCGAGATCACGCCCCTACGATGTCACTCTATCTAGTGTTGGATGGCATGGGCAATGAAGTAGGCGAGATCGATCACATGAATATGCGCCATGCTCCATAAAAAGTAAGCGTCGTGGATGTTAACGACGTCGGTACTCTCGTGTTTGCCCGTCAGTATGTGTGTGAGTAAGGCATGTATGTACCTCAGAGATGAGGCGAGATTGGTCACTTTGGAGCGACTGGGGTCGTATGCGGGCTGTCTAGGGACTAGGGCATGCTAGCAGTTGACTGGAGAGACGTGGATATGGCGGTGGAGTTTTGAGAGGTCTTCTTCTTCCACAAACTGCTCAGTGTAGAGGCCTAGCGCTGTACCAAACTTCGGCACATTGAGTTGACGTACGAGGCCTCTGAGACGGAATTGTATTGTTCCCGGATCATCTTGTTGGCTCATCACCGTCTGGAGGTGGAATGTGGTGCAGAATTCGAGGGTGAGTTCTAGATAGGTGGGCTCTATGATTTGAAAGAACTGCTCCTACGGGTCTGTTGTTAATAAGGCTCAGACCTCGTCAGCTAGTTGGACCTGTTCTAGTGTAGCCCAGTCGATGCACCTTCCGACTCTAAGGGGTCTTGCCCGTAATATCTAAAATAACTCCTCTTGAGAGTTCTGCGGGAATTGGAGAAATGGGTGTCTGACTTTAGTAGTGGGCTAGAAGAGGAACCACTGGGTCCCTTGCATTTTTTGGAGGTAGGGATGGCAGCTTTTTTCCCTCTTGAAGACGACATTGTACCTAAAATGTAAAAAGATAATAAGATGGATATCTATCACTCCTAAAAAATATATGGTAATAATAAGTCTGACAATTTAAACAAAGCAAAACCTTATTAAGTATTGTATTCAAGCGTTGATTTTACTAACCTAAATAATATATTCTATCCATCCTAAGCATGGCATCAAATGATGTAGGCATGGGTATCAATTTATACTAAGCAACAAACTATTCAAGATAGGTAAAGATGGTAGCCAAAGAATAAGTCTAATTGGCATAATGGATTTTTCTAGAGTAATCACACTAAATGAATGAATTTCCTATCAATGATAAAGCAAATAACTAAATGAATAAGATCATTAACAGATAAATAGATAAAAGACATAAAAAATAAAGAAACAAAGTGAGAAAAGGGGGACCGAATGGGTGGTTATGGGGCAGAGCACTGCACGGGCGTGGTGGTGCTGTTGAAGTCGGCGGCAGCGCTAGGAAAGACTGGTATGGAAGTTGGGTTGAGGGATTTTTAGGGTTGAGGTGAGGAAGAAGGTGAATAGTGGGCTATTTTTATAGGATTTTGGGTCATACGGGCGTGTCACATGCTCGTGTGGCTTGGGGTTAGCCTGTGTGTTTCAAAAATTGGGGTTTTTGGCGCACCAGTTTTGTGTCACATGCCCGTGTTCCTAGGGCATGTTAGACCAGATGGCCGTGTTGCACGGCCGTGTCCGTCGATGTTCGCTTCTTTCACGGCCATGTCGGAGGTCACGCACCTGTGTATGAAATGGTAGGTTCGACCACGGTCTTGAGGAACGGGCATGTTGCATGTCCGTGTTGAATTAACAGGTTTGGCCACGGCCATATCGCACGGCTGTAGCAAGTTATCGAAGCCCGTGTGTAGGGAGATCTTACCCTACTCATACACGGCCATTTCGTACGGCCGTGTCTTTGTTTGTGGTGGCCATACGGCCTTAGGCAAGCCCATGGGCATGGCCCTGTGGCTCGAAAAACTTGTATTCAAAGGGTTAGTTGATGTATTAGAGAGCCTAAATAAAAGAATTTACTAAGTCAGTGCTCGGGTTGCCTCCCGAGAGGCTCTTGTTTATAGTCTAAGCTCGACTTTTCTCAAGCTTGTTTGGTCACGGTGGCTTGAGGAGTTGATACTCTTCTATCCTACTTTCAATTTCATTATCAACGTAAGATTTGAGTCGAGTGTGATTTACCTTGAAAGTGTCGAGTGACTCATGTTTTATCTCGACTATACCGTAGGGAAAGATTTTCATTATCGTGAAGTAAAGTGTATCACTTGTATGGTCTTTTGAATTCAAGATTCGAGGATCGTCTTCCCTTAAGATTACGTTATCCCTTATCTTGAGTTGATTCATTTGTACCTGAAGGTCGTCTTGGTGATGCTCTAGGTTGGTGTGGCATATTTTAGGCTTTTCGTGATAGTTTAGCCACTCATCTAGTTCCTCAATCTGAAGCATTCACTTTTCAGGTGCGTCTCCCTTGGATGGACTTGTCTGTGGTTGGGTTGCCTTTATGTAGAGTGTATCCTGCACAAAAGATTGGGTGGTGAGTTCAGTGTTTTTACAAGGACTCGTAACTATATTCTTATTATCAACAGTCTTAATCGAGTTTCGAGCTTGTAAAGTAACTTTGTCATCACCTACACGTAGTGTAAGCTCACCTGTTCCTACATCAATTATTGTTCTAATGGTTGCTAAAAAGGGTCGCCCTAGAATTAAGGGTACATTGCTATCCTCATCAATGTCTAGAATAACAAAGTCAACTGGGAATATAAATTTATCAATTTTGACAAGTACATCTTCAATTATCCCCTTTGGAAATCTAATGGACTTATCAGCTAATTGGATGCTCATATTAGTTTGTTTAGGTTTTCCAAGACCTAGTTGTTTAAACAATTTAAATAGCATGACATTTATACTAGCTCCTAAATTAGCTAAAGCATTTTTGGCGTCTAAGCTACCAAGTAAACAAGGAATAGTAAAACTCCCTGGATCTTTTAGTTTGTTGGGTAGCTTATTCTGTAAAATGGCTGAGCATACTGCATTCAGCTCCACATGAGATTTCTCATCTAGCTTTCGCTTGTTTGTCAAGAGCTTTCTTAAAAACTTAATTGCATTTGGCATCTGTGAAAGAGCTTCAATAAATGGTAAGTTGATGTGTAATTTCTTTAAGAGTTTAAGAAACTTACCGAATTGCTCATCTGTGCGGTCTTTCTATAACGCATTTGGGTATGAGATACGAGGTTTATACTCTTTGATAGTTACTTCTTTAGAACTTACCTCATCCTTACCTTTACTTACTATAGTCTCCTTGCATGGCTCTGGGTTGGTTTTGGTTAACTCTTCCTCATCATTGTATCCATGGCATTGATTTGCTCCTTAGGTTAGTCTCAGTGTTGCTTGGTAATCCACCTTGCGGTCTTTCAGAAATTAGCTTAGTGAGCTGGCCTATTTGAGTTTCGAGTCCTTGAATGGATGCTTGCTGATTCTTCAGTGCTATTTCAGTATTTTAAAAACGGGTTTCTGACACGCAATAAATTTTGTGAGCATTTCTTCAAGGTTCAGCTTTTTCTCTTGTTGGAAAGGTAGCTGTTGAAATCCCAGAGGAGGTGGCTGTCTTTGATTTCCTTGTCCTCCCCATGAAAATTTGGGGTGGTTCCTCCAACCTACATTGTAAGTGTTACTATAAGGATTATTTTGGGATATAGAATTAGTACCCATATAGTTGGCTTGCTCGGTTTCCATGCCATGTCCATAGAAGGGGTAATCCGGATTGTACATGTTTCCTTGAATTGAGTCACACTACATCACTGGGTGTACCTGTGTAGTACCAATAAAATTGTCAATCTTTTTATTAAGAAGTTCTACTTGATTAGAAAGCATCATGACTGCATCAATATTAAAAACTCCTGCAGCTTTCTGTGGCTTTGTTCGCATGACTTGCCACTAATAGTTATTCAGTGACATCTCTTCTATAACCTCATAAGCTGCTTCGGGTGTTTTTTTTGTTGATTGTCCCTCCGAAGGCTGCATCGATCATTTGTCTTGTTGAAGGATTCAAACCGTTGTGAAAGGTTTGAACTTGTAACCACAAAGATAGTCCATGGTGAGGGCACCTTCTCAATAGGTCATTGTATCTTTCCCAGGTGTTGTAAAGCGTCTCTAAATCCATCTGCACAAAAGAAGAAATATCATTCCTTAATTTAGCTGTTTTAGCCGGAGGAAAATACTTAAGTAAAATCTTCTCGGTCATTTGTTCCCATGTAGTGATAGACCCTCGTGGTAAAGAATTTAACCACTATTTAGCTTTGTTTCTCAACATGAACGGGAATAGCCCAAGATGAATGGCATCATCAGAAACGCTATTTATTTTGAATGTATCGTATAATTCCAAAAAGTTGGCTAGATGCGAGTTAGGATCCTCATCCTACAAACCATCAAACTGAACAAATTGCTGTATCATTTGAATAGTGTTAGGTTTCTGTTCAAAATTATTTGCAGCAACAGTAGGCCTAACAATACTAGATTCAGTGCCTGCTAAATTAGGTCTAGCATAATCATACATAGTACGCGGAGCAGGATTTTGCTCAATAGGATTTGCGGCTACTACAGGAGGTAGCTAGTTATCCTGATTTCCTTCCATCTCTTCGGTGGGTTCTGGTTCTTCTTCTTGTCCTTGTTCTGGATATTGCAAACTTCTTCTTATCTTTCAGCGATTTCTGCGAATTGTAACTTCTAAATCGTCATAAAAAAGCAGTGGTCCTCCCGGGTTTCTTCTAGTCATAAACTAGAGATACCTAGAAGGGAAAAGGCAAAGAAAATTTTAGTAAATAAAAAAAATAAAGGCTGAAAATAATTAAAAATAGTAATGGCTAAAGTAATAGAAATCGAGTGTTCCTAATATCCTAGTTTCCCGGCAACGGCACCAAAAACTTGATCTCGTGATTGTGATAAAGTAATAAAATCTGATCGTACCTGTAAACTAACTAATATCATGATAAAAGGCAAGTGCACCTATCGAACAATAGTATAGTTAGTGGCAAGACCAGAATATCGAATCCAAAGAACTATGAGTACTAGTAATGACTTTCTTCCTATTATCTAGCCTAAAAATAAAGAAGGTTTAGTTGTAAACTAAACTAAACTAACTAAAGAAGCGACAAAGGGTAAAGTGGGAGATTACTTTTTGGGAAAGACTGATTGATTAAGGCAATACCTAAGGAAGAATCCACCTAGACTTCACTTGTTATCTAACCAGATGATTTCTTCATTTGATTTGATCCGTAGAGATCCCTAAATTATGTTAATACCTCCGTCGAGGATAAGAGCAACTAATCCTAGGTTGATTAACTGAAATCTCTTTCTAGATAAAACCCCCAGTCTTGCATTAACTCGATCTATGGCTCCCCATATTAGATTTGACTCTAATCTGGCATATTTTCGTTATCCTATCTCTAGGATTGCGATCAACTTCGCTTAATTGTATTGGATCTACTCCTATGCAGGGACTTTTTCTCCTCTACATAGACACATTTGACTTAAATCAATATCCCAGACATATCAATTTAAGAGTTAAAAACACAATTAAGAACAAATCAAATATTTATCACACAACTCAGATAATAATAACAAGATCTGTCTTACATTTCATCCCCTTAGGTATTTAGGGATTTAGTTCATGTTTATAAAAGAAAACATCTCAGAAGAAATAAAATAACAAAACATAAGAAAACCCAAAACTCCTGAAAGGATTGAAGGGAGATCCTCTGCCTTGATGTAGATCTTGGCTTCTGAGATGGATCAATCGGCTTCCATTCGAGTAATTCCCTCCTTTAACTCTCCGTCTTGGTGGGAATAAAGCACCTTCTTGGTAGGAAAAAAGCACACCCTTGTAGTTGCATCCTAAGATCTTTATATAGAGTTTTGGAATGCCTTTCTTAGCACCTAAGTAGCCTTTTCCGAGTGAAATAGAACTTCCTCATGAAAGGGACACGTCCGTGTGCCACGCCCATGTGGAATGAGGCCCAGGCCGTGTTCGAGCCAGTTAAAGTGGCACGGTCGTATGGCAATCCTCCAGGCTGTGTTGATTACTGAACTGGGCCTACTTTGCCCGTTTTGGCCCGTTTCTTGCTCTTTTCTCTTTCCTAAGCTCTCCTGAGTATAAAACATGAAATTAAAGGTTTAAGAGCATCAATTTACACAAATCAATGGGTAATTCATCCAGAAATTGGGCTAAGCATGGGGTAAAAATATGTATAATTTATTGCTTATCAGCAGCCTCGTTGCTTCGCGATGAGGCCTACCAGTGGTGGTTGACCGTTAAGGAAGGCAGTCAGCCCAATTATCTGTCTTAAGAGTTCTTTAAGTCTGCCGTCCAAGAGAAGTATGTGGGAGCGAGTTACATTGACGCTCGTAGGCATGAGTTTCTGAACCTCACTTAGGGAGACCGATCAGTGGCCAAGTATGAGGCTGAATTTCTGAGACTGAGCAGCTATGTGCGAGGTATGGTGGCATCTAAATACGAGAGGCATGTTCAATTTGAAGATAGGATAACGGATAATCTAAGGGTATTGATAGCTCCATAGAGAGAACGTGAATTCTCGGTTCTGGTAGAGAAGGCGAAGATCGCCTAAGAGGTTAAGCGCGCTGAGCGCCAAAACAGAGATAATGAGAGGGGTAAGAACAAGAGGGATTTAGAGTCGTCGAGTTCTGTACAGAGGCCTAAGAAAAAGGCCAGATCTGATGGGCTAGTTAGAGCTAGGCCCCCTTTTACTTCTACAAGACTGAAGCCGTGTAGAGATTGTGGTAGACGCCATCAGGGCGAATGTTAGAGGAGGACTAGGGCTTGTTTGAGGTGTAGGTCATTAAAGCACCCATTTGGGAGTGTCCGCTGAATGTCAATCTGGTGCAAGCTCTGGGTTCTAGTACTTGACAGCCACAGAGAGTAGTTCAACAGCCACTTAGGGGATGTGGTCAGGCTAGGGGTGTTAACGGTATGGGCCGTGGTCAGAGAGCACTGGATAGGTGTGTTGGACAGACTGAGGTGAGGCAGTTTGCTCTTGTTTATGCTACTTGTCATCAAAAGGACAAAGATGCTTTGAACGTCATCACAGGTACATTCCTTATCTGTAATGTACCTTACCTTGCTTTGATAGGCATAGGGTCTACTCACTCATACATAGCTAGCAATATATCTGAAAACTTGGGGATTTCAGTTGAGAGCACTACGAGTGAGGTTACTGTATTGAGTCTGCTGGGGTAATCCATTTAGGTTAGCAAACTATAAAGAAATGTTACATTACAGGTTCAAGGGACGATATTTTTGGCTAATCTGATAGAGCTTCCGTTTGGGGAGTTCGACCTAATTCTGGGAATGGACTAGTTGGTCAAACACCGAGAAACATTGGATTGTGCAACTAAGAGAGTTGTCTTGAGATCCTAGGAGGATAGTGAGGTGGTTATGATTAGAGAGCGTTAGAATTATTTGGCTAACGTGATCTCTGCACTGGTGGCTGAGAAACTAGTTCGTAAGGGATGTGAGGCGTTCTTGGCTTATATTAGTGTTTCCGTTTCTAGGGACTCTATTATAAAGGATATCAGAGCTATAAGGGATTTTTTGAACATCTTTTCTGAGGAGCTATCGGGCTTACCTTTGAATCAGGAAGTGGAATTTGGGATTAAACTTCTTTCTAATACAGCACCGGTGTCTATTGCTTCCTATCGAATGGCACCGAAGGAGCTTACGGAGCTTAAGGCTCAAATTCTAGAGTTGTTAAATTATAGCACCTGTACTATTTGTTAAGAAGAAGGATGGGTCCATGAGAATATGTATCGACTACTTGCAACTGAATAAGCTAGCCGTGAAGAATAAGTATCCATTTCTGAGGATTGATGATCTGTTTGACCAGTTTCGAGAGGCTTCTTTATTCTACAAGATTGATCTGCGTTTCGAATATCATCATTTGAGGGTTAAGAAAGCTGATGTACATAAGACAGCATTTAGGACTTGTTATGGTCACTACGAGTTCCTAGTGATGCCTTTTGGTCTAACTAATGCTTCGACAGCGTTTATGGATCTGATGAACCGAGTGTTTCAGCCCTATCTGAATCAGTTTGTTGTGGTGTTCATCGACGACATATTAGTTTTTTCTAAGACCGAGGATGAGCATGACGAGCACCTTAGAGTGGTTCTTCAGACTTTGAGGGAAAAATAGCTCTATGATAAATTTAGTAAGTGCGAGTTTTGGTTATGTGAGGTAACATTTTTGGGACACGTAGTTTCTGCTGAGGGGATTTGAGTCAATCCTTAAAAGATTGAGGCTGTACTGGATTGGAAGCAGTCTAAGAAGGTATCTGAGATCTACAGCTTTCTGGGTTTAGTATGTTATTATCGGTGCTTTGTAGAAGGGTTCTCTTTGATCGTAGCTCCGTTGACTAAGCTTCTACGTAAGGGAGTACCTTTTGTTTAGACTGATGCACAGTAAACGAGCTTCGAAAAGCTCAAGACTGTTCTAATTCAGGCTCTTGTTCTGATACAACCTGAATCTAGAAATGAGTTTATGGTTTATAGTGATGCATTGTATGTGGTATGGGTTGTTTTCTGATGCAAGATGGTATGGTTGTGGCATATGCGTCTCGTCAGCTTAAGACACATGAGGCAAACTATCCGACGCATGATTTAGAATTGGCCGCTGTAGTGTTTTCTTTAAAAATCTGGAGACACTATCTGTACGGTGAGAAGTGTATTATCTACACTAATCATAAAAGCCTCAAGTATCTCCTTACCCAGAAGTAGTTGAATCTTTGGTGGTGTAGATGGATCGAGCTACTTAAAAATTAGGACTATACCGTTGAGTACCATCTAGGTAAGGCCAAAGTGGTGGCCGATGCATTGAGTCGTAGGGTAATGATCGATCTGAGGACAATGTTTGGTTGACATATTCTGTTCGATGATGGGAGTCTGTTAGCTGAGCTGCAAGTCAAAATGACTTGGATTGTGCAGATTAGGGATAAACAGTTAGGGGATAAAGCTTTGGGTCTTCGATTTCATCAGGTTGAGAGTGGCAGCACTACGGATTTTAGACTGAATAGTGATGGGGTACTCTGTTTCTATGGGCAGATCTGTATTTCAAATGATAATGATCTAAGGCAGTCTATTTTGAGGGAGGCGCATAGTAGCCCTTATGCTATGCATTCCAGCGAGAATAAGATGTACTGAGACCTCCGCGAGTTATACTGGTGGCCGGGATTGAAACGAGAGGTTACTAATTTTGTGGCACAATGTCCGATATGTCAGCAGGTTAAGGCTGAGCATCAGTTACCTTCAGGTTTGCTGCAGCCGGTTAAGAGTCCCCTATGGAAATTGGAATAAGTAACGATGGACTTCGTTAGTGGGTTGCGCTTGACACCTGCTAAGAAGGATTCTGTTTGGGTCATCGTGGATTGATTGAACAAGTCTGCATATTTCATCCCAGTTCAGATGGACTATTCTCTTCAAAAGTTGGCAAAGCTTTACATATCGAAGATAGTGAAACTGCATGGGGTACCTGTCTCGATTATTTTTTATAGGGATCTTCGCTTCACGTCTTGATTTTGGAAAAAGTTGCACGAGGCTTTGGGTTTGAGATTAGACTTCAGTACTACATTCCATCCTCTGGCCGATGGTTAGTCTGAGAGGGTGATTCAGATACTAGAGGATATGTTATAGAGTTGCGTTATTGATTTCCAAAGCAGTTGCGAGGAGTATCTGTCGTTAGCGGAGTTAGCCTATAATAACAGCCTTAAGTCTAGCATTTAGATGGCACCTTACGAAGCTCTATATAGTCGTGTCGCACTCTTCTATGTTGGACTAAGTTGGGTGAATGACGAGTTTTGGGTCTCGAGTTGGTTTCTGAGAGTGATGATAAGGTTAGACTGATTCGGGATTGTCTGAAGGCGATTTTGGATAGGCAAAAATCGTATACAAATCTGAAGAGGCATGAGATTGAGTATTTTGTGGAGGACTTCATATTTCTCAAGGTCTCACCATGAAAAAAAGTTCTGACGTTCGGTCGCAAGGGTAAGCTCAGCCATCGATTTATTGGGTCATCCCAGATTCTGAAACGAGTGGGACCCGTTGCTTATCAGTTAGAGCTACCTCTGATGTTGGATCGTATTCATGATGTGTTCTATGTCTCGATGTTAAGGCACTACCGTTCTGATCCTTTTCAAATTGTCCCTATTGAGGAGATTGAGGTTAGGCCAGATTTGACTTTCGAGGAGGAGCCGATTCAGATTCTGGATCATGATGTAAAGGTTCTATGGAAAAAGTTTATCCCTTTGGTAAAGGTTCTGTGGCAAAATCATGGCACTGAGGAGGCCACGTGGGAACCTGAGGATTAAATGCATACGCAGTATCCTCATCTATTTTGATCAGGTAAATTTCGAGGCCAAAATTTTCTTTTAAGGGGTAGAGTTGTAATGCCCCAATTTTCTTTTTCCGGCTTTTGTGAATTCTTGACAAAATATCTGTCTGCTTTGGTAGTTATGTTCTGGGTGTGTTTGAAAGGTTCCAAGTTCAAGTCATGCCTTAGTAAAATTTTGAAATTTTTTTCTAAGTAAAGCCTCACTCTTGATCAGTAGGTTTTTATTTAATTATTTGTAAGCATATATCAGAATGGGCCTACTAGTCTAATGGATAGGTGGAGTGTTGGTATGATGGATGTCCTGGGTTCGATTCTCTGGGACGACAAGAGGTAGTATTTTTGCCCTTAATTTCAGCTAGAGTTGTGCTGAACTGGGATGCTAAGTGGTGGATGTGTAGTAGGAATTGAGGGAGAGAATTTAGGGATTGTGTTGTGGTGGGTAGTTGGGAATAATCTAATAGGTTTTGTTATTTTTGTTTTCCCAAAACCCTTTTTTCTTTTTGACTTTTTTTCTCCTCTCCTTCTCCAATTTCCCCAAAATTCTGCATTTATTCTGACGTTTTTCTTCCCTCTCACCAGCCAAATTCTTTCTAGCCTTCTCCTCTTCTTTTCGAGTTTCCAAATTGACTCATTCACATTCAGCATTCATTTACACTCGTTCGGTAAATGACTATTTTTGCCACTATCTTTTTGTTTCATGGATAGTTGTCCAAAAGGAGGTTGTTTGTGGCTCTTTTTTATTAGGAGAAGGTCAATAATTGGTCAGTACTGCTGTAGAGATTGAGGCGTAGAGTTCGGTTTGTTGTTGGTAAGTGCTTGGGTTCACTATTGACTTTGATGTACATGATTCTCGATTTTAACATTTCGCTAGTGTACTAATTTGGGCTCTAAGAAATCAATTTTTAGGTCTTGGAGTGCTTAGGAATGTTTTTGCAGCGAAACGATACCAGGTGTGTACTCAGAAACACAAAAAAAGAGATTTGGTGAAACCTGAAATTGCAAACTGTCGATGCCACACAGACGTGTGGTAGGCCGTGTGTGAAGAACACGGCTCTGTGATTGATGAAGGCTAGGCCGTGCGCTAGAAACAGCTATGTGATGGCCAGGTTGGCCGTATGCGACACACGGGCTAGACCTATTTGGGCTATGTGGGCTACACAGGCGTGTGGGTTCACACGAGTAGTCTAGACAGGTGTGTGGGTATTTGGGCCAGGCCGTGTGATCCACACGAGCCAAGGCCAATCTGGGCGTGTGGGCCACACAAGCGTGTAGGCCTATTTATCTTAAATGAATCCTAGGGGTGCACGGGTCATCCAAATTGACTGTGAACCTATTGTAGGGTTGATAAGCGTTACTTAGACCCTAAACTAAATGATCTAAATATATGATGTATGTATTAAGCATGTTAGATTTACCCATGTTTACTAAACTGTATGTATAACTGTATATTAGCATGAAAGCATGCATATCTGTATGACTGCACTGAGCATATTTATTTGCATCTGTATTGGGGTGGGATGATTGATTTTTAGAGGAATTGTACTAAAAGGCATTTATGCCTAATATCTAGCAGTTCAGCTTCAATATACTGTTATGTGCCGCATTTGGTGCAACTTGGAGTATAGGGTTGGGTGAGTGTTTTAAACCCACATGGTGTGTAGGGATGGTCGGAGATGGTGTGTAGAGGCTGGTGGGTAGGATACTGATTTCTGTTACTGTATGTATAACTGTGTCTGAGATGGGCTAAGGCCCTAATTTATGTCTGAGACTGTATCTGAATAGGCTAAGGCCGAAACTGTATTTGAATCTATAATGGGCTTAAGCCCCAGACTATATTTGACTGATAACTATTGTTTTGATTGCATGCATGTTTTCTGTGGGGATTACATACTGAATTTATGAAAACTCACCCTTTTCTGTTTATTCTGTATAGGTAATCCCTAGTCATAGACGGATCGGGGTAGCGGAGGACTCGACGATGACCACCATTATTTACTTTATTTCTACTTTTGATTTTGTTTTATTATCTTTCTATTATTGTTTTTGAGGTATTTTAATGTAATTTGGGACTTTTGGACTGTTTGCTTTTATTTTGAATTTTAACTGTTTTTATGGACTTTATTAAAAATAACGTTTTCTTAAACGCAAACAGTTTTAACTTTGATTTTGAATTCCATTCCATGTGACATCGCCAGATTCGGCCATAACTTCTAAGCCGGGTTTAGGGTGTTATAGAATGGGATAGCATCAGTGAAGTTCTCGGGTTCATTCTAAGAGTCAGAATGAAATTATCGATACTAAGGAGAATCTACTCCATGAATCTGCTCGATCATCCTCATATGGGTCATGCTTGATATTCCCTTTGTGGACATCTTGCTAGTGAGTGTAAGCATAGAGGACTGCTTTGGTGTGTCGAGGAGACTGAAGTGTCAAGCTAGTCGAGTCATATAAGGACCTAAACAGATAGGACCCTTCCTGTAGTACTGACGACTATAGTGCTCTCTCTCTCCTACCAGTCAAAGTATGAGCTAAAAGGGCATGAATATACCATAAAGCAGGAGGGAAAGAAGTCGCCTTCGAGTGACTCGCGTCATAAGGTGTCGTACTCGCCGTAAGATCTACCCAACTAGATGGAGAGCAATTGATGTGCCAATGTAGGCGGAGAAAGTTCTTGGCACTTATAAACTCTTCAATGTATAGTCCCAAAGCAACATTGAACTCAGATACACTCGTATGGTGTATTAGGCAACCGAGTCTAAAAGTGATGTTGCCCGGCGCATCATGAGTCGTCATCTCTTGCTGGAGAGTAAATGTCGAGCAGAAATCTACAGTCAGCTCCATGTATATGGGCTTGATGATGGAGAAAAATTAGTCTCATGGGTCTATGGCAATAAAGGCGTGCACATGATCTGGTAGTTCGACCTGCTCCAAATTGGGCCAATCAATAATCAGCCTAAGCCGAGTGGTCGCAGTCGAAGTAATTGAAATAAGTCATCTTGGGGACCTGCTGAAAATCAGAGATAAGGGTGACGGGCCTTGGCAGAGGCACTCGAGGAAGAGGTCGCGCCAGGGGTCTTCCGCTTTTTTGAAGCAAGGACGGCGACTTTGAACTTGTTGCAAGTGTTCGTCATGATGAATTTGCAATAAAGCAATCAAATAAATTAAATGGCTGAACCAACATAATAGATGGAAGCTAATAGGAAATAAAAATCTAAGTTAAGCTCCACAATTGGACTAATAAAGAAATTGACTTTGAACATAATAAAACTAATAAGCAGAATGCTAATACCAAACAAAAACGTAATAAGAAGAAATAAAACTAATAATGAACAATAATAAAAATGAATAATTAAGAATAACAAGAATTTTGGAAGGCAAAAGAATAAGGACACAAGAAAAAAAAAAGGAAAAACATAACACTAAAACATTGGTAAAATTAAAAATAAAATTAACTAAAAAAGTAACTAAATGCATAATATTGCTTAATACAAAAAAAGAGAAGAATAACAATAAAAAATGAGAACTACCAAAATAGAATAAAATAAAAACAAATAAACAAAATAATAAAAGATAAAGAAATAAAGAAATAATTAAATAAAGAAAAGGAAAGTGTAACAACCTGATTTTCAATGGTAATGGAAACTGTGATTTGAGGTCACCAATTCCAATGAGTAAGCTTGTAAATTTTATTATTTAGTATTTACGAGTCAAATGTGGTTTTTGAAAGATTTTTGAATTAATAATTTGTGTTTTATGAGGATTTATTAGGTTAAATGGTTTAGAAAACGAGGTATTGAGACCTCGATCCTATAAAACAAGCCGTAAATATTTTTATAAATATTTATGGAGTGTCATTAAGGTAGTATTAAAGTTTTGTTAGAAAATTTTACCGTTTTGATATTTAATTAATTAAAAAGGACTAAATTAAAAAATGTGCAAAACTACTAATTATAAGAAATAAGTGACTAAATAGTTTAATTATTAAACAAGGGAGGACGAGTAAGTATGCCTAAATATAAGGCATGAGGTGGCATAAGCAAAAAAAACAAGAAATTAGGTGAAATAAGGGTAAAATGGGAAATTAAATTAAATTAAATTAGATAAAAATGGGATTTAATAGTTTCTAGGCAATCCTTCATCAATCTTCAGCCTAAAAACACCATTAAAGAACCCTTAAAAAGTTGGTTTCTATTTTGCTTCATGTAAGTTTAATTCTTACCTTTTTCTTGTAATTTTTGTGTTTTTAAGACTTTTACAATTAGGTCTAACTATCTATTTCACTAGTTTTTGATTTTATGGGTAATTTTGAAAGTTACCATTGATGAGTGCTGGATGTTTTTGATAAATTAACATAGATTTAGAGCTTTAATTTTGTTATATGATGATTTTATCAAGTGATTTTGATAGATATTGATTTTAGGACTAAATTGTGAACAATTAAATAATTAGGGCTTGGTATTAAATTTCTATTTATCAAGGGCTGTAAGATAGCCTAGAATATTTAGATAAATTATCAGTTGAGAAAAATTAGTTCATTTGATGGACTAATTAGTAAGGGGACTAAATTGCAAAAGTTGTAAAAATTGAGGTAATTGTGTAATTTTAAAAATTGAGGGGTATTAATTTTAAAGTGAATTGAAACTAAAATATATACTAATGAATGAATAATTTTATATTTTAGATCAAGAGCTCGTAGACAAACGTGAAAAAGAGAAAATAGCAAAATAGTCCTTGAACTACTACAAATCTTACAATTTAATCCAGGTAAGTTTGTATGGTTAAACTTTAATATTTATTTATTAACTTGATGAATGTTATTATGTATTTATACATATCTATTGTTGAAAATAAAAAAAAAATATTGTTAAATTATGAAATTGAATTAAATGTTCAAAACGAGTGGAATGCTGGATTGAGTACAATCGTTCTATGGCGAAGGATGAATTGACGACAAATTACCCAAGTAAATCGAGGTTCAACATTTTTTGCAAATTTTTATTTTTACTTTCTGTTTAGCTCTCACGAGCTTCTATTAACTCATATGAGTTTCCATATAACCCTAATAGGTTTCCGTTCAACTCCTATGACCTTTCATTCAACCCTTATGGGTTTCTATTTAGCACTTATGTACTTCTATGCAACCTTCAGGCTTTTGAATACGATGTACTCATATTCGTAAGTCGTTCTTTAATTAGGTAAGGATTGGTAAGTGGAGTTATGAAAATTACGATCAGAAGGCTTATTGTTATTATTGGATTGGTTATGAACTAAATACATTTCTTAATTGAAGTTGTGATTGACAGGGAAAGTACACTGAATGAAATTATTTTAGTTGATGTGTTATAATAAGTTCGGTAAGATTTATATTTAAAGCTAACGAACTTACTAAGCTTCTTTAAGCTTGTATTGTTAAATGTTCTTGTAGATTAACTTGAGGCCGATAGATTGAATCAACATATAAAGCCACACTATCCAACTTGTTCCGGTAGTTTTTGCATCATATATTTTCGTTTATATGACATGTATAGGGTTGGATTAGTTTGTGTAAATCTTAAGAATTACATTTTGTTATATTCCCAATCAAATTATTTATGCATGGTTTAATTATGTTTGGCATAAGTGTTTAGAGTAGTTTAGTAATGGTTAACTTATAGGTATATAAGTGAATTGACTAATGTGGTAAAATAGAATGTTAGGACATGTGTTAATATGATAATATTAGAATTAAGAATTGGTTGTTTTGAATGCATTGTCATGGCCTATGAGCATGAAATTTAAGATATGTAGATTGAAATTAAGAATGGGTGAGAAAAGTGGCCTTAAAATGGCCTATTTTCATCCACACGGGTAGAGACACGAGCGTGTGTCTCAGTCATGTGTGACACACGACCTAGCACATGGGTGTGTGGTCTGGCCATGTGTCCCCTATATCCTTAAAATTTAGAAACAAAATTCCCAAGTATTTTCACATGGCCTAGCACACAGGCGTGTGACTTGGTCGTGTAACCCCTGCACCTTAATTTCATAGCAAACGACCTAGCACACGGGCCTGTGGCTTAGCCGTGTGGCCTAAGTCAGAGAGTCACACAGCCTGGGACACGACGGTGTACCCCACATTGGCCATGTGAGCCACATGGCCTGGCCACATGGGCGTGTGTCCCCTGCACCTAGGAAATTTTTTTTTAAAATTTTGCAAAAAATTCCCTGAATAGGGGAGAGGGAAGGTTGGAGTGCGACGTGGCTGGTAGGGCGTGTTCGTGGGTGCGCTTGAGGTGGAGTGGCGCATGTGACTAGAAAAGTGGGAGACGGGACGCACTGGTTGCGTGGAAAACAGGGGGTAGGGTTACGTGTTGCTAGTGGGTGAGGGGAATGATGAGGACATGGAGGGGGTTTGGCCATTCGAGTGAGGGGAACAGGTGCGATAATGGAGAGGGGAAGATGGAGAAGAGAGGGGAGAGTGGTGTGGTTGCGATGTGGTGCAGGGGCAAAGGCTTGACGATGGAAAGGGGAGGGAGGAGAAATAAGGGGAATAGGGTGGGCTCGGCAAGGGTTAGGGGGCGATTTGTAAGGTGATGGAGGGGAGGGCCGTCGACCAGGAAGAGGGGCTATTTAGACGGCAACAACTAGGGTTTGTGGGTAAATTTTTGGGGATGATGAAGGTAAAAAGAAGTTAGGGTTTGGGGTTAAAAAGTGGGACACGGTCGTGTATGGGCCCGTGTTAGGCCACATGCCCATGTGATGCGTTTTGAGCCCGTGTGCATTTTAAAAAAATACAGGCACAGTCTTCATACGATCGTGGACACGCCCGTGTGTCCAGGCCATGTGGCACAGACACGACCATGTGCAACCTCCTTCGCTTCTCCCATGCCCGTGTGAAAGCCCACACGTATATGTGGCTCGGTCGTATCTCGCACATGGCTATGTGCCTTGCCCGTGTAACTTTCTGACTTGGTTTGAAAATGAAAAAATTAGCTCCAGGTTTCACATAGCCTAGGACACGCCCGTATGTGTCACACGGCCATGTCACCAGGCTGTGTAACTCAGTGTCGAACCTTTCATAGTGTACACAACATGGGACACGCCCGTGTGTCTAGGCCGTGTGGGTCTAAATTTTTTTTAAATTAATTAAATTTAAAAATATCATGAAATAAAATTAAGAAAATTAGTAGTGTTAACACTCAAATTGCCTCCCAAGAAGTGTTTATTTAAAGTCTAAGCTCGACTTACCTTGTATTCGCATAGTCACGGTGGTTCGTGGAGTCGAAACTCCTCTTTCTCCCTATCAATTCTATTATCAAAATAAGGTTTAATTTAAGTACTATTTACCTTAAATATGCAGAATTCAAAATGAGTTACCTCGACTGTACCGTATGGAAAAATATTTAGTACCGTAAAATGATTTGATCCATTTGCATCAAGCACCGAAGTGGCAATTTGAGGATCCGTTTTATCTAGCAGTACCTTGTCCCTAACCTTAAATTGCTTCGTTCCATCCATCCACATGCTCATCATGGCATCGTTTTGGTTCTGCATTGGGTATTCTCGGTGTCTTCTTGACATGTGTCCACCATTCGTCTAGTTCATCGATCTGTAACATTTGTTCTTCATGAGTCGTTCTGTTTTTGTCGCATGGACTGGAACGTGGCTCCATCACGTTTTTTCAAAGGGTTTCTTGCAAAGAAGGTTGAGCTACATACTTACTCATATTAACAGGACTTGTAAAATCATTTCGGTCATTAGATGTCTTAACAGAATCACGAGCTTGGAGATGAATCGTTTCGTCACCTACATGAAGTATTAATTCACCTGTACCAACATCAATAATAGTTCTAGCAATTGCTAAAAAGAGCCGACCTAGAATCAAAGGTACATCACTATCTTCATTCATCTCTAAAACAATAAAATCAACTGGGAATATGAATTTATCAATTTTTACAAGAACATCTTCAATAATAATCCTAGGAAATCTAATGGATCTATCTGCTAATTGAATACTCATCCTAGTTTGTTGGGTTTCCTAAGACCTAATTGCTTAAGCATTTTATAAGGCATGACATTGATACTAGCCCCTAAATCAACCAAAGCATTACTAATATTCAAACTATAATTAAATAAGGAATAGTAAAACTCCCTGGATCTCTCAATTTTTTGTGTAGTTCATTTTGCAATATGGTAGAGCAAACTACATTTAGTTCCACATACGACGAATCATCTAACTTCCTCTTGTTTGCTAAAAGGTCCTTTAAAAATTTAATAGAATTGGGCATTTGCGAAAGAGCTTCAATAAACGGTAAGTTAACATGTAATTTTTTTCGAAGTTTAAGAAATTTACCAAATTGTTTGTTCGTGTGGTCTTTCTTTGTTGCATTAGGATATGGCACTCGAGGTTTATATTCCTTACCAATCGGGTTTTATTTATTCTGGCTTACCTCGACCTTACTATTACTTATCACAATTTCCTGCCTCGGTTCTGGTTCAGATTCAACTAACCCTTCTTCATCTCGTACAATAATTGCATGGAGTTGCATTCTTGGGTTAGTTTCAATATTGCTAGGCAATCTCCCTTGTGGTCTTTCTAAAATTAGCTTAGCAAGCTGACCTATTTGGTTCTCGAGCCCTTGAATCGATGCTTTTTTATTTCTAAGCGTTGCTTTAATGTTTTGAAAATGGGGTTCTGACACTGAGATAAACTTTGTCAACATCTCCTCAAGGTTCGGCTTCTTCTCTTGCTGGTAAGCTTGTTGTTGGAAGCTTGGAGGGGGTTGTGCTCTCTGATTTCCTTGACCAGCCCAAGAGAAATTAGGATGGTTCCTCTAACCTGCATTATAGGTATTATTATAAGGGTTATTTTGAAGCCTAGAATTATTACCCATACAATTTATTTGTTCGTTCTCTGTGCTAGGACCGCAGGGTAGACATTCTGGATTGTTCATTCCTCCTACATTCGTATCGCACCGTATCACTAGTTGTACCTACCTAGAAACATATAGACCATCAATTTACTTATTTAATTGTTCTACCTAATTTGATAACATGGTGACTGCATCTAAATTGACAACACTAGTTGCTTTCATCAACTTCGTCCTCACGACTTGCCACTGATAATTATTTAATGCTATCTCCTCTATAAATTCATAAGTTGCTTCAGGTGTTTTATTATTCAGAGTACCACCAGCTTCTACATCGATTTACTATCTAGTTGAGGGATTCAAACCGTTGTAGAAGGTTTGAACCTTAGCCACAAAGGTAACCCATGGTGAGGGCACCGTCTCAATAAGTCCTTATACCTCTCCCATGCATCATATAGGGTTTCTAAGTTGATTTGAACGAAGAAAGAGATATCATTCCTTAACTTGGGCGTCTTAGCCGGTAGGAAGTACTTCAGTAAGAATTTCTTGGTCATTTGATCCCATGTAGTGATAGAACCTCGTAGTAAAGAATTTAACCACTATTTAGATTTGTTCCTCAACGAGAAGGGAAACAACCGTAGGCGAATGACGTTATCAGAAACACCATTTATCTTAAAAGTATTACAGACTTCCAGAAAAATTAGCCAAATGAGTATTTGGATGTTCGTCTTGCAAACCATCGAACTGAACAAATTGTCCTACCATCTGAATAGTGTTTGGCTTCAGTTTGAAATTATTTGCAGTAATAGTGGGTCTCACAATACTTGATTTAGCCCCAGTTAGAGTGGGCTTGGCATCACTGTACATAGTACGAGGAGCGGGATTCGAATTTGCAGGATTTACAGCAACCATAAGAGGTAGGTGATTATTCTGATTATCACCCATCTCCTGAGTAGCAATAATAACGTCCTCTTGCTCGTCTACTATACTCTATCGACTTTGCCTTGCATCTTTATGATTTCTGCGAGCTGTACTTTCAATTTTGCTATCAAATAGTAATGGTTTCGATGTGTTTCTTCTAGTCATAAACTAAAAGAACCTACCAAAAGCAAATAAAAGAAAAATTAGAAAAAAAGTTAAACTAAAAACAAAAATAAAATGTAATAAAAATAAATGGATAAATTAATAAAAGTCAAATGTTCCTAATATTTTAGTCTTCAGCAACGGAACCAAAAACTTGATGGTCACTAAACTAACTATAAATACAACTAAGGTAAGCGCACCTATCGAACAATAGTATAGTTATAGTGAGTAGGGAATATCATATCCATGAGGACTAAAAGTACTAGTAATTACCTTTTTTCTATTATTTAGCCGACAAATTGGAGTGATTGTTTTTAATTTAAAGTTACTAAACTAATCTAACTAAGAACACAACAGAGAATGAAATAGGAAAATAATCTAAGGTAACCAATGAGATAGACAATACCTAGGAAAGAATCCACCTAGACTTTACCTATTATTATGAATTTGAATTAAACAATTTCTTCACTTGTGTCTTGATCTGTAAAAATCCCTAAACTGACTCTAGGTTGATTAATTGAAATATCTTTCTAATTAAAACCCCTATTGTTGCATTAAATCAATCTATGGATTCCCTTATTAGATTTGACTCTAATCCGGTAGATTTATGTCGTCCTATTTCTAGGATTGCATGCAACTCCACTCAATTATGCTAGATCTACTCTAAAACAGGGACTTGGATTGGGCAGATCCAACTTCACTCAAATATGGATTCCCTTATTAAAGCGAACATCACTCTTAGATCAGTCATAGCCCTACGGCTCAATGCATTAGTCACAACATTAGCCTTGCTTGGATGGTACTCAATTGTACAGTCGTAATCCTTAAGCAACTCAACCCATCTAAGCTACCTAAGATTCAGCTCCTTCTGAGCAAGGAGATACTTGAGGATTTTGTGATTAGTGTAGATGATACACTTCTCACCATACATATAGTGCATCCAAATTTTTAGTGCAAAGACTACAATGACCAATTCCAAATCGTGCATCGGATAATTCACCTTGTGAGTCTTAAGCTGACAAGACGCATATGCCACCACCTTACCATCCTGTATCAACACACATCCCAAACTGACATGTGATGCATCACTATAAACTGTGAACTCCTTTCTAGGTTTAGGTTGTATCAGAACAGGAGCCCCAGTCAGTACAGTCTTGAGCTTCTTGGAGCTCTCTTGCTGCGCATCAGTCCAGTCAAACGATACACCTTTGCGTGGTAGCTTAGTTAAGGGTGCTGCAATCAGTGAGAAACCTTCCACAAACCTCCGATAATAACCCGTCAGCCCCAGAAAGCTGTGTATCTCAGACACATTCTCGGATCCCCTCAGTAGAAACCACATGACCCAGAAATGTTACCTCACGTAACCAGAACTCGCACTTGCTGAACTTAGCATAGAGTTACTTTTCTCTCAATGTCTGAAGAACAATTCTAAAGTGATCGTCATGTTCATCCTCAGTCCTTGAATAAACCAATATGTCATCGATGTACGCCACTACAAACCGATCCAGATAGGGTTGAAACACTCGGTTCATCAGCTCCATAAAAGTTGTCGGTGCATTAGTTAGTCCAAAAGGCATCACTAGGAACTCATAGTGACCATAACGAGTCTTAAATGCCGTCTTATGTACATCAGCTTCCTTAATCCTCATCTGATGATACCCAGAATGTACATCAATCTTGGAGAACATAGAAGCCCCTCAGAACTGGTCAAACAGATCATTGATCTTTGAAAGTGGATACTTGTTCTTAATGGTCAACTTGTTTAGCTCCGATAATCAATGCACATCCTCATGGATCCATCCTTCTCCTTAAAAAACAACACCAGTGCTCCCCACGGAGACACACTAGGATGGATGAACCCACGATCCAATAACTCTTGAATCTGAGCCTTAAGCTCTGTAAGCTCCTTTGGTGCCATTTGGTAAGGAGAGATAGACACCGGAGCTGTACTAGGAAGAAGCTCAATCCCAAATTCCACTTTTTGATTCAGAGGTAAACTCGGTAGCTCTTTAGGGAAGACGTCCAAAAAATCCCTTATAGTTCTGATGTCCTTTACTGTAGAGTCCTCAGAAGTGGAAACACTAACATAGACCAAGAATGCCTCACATCCCTTATGAACCAATTTCTTAGCCACCCGTACAGAGATCACATTAGACAAATAATTTTTATGTTCTCAAATCATGACTACCTCTATCCCCCTCAGTTCTCATCTTAGTCGCATAGTCCAAACTTACTCAATGTTTGACTAACCAGTCCATTCCTAGAATTAAGTCAAACTCAGCAAATGGAAGCTCCATTAAGTTAGCCAAAAAGACCGCCCTTTGAACCTCTAACGGTACATCTCTGTATAACTTATTAACCCATACAGATTGCCCCAACGGACTCAGTACAGTAACCTCACTTGTAGTGCTATTAACCGAAATCCCCAAACTTTTAGACATGGTGCTAGCTACATAGGAATATATGGAACCTATGTCTACCAATGCAAGATAAAGTACCTCATAAATTAAGAACGTACCTGTAATGATGTCCGGAGCATCTTTATCCTCTCGATGATGTGCAACATACATGAGAGTAGGCTGTCTCACCTTAATCTGCCCAGTACCTCTGCCCGGTGCTCTCTATCCACGACCCATATCATTACCACTCTTAGCCTGACCACGACCTCTCGGTGGTTGCTGAACTACCCTTTGTGGCTATGCAGTACTAGTACCTGGAGCTTGCATCAGATCTGGCCTCAGCGGACACTCCTGAATGCAGTGCTCTAGTAACCTACACTTCAAACAAGCCCCAGTCCTCCTACAACACTCGCCCTAATGGCATTTACCACAAACCACACAAGGCTGAAGTCCAGCAGCAATAGTAAGGGACCCAATTCTAATTGGCCCATCAGGCCTGACCTTTTTCTTAGGCCTCTGTATTGAACTTAAGGGCTCTGAATCCCTCCTATTCTTACCCCTCTTTTGATCTCTGTTTTGGCGCTCATCGAGCTTAACCTCCTCGGCGATCTTCGCGTTCTCTACCAGAACCAAGAACTCTCGCCCCCTTTGCGAAGCTAACAATATCCTCAGATTATCCCTCAGCCCATCCTCAAACCGAACATATCTCTCATACTCAGATGCCTCTATACCTCGCGTATAGCAGCTCAGTCTCAAGAATTCAGCCTCATACACGGCCACTGATCGGTTATCTTGCGTGAGATTCAGAAACTCACGCCTCTTAGCATCAATGTAGCTCGCCCCTACATACTTCCCTTAGAAGGAAGACTTAAAGAAATCACAAGTTAATCGATCTGGCTGAGTCCCCTCCTTAACGGTCAGCCACCATTGATACACTTCATCGCAAAGTAAAGAAACAGCAACTTTCAGTTTCTGTTCAGGGGTAAAATCTAAATCATCCATAATTCTTTCAGTGGCCTCCATCCAATACTCCGCCACAGTAGGGGCGACTCCAGTGACACCCCTAAATAGCTCAGCCCTGTTGGACCGGAGTCATTCTGTAACCGACCCATGACTTCTAAATCCAGTATTGGGCCCAACGACCCTCTCAAGTATCCTTAGCATAGCCTAGGACAATGCGTCGTCCCCAACCATGTGATCACGAGACCTTATTTCAATAGCAGGCATCACCAGTGTCTCACTAGTGTCCAGATTCGGTATACTACCCCGAGAAGAGGAAGACTCAGCTCGAGCCCCCTACGGCCTCTACCACGGCCTCGATTACCACATCTGCGGGTACCAAGTGCGCTCGTTGTCTAACTCAGATTTATCTATATTACAAATTTTATGAATCAGTTATAGTTCAATATTTTTTAGCAGATGCTTTATATAAACAGTTTCAGTAATTCAGAGTTTGTTCTTGTATGTCGCAATCTCTATCAGTTTTGCTACAGTTTCAGTATACACTAACTAGAGTGTTTTTACAGCATACTACCTACAGTAGTTTTAGAATATACTATCATAGTATTTTCAGATTAAACTTATCAAATTTTTAGATTACTTACAGGATCGGCGCTAGAGACTCGGTGTACCACATACTCAGTCCAATTATTTTAAATCATTTGAAAATCAGTTCTTCAAAAACCAAATTTTAAAACTCAAAAACCATAGCTGAGTTTTGCAACCTAGCTCTAATACCACTAAATGTAATGCCCTAAACTTAGCCTAGACGTTATGGTCGAATTTGGCAATGTCACGTGGAATGGGATTTGAAATCAAAGTTGACAAGTTTAAAACCGTTTCAGTTTAATAGCTTTTATTTATCTCGAAAAAAGGCTTAGTAGTTGATTTGTCTTAAAACATGTCTTTTTAGCGGAAGCTTTAGAAAGCATTTTATTTAAAGAAAACCATTCATTTTCAATAAAACTGACTTTCCGTTGCAGCTGTGAATAAGAAACTACTTAGGCAATTAAAACCCAATAATAATGAAATCAGACCCAAAAGTCTGGAATTACATAAAACCTTCAAAAAAATAATAAAGCATAAATAACATAAAATCAAAATTGAATTTAAGTCGGTTTAACAAACGTGTGGCCACTCCTGAGTCCTCCTCCGCACCGATCTGTCTAAGTCTGGGGATTACCTGTACAGATTAAACAGAAGTGGTGAGTTTACGTAAAGTCAGTGTGTAATCCCCACAGAAAGCAAACATACAGTCAAACACAGTAAATAGTCAAATGCAGCCTAATGCCTAGCCCATTTCTATTTCAATAGCAGTTTGGGCCTTAGCCCATTTCAGTTATAGTATCAGATATGTATTAGGGCCTTAACCCATCACAGTCACAGTTATGCATACAGTAATTAGAAATAGAATCCTAGCCACCAACCTCTATACACCATCTTTGATCATTGCTACACTTCCTATGGGGTTTAAAACACCTACCTAGCCCTACACTCTAAGCTGTACCGAATGCGGCACATAACAGTAAATTGCAGCTGAGCTGCCAGTTAATAGGCATAAGAGCATTTCAGTATATATTGCAACTGAGCTGCCAGTCAATAGGCTTAAGAGCCTTTCAGTACACTTCCTTTAAAAATCATCATCCTCACCCAATGTAATGCAACATACAGTATATGACAGGCTATTACATGGTTATCAATTATACATACAGTTCAATATACATGCTTATAATAATCATGCTCAGTACATACATCATACAATCAGTTCACACATTTCAGGGTCTAAGTAGTGCTTACCAACCCTACAGTAGGTTCACAATTGACTTGGGCGACCCGTGCAACCATAGAAAACATTTTAGTTAAATGGGCCCACACGCCCATGTGGCTTGCCCGTGTGGGCCCATACGTCCGTGTGGCCCATACAACCCAATTTGGCCTTGACCGTGTGGATCACACGGCCTGGCCCAGAATCCCACACACCTGTGTGAACTCACACGCCTATGTGGCCCACACGGCCGAATTCAGACTAGCTCGTGTGTTGCACACGGCCTACCTGGCCATTACACGGTCGTGTCTTACGAGCATGGCCTGGCCTCGTTGATCACACGCCCGTTTTCTAAATGCGGCCTACCACACGGGCGACCACACACCAGTGTGGCATCAATAGTGGGGTTTTCACCTTTCGTTGAAACCTCATTGTTTGTATTTTCGGGTACACACATGTTTCGATTGAAGCTAAAATGATCCCTGAGCCTTTCAAAACCTTGACCTCGTGCAAGCAACAATGATTCTGCACAATCAAAGTGTTGATTGGGAACCTCCAGCCCCTTGATTTGCTCCTAAACAGAATACGACCCTCATTAAACAAAGATTCGTTGAATAAATTGAAAAGAGAACTCACTTTACCGACTTACCGTTAGCACCCCAAAGCACTAATTAATGAATTGTAGAAACTTGAGAATAGCAGGGACACAAAAATAAAATTACAGCAAAGTAAAATGGGGAAACGACAAAGAGTAGGGAGAAAAGAGAAGGGGAGAGCCGCAATTGCCAAAAAGAAACCGATAATAACCAAAAATTTGATAACCCCTACTCAATTCCCCTTAATTCTCTCTACCAAACTCTCCACTACTCAGATTTCCAATACAACACAAACTCTAGCCAAATTTTTGAAGCAAAAATATTACCCCTTGCCTACGCAGATATTCGAACACAGGACCTCCACCACACCAACACTCCACTTAACCATTAGACCACCAGGCCCATTCTGATATATTTTACAAGTAATCAACTAAAAGCCTATTGAACCAAAGTGAGGTTTTATTAAAAAAAAACCAAAATTTCCCCAAGACAAGGCTTGAACTTGGTGTAACACCCCAAACCTGGGCTAGATGTTATGGCCGAATCTGGCGATGTCACATGATAGTACTTTTGAAACTATAAAAACGCTTAAACCATTTCTCCCCTTTTAAAGTTTTTTATTGTTTTAATGTTAATTCCAAATTGTGTCATTTTTTCCAATACTTGTTACCAATACTCTATCCGTTTTCCAAATTATTTATACTTTGCGAAAGATTTTAAAACAGTTTGCGTAAACGTGGTGTTTTGGTAAAACATTTGATTCTTTTAAAAAGCCGTGTTTTCCTACTACTAGTAGTAAAACCATAAAACATTTCAAATCCCAAATTTAAACAAAAATCCATAATGGCCATAATTACAATGAATTTTTCAAAATAAAAATTAAAACCAAGAAAACATGTATTAAACCGTAAAGCTATCAAGAGACAGTAGCAGTAGTCATAATAGAGTCCTCTACTGCACCAATCTATCTAAAGCTGAGGATTACATGAACAGATTAAACAAGAAGGGGTGAGTTTCGCAACTCAGTGTGTAATCCCCACAGATATCATACATACAAAGTAATCATCAGAGGTCTAAGGCCGGAGCGCCCATTCAAAATCAATTTGGGCTTTAGCCCACTCAGATACAGAATCAGATATACATTAAGGCCTTAGCCCAATCAGATACAAATGCAGAATAGAATATCAGAATATAGCCCACCAACCCACGCACCAACTTCGACCATCCCTACACACCATGTGGGCTTTAGAATACCCACCTATCCCTGCACACCAAATAGGGTTTATATCACCTATCCATCCCTACACACCATACAGTACTGAAATGCGGCACATAATTAGAAATATGCAGCTTAGCTGCGAGATAACAAGCTTTATAAGCCTTTCAGTTACTTCTTTCATCTTCATCAACCCACTGCAATGCAATGCAACATACATAATATGTCATGCTAGTATGCAATTTATCAGAGTATACACATAGTTCAGATATCACAGTTCATGCTCAATTCAGAATATACACAGACAGATTACTCATATACAAGGGTCCAAGTAGCGTTTACCGACCCTACAATAGGTCCATAGTTGACTTGGGCGACCATTGCAACCTTTCAAAACTTTTCAATAAAATGGGCACACACGCCCAGGTGGCTTGCCCGTGTGTGCCCACACGCCCGTGTGTGCCCACACGCCCGTGTGGCCCACACGGCCCAAAATGGTCTTAGACGTGTGGATCACACACGTGTAGGCCCACACGGCTCAAAATGGTCTTGGTCGTATGGATCACACGGCTTGGCCTAGAATCTCACACGCCCGTGTGGGACCACATGCCCGTGTGGCCTATACGACCCAATTTGGTCAAGCTTGTGTGTCTTATACGGCCTATTTGGCCATCACATGGCCATGTCATGCGTGCACGGCCTGTCTCATCCATCACATGCCCATGTACTGCCACACGGTTTACCACACTGGTGACCACATGCCCATGTGGCATCGACAGTTTCATTTTTCGACTTCCGTCGATTCTCATTTTCTGTGTTTTCGGGTACATACCTGGTTTCAATTGAAGCCTAAACCGAACTCTGAGAACTCTAAACCTAAATATTAACCAATCCAAAAACCACAATCAGTCCTACTTGTGATTAATCACAACTCCCGAATTCAAACTACTTACCCCTTGAGCAATGAACACTTACCGTAACTTTGAATCGATTCGCTACGAAACAATATGAGGGGAGCCTTAATCCTCACGGTCTACTACTGCTGATCATCAGAAACAAAACAACCTCAATCAAAACTTAGCACAAAAATGTAAAACTTATCAAAGCAAGGCTTACCATACGATCGCAGTCCAATGGTCACAGAAAAAGAGACAGAGAAGAATTAAAAATACCGAGTGAGATAAGAGCAGAGAATCGGCAGGAAGGAAGGAGGATAGAATGTCAGAATTTTGGAGAGAGGAAAGGTTGATGCCGAATTTGTAAATGAAACAAAAAGACTAACAAAATCTGATAACCTCCCTAATCACTCCCCATAATTCTCTCCACTAACCCACTACTCAGATTTCCAGTAAAACACAAACTCTAGCCGAACCTAGAAGCAAAAATACAACCCTTACCGTCCTAGAGATTCAAACCCATGACCTCCCTCACACCAACACTCCACTTAACCACAAGACCAGCAGGCCCATTTTGACATGTTTTTATAAACAAATACTTATAAGCCTATTAACCAATGGTAAGACTTTATTAATAAAAATACCAAAATTTACCCAAGTTGTGGCTTGAACTTGGGACATCTCACACACACCCAGAACAATTAACCACTAAAGCAGATAGACAGTTGTGTCATATTTTATCATAACATAAATTTAAAACTTGGGGCGTTACACTTGGGACCTCTCACACACCCCTAGAACACTTAACCACTGAAACAAACAGCTATTTATGTCATATGTAATACAATAATTTTGCCCGGGTTAAAATAAAAATATAAAAAGTCCATAAACAGTCATTTTTACAATAAAACAAGCCCAAATACATACAACCCAAATACCCTACGACCCATTACAGACCTTGACCCACTTAGACTAAACCCATACACTTAACCCAAATGTACCATACCCAACAGACCCAAATACACAGGGCCCAAAAGGCCCAATGAACTAAACTCAGTGGCAGAAACCTTAGGGTTTCTGCATTCCCTCGCCTCGCAACTGCTTCTGGAAGGTTCGAGGAGCGTCTGACCAGCTCCCAAAGTCCGAGGCTCCCATCAAGGTGCCATCAACGCTCGGGGATTTGGTCACCGGCCATCCCACTGGTTCACAGCACCAGTGAACCATCAACGCCGAGATTCCCGTGGTTAACCTGCGAAAATAGAAACAAACAACAGCAGAAAAGGGAACAAAGCAGCAAAATGACAACAAAATAGCAGAGAGTAAAAACATACCATATTTGTACTCGTAAACAGAGGCTATAAAAGCCTGAGCAAACATGTAAAAAGGGGAGATGTACACTGAGTTTCAACAGAAATAAAAAACAGAAGAGAACTTATAGTTTATTAAAAGGTGATTTTTTTTTATGTTTTTATATATATGCAATACTAGATCTATACAGGAGAGGGTTTACCAGTTTTATACGCAAAAAATCAGAGCTTTTCAGCTCCCGACCGCTGTATATGGTGAGGTTGATGACGGCGCGTTGGCGCGTAGAAGTTGAGCACGACGGAACCCTAGGACGAGCAGGGACGGTCTTGGAGACCGGAGCTCGGAGGGTTGAGAGAATTTTAGAGAATTCTCTCTGATTTTTTTTTAAAAAAATCGGGTTCTGAAATGTTTTTTTGGCTTAGGGTTGACTTATATAGAACCCGATTACCCGACCCGAAGACCACAAGATCCGCGTGTTTTACCGTTAAATTGGGATATTTATCCTCTAGGTCCTTCCGTATTTTTAGTTTATTTAACTTCGTTCAAATTCAAATTTTATTTTATTTTAATCTGGCTTTAAATCTTTATTTCAGTTTTAATTTGGTCCTAAAAGATTAATAAAAGCCTGTTTCTAGAACGACTTCGTTTTAGGGATTAGGGTTAATTACCCAATGAGTCCCTGAACTTTAAACCCGTGTTACTGAAGGCCCAAATTCATTTTTTTCTTTTTATAAATTAACCCTAACGTTTAATTCATTTCTTATTTTAGTCCTTTTAAATTTATTATTTTAAATTTATATATTATTTTATTATAAAAAATATATTTATTCTATATTATTTTCATGTATATTTTTTATTATCATTTTAACAATTATAATTACATTTTTATATATATTATTATGTATAATTTTAAAATCTATAAATTATTATTAAATGTTTTTTATATATGATAAACATTTATTTTATAAATTGTTATATTGTTTTATACTTCATATTATATATTTTATTATGTAAATTTTATAATATATTGTATATTTCGTAAACTTGTAAATTATTTCTTAAATATTATATTTTATATATATTAGATATTTAACTTTTGTATTATAAAATTTATTATGAGGTCCTATTTATTATATTTTCTTTAATATATGTATTAAGATATTATATGATAATATATTATTAACTAATTATATACTAATTTCACCCTTTCAAAATATTTTTTAAAAAAATTTCCTTTTAATATTTCAAATATTTTTTTAATTTTTTTATATCTTTTTATTTTTCTTTACATATTCAAGATTTTTTTTATATACATATATTTTACATTTTACATTTTTTTATATATAAAAATTGATTATTATGTGATTGCTTTAAAATATATTTGTATGAGATATTATGTGAATTCTTTATGTTTTATAATTGTGATATGAAATGTAAATTAGTACAATTGTGTAATTTATTTTTTTTATGTTATATGTTGCATGAAATAGTAATGCATGAAATGTTGTTATAGTATATTTGTATTTAAGCATGTGTTTAAATTTTGTTATCCTATAATGTATCATCTTAATTGCATCATATTAAAATGAAATATAAACAAAAAAAAATGTTTTAAAACAAAGGCAAAGTTTTTGTATTTAGAAATTCGGGAAATAGTGCCCTAACATGCTGGGTTGTAATTTCCCGTTTGTCTAAATGCCTAAAATACCCTTCTAAATGATTTTATAAATTACGAGACGATTTTAGTCACAAAAGTTTTAGAATATTGTGTCCTATCATGCTGGATATGATATTCGTATTCTTTTGAACGAAATCCCGGTTTTAAACTTAAATTATTCTAATTTCAAAAGGGATCATACTTTTAAATACTTTCAAAATTTTGACATTAAGACAGAAAACAATTCAATTTGGTACCAATTTTGGGCGTTGTGAGGGTGCTAACCCTTCTTCACACGTAACCGACTCCCGAACTCGTTTTCTCAAAAATTCGTAGACCAAAATGTTTTATAAGGTGATCCAATCACACCTAAAAAGATTAGTGGCGACTCCTAATTGTTTTTTTTTTGTTTACAAGCCCGCTAAAAAATGGTTTCGACAGCTTGGCGACTCCACTGGGGACCAATAAGAGAGTCAAGCCGAAAATTGATTACTTTCTGTCTTAATGCTAAAATTTGAAAAGATTTAAAAATAAAGATCCCTTTTCATGTGTTTGCTGTATATGTTTGTTATTTTATCGGCACACATCGCATTTGCATGACTGTTGGTCACACCTTTAAGTGGGAGTAAGAAACTAAGCTTTCGTGAGGTTTTCACCTCCGTATGAGTTAGTGGATTGCTTCCAGGAAACATCTGTACCTATAGGCTTCATGAGATTTTCATCTCCGTATGGTCGTAGGGAAATGAATCCCCCTAAACCGAACTCGGTCCATATGAGCCTATAATGGTGTGTAGGGTTGGTGGGCATGATTTCTGATCTACTCTGCATATGATATCTGTATGGGCTAAGGCCTGATTATGCCTGATTCTGTATCTGTTTGGGCTTGAGAGCCCCATTATATATCTGATTCTATTCTGAGTAGGCTAACGCTCATATCGATTCTGTAAAGGGCTCGGGCCCGAACTGTGACTGTTATTTGTTATCTGTCTGACTGCATGTTATACTGTGGGGATGTACACATTGAGTTTGCGAAAACTCACCCCTTTATTGTTTTATTTGTCAAGTAATCCCCAACAGTAGATGGATCGGTGCAACGGAGGGCTCGAGGGTGACCATTGCTAGATACTTATTGGATTTTTACGGTTTCACTAGTTATTTACTATTTTACTGTTTTTAATTATTTTAGGAGTTTTGATGTAATTCTGGACTTGGACTGTTATTTTTTATTTTTGCTTGGGTTCTAAATTGTTATTGATGGATTTTTAAACTGCAAACGCAACAAAAGTTTTGTTTTTCTAAAATTAACTAAGAGCTCCCGTGTAAAAGAAATGAGTTTTAAACAAGTAGGTTAATTCACGATTTTCTGACTTAAGCAAATATAATAACTGGAACGAGTTTTAGTTTGTCATGACATTTTTCTAGAACACTCTCATGTGACGTCGTTAGATTCGATCATAACGTCTAGGCTGGGTTTGGGGTGTTACAATCTTATTTCCCTTTAGTTGCAGCGAAACAAATTGAAGCTACAAGTTGCGAGTCTTATCCCGTTGAAGTTTCAGCGGAGTAGATCGAAGCTACAAATCTCTTCTCCCTGAAATTACATTGGAGAGGATCGAAGCCAAAATCCTTATCTCCCTGAAGTTGCAATGGAGTAGGATAAAAATACATGAACCTTATCTCCCTAAAGTTGTAGTGGAGCAGGTTGAAATTACCAATTCTTATCTCCTTAAAGTTCCAGCGGAGTAGATCGAAGCTACAAATCTTTTCTCCTTGAGATTACATTGGAGCGGATCAAAGCACCAATTCTTATACCCTTAAAGATGCGATGGAGTGGAAGGAGGCTACTTGAAGAAGAGAAGCACCAAAGAAGTCAAGATTAGGCAAGACCAGGCAAAATTGGCCCCTTTTAAATTCTTTGCTCCATTCTCGTTACACAACAATGAGCAAAGAGGAGCAGATGTAATAGGCCAATTTTGGCCTGGCCCAGTTTATAAAATAAACCCAAAATCAACCCAAATAAATAAAAATTCCAAAGTTTTAATAGTCCAAATTACAAAATAAAATAGTAGGCCTAAAAAACCCAATAGCCCAAATTACATCTAACCCATTTTACAATAAAAAATCTAAGCCCAAATTAACCAAACCCTAACCCAATGTTCAGGCCCACTACCTTAAACCAATTTTCAGAAAACCTAACCCTAATCCCAATGCTGCTGCCGCCTCTACCACGCCACATCAGCGCCTCCGTACCTTCACAGCCAAAAAACAGCTGGCCTTCGCCCCGTACTGCAAATCAAACAAAAAAAGGGACAACAACAGAGAGAAAAAAATAGTAGTAAAACATTGTATACATTCGGCTATAAAAGCCATGAACAACCATAATGTAATTTTTTATAGACACTGGAAAATCAAAAAAGAAATAGAACCGAGTTCAAAAGGTTTTTTTCTCTCATTTTTCATTATTATTTTTTGTTTGTTTTTATTTTTCTATTAATCTATTTCAAACAAAAAGGAAAAGCATAGTTTTTAAAAAAAAACTAAAAAGGCGTACCTGAGGTACCTACCGCCAATGAAAGGTGGCTGAAAGTTGAGAGGATTGTTGCTTGGTCGAAGCCTTTTATTTGAATATCTGAAATTTTGGCCTCAAATCGGGACTTCAGGTGAAAAAAGGTGAAAAGCCATTTCTTTTTGGAATCTGACTGCCATATACGGTGGCCACCGTTGCTAGCAATCATGGCAGATGAACGAAGGTCCGGTGATTGAAGAAAGGGTGAGTGGGTGAGAGATTGAGAGGTTTTTTTAGATTTTTTTTAAAGTGTGAGGATGGAATGAAATTTTTTTTAAAAAATTGGGCTTAAGTAGCAACCATTAAACAGTGCCGTTTTGATTTTTAAGTTTAGAGGCCAAAAAGACGTCGTTTTGGCCTCTAACCCGTGACCCGACCCGTTGGCCCTCAAGATCCACGTGTTTTTATGGTGAATGGGCTATTTATGCGGCAAGCCCTTTCAATTTTTCACCCTTCTTTAATTCGGTCCTGTTATTTCTTTCACTATTTTAAATTTGTCCCCACAATCATGTTTTTGTTACATTTTAGTCCTGCGTGAAAGGTACGAAAGGAACTTTTAGGAATAATTTTGTAATACCCCCAACTTGGCCTAGGAGTCTAGACCGAATTTAGAATGCTACATTGATTACTTAAGTGATCGTAGAAAAATTTTAGAAAACAACTTATATTCGTAAACCAAAATCGTAAATAACCTCACAGTAAAAAAATTACTATAAATCTTAATATAAAATATGTTTAAGTAATGTGAATAAAAACATAAATCGGAAACTATACCACAGCCTTATAAATCATTATAGTTTAAACTTTAACCGGATAATGAATAAAACCAAAATTTAAAAAAACCATAGTTTATCTAGCAAAACTGTCCGAGACGTCTGCGTATTGGGTTAACATCCAGAAACCAGAACTGTACCTGAAAGAGGAAATAGAAGAGGGGGTGAGCTACTTGAGCTCAGTGTGAGATCTAAACCAGTAAAACTACAGAAATAGAAACTGAACAGAGACAACAAGGTTTGGAAACAATTTCGAAATAGAACATACTTACAGACCGTTTAAAACAAGAACAGACCATATGTAACTTTATAGTCATATGGCTCCGTCAAACACAGTAGCAGTATTTCCCAAGTGTTACAGATTGGGCCTAAGCCCTTTCCAAAATCAGTACCATTGTGGGCTTTAGCCCATCATATTAATTATCCAGTCAAACAATTGTAGACAAACCTACAAGGTTCTCATAGGCACGAGTGCCTTTCAATCGAATATTAAAATAGGATATTTCAGTCCATCAGACATTCAAATATTTTCATCGATTAGTCAATCAGATATTTCAGACAAACAATACAAACGCATACCGTCACAATATCACATTCAGTCAATCAGATTCAATCAAATGCATATGAGTGCATATGAGTTATGAAATAACCCACCCATCCAACCAACACACCATATTCGTCCACCCCTACACATCCTGTGGGGATATAATCAACCCACTCATCCCTACACTCTGAGTAGGACATGGAAAAGTCCATCCAACCTTATACACAATAGGATGTCATCCCGGGTTGCCCGGCAATAATGATCATCAGCATTGTCATTGATCCTCAGGGAATTGGGATAGCCCTCGACCCTCAGGGAATTGGGGCTAACAGTGTGCAGTTAAACTGCCAGTCTCATGTATTATGCAACAATGCTAGCGTATGAGTTGTACTGTGCAATGTGGTAAACCGCGGTACAGACATGTAGTGTGAACTATTAGATCAGATAATAGTACGTAGCATAGCTAACGTACATGCAGTACAGTGCAATACGGTAAACTGCTATACCGTCGAGTTGTAGTACAATTGCCAGATTAATTAAATTGTCCACGACCCTTTGGGTATTGGGACTACTCATGACCCTCTGGGTATCAGGGCTTCAATATGCAGATAAACTGCCAAATCGTAAATCTCCCTTTTCTTCAACATCCCAACCCAAAAATGGTTTATGTGAATGTATGTATGCAAATGTATGAATGCAGATGCACTAATTCAGAACACAATTTCAGACATTCATTCAGAAGCAATCACTTACAATCAATCAATTAGTTACAAAAACGTGCATACCTATATTCTCAGGTTCGATACCTAGCATAGCACATATTCAATTATAAGCAATACATAATTCAAGATCCATACAGGGCCGTGTTTACCCTTAGTAAACTTAGTGAGGGGTTTGGAACATATAAACTCAAAATAGCATTCGACCTGCCCTAAGTTCAAAATTTGGCGAGTTAGGGCCACACACCCGTGTGCTCCGGCCATATGGAGCAACCCAGGCTGTGTGGCGATCCAAACGCCTGTGTAAAGGGTAGCAAATGGCCCTGTGACAGAGGCACACGCTTGTGTGGTGCAGAGGCATGGCCGTGTCAGGCTGTGTAACTCATTGTTCAGTTTCTCTGAATTCAAATGCAGGGCTGACACGGCCATGTAAAGGTGTCACATGCCCGTGTTGCCATCAGACACGGCCGTGTGTCCCATAACACATACCCGTGCGAAATCCCTAGTTCCCAAATCAGTCACACGACCGTGTGTCCCGAAGCACACGCCCGTGTGGGAACCCTAATTTCCCAAATCTGTCACACTATCTTGTGGCAAGGCCGTGTGACTCCAAATCCCTAATTCCCAACCTCATACGCCCGTGTGCCTAAGGGACACGGCTGTGTGGACTCCGACAAAAATCCCTAAATCAACTGCATGCCCGTGTAGCCAGGCCATGTGGCACCCAATTTAGCCTGGAAACCCTATTTCCCAAATCCACAAGGCCGTGTGCCTCTGGCACATGCCCATGTGGTCATCGAGGAGGCTACGAAACCACCCCAATTCAACCTCGAAAATGTTGTTTTGGCCACTATCACAATCCCTAACCTTTACTCTATCAACATATATCAGAAAACAATGATTTCCCTTCACTTCTATCGTCTAAAAACTCAAAAACGAAGGGGTAGTGTATAGTTACGAAAAGCTAAAGGAAGGGATTCACAAAACAAGATAACAATTGATTTAAAAACAGAATGTAGTAATAAGATTCGAATCCTACACCTGTTTCAATTGAGGTAGACAACGGTGGAGGAACGACAATCTCGAAAATCGCAGAAACAATCATCCTTCAGTACAATTTTAGGGAGCAAAAATTTTGGAAGAGATGAGAGGGGAAGTGGAAAACGTGAAAAAGAAAAATCCCCCAAGAAGCGTAACCCAAATAGAAATTAAAAGTAATAAAATAAAAATATATCTATAAGTTAAAAGTACTCTAAATAACTATCCAAAAAGTTCTTCCTAGATTTGAACACAGGACCTCCAAATTCACTAATACTCATCTATCCACTAAACTAGCAGACTCATTCTTGTTGTTAAATTACACAACTAAACTCTTATGTGCAACCTTCTCACTGTCCTTATGCTCAAGACCCAAAACTTCTAGGCCCAAAATTCGGGGCGTTACAAATTTCGTGATCAGTCCCCTGTCATTCCTCATGCATTTATTTAGCTCCTGATTTGTGCTTTATTAATTTTTGCTATTCTTTAATTTACGCCCCTAATTTTATTCTGATTTGCAATTCGATCCTTAGCCTTTTAGCTTCAAATCATTATATATATTATTTATTTTAAACTATTTTATCTATTATTCATTTTAAATTGTTTTATGTACATTATTTATTTCAAACTGTTTTATATATATTATTTGTTTTGGATTTTTTTCATATATTAGTTCTTTTAAACTGTCTTATGTATTATTTATTTATCTTAAATTGCTTTATAAATTGTTTATTCCAAATTGTTTTATATTTTATTTATTTTAATTATTTTTCATATATTGTTTATTTTGAACCATCTTATATATTATTTATCTTAAAATTTTTATATATATTATTTATTTTAAATTTTTTATATATTATTTACTTTAAATTGTTTCATATATTATTTACTTAAACCTTTTTTATATTATTTGACTTAAATTGTTTTATATACTATTTTATTTTATTTTTCTTTGATTATTAATGTTGGTATTAAAATGATATATGTTGTGTGATTATTACCATCATGTGTACTATAATTCGTTCATTCGTATTTTCTTATTATTGTCATTCATTAATGTAACATTTTATTCATAAATCGTTATTCCATGTTCTATATTATCATTCCATCTCACTTCATCACTTCAAAAGTCGCGTTTTTTTATCCATAATAGACCGTTTTATTTTAAATAAAATAAATGCGCATCGTTTAAGTATTGCATTCTCCATTATTCAAAAAAAGGGGGAAAATTTTTAAAAGATAAGGATAATATTTCATATTTGGAACTTCGAGAAATCGTGCCCTAAGTTACGGGGTTTTGATTTTCTTGTCGAACCTAAATGGTCAAATATCCTTCTAAATTTCAAAACACACAAAATTTCAATAAAAATTAAAGGCAAGCTTATTCTCGAGGCTTCAAATGTTGCATCCCAACTTTCAGGATGTGAAATTTTGTTATCACGGGACGAGAGAGCCTTTAATGCTTGTTTCAATTCATTCAAGCGTTTTTTTTAAATTAACATTAATAAAAAGGGATCGTATTTTAAAATCTTTTCAAAATTTCAACTTTCAACATTAAGACATTAGTTAATCAATTAGGTACCAATTTTGGGCGTGACGTGGGTGCTAATCCTTCCTCGCACGTAACCGACTCCCAAACCTGTTTTCTCGAATTTCATAGACCAAAATTGATTTTAGTAAAATCGAAACGTTTTATTAAAATGACCAAATTATGAGGTGACCCGATCACACCTCCTATAAAAAGTTTGGTGGCGACTCCCATTTTCGTTTTCAAAATAAAAGTCAACCCTTTTTCAAAAAACAAAAGGAAGGTTTCAACAAAACTCATGCATTTTTATGCCATACATAAGATAAATACCCCCGTTTTAAATCGTACTGGTTATTATTCAAAAAATAAAATTATCAAAATAAGGCAATATTTCGTTTTTAGAGATTCGAGAAATCGTACCCTAACTTACAGGGTTTCGATTTTCTCATTGAATCTAAACAACCTAATATCCTTTTAAAATTAAAATACATGAGTTTTAAATAAAAAAATAAAAGGCAAGCTTGTTCTCAAAGGGTCAAGGTGTCGTGTCCTAACTTACGAGACGTGACATTTTGTTACTTCGAGATGAGAAGGTCTTTAGCATACATTTTGATTTATTCAAGCATTCTTTAAGTAAAATTAACATTAAGACAAAGGGGGATGGTATTTTAAACTCTTTTCAAGTTTTCAACTTTCGACACTAAGACATTAATTAATCAATTATGTACCAATTTTGGGCGTTACGAGGGTGCTAATCCTTCCTTGTACTTAATTGACTCCCGAACCTATTTTCTGGATTTTTGTAGACCACAATCGTTGTTTTAGTAAATCAAAACTATTTATTAAAATGATTAAACTATGAGGTGACCCGATCACACCTCTTAAAAAAAATTGGCTGTGACTCTCATTTTCGTTTTTAAATAAAAAGTCGACATTTCAAAAAAAATGGTTTCGACATCATTGGTATGCATATAATATATATACACATAATTATAATAATAGAAAAATAATATTGGCTTACCTTACATATTTCATGTAAACTCAAATTTATATTCATGACTAAAGGCATTATCATAAAACTTCTTTATACGCACAAATACTTGTGTTGTAGGCCAATTTTGGCCCATTTTAATTACACCTAAACCAACACCCAAATAACCCACCTAAACTAAACCCTTAAACCCATGTTACAACCGGCCCATTTCCACACCCAAAATCAAGACCCAACAAGACCTAACCCAATTTTAGACCCAATTTTACCCAAACCCGAATAGCCCATTTACCAACTCAAACTCAGAAAAAACAAAAAACCCTAGCCTAGCCCTAGCTTACGGCACCGCAACCACCCACTTGCCTCTGACACCACTGCCACCAGCCACCTGCTCCACCGCCACTGTCTCCATCAGCAACTTGTACCTGCAAAGAAAAAGAAGAAAGGACAGCAAAAAATATAGAAAAAAATGCTTGTAAAAGGGTTGTAAAAACCCGAATCAAATCTTGTAAAAAGGGGGGACAGTTCTTTTTAATAAAACACTAGAATTTTAAAAGCAACAACAGTGAATCAAACAACACCCGAAGCAAATAACAAAATCTCGAAATCAGAATCAAACGTCTAAGGTGATTTCATTTTTTTAGATTTTTAATCAGTTCCTTTTCTTATTTTCTTCCTTTTTTCTTTTTTTTTTTTACAAATACATATACCTATATATATTTTTAAAATAAAAAAATAAAAAAATAAAATTTTTACTTTTTTCGGCCACCGTACGGCAGCGGCCGACGGCGGTCCGAAGTCCGAACGGTGACCGGCCCGGTAGCCGGAAATTGCACCTCCCCTCCCCTCTCTCTTCTCTCTTTTTTTTTTTTCCCTCACTCAGCTGAAATGATTTTTTTTTTTTGGAAATAAGGCCCTTTTATAGCCCCCCAAAATGACGTCGTTTTGGGGTTGGCCATTAACACCCAAAACGACGTCGTTTTGATCAAATCCGATCTGACCCGACCCGCTCCGACCTCAGGATCCGCATGTTTTTTAAAAAGGGGGTATTTACGCGCGCAGTCCTTCCGCTTTTTCATGCAATTACAATCAAGTTATTTTTTACTTTAATTTGGCCCCAAAATTTGTCACGATTTTCAATCTAGTCCCCCCACACTGTGCTACGTTTTGGGGAAAGGGATAATTTCTGTTTTGGTCCCCCCAGGTTATGCGCTTATTGCACTTTAGTCCTTTCCCTTTTTTTCTTTTTAAATTCGCCCCAAAATTTCGTTTTTGTTTCAATTTTCGTCCTCTTTCACCTTTTCTTTTTTTATTTTAATATTATTTATACGGTTATATTTTATTTTTATTATTATTATACCTATTATATATTGTATCTTACTATTATTAGTATTAGTATTTTTTTATTAATACTTATATGTATATATTACATATTTTTAAGGCTATATATATATTATGTATATTTTTAATACTATATATTGTACGTATTTTCAATAACTATATTATGTATGTATTTTTAACACTATATTATGTATATATTTTTAATACTATGTATATACTTTTTAATACACTCTTTTTTATTTTCTTTTATTGTAAATATTATTACTATTATCATTCTATTTTTTTAAAATGTTATATTTTAATATTTTTCATTAATTATATCTTTGTTTACGTTATTTATTTATTTATGTATATATCATTTACTTATGTTTTTATTATTTTTTTATTTCTGATCTGTAATTAGTTTGTGTGATAGCTAGTTCCTTTATTCTTGTCTTTTATATTATCTTATATTAATGCATTTATTTTATTTGCATATATTATCGTCGTACATTATTTTTTGCATCTGATTACAAATTCATGCTATATTATCCGTTTTCCGACCCAAAATAAATTCTTTTATGAAAACAATATTCTGTATTTGGAAACTCGAGAAAATCGTGCCCTAACTCACTGGGTTTCGATTTTTCTCATCTAACCCAAATAACGGAATGCCATTTTAAAATCACAATACGAGCTTTGAAATAAAAAAACTTATTCTCGAAGACTCGAGATATCATGTTCTAACTTACTGAATATGACATCTTGTTGTCTCGAGATAAGACCTTTTGCAAATGAATGCAATATTCGGTGTTTAGAAATACGTGAAATCGTACCCTAACTTACTGGGTTTCGATTTTCCCCGTTTAAACTAAACAACCGCATATCCTTTTTTAATTTTAAATAAAAAGCAGACTCGATCTCAAAAGTTCTATATATCGTATCCTAACTTACTGGATGTGACATTTTATTGCTTCGAGACGAGAGCAGCTTTAACAGTTCGTTTCAATTTATTCAAGCATTTTTAATAAAAAGGGATCGTATTTTAAATTCTTTCAAGTTTTCAAATCTTCGACATTAAGACACTAATTAATCAACTAGATACCAATTTTGGGCGTCTCAAAGGTGCTAATCTTTCCTCGTGCGTAACCGACTCCTGAACCCGTTTTCATGATTTTCGTAGACCGAAATCTTTGTTTTGATAAAGTAAACTGTTTATTTAAAACAACTTTCTTTTCAAGGTGACCCGATCACACCTCAATAAAAAAGATTGGTGGCGACTCCCGTTTATTTTTAAAATCCAAAGTCGATCCCCCGTTTTTTAAAAAAAGCATAAAAATGGTTTCGACAACTTGAAAAAAAAACCATAATCACCAAAGAATCCAAAATTGTATAAAAGCCTTCATATGCGTAACTACTTATGAAAATTTATAGCCACCATATAACAATATAACAAAACCCAAATCTATTATTCCTAATACTCAAAACATAGATTTCAAAGATATTACCATAGATAATCAAAATTAAAAAATTGATTCTAATAGTTGAACACATATTATTGCAATTGAAGAATAATAGTTAAATCAACTTTCATGAAATCAAGAATGCACAAATTCTTAATTTTGGAAATTCTAGAATAATAAGTTCACTTAATTCCTCATTATCGATTAACAATGAAAGAATATTGAAGCATAATTGAATCTAAAGAATCAACAAATAATTAATGAAGTTGTATGAATACTCAAAATATACATGCATGCGATTTCTTTAAAATATATAATAATCGACTAAACAGACAAAAACAACTTGCACTTCAAAACCAAATATGATTCTCGTTTGTTTAACTACAAAGAATATATAACACAAGCAAAGCCTTTATATATATATATCTTTATATATATATATATATATATATATATATATATATACACGCATAGAGGTGACCATGGGCCGGCCAGGCCGGGTTCGGGTGGGGCCTGACTAGAAATTTAGGCCCGTTTTTTAGGCCTAGGCCCGGCTCGACCCGAAAAATAGGCCTAAAATTTTACCCAAACCCGACTCAAATAAAAATGTTAAAACCCGGGCCCGACCCGACTCGCCCATATTAATTTTTATATTATTTTTATATTATTTTAAAATATATATATATAATACATCAAAAATACTAAAAATATCAAAATAAATACTTCCCAACAAATTGAAAATAAATTTTAAAAAATATATATATACTTAAATAAACTAAGATAGATGCAACTTAACAAGCAAATATCTCTAAAATAATAAAAAAATTAACAAATGTCTTTAAAATAATAACAAACTTAACAATAAAATAAGTTTTATACAATATCTAAACAATAACAATAAAATAGTAGCAACATAATAGTAAAATGGTAGCAAAATAGGGAAAAAAAATAACAATAAAATAATATTAAAAAAATCATATTTTTTTGTCATTTAGTGAATTCGGGCTGAGCCGGGCCTGGGCCAAAAATGACTTACCCGAGGCCTGGCCCGTTTTTTAAACGGGCCTTAATTTTTGTCCAAACTCTTTTTTCGGGCCTATATTTTTTCCCAAACCCTCCCACATTTCGGGCGGGCCTTCGGGTCGGGACCCTATACACGCATCTTGCATTAAAAAAAAATACCAGAGTAATACTATTGAAACATTAATAATATATTCATATTTTAAATTCAATTGTCAGGCTTCAATTCCATTAAAACTTACCTTGATTCCTTCGAGATTCAAAACTATTTTTTAATAGATTTTCCCTTTAAAACCAATACCTATATAGTTTAAATTTTCTTACCTAAAGTGAAAAGCCATGATAATTTCATATTAATCCAAAAATTCAACATTGAATGAAAATCAAATTAAAAATAACCCTAAAAAAATTGAATCATAATTAATCAAAACCTAAAAAAATTATCTAGAATTTCAAAAATTTAACATTATCTATAAAATCTGAAAATTGAATCAATTCAAAATAATAAAAAATCAATTCATTCTCAATTATTCAACATGGCAAGACTCTGATACCACTTGTTAGATTTATAAAATAAATCTAAAATAAAACTTAATAAATTAGGATCTATTGTAGAAGCCCAAATTAGCCCGAGCTTTAGACCCGAAGCCCACTCCTAGCCAACCCATAACCCCTAATCCCCAAAACCATTACAACTAAAATTAAACCCATACAAATTAACCCAAAACCCATTACATTAAAGACCTAATTCAAACCCAAAACCAATTACCCTTAACCCAATTGAAACCCAAAACTCGATGAGCCCAACTAAATTTAACCTACCTAAGCCCAATCCCGAAACCCTAGCCACTTGCATCTGCCAGCCGCCTGACCACCTCTGTCAGACCTGCTCCACGCCTCAGGTCAAATCCACCGCCCAAGCACCGCCCACAACACCTGCAAGAAAAGAAGGGAAAAGACAGAAAATAATAAACAAAAACAATGTAAAATGGCTATAAAAGCCAATCGAAAATTGTTGTAAGGGGTTCGACTTTTGAATACAAACAGAGAGATATATACAAAAAAACCTCCAAAAACAGTAAAAAGGGTATTTGATTTTCTTCCCTCTGAATGCATCAAGAAGCAGATTTCTAATATACCAAACACACACAAATATCATCAAACAACGAATACCAAAACAGTAGTCGAGAACTCTAAGGTGATTTTATTTTTGCTTTACTTGCGAATCTATCCTTTCTTTTGCATATTTATATACATACAATATGTTATAAATAAAAAGGAAATAAATAACCAAAAATAATAATAAAAAAGAGAAATTTTTACCCTTTTCGAAAATTCAGCCACCGTGTACGGTGGCCGGCGACGGCGGACCACGGCGGCGCCCAAGGCCGGAGCTGGGGCTCAATTCAGAGAGAGTTTTCCCTTCTCTCTCCTCTTTTTTTTTTTTTTTTCTTTCCAAGGCAGAAATGAATTTTTTTTCAAAACAACTTAACTTTTATAAGGGTCTGGAATGGCGTCGTTTTAGGCCCTGCATTTAAGCACTAAAACGGCGTCGATTCACTATGGTCTGACCCGATCCGACCCGACCCTCCAGAGGATCCGCGTGTTTTTATTTAATGGGCTAATTGCGCTCCAGACCCTTCCGCTTTTTCTATGTTCTACAATCAAGTTCTATTTTTCTTTCAATTTTGCCCCAAAATTGGTCGCGCTTTTTAATATAGTCCCTCTTACTGCGGTGCGTTTTAGAAAGGGGAAATATTGTGCTTTTCGTTCCTCCTTTGTATTCGCGCATATAAAAAGATCCCTCCTCTTCTTATTAATTGCAGATTTGCCCCAGAACTACGTTTTTTATTTCAATTTTAGTCTTTTTTTGTTTATTTTCATTTCTTTATTATTAAATTAATTATTTTTAATATTATTATTATATTTACTAATATTAATGTTATTACTATCATTATTATTATTAGTATTAGTATATACTCTTATTATATGTATTTTTTTTATTAATGATTATTTTCAATATTGTTTTTAATACTATATCTATTTCTATATTTTATTTTTATTACTATTATTTATATATATTATTTTTATACTATATTTGGTTTTATATTTTTTTAATATCTCGTTTTTTACTATTATATACATATATATATATATATATATATATATATTATGTACATTGTTATTTTCTATTATTTATTTTTCTTATTATATTATTAGTACATTATTTTATTTATTTTCTTTTATTGTAAATATTATTGTTATAATTATTCTAATATTCTAATATTATATTTTAATATTTTTCATTAATTGTATCATTATTTGCATTATTTATTTATGAATTCTTGTTACAATAATATTATTAGTTTTTATTTTAGAAACATTTCTATTCATATTTTTTAATTAATTTCAATAAATAAGGCAACGTATCGATTTTAACATTAAGTCATTGATTTCATCGCTATGTTGGGTGAATATCATTGGCTCATGTTAAAAACGGAACGTCCTTCTAAAAAAACCAAAAATTTTAAATTCTCGTGTTTCAATCGGATCATGATTAAATATTAAATTGAACTCGTATTTTTGAAAATTAAGACAACGCGTGTTTAACGGGATACCAATTTTGGGCGTCACGAGGGTGCTAATACCTTCCTCATGCGTAACCGACTCTCGAACCCTATTTTTCTCTGGAGTTTTGACGTAGACCTAAAATCGGCCTTCTTTTTACCCGAAAATAAATTTTTCTGTTAAAAAGAGGATTTATTAGGTGTCCGATCACACCTAGGAAAAAGGATCGGTGGCGACTCCCTTCTTTTAATAAAATCGAATTTCGATTTTAAAATTTCAATAAAACGCCTCAATTAGCGACCAAGCAAAATTTTACGTCGCTACAGCTGGCGACTCCGCTGGGGACACTTTTTTTGAGAGTCGAGTCTAGAATTAAATGCGTGTTGTCAAAATTTTGAAATTCCTTGTTCAAATTAATATTTAGTCGTGATCCTTAAATTTTGTTTTTTGAAAAGTCATGCATTTGCATCATGTTGTAAATATTTTTCTAACTTGTTTTATCTTTTTGTTTTCCAGCTCTAAGTTTTTACGGTTTAGTTTTTTTAGTTTTAAAATAAAAACGAAAAGGTTTGTGAGTTTCTCCCCATACACCATGCACTTGCATTTTTGCATAACATGAGCTCTCTACCTGGGCTCCGTCCACTTAAGTGGAAGTAAACGCTATGCCTTCGTGAGTTAACTCGTCCCTTCACACAGGCTAGTGAATACTTTTGGGTTACATATGACTTATGCTTTCGTGAGATAACTTGTCCCTCCGCATAGGCATAAGTAAATGTAATCCCTTGAATTGAAGTCGTGAGCCTATGATGGGCAATGCTGAGGCTCCGTACTAATGTTAGTAGATGACAGTACGAACAATTCGAGTACCTGTCTAGAACCAAAACTGCATGTAGTAAACCATACGAGCCACTTAATTAGAGCCATGCCGAACCTTCGTCCGTTTAATAATCACCAAAATAAGTACATGGGAGAAACGCCTCTTACCTTTTATTTCTTTTGTACTTTTTATGCCAGGAATCGGGTTTGTTTAATAAATTGGATCGGGTAGATTATCTGATGAGTATGTGGGGGTAGGTTTCCCCAAAATACATGATTGAATAGCTTAATTTGTTAGATTTTGCTTAGTTTTTCTCCATTCATATTCGTTGTGATTACTAACCAAGGTTATTTGTCTTCATTTTTATTTTTCATTATGCATCATAAGCATCTTGTTAGGAAGGTGTTGATTAGAGATTGGTTGCCAAAAACGGGTTTCTGATGGAGGAGTTAATTACATAAGTAATTGAGAAAAATACCGTGGTTAGAGACTAGTATTTGAAAACCCAGAAAGCAAAAGGGGATAGTTTAACGGAAGGATGTATCTCCAATCTTCCCGAGTATGTAACTTCGAATGCTTGTCAGAATAACCTCGAAGATTTGACTCGGATCTGGAAACAGTGGGACTCAGACACTAGGGGCATCTTCACTGAAAAGTACGAGGATATAGCTCACTTGATCGCCGTTAACATAAACGAACAACTAATTCAAGCCATGGTTCGATTCTGGGACCCAGCTTACCAATGTTTTACTTTCAATCAGGAAGATATGACTCCGACCATAGAAAAGTATGTTGCTTTGCTTCGCGTTGACAGTGTACAATTCAACAAGATATATGTGAAAGAGCCCAAACTAATGACCTTTAAGAAAAAGCTAATAAAGTTGATGGGAATGACTGATACATGGGCCGAAAAACAAATAAAGAAAAAGAATGAAGTCAGTTGTGTTCCGTGGTTTTCTCTGTGAGATTTAGTTCAAAACCATCCAGATATTGTGAAGAGAATGGATCTATTTACTTTGACCATTTACGGATTAATTGTCTTCCCAAAGGTTCTCGGGCAAATAGAAGTTGCGGTAGTGGATTTCTTCGAAAGGCTGAGGCAATGGATCAACCCCGTCCCAACTATCTTGGCTGAGACTTTTAGGTCTTTAAGTAGTTGTAGGAGAAAGGGGAGGGAGGTTTTATCGGATGCGCACAGCTACTTAATGTTTGGATTCTGAGCCATTTCTAGAAAGTGGAGCGTACACCTTTCCACATGTTTCCAAAAACATTTGCCCCATTGAAAGCTTACCTTGAAAAATATTGGCCAAAGGATGTCACCGAACAGCACTGGGTTTCAGCTTTTCAGAACCTTCGCACCGAAGATATAACCTGGAGAGCACCATGGATCCGTCCTTCGGTTCTGTTATACAAGTGTGGAAACCAAGATTGAGTACCTTTACTCAGATTATGGGGAGGAGTTGGACATTCTCCGTTAATGGTTCAAAGGTAGTTTGCTTCACGACAGTTCGTACCCGCTACTAGGGGATCGGTACAGTCTGAGTTTGCCTTTACAGGTGAGGGTTACATGAAAAGAGTCCGAGATACTGTAAAGTCTTGGAAGGAAATTCACCTAATGGAGTTAGCTCTCTATGCTAATACCATCACTCAAGATTATAACATATGGAGACAACGACGAGTGAATAGTCAACAAATCTCGCAGACGGATTACACTTTCCAGAATCCTTTCTCAGAAGAAATGACATCCGAGCTGGAAATAGCAAGACATGAATTTGAACGTGAAAAGACCAAGCTGTTACGGGATATTAGTTCTCTTTAAGAGGAAAACTACCAGCTAAAGATCGATATTCAAATTGAAAAATCCAAAATCGTGAAAGCTCAAAAAAAGCTGAAATCGTGAGAAACGACTTAAGGGATCTTCATTTGGAAAATAAGAAATTAAGAAACACTATAAAAAATAGTGGGTTGGGAAAATCATCGACAGAATGGAAAGAAGAACTAAGCAAAATCAAAGGTGGGATGGAATTCTGGAGAGGGAAAGCGAAGAAAGAAGAGGAAAAAGCTGTGCGTGCTATGATAGAGTTAAGGAAAAAGAATGTTGAATACGAAACTGTGTCTGCAGAATTAATGACCAGTCGGTCTGAATGTCAAGAGCTGAGCAGGAAAATACAAGATTTAGAAAATATGCTGCAAGCTCATCAGCAACAGTTGGATACTCTCCTAAAAGCCCTAGAAGAAAAGAATGAACAGAGACACTCACACTTACAAAAGAGCTCTCTAAGAAAAGGAAATGCATCTAGGATGTATGATTAATGAAATTGAAAGGCGGCTGTACAAATTGTGCAATTATCAGATAAAGCCGAAGCTCTCAGTTGCCAATTCCCTCCGAGCTAAAGATCAAGCATGTCGGAGTTCCTAGAACGAGTGAAGAAATAAGGCGATGTGGCTAGGAAATTTGTGTAACTGTTAAATTAGAGATGGCAAAACGTTTTGTAATAGACTCTTTTGATTAATGAAATACCTAAGTATGGGGCTATCTTGAAATCAACACCAAATTCTTGCATATTTATTCATGACTAACATTCATTTGTCATTTATTCATTCATCCATTCATTGCATGTACATATCACAATAATCTTTCACTGAGGCTAAAACCGTATAATCCGCAGTTGCGACACTATAAGTCTAGAATCATGCCATTCTTATAGGACACGTCGAAAAGTTAGAATTATGGAACCCGAGTTCAATGAGAGAATTGAAAGGATGGAAAGGACCCAAAGAGAATTGCAAGAGCAGTTGGCTAAGTCACAACAGGAAACAAGAGATCTGATGGTAAGATCTCGAGAGGAATCACTCAAGCAAAGGGATCAAATGGCCAAAATGATGGAAATGATCACAGCTTTGGTTAAAGGAAAGGGACCTATACAGAGCCCTGATATTATGGAGCCTTAGGCGAGAGTTAATCATGATCAGGATCCACTCCATCTTCCAGGATTCACTCCACCTCGCGCACATGTAATGCAAAGAGGATATCCTCATAGGGAACTTGCAGGCCTGGAGAAACAACCTGTACCACCTGCTCATCTAGGGCAAGGTATATTTGTATCGAACCTCGGAGCTAATCCTACTGATCCTAATGTTCCAGATTTGGATGATCCGGCAGAAATAGCAAGGTTGAAAATAGATGATCATGATGCCCAAGATAAGTATAGGAGCTTGGAAGAAAGGCTCAAGGCGATTGAATGTACTGAAGTCTTCTCTGCACTAAGTTCCAAAGAGCTCAGTTTGGTGTCCGATCTGGTTCTGCCTCTGAAATTTAAAGTGCCAGATTTTGAAAAATATGATGGAACGAGATGTCCAAAGGCACATCTTATCATGTTTTGTCGGAAGATGACTGGTTATGTGAATGAGGACAAATTGCTAATAATCTGTTTCCAAGATAGCTTGGTAGGATCAGCTCTTCGATGGTACAATCAACTCAGTAGAGAAAGGATTCGATCATGGAAAGACTTAGCGTCAACATTTTGTGAACACTACAAGCATGTATCCGACATGGTACCTGATCGACTAACTCTACAGATGATAGATAAGAAGCCAATGTAGACTTTTAGGCAATACGCGCAGAGATAGAGGGAAATCTCGGCACAAGTAGAACCCCTATTAATTAAAACTGAAATAACGATCCTCTTCATCAACACTTTGAAAGCGTCGTTTTACGATAAGTTGGTAGGAAGTGCCATGAAAGACTTTGTAGATATTGTAATATCCAGGGAACTTATAGAGAATGCCATCAAGAGTGGAAGGATGAAAGGTCCTGAAAGCTCGAAAAAGACAACACCCATCAAGAAAAAAGAGGCAGAAATCCATATGGTGGGAACTGTGAGCCACTACGCTTCTAATCCGTACCCAACCCAGCCACGATATTGATATCACCCACCTCTAAACTTCTATTTTCCTCCCCAAAGCCCTTATTATCAAGCACCTCCTCCTTACCCCGTCTACGCCACAGATAACCAAAGACCATTCACCATGTTCCCACCAAATATCACGCCGGCTCAAAACCAACCCAAAAACGAACAAAGACCGGCAAAACCCAATCTTGAAAAACCTCAATTCACCCCTATTCCCGTGTCATACAGAGAGCTATACCCAAAAATATTGGAAAAATAATAAATATCCACATATTATATGGCACCTCTGAAGCCTCCATACTCAAAATGGTACGATCCTAATACTAGTTGCATGTACCACGTTGGAAACCAAGGGCATTCTACAGAAAATTGTCTTACCTTTAAAAGGAGGGTTCAAGATCTTATTGATGCAGGCATTTTACGATTTGATGGTGCTAGCAATACGGCTGCAAATCTGCTCCCTAACCACACTGAAGGGAACGTGAGCGCGGTGACAAAAGAAGACAGGTAGCGAGCCAGAAGTTATGTTTCTGAAATAAAGACACCGTTGTGAAAGATTTGGGAGGTAATGGTTGAAAAGGGGCTGTTCTGTCATCCCAACAGAATTTTCAAAGAAGGAAATACAAAAAGTCAATGTTTTTGTGATTTCCATGGGGTCGAAGGGCATGGCATCCAGTCTTGTGAAGGATTCAGAAAATTACTTCAAGACATGATGGACAACAAGAAAGTCGAAATCTTTAACAAAATGGAAGAGGCCGATGAAGGAGAAGTATGCGCTTCTGATAATCAATTATTAGGTTTCCCTTATAACGCCGATCGACCATTGGTGATTTATTACGATGCAAAAAAGGAACAAGTGAAACCAAAGATGATAATTGAAGTGCCATCTCCTTTCCCTTACAAAGACAACAAAGCGGTACCATGGAAATATGATGTCAACATGATCATACTTGAAGGTGAAAAATCCAAAGCTATGACTGGAAGTGTTGGCAAAGTAAGACACTTTACCTGCAGCGGGAGATGTTATTCTCCTAAAGTGGTCGAACCAATGAAGAAGACTAGTGACTCGAATCAGACAGGAAAGGCACCGATGCATGAGGCCGAGGTCGAGCTTGAGACTCTGTCCTAACAAGAAGTTAAAAGGCCTATGAATGAGGAGGAAGCACATGAATTCTTGAAGTCCATCAAGCATAGTGAATATAACGTCGTGGAATAATTAAATAAACAACTAGCACGAATCTCGGTATTATCCCTACTATTGAATTTAGAACCACATTGGAATACTTTGCTGAAAGTGTTAAATCAAGCTTATGTGGCGAGCAATATATCTGTTGAAAAGCTTGATAGGTGGGTGAATAACCTGAACGCGGATAATTTCATTTCTTTCAGTGATGACAAAATACCGCCAAATGGTAGAGGCTCCGTAAAAGTATTGCACATCACGACCCATTGTAAGGGTTATATAATACCGAATGTGCTCATTGATAACGGGTCGGCACTCAACGTCATGCCTTTGGCCACTCTTTCTAGAATTCCAATTGATATGTCTTATCTGAGGCCTTATCACTCTACAGTAAGGGCATTCGATGGGACAAGACGAGAAGTCATGGAAAAAATCGAAATTCCTTTAGAAGTGGGCCCCTATATATATGATATCAAATTTCAGGTCATGGACATCATGCCTTCGTATAATTACCTTTTAGGAAGGCCTTGGATCTATTCTACTGGGGCAGTTCCTTCATCTCTCCATCAAAAAGCAAAGTTTATCATTGATGGCCTTTTGATCACTGTCGCGGGTGAGGAAGACATTGTCGCATCTATCTCTGCTAATGCACCATACCTCAAAGTAAGCAAGGATGTAGTAGAATGTTCCTTCCATTCTTTCAAATTTATCAATGCTACGTTTGTTACTGAAGGAAATAAAATTCCTGTGCCCAAGCTATCAAGGAATACCAAGATGGGAATTAAGCTGACTGTGGGAAAGGGAGCCCGAGCGAAGAAAGGTTTGGGAAGATACCAGCAATGGATAGTTAGAGCATTAAAACTAGTACACCACAAGGATCGATACGGTTTAAGGTTCAAGCCAGATATGCAACAAAGAAGAAAACAATTGCAGAAAGATCAAGAAAGGAGGATTGCAAGAGGCTCAGGTCAGAAATTAGAATGGGAGTCCATAGCGTATCCTCCTTTGTCAAAAACATTTACATCTGCAGGAATAATGTACCCAGGGCAAGATAATTCACGAAACACGCTATTATTAATTGAAAGGGGTCTTCAAAATGTCAGTATAAATGTCATTGACAAAGGAGATGATGCAATTAAAGATGTTTCAATGATACGCCCTTGTCCTTCTAGATTCGTTTTGAACAATTGGACTGCTGTGGATCTTCTTGTAGTTTTTAAGTCTTCTCTAGAGTAATGCTCAATATTAACTCTTCTCTTTGTGTGTCCCTAAGTAATAGTGGGATTCTTTTGTAAGAGCTTATATTCGCTCTTTATCATTTAAATGAACATTAATGGAGATGTATTTTGTCATGGTCTCTTCATTCTCATTAACCTCATAATTATTCCCTCTTCTCATAGTCTGTCCTTACATTTATCTCATATCATGCCATAACATTATGCTTGTTGGTTCATATACTTTGATGCTCCTCTATAATTTTCTTTTCCATTCAACTTTCAGGTGCTCAGATATCAACGACATGAGCAAACCCGTTACAAGTCTTGAAATCGATTTCGAGAAAGCTATTTGTTTAGGACAATTCGAAGATGAGGAAAATGTTGAAGACTATGTCTCATCTCCTAACTTACTAAGAATGGTAGAATAAGAAGATAAACAGATTCTACCCCATCAAGAATCTATTGAGACAGTAAACTTGGGAAATGAAGAAAAGAGGTAAGAAGTGAAGATTGGAACCTCTATTTCAGATGACACCAGATATGATTTGATCGCTTTGCTTCATGAGTACAAAGATGTATTGCATGGTCGTATCAGGACATGCCAGGATTGGATGAGGATGTAGTGGTCCATAGGTTACCACTGAAACCAGAATGCAAACCCACTCAATAGAAGCTAAGACGAATGAGACCTGAAATGCTGTTAAAAATAAAAGAAGAAGTCAAGAAAAAATTTGATGCTGGCTTCCGACAAATCTTCAAATACCTAGAATGGGTAGCTAACATAGTCCCAGTATCAAAGAAAGACGGCAAGGTACGAATGTGTGTGGATTATCGCGATCTGAATCGAGTAAGTCCTAAAGATAATTTTCCCTTACCACACATCGATACATTGGTGGATAACACAACAAAACATTCATTGTTTTTTTTCATGGATGGATTCTCGGGTTATAATCAGATAAAGATGGCTCCTGAGAATATGGAGAAAACTACCTTCGTAACGATGTGGGGAACTTTCTACTATAAGGTGATGCCATTCGGATTAAAAAATGCTGGGGCAACATATCAGAGGGCCATGGTGATGTTGTTTCATAACATTATGCATAAAGAAATAGAAGTCTACATCGATGATATGATTGCCAAATCCTGAGGGGAAAGAGAGCATGTTGAGAACCTCAGGAAGTTGTTCGAAAGACTAAGAAAGTTTCAGCTGAAGCTTAATCCAGCCAAGTGTATGTTTGGGGCTACCTCGGGAAAATTGTTGGGCTTCATTGTCAGCGAGAGAGGTATTGAGGTTGATCCAGATAAGATAAAAGCCATACAAGAACTACCACCTCTGCGCACGTAAAAAGAAGTCAGAGGATTTTTAGGAAGGTTAAACAACATCGCTTGATTCATTGCTCAACTTACCAACCAATGTGACCCAATTTTTGACTCATTCAAAAACATAATCCGGGAGAATGGAACAATGAGTGCCAAGTGGCTTTTGACAAGATAAAACAGTATTTGTCTAGCCCCCCAGTGCTAGTACCGCCAACTTCAGGAAGACCGTTAATATTGTATCTGACTGTGTTCGAAAATTCAATAGGTTCCGTACTGGGCCAACATGATGAGTCAGGGAAAAGAGAAAAGGCGATTTACTATATCAGCAAAAAGTTCACAGAGTATGAGGCAAAGTATTCGTCAATTGAAAAATTCTATTGCCCTTTTAGTTTGGGTAGTTCGGAGGCTCAGACAATATATGTTGTATCATACAACATGGTTAATTTCAAAGCTGGACCTAATAAAGTACATGATGGAATCACCTACACTCTCAGGAAGAATGGCAAGATGGCAGATCCTACTATCAAAGTACGACATCGTCTATGTGAGCCAAAAGTCAATAAAAGGGAGCGCAATAGCTGACTTCTTAGTAACTCGAACAATGGGGGAATACGAGCCATTGAGATTTGATTTCCTAGATGAAGACTTGATGTACATTATAGAAAAAGAATGTGAGTCATCAAAAGAGAAATCATGGAAGATGAGCTTTGATAGTGCATTAAATGCATTGGGGCATAGGATTGGAGCAGTCTTAGTATTGCCAGAAGGAAACCATTATCCGCTCACTGCCAGGCTGAATTTCTTTTGTACCAATAACATAGCGAAATATGAGGCTTGTATCATGGGGCTTCGTGCAGCTATTGAACGAAACGTCAAAATCTTAGAGGTGTACAGGGACTCAGCATTGGTGATTTACCAAATCCGTGGAGATTGGGAAATGAGAGATTCAAAATTAGTTAAGTATAGCGATCTAGTCGTGAAACTGATTAAAGAATTCAAAGAAGTGACGTTTAATTACTTCCCACGATAAGAAAACCAATTGGTTGATACCCTAGCCACTTTGGCTTCAATGTTCAAAGTGAACAGAGAAATAGAAATAATGCCTCTCCAAATGAGCATATATAAGGTCCCTGCACATTGTTGTAGCATTGAAAAAAAGGCAGATGGACGGCCATGGTTCCATGATATCTTAGAATATGTCAAGAATCAAAGGTATACTGAACAAGCAAATGAGAACGACAAAAGAACAATCAGAAGAATGGCGGTGGGATTTGTTCTTGATGGGGATATCCTATACAAAAGAGGAAAAGATCAAGTGCTCCTAAGATGCGTGGATGCTGTTGAAGCTAGAAAAATACTTGAAGATGTCCATGAAGGAATTTGTGGGATGCATGCCAATAGTTTCACTATGGCTAGGCAGATTATGAGACTCTGTTATTATTGGCTAACGATGGAAAGTGACTATATCAGTTATGCACGAAAGTGCCACAAATGTCAAATTTACGGCGATAAAATTCATGTAGCCCCTACGCTCCTTCATGTCATGACTTCTCCGTGGCCTTTTTCTATGTGAGGCATGGATGTTATAGGGCCAATTTCTCCAAAAGCTTCTAATGGACACCAGTTTATTTTTTTGGTTATAGATTACTTTACGAAATGGATAGAAGCCGCTTCGTTTGCTAATGTGACGAAGACTGTAGTTTGCAAGTTCTTAAAAAAGGAAATCATATGTCGATATGGTTTGCCTGAGAGAATCATTTTAGATAACGCCTTGAACCTGAACGACAAGATGATAAAGGAAATGTGTGAGCAATTTCAAATAAAGCATCATAACTACTCACCCTATCGCCTGAAAATGAACGGAGCTGTGGAAGCGACCAACAAAAATATTAAGAGGATTATTGGGAAAATGACCGAGACATATAAAGACTGGCACGAGAAGCTACCATTCGCTTTGTATGCATACCGCACATCTGTACAGACATCTACGGGAGCAACTCCTTTCTCTCTGGTCTACAGAATAGAAGCTGTGCTGCCCATCAAAGTTGAGATCCCCTCTCTACAAGTATTAATGGAGTCGGAACTAGAGGAATCAGAATGGGTCCGAGCTCGATACGACTAGTTAAATCTTATTGAAGAAAAATGCTTGAAGGCAATATGTCATGGACAGATGTAACAAAAGAGAATGATCGCGGCCCATGACAAGAAGGTGCAGCCAAGAGAATTCCACGAAGGAGAACTCATACTGAGAAAGATTCTCCCAATACAAAAAGACTTCTGAGGAAAATGGGCACCAAAGTGGGAAGGACCATACGTCGTAAAGAAGGCATTCTCGGGTGGAGCTTTGATTCTCACTGAGATGGATGGGAAGGAGTTACCTAATCCAGTGAACTCAGATGCTGTGAAGAAGTATTATGCCTAAAAAAAATAAAGAAAAGAGATCAATGTGAAAACCCGAAAAGGGCGTCTTGATAAACAAAAAAGATTAGGATGAAAACCCGAAAGGGCATCCTAATGAAGCAGATTTGAGCTTAGGGAGCAAAACAATTTGAACAGGGAGTTAAACGGTGAGACTACAGTATTTGAAGCATTTTCAGAAGCTCGAGATCTTCTACGCAAGAAGCCATACTCGAAAAAGATTCTTGATTAAGAAACGTGGAAGAGTTCATGCATTGAAATCTAGAGCATTTGTAGCCACTAAATACGATCCCCTTTTTCTTTATGAAGCTTTTAACTATTCTTGGTCAACTTTCTTTCTTTGTTACTTTTGAAATAAATAAATGTGAGGTATCCCTTTTGTACCTACCTGACCATTTTCATGCATCTCATTGTATGGTGTGTTTAAATAATAAATAGTGAAATGACATACTCTAAACAAAAGAAGTGTTGAACGTTACCCGGATGAGAACTTGATAAGTACAAGAGCCTCAAAGCAAGGACAAAGTTCAACAGGAGGCAAAAGAGTGATATCTGAGAAACGCAGACTACTCGTAAAGCTTGAGGACGGGTATAAAGCCTAAAGAGAAAGTCAAGAATTGAAGCAATGAATGCAGATCATCACAAAAATCGTAACAAAAGGGATATATGACGAACAAGCCCAAGGCGCATAGCATAATCATGTAAGCATAAAGGAATTTAAGACAAACATGTGCATATCATGATAACATCATGCATGACATATACAGGTACTCCAGTAGAGCAAGAGGTTTTGATGATAGCTATACTGAATCGAGGAAAAAGACACCCGAGTTGCACCAGATGATATGTTTTGGTATTTTGATATTCTTTATTTATGTTTTCCAAAACTCAACTCATATTGCGAAAGGTGAGTTGAGCCTCAGGTCACGTTAAGGTATTTTCAATTTCTGTTTTTCAAAAAAATCAACTCATATATGCGAGAGGTGAGTTGAGCCTTAGGTAACACACCAAGGTATTTTCAAATTCTGTTTTTTTAATTTATGTTTTTTAAAAAAATCAACTCATATTAAAAGAGGTGAGTTGAGCCTTGCGTCACACGCTGAGGTATTTCCAAATTCTGTTTTTTAATTTATGTTTCAAAAATTAACGCATATTGCGAGAGGTGAGTTGAGCCTTGGGTCACATGCCGAGGTATTTCCAAATTCTGTTTTTTTATTTATGTTTCAAAAATCAACTCATATTGCGAGAGGTGAGTTGAGCCTAGGGTCACACACCGAGGTATTTTCAAATTCTATTTTCTAATTTCTGTTTTTCAAAAAATCAACTCATATTGCGAGAGGTGAGTTGAGCCTCGGGCCACATGTCAAGAATAAAGATTGGAGCTGATTGAAGACACCAGATTTTGCCTCCCTGAAGTTGTAGCGGAGCAGACTGAAGATATTAGATCAGACCTCTCTGAAGTTGCAGAAGAGCAGATCACAAAAAACCTTATCTCTCTAAAGTTGCAGAAGAGCAAATCACAACAAACCTTATCTCCCTGAAGTTGCAGTGGAGCAGGTTGAAGTTACAAGTCTTATTTCCCTGAAGTTGTAACGGAAACCTTAAGTTATAGCAGAGTGGACTGAAGATATCAGACCTTGTCTCCCTGAAGTTGCAGTGGAGCAGTGAAGCAGATCAAAGACAATGAATCTTATATCCCTGAAATCACATTGGAACATGTAGCGGCTATGAGTTATATCTCTTTGAAGTTGCGGTGAAGTGGATCGAAGCAACCGGATGCAGTGGAACAGAACAAGGCCACATGAAAAGAAGAGCACCAAAACAAGCCAAGACCCAGCAAGGCCAGGCAAATTTGGTCTTCCTTGAAAGTCTTTGCTCTATTCCCGTTGCACGACAACGAGCAAAGAGGGGCAGTTGTAGCAGCCAAAATTAGCCCGAGCTTTAGACTCGAAGCCCACTTGAGCTTCAGCAAACCCATTTAGCCAACCCACAACCCCTAATCCCCAAAACCATTACAACTAAAATTAAACCCATACAAATTAACCCAAAACCCATTACATTAAAGACCCAATTCAAACCCAAAACCAATTACCCTTAAACCCAATTGAAACCCAAAACCTGATGAGCCCAACTAAATTTAACCTACCCAAGCCCAATCCCGAAACCCTAGCCACTTGCATCTACCAGCCGCCTAACCACCTATGCCAGACCTACTCCACGTCTCAAGTCAAATCCACCGCCCAAGCACCGTCCACAGCACCTGCAAGAAAAGAAGGGAAAAGACAGAAAATAATAAACAAAAACAATGTAAAATGGCTATAAAAGCCAATCGAAAATTGTTGTAAGGGGTTCGACTTTTGAATACAAACAGAGAGATATATACGAAAAAACCTCCAAAAATAGTAAAAAGGGTATTTGATTTTCTTCCCTCTGAATGCATCAAGAAGCAGATTTCTAATATACCAAACACACAAATATCATCAAACAACGAATACCAAAACAGTAGTCGAGAACTCTAAGGTGATTTTATTTTTGCTTTACTTGCGCATCTGTCCTTTCTTCTGCATATTTATATACATACAATATATTATAAATAAAAGGGAAATAAATAACCAAAAAATAATAAAAAAGAGAAATTTTTACCCTTTTCGAAAATCCGGCCACCGTGTACGGTGGCAAGCGACGGCGGATCACGGCAGCACCCAAAGCCGGAGCTGGGGCTCAATTCAGAGAGAGTTCTCCCTTCTCTCTCCTCTTTTTTTTCTTTCCAAGGCAGAACTGAATTTTTTTTCAAAAAAAACTTAACTTTTATAGAGGTCTAGAACGGCGTCGTTTTAGGCCCTGCATTTAAGCACTAAAATGGCGTCGTTTCACTATGGTCCGACTTGATCCGACCTGACCCGCCAGAGGATCCGCGTGTTTTTATTTAATGGGCTAATTACACTCCAGGCCCTTCCGTTTTTTCTATGTTCTGCAATCAAGTTCTATTTTTCTTTCAATTTTGCCCCGAAATTGGTCGCGCTTTTCAATATAGTCCCTTTTGCTGCGGTGCATTTTAGAAAGGGGAAATATTGTGCTTTTGGTCCCTCCTTTGTATTCGCGCATATAAATAGATCCCTCCTCCTCTTATTAATTGCAGATTTGCCCCAGAACTACGTTTTTATTTCGATTTTAGTCTTTTTTTGTTTATTTTCATTTCTTTATTATTAAATTAGTTATTTTTAATATTATTATTATTATTATTATATTTACTAATATTAATGTTATTACTATCATTATTATTATTAGTATTAGTATATACTCTTATTATATGTATATTTTTTTTATTAATGATTATTTTCAATATTGTTTTTAATACTATACTTCTATATTTTATTTTTATTACTATTATTTTTATATATTATTATTATACTATATTTGGTTTTACATTTTTTAATATCTCGTTTTTTACTATTATATACATATATATATTTTTTATGTACATTGTTATTTTCTATTATTTATTTTTCTTATTATATTATTAGTACTTTATTTTCTTTATTTTCTTTTATTGTAAATATTATTGTTATAATTATTCTAATATTCTAATATTATATTTTAATATTTTTCATTAATTGTATCATTATTTGCATTATTTATTTATGAATTCTTGTTAAAATAATATTATTCGTTTTTATTTTAGAAACATTTCTATTCATATTTTTTAATTAATTTCAATAAATAAGGCAACGTATCGATTTTAACATTAAGTCGTTGATTTCATCGCTATGTTGGGTGAATATCATTGGCTCATGTTAAAAACGAAACGTCCTTCTAAAAAAACCAAAAATTTTAAATTCTCGTGTTTCAATCGGATCATGATTAAAAATTAAATTGAACTCATATTTTTGAAAATTAAGACAACGCGTGTTTAACGGGATACCAATTTTGGGCGTCACGAGGATGCTAATACCTTCCTCGTGCGTAACCGACTCCCAAACCCTATTTTTCTCTAGAGTTTTGACGTAGACCTAAAATCGGCCTTCTTTTTACCCGAAAATGAATTTTTCTGTTAAAAAGAGGATTTATTAGGTGTCCGATCACACCTAGGAAAAAGGATCGGTGGCGACTCCCTTCTTTTAATAAAATCGAATTTCGATTTCTAAAATTTCAATAAAACGCCTCAATTAGCTACCAAGCAAAATTTTACGTTGCTACATCTATCATGTCAAATCAGCAAGAATAAAACTAGATGCAGAAGCGTACCTGAATCCATGAATTCCTTGAAGTTTTACAGGATCTTGAGGATTTGATCTTCCAAATTAGCACACAATAAATTTTAGAGAATATCTGCTCTTCTTTCCTAAGGATGAGATATTAGAAAAGATATATTATGTATAATTTGGGGACCATAACCCTAATATTTATAACCTTGTCATATTAGTTCTAATTCCTAATTAGCCCATCATTAATTAGAATTTGATTAGAACTCAATTACTAGAGTATCTACACATATTTGACCCATACTCTATTTAATAATTAAAGCCCAATAAAACTTTAACTAAATTAAATCACTTTTAATTTGGGTAACCTATCATAATAATAAATAATAACATGTAATTACTATTATTATATATGTGATGTCCATATTTTTCAACAATCGTCACTCACATTTTTAATATATGTTTGCAGTTGTTATATGCTTTGGGTTAATGTTAAAATTAATAAGGTAAAAGTGATACATAGTGTGTTTTCTAAAATGTAAAAGTAATAAAATTATGTCTTAAGGGTTATTGCACCAAATTTTATTCATATCTTGATGTGTTGGTGCTATCAATTGTAGCTCACTATGCAATTGGACTGAATGCAACTTACTAATTTTGTTGTGATTTCTTTGACTATTTTTTATGCATCTTTTAAAGGATTTTTGGCAGCAATTTTCAAGATCATAATTGATGAAAATATTAAGTCAAGCAAGGATATCCTAAAGCAGTCCTAGTATGTTTCTTTTGCCTTCTTTAGGGGTGACCAAATTTATATAATATGTCTAAATTTTTATAATGTGTAAAAGTTGATGGTTAAATTTGTTATTATACTATTTTTTTAACTGTCATGCTACTTTCCCTAGGGGGAGCATTCGATCGAATCAAGTAAAAAATTTATAGTTAATTGAGTTGATGAGTCTCATTTTATCATCTAACTTGATTTGAATTTTTTTCAAATCGAGTCCAGTGAAATGAAATTCAAGTCGAATCGAATTGAGTGAAATTTTTTGAGTTAAATTAAAAAAAATTAAACATGTCAAATTAAAATCTTGTTACAATATGAATAATTACATGTTACGTCACATTAATCCGAAACCATATCTATTTGAAAACTCTTTCAGAGCAAAATAAGAAAAAAAATACTTTAATGTGATAAATTTGAATTATAATTTATTTATTTAGGTCCTAAAATTATTATTTTAGAAAATTTTAAAATTTTTTCACCTTTTTATATATTCTTTAGAATTTTATTTTAAAAATATAAAATTTAGAGTTTTTATAAATATTTTGAATTTTAAAAGATTTTTTTAAATTTGATTTATTTTATTTGTAATTTTTGTTGAGAGAGACCAATTTGTTGATTTTCAAATTTGACAGGAATTAAAAGGGTATTTACACAAATTTGTTATTTGAGTTATTCGAATTATTCGAGTTATTTGAGCTATTCAAATTGTAAAATTCAACTTGACTCAAACTTGAAACTCAAATTACTTATTCAAGTTAACTTGAGAAAACCGAATAACTTTATTCGATTAACTCAAAATTCGAAATATTTTTATTTTTTTGAGTCAAACCGAGTTTTGCTTACCCTATCCCTTTCACCAAAGATTTAATGACACTTAATGGAAATGAAAAAAAAAGAAAAAGAAAATGGGAAATAGTTTGGTGTCCAAATTAAAAAAAAAATTGATAGTTGAGTGACAAAAGAAAAGAGCAATACTTAAGTGGCATGTGGTGTAGTTTACCCATTAAATTATAATATATATTTATATATTTCAACGAAATCCTTAAAAAAATTCAAAATGATGTTTATTTATTTAATTAACAATCAAATTTAATATTTTAGATTAATCATGAAAAGATTTTTTTTTTAGTTATGCAAATGTTTATGTTGTGTTATTTTATTTAAAATAATGTTTGGAAAATGAGTTTTGGAAAGTTTGTAAGATAACCGAAAATGTTTTATTTTAAATCAGTTAAACATCATAAATTTTTGTAATTTTCAGAAAATCATACTATTTTTCAGAATTTATTTTTCAAAAGTAATTTTAGTGAATTAAACAGATCCTCATATCTCTGTGTTTATTATTTTTTCTGACCATATATAAATCTTTTACATCCTATCAAAATATATACATGCATAATTTTGGTATAACTTTAAGTTATTGAGTATAATTTAAGTACCACTTGTAATAAAAAAATTATTTTCCACATATATTTGCCACTAACATGTTCAAGCAGACATAACAACTTTTAGAAGCAAATCAATATAAACTCAGTAAATATATTCAATTAGTAAATAAATTTCGACCGAAAACACTAATGCTATCAATGACTGAACTACAATATTAAGTAAAAAAAAGGAATAAATCTAAAAAATATGTATGAACTTTAGTTAAATGTGCAATGTTATACATGAACTATGATTTTATTCATGACATTTTGATTTATTCCATTTTCACAAATTATTAAAAAAAATAATCAATATAACATCAATTAGGCTTACATATTGCATACACAAATAATTATATTTATCAAATATGAATAGAAAGATATGTGTTTAACTATTTTAATGTGTATAGTTGAATCAGAATCAAAACTTCACGGATACATTCGAACAACAATTAAAATTTCATGTGTGTAATTGCACCAAATCGAAATTCGTGTATCAAATTACACATTAAAATTAAAATTCATGTGTAGCGTAACTGTCGAAACCACTTTTTGATTTTGAAAAACAGGGATCGACTTTAAAAAGAAATATGGAGTCACCACCAATTCTTTTTGTTTAGGTGTGATCGAATGATAAACATGTTAAATTGCATATTTTTTTTGTATTTAATTTGGCTTATTGTTGAACTGAACCCTACTAATTAAGTACTTTTATGATTTAATATTTGTCAGGGATGTAATTGGACGAAAACAAGCAAAAAATGGGCCAAATCGAAAGACAATTTATTGAAATGGGGCCAAAGCAAAAAGATGGAGCAAGCCAAGGACTCAACATAAATTTTGGCTTTGTAAAAGGCTAAAAATAGGGAGATATTTTATTATATTATTTCTATTTCTATTTTATTTATTTATTTATTTATTAATTTAGTTAGGCTATTATTAGTAAATCCATGTATATAAATAGGGGTGTTTGCCTATTTGAAAATCATCCATCAATTGTGTTTTCCTATTTCATTTTGGAGTTTCATTATCCTCTTTGTCTTCTTTTTCCTAATTCAATTGAGAATTGGATTATTTTGTCTTCTTTTTACAAAATTTATCTAATTCTCTTTTCAAATATTTTTCCCTATCCATTTCCATCACCTATTCATACAATTTTCATCTCTCATAACCTTCAAGCATGAATAAATTCATGCTTAACTAAATTTTATCTTAGTCTTAGGCCGATATTCGTTCTGATCGGGAATTGTGAGATACGCATTCGTGCTAAATATCCTTTCATTCTGTATTCACCTTTTTCCTAAGTATCGTGATTGACAACTCATCTCTTAAAGCTAATTCGATTTCAAGTCAAAAAGAGCTCGTTGGGTTGGAGTCGTGTTTGCTGACAGTTGGAGAATCGAATCGGTTGTACTGTATTCGAATCTTCGAGAACAAATCGTGGAAAGGGTGATCGGGTTTAAATGACCCACGCGGAAGAGGCCGTTAATTCGAGTTGGGTTCTTCAGAACGTAAGGATACCGGAATCTTCAACCGGGAACACGAGTATCTCGATTAGATAATCGGTAAGGGTTGGTTTGCAGGACGTACCGGGACCAGCTATGAGAGGAAGAATTGGTGATTAGGACGTTCTTAATCACTATAACCAGCTTATCATTTGAAGGAGAAGATTAATTTTCGAGGATTGATTCTTAACACGGAATTTACCAAGACTAAGGCTAAGGCTTACCAATTCTGTTTATAAAATTCTAAATTTATTTTCGATTTACATTTATTTTTATATTATTTATTGCCTTAAACATTCTTAAACCCCCCGCTTTACGTATTTATTTTATTTTTTGCAGGTACGTTTGGAGTTGTGGGCACGACACTTGCCACGACCTCTTGACACGACGACATTCTGTTCATAAGTGAACAAAGAAATTGATTATAGATCTAATCCTTGTGGATTCGACCCTACTACCACTCTTACTACGGTTTAAAGTTATTTAGTAGGAATTAATTTTGGTGGATTCGATGCCCATCAAATTTTGTTGCCGTTGCCAGGGATTGGAGATATTTTTCAAATTTTTGTTTGTTTAACTTATGACCAGATCGAAACCAAGAAATCTAAAGTTCGAACCAGAAATTAAGAAATTGGCTCGACAACTGCGAAGAGAGGCCATACGACGTGGTAAAAGGCCAAATCTCGGATTCGAAACATATCTTACATTGAGGAAATATTTGACGAACCAGATGAGATGGCTGAGCAAATGATACGCCAGCTCGCAGCGGCACCAGATGAACAATAACCCTTATGCATAACCTATCTGGCAGGAGGAACGCCGTTCGAGCTAAAGTCGGGTTTGATCCATTTGCTACCCACCTTCCATGAACTACAAAACGAAAATCTGCACACCCACCTTAAAGAGTTTCATATGGTGTGCACAAGCATGAAGCCTCAGGGAGTAACCAAAGACCAAATTAAACTTCGTGCTTTTCCATTTTCATTAGTTGACTCTGCTAGAGAGTGGCTATTTTACTTACCTCCGGGATCTATCAACACATGGTCTGACATGTCTCGTTTGTTTCTTGACAGGTTCTTCCCTGCAGCTCGAGCAGCCGAACTAAGGAGGGACATCGTAGGAATCCGTTAGAAGGACACTGAATCGCTCTACGATTATTGGGAGCGGTACAAAAAGTTGTGTGCAAGCTGCCCACAACATGGACTGACTGAACAATCACTCTTGCAGTATTTTTATGAGGGTTTGCTCCCAATGGAAATGAAAATGATTGATGCTGCAAGTGGAGGGCGCTTATCAACATGACACCTCAAAGAGCGAGAGAGTTGATATCAACCATGGCTGCCAACTTTCAACAATTTCGACCGGCCACAGAACCCACAAGACGGGTTCATGGGTTAAGTACTCTATCTCTAGAAGATAAAATTGATAAGTTGACTAACATCGTTCAAACTCTGCTTACAGATAAAACTGGCCCAGCATGATTGTGTGGAATCTGCGCTAAACCAGACCACACGACGGACTTATGTCCTATTCTACAAGAAGATTTGACCGAACAAGCAAATGTTGTAGGGAACTTTCCAGGACCACCCCAAAGGTGGTATGACCCATACTCGAACTCGTACAATATGGGGTGGAAAGATAACCCGAATCTAAGTTACGGGTTGAACCCTTAGTTAAATCAACCGTACCAACAAAGGTTGCCTCCAAATCAATAGTTACCACCCCCAAAGTCATCATTAGAGGTCATAGTGGAAAGGTTAGCTAACACTACTGAGAAATTCCAACAAAAAACTGACTTGCATTTGCAGGAGTTGGATAAACAAGTGAGCAAGCTCGCGCTCGCAGTTAGCCGTTTGGAGTCTCAAGGTAAGCTACCGTCCCAAACTGAGCCTAATCCTCGACACAATGTAAGTGTTATGATGTTGAGGAATAGAAAGGTTTTAGAACCCGTACCTAGCACGAGTCACGCCCACGACATTAGTCGAGATAAGTAGAAACTTGACACAGAGACTCCAGTAGAGTCAGCATCACAAAAATCAGTTACAGTACCACCTCCGTTTCCTGAAAGACTAGTCCAATGCAAAAAGGAGCAAGAAGAGAAGGAAATCCTAGAAACCTTCCGAAAGGTAGAAATCAACATACCTCTTCTCGATGCAATTAAACAGATCCCAAGGTATGCAAAATTCTTAAAAGAATTATGCACAAGTAAGAGAAAGCTCCTGGGCAATGAAAAGGTGAGTGTCGGAGAAAATGTCTCCGCCGTTCTACAAAGTAAAATACTACCCAAATGTAAGGACCAAGATATGTTTTCTATAACTTGCAAAATAGGTAAAGTTGATATTAAAAAGGCTATATGTGACTTAGGCGCATCAATTAATGTTATGCCTTTATCAATTTATAAACTACTTAATGCGGGTCCTTTGAAGGAAACATGTGTAATTATTCAACTTGCAGATAGATCTGTGGTATATCTGGAAGGGGTATTGGAGGATGTTCTTGTTAAGGTACACGAGCTAATATTTCCTGCAGACTTCTATATTATCGACATGGAGGATGACAATTCGGCTAATTCGTCTGACATAATTCTTGGGAGACCATTCTTGAGTACTGCGCAAACGAAAATTGATGTTTGGAGTGGAACACTTACCATAGAATTTGATGGTGACGTGGTTAGGTTTAGTGTTTATGGGGATATGAGACATCCTAATGATAAGAAGTTACAAAGCGTGCCTTGCAGGAATGTAGATCTCGATGTTAAGCAAAAGGAATTTTCGGTAATCCAAAAACCAATACGTGAAGCTGTCATAAAAGCCTCGAAGTTAAAAATCAAACTGTTTCTAGAACATACAAGGATTCCAATAGAGAAAAATGCAAAGATGAACGGAGAAGTTCAAATGATAGGGGAATCCGAAAAGGGCTTCAAGGATAGTGGGAAAGGGTCAAAACCTTTCTACAAGAACATCCAAGTGCACAAGATGGAAAAATTAATTCTCAATAAGCCCAAAGGATAACATTTAAGGTCGTCGAGCTAACGACGTTAAACAAAAGCGCTTTTTGGGAGGCAACCCAAATTTATTTTCATTTATTTATTTTTAAGTTTTAGTAGGATTTAGGTTGTAAATAAATAAAATTTTATTTAATCTAGTTAATTTGGTGTTTTCAGGAGCGTAATAGAGATGGAGAATTTTCTGAAAGTCAGATAATGATGGTGGCATGGGCACGTCGTGCTAAATGCTAGCAATTATTTCTCGACGCCAACAACATCGTTAGAAACACATGAGAAGTATTCTTAGCCTTTCACTTTGCTTGTTGCTTAAGTTACTATCTTTTATTTCATATAACACATGCTTGAGATTAAGTAGGGGGTTAAGTTGGTAAGTAAAATGATAAATAAGCATGATTTTTGCTGCATGTCTCTCTTTTGTATGTGTTCAATCTTACGATGAATTCTTTCGACAATTTATTTAACATTGAGCCTTTAACCTCATACTTAGTCGATTTAAGCAATTGGGCAAATTTTGAATTAAATGTTCAAGTATATAAATTGGTCGACATTTATGTTTTAAAGTTGGTATATGTAGTTAGAATTTTTCGTATGAATTGATTGATTGAATAAAATATATTTGCTTGTGCATAGATAATTAAATAAATAAAATGAATAAAATAAATAAGGTTAAGTTATGAGAGAAGTTTCGAAAATGTAACCGGATTGAGTAACCGGGGTAGGGTGCTTGGGTTGTCATCTTATCTCGCGTAAAAAGGTTCGAGTGACAAGTCGATAACTTATAACATTCTGCTAACTGAGCCTCTATTAAAAAAAACTGTTTGAACTGAGTAACTGGGATAGGGTGTTTGGGTTTTCATCCTAGTTCACGTAAAAAGGTTTGAGCACGTTCATAATTTTATGTGTAGTTAATAATGCCATGCAAATTATTGGATTCAAACTCAATTTAATGAAATTGTTTAGTTGGCATATTTCAATTTTATGACACTTGTTGATCAAAATATATATTTTGAACATTTATTTATTTTTGCCTATGTTGTTTGCATTGATTGAGTATATGGAAAAGAGGCTCGATTTGTAAATTATAGAATGAGTTCCAATGTTGGAAAGAACAACATGCTTGTGGGCAAGCATGAGCTAAGTAGGGGGGATTTGATAAACATGTTAAATTGCATATTTTTTTGTATTTAATTTGGCTTATTGTTGAACTGAACCCTGCTAATTAAGTGCTTTTATGATTTAATATTTGTCAGGTGTAGCGACGAAAATTTTTTATCTTAGGTCGCTAATTGTGGCGATTTAAAATCTTGAAAACAAATTTTAATTTTATGAAAGCAAAGGAGTCGCCACCGATCCTTTTCTTCGGTGTGATCGGGCACCTAATAAAACCTTTTTCTAGCAGAAAATTCATTTTTTGATTAAAGAGGAAGGCCGAATTTAGGTCTACGTTATAATTCAGAGAAAAGTAGGGTTCGGGAGTCAGTTACGTGCGGGGAAGGTATTAGAACCCCCGCAACGCCCAAAAATGGTATCTTTCAAATATACGTTGTCTTAATTTTTCAAAAATACAAATTCAACTTAAAATTTAGTTGCGATCCGATCAAAATACGAGCATTTTAAGGTTTTTATTTCTGAGAAGGATATCCCGCTTTTAACTCGAGCCATCCGTGATTCACCCAACATAGCGATGAAATCATCGGCTTAATGTTAAACTCGGTATATTGCCTTTGTTTATTAAAATATGAAAAGATTATGACAAATAGAGTTGTCATAGAAATAATAATATGACACAATATGCTATGTTAGAAACAAATGATGATAAAGGTGAAAAATATACGAGATGAGTAAAACATATAACAATGCATGCGTAATAATAATGATTATAATAATGCATATGGTATGATAGTAATAGTAATGCAAAGTATGAAATAATAACAAACATATAGAACATATAATGCTAGGTTTAAGAAAAGAATACATAATAATAGTATTACAGAGTATATATATATAGTGTAAAAATATATACATTGTATAATGTTAAGAATGTACACATAATATAGTTATAAAATATATATATGTATATATATATATATAAGATAATATGTGAGAGAAAAATAATATAGTATTCGAAATATATACGTGATATATATAAAAATACAATATTGAAAAGGAATATATATGTAATATATAAAACTGCATATACATAATATAATAGTAAAATATCCACGTAATATATATATGTGTTAGAAACAATAATGTTAAAAAAAATATCTGTTAATAATATTACATAATATATTAAAAATATGCTAATATTAATAATAATAAGGATAATATAAAAATATATACATGATACAATATAAAAATAAAATATTACGAATACATGCAAAGAATATATTGAAAGTGTTAAAGTATACGCGTAATAATTATTAAATATATACATAGTACAATACAAAATGCATAAATAATAAATATTAAAACATATATATATAAAATACTTGGAGAGTACAATATTAAAATATATGTACATAAAATACATAATATATATGTATAAATGAATAATAACATTAAAAAAATAAGTAATAATAATAAAAATAAAATAAAAGTAATATTATTATAGCAAAAAGATAATAAATAATAATTATATAATAATAGGAATAATTAGTAAAATTGTAATAAGGATAAAATAATATGGATAATATATAGAATATAATAATAGTACTAATGATAAATAATAATAAAAAACAGAATAACAAAATAGATTTTTTTAAAAAAAATGATAAACTAGGATTTAATTGGAATTAAAATAAAGATTTCGGGCTAAATTTTAAAATAAAAACGAAAAATAAGGACCTATTAGAACACGCTGACAACTAAAGGGGACCAAAGCAACAATTTTCCCGAAATCCCAAAACGCGCAGTAGCATAAAGGATCAAATTGGAACACGGGACGACTTTCAGGGCCAAATTGCAAAGGGGATAGGACCTGATTGCAGATTACAAAAGAAGCGGAAGGATCAAGGTGGGAAATTTCCCACGTGACGTCAGAGCACGCGGACCTGGGGTGGGTCGGATCGGGTCGACCTGATCCGAGTTCGAAAGTATAAAAGGCCAAATTTTTTTATTTTGGCTCATTTGCACGGAGGAAAGAAAAAAAAAGGGGGAAGAGAGGAGAGGGGAAGGAAAGGAGAGAGGGGGGATCCGGGGAGGGCCCGGTCACCGGACCGGTCAACGTCCGGTCACCGGCCGGTCACCGGCCGATGATCAGACCACCGTGCCCCGCCGTTCGCCGCCGTTCCGGCCACCGTTCCGGTGGCCGAAAAAAGGTAAAAATTTCTATTTTTTCTCTTATTTTATTTTTAATTTATTTAAAATATATATAAGTGTATATTATTACTGTTAAAAACAAAAGAGGAAGAAAACCGATTCTGAAAAAGAGAAATCACCTCACTGTTTTTGTTTTGCGATGTTGCTTTAATCGGGGTATCCCTTCGCTGCGATACTGATATTATTGCCCTTTTTAGTGTTTTTGAATGCCTTTTATGTTTGTATTCGAAGAGAAAGTGAAAAAAAAAGTCCTTACAAATGTTTCGGTTTTAGGCTTTTATAGCCTGATTTTACAAGTATTTCTTTGTCATCATTCCTCTGTAGTTTGCTGTCTCTTCCATTTTAATGTTTGCAGGAGCAGATGGCGCAAGTGGATGGCGGTGGGGACGTGACAGATGCGGTGGAGCAGCTGCTGAGTCAAAGGCTGCAGAGGCCAAGTGGGCTGTGATAGGACTGTTGGCAGACATCAGAGGACGAGGCGGCAGCTTTGATTAGGGGCTAGGGTTTCTGTTAGGTTGTAACGGGTTGGGTTAGGGTTAAATGGGTTTTGTTTGGGTCACGGGTATTGGGGTTGATTTGTAATGGGTAGGGTTGTAATTGGGTTACGGGTTTAGTGTAAATTGGCCTTTGTGGGTCAAAAGTTGTAAATGGACATTGGGCCAAAATTGGTCATTGCATCAGGAATGTAATTGGACGAAAACAAGCAAAAAAGGGGCCAAATTGAAAGACAAATGATTGAAATGGGGCCAAAGCAAAAAGATGGCATATAAGTATCATCCATGACCGAATATGTGTACACCATACTATGCATAGACAAAGCTCTCATTCATAAACCAACAGATTTAATACATAAGGCACATATCAATTTAAATCTCACACATAAGTACAGGGTACATACCTGACTCTTTTTAATACAATGTTCGTACTTACAAAAATCTCATTAAAATTCCTCATAGTCTCGCATGTACTCAAATCACCGGCGCTAAGCCTGCTAGGCACACGGGCCTGAATTTATCACCGGCACAAAGCCTGCTAGGCACGAAGGCCTGAAATTATCACCGGCACGAAGCCTGCTAGGCACGAAGGCCTGAAATTATCATAATTAAATTCCCGGGCAATATTTGTTCACATTCGCATGTGTTGTACCAGACATATCATCTTTACAAATCATTAGATACGTTTAACATAAATAAAACATCCACATATAACATCTTTCCAAAATCAATTTGCCAAATACTTATGACATCTTATTCCATAGCCATTCGGTCTTATGGAATTTACTATAAAAATTTCACATGCATAAGCTAATCACATTTTTCCTTAATTCCAATATGCGTTCGGCTACCCAAATCATACCATCATATTCCATAATTGTATTTTCATCAAAATGAAGTGAACCAATTATAAGGCCTACAACTTAAATGTATCATATCATATTCGGGTATATATATATATATATATGCAAAGAGGATACATTCAAAACTTACCTCGATATATTCGAACAGTTGTAGCTCGGCTACTCCACTACTTTCTCCTTTCCCTTATCCGACTTTGATCCTTTTTGTTCTTGAGCTTAAATTAAACAATTTGAAACTTATCAAGACTTAATTGTTCATCCTTTTGAATGAATGTAACAAGAGCTAATTATGTATTGTCAATCTTTATTAGCTCACTTAGTTCCTTTTTAATCTATGATAAAATTTCACTCGGCACCTACTAATAGAGCATAGCATAATAATTTAATATTTTTTTTATATCACAAGCCACATTCAAACTAGTACATCACAATAGCACTTAACTCGAACACACATGGACATAAAACCGAAAGCATGGACACTATAATTAATTTAGCACTATGCTTCAATGAAAATTATCTCACATAGTTATGGCCGAAAACAACCTATGCACTTCAAGGTATAACCTTAGTCACAATTACAATTACTCTCTTCACATCCTCCCTTTCTTTATTACTTAACTATATGCCACATTCACGATCATCTCCACATACCTTTACTAAGCTTGTATCCACTTATACCATTGATACTACATTATTATTCTTTTCCAAGGTTGCCGCAATCTTCATAGGACTAAACATACATGTGCGTATAAACGTTTTAGTCCAAAATCGGCAATCATTTACACAAACACACTAGCTGTTTGCTGCCTAACATCTAATTCTCATTTTCCATCATCTCACTTTGTAAGCAATTACTCGTTTTATTCACTAAAATGTCGTTCGGAAATCATCTAGACAAGGATTATCATTTAAGCATTATTTTGCTAACATTTAACCAATTTTACTTACTTTAACACAATAACCGATTACCATTTTTAACTTAAAACACACTTACATTTCGTATTAGCACAAATCACCGTAACCAAATGCATTCATCTTCTATTTTATTCATTTAACTAAATCATTCCTTGTCCAATTAACACATTCGACCGTGGAAATAGGCTAATTTAACAAATGAACACTTCCTTTCATCAATTAACATATTAGCCAAAGCAATCACTCACATAAGTTATAAAAACCAATTTTTTTCTAGCTCAAAACCATCTTACAACCATTACCAACGTAAAACATCAAAGCATTCATAAATCTAAATACTTCCTTCAAGACCGAATGCATATAACACCATCAACTTCAAAATTTAAACCGTGGGTAGAATAAACTAGGTAACAACCATCTCAATTGCATAAATAAATTGTAAAAATTTCATTCAAACATACCTTAAATTAGATAAAAACCATGGCCGAATGTCTTGAGTTTTTCCTACCTCCTTTTTTCTTTAATTTCGGCAAAAACAAGGACAAAATAAGGCCAAATTTTTTTATTATGTTTATGACATGCATGCCTTTAATTATTAGATTACCTAATTGCCCCTTTTAATATTCCACCTCTTCCACTAAGCCATGGACGGTAATGTCCATGCAAATTATGCATGGTTTATTAGCAAGTTAAGCCCTCTTTACCCTACAAGATATTAAATTCGGCACTTACACCTATGCCCAACTAAATTACCTTTCATGCAATTAAGTCATGGTTTCAAATTTTAACTCAAAATCAACCAAAAATAAAAATTTAAGGCACCACATAAATCCACGTATATAATCACACAACAATTCAAACTTAGATCATATTTCTGACTCGGTCTAATGGTCACGAAACCATTTCCCGACTAGGGTCAAAATAGGGCTGTCACAGAAATATTGTCTTGTTTTGAGAAAATTTCAAATAAAATTGTTTATAAAAACCGCTTTGAGATACGTTTATTTGGTTCGTTTGAAGTAAAAAAATGAAACGATCGATGTCGGACAAAAGTTAGAATTTCAATCACGATACAATAACAAGAAACAAGAGCATAGTAACGAGCATGGGATATAATACATGGATGAAACATACATATTACGAATGAATAACAATTATATGAAAATACAAGGAACGAATTTGGGTACATAATAGCAATAGTCTCACACCACACATTATGCAAATACTTACATTAACATTCAAAGACTAATGAAAAAAACAATTTTAAAAGAAATATAAAGCAAATCAACCCAAATAAAATGTAACAAGCTTTAAAATGATGATAAATGGATATAAAATAAATAATGTGAAAAAAAAAATTTTGAAATCACAATATATATACAACAATTTAAAAAATAAATTATATGTATAAAGTTTTAAAATAAGTAACATATGTGAAAGTTTGCAACAAATCATACAAAAAATAATAAAGATAAAAATAAATAATATATAAAATAATAATATAAAAATGAATTTTAAAATAAGTATTATATAAAAAGAAATTTAAAATTAGTAATATAGAAAACAATTTAAATAAAGTATATTAATCTAAAGGAAATCATATATATAGAATAAATAATAATAATTTAATATAAATTATGTATATACATACATAAACTAATAATGTATAAGAGTATTTAAAATAAATATCATATAAATCTTTAAAACAAAGAGATATATAACAGAGGATTTTAAAATAAATAAATTATATAAAAAATTAAAAAATATATACAAATGGAAATATAAAAATAACAAATTAAAGCAATGTAGAATCAATAAAATAGTTCAAAATAATTTGTTAAAACAATTTCTAAAAAAATGAATAATAAATAAATTAGAAATAGTAAAAGAATTACATAAATTGAAATAAAAAAACCTCAATTGAAGTAAAAACAAACTAAAAGGGATAATTAATAAATAAATAAACCATTGAAACAAATTTGTGGACAAAATACAGCGCACAAACAAAAGGGGATTAAAAATACAATTATCCCAAGTCTCTAAGCGCAATGTTTAAGCATGGATTAATTTAAAACTGCGCATAAATTTCAGGAAAAAAATTAAAAAACAAAGAAAATGTAAACAGGGCTCAAACAAATGACAGCGCAAAAGGGAGGGACTAGCTACGCAAATATCCCTTCACCACAGAAACACGAGAATCCTAAGGGTATCGGATCGAGTCACACCAGATCAGGGGTGAAACGGTGACGTTTTGAAGCCATCTTAGTTCCACTAAAACGGCGCTATTTCCTTTATTTATAAAACTATTACCCTCAAAATCACTTCTTACCGAAACTAAAAATCTAAAAAAGGAAAACCACTTTTCTCTGCTAGGTTTTTGGTCACGCCCGATTAACCACCGTTGCACCACCATTGTATCTAGTGGTCGGCAATGTGCAAGGAGAGTCCTTGACTCTACTTAAACCACGCTCGAAGGCTTAAACATTTTTCAGCATCAGAAAAAAATTAAAAAGAGGAGACCCGGCCCCTTTTAGATCCGATTTCGGAGGAGACGAGGCTCTAACGATGAACCCACAGGTGAGTCCCTTCCCCCTTTTTGTGTTTTACATGCAAAGGAAACAAGAATTAAAAAACTAAAGAAAAGAAAAGAAATCAAAAGAAAAAGTAAACTGGAATCTCTAATCACCTTCAATTCTTTGAGTAATTTATATTTGTATGTATGTGTGTATTCGTATTGTGTTCAAAGAAAAAAAACCCCTTTACGATGATGATTATTGGCCTTTTATAGCCGAATTATAAATCAATAAAATAAAAATACAAATTCTTTGTTTTTTCTATTGTTTCCTTGCTGTATATTGTTGCTGTTGGTTTGTTAGTCTATTGCAGGTATAGCTAGAAGGTCGTCAGTGGTGGCGCACGTGGGAGAAGTAGCTGCGGCGCTTGAGGCTGTTAGGTTTAGGGTTGCCGAAAGTTTTAGGTTTTGCTGAAAAAGTTAAAAATGGGCATGAACATTTTGGTTAGGGTTAGATGAATTTGGGTTGTTATTGGGTTTAAGTTAAAATTCGGGTTTGGGCTAAAATTGGGTTTAAGGGCTTATTTTTTTTTGCATTGTTTTGTATTTGGGTCTATAACAAATTAAGCCAATCAAGCTTTGTTTATTTAAGTTTAATTCAGGCTTGTGTTTAATTTGGACCTTGATGATTGTAAAAAAAATGGATATTGGACATAGGACTATTGAATTGGATTTTTTTTTGTTCTTTGTTTATTCTTTTTTTTTTTTTACATTTTTTTGAATAATTTATGGGTCCAGGCGAAATAGGCGGCCTTCTACAACTGCCCCTCTTTGCTCATTGTCATGTAACGAGAATGGAGCAAAAGCTTTAAAAGGGACAATTTTGCCCGATCCTGTCAAATCTTGACTTCTTGACACTTCTTTTCTTCAAGTAGCCTCATTCCATCCCACTATGTCTTCAGAGGTATAGGAATTGGTGCTTCTATCCGCTCCATTGCAATTTCAGGGAGAAGAGATTTGTAACTTCGATCTACTCCGCTGGAACTTGAAGGAGATAAGACTGGTAGCCACAATCTGCTCTAATGTAATTTCAAGGAGAAGAGATTTGTAGTTTCGATCTACTCTATTGGAATTTCAAGGAGATGAGAATTGTGGCTTCAAATCGCTCCAATGTAGTTTCAAAGAGAAGAGATTTGTAGTTTCGATCTACTCCAATGAAACTTCAAGGAGATAAAAGCTAATGATTTCAACCTGCTCCACTGCAACTTCAGGGAGATAAGGCTAGTGGCTTCAATCTGCTCCCCTACTACCTCGGGAAGATAAGATTCACCGTCTTCGATCAGCTCCACTGTTGCTCAGGGAGATAAGATCTACAATCTTCAGTCTGCTCCCTTGCTACTTCAGGAAGATAAGACTGATGGCTTAAATCTGCTCCCCTACTACCTCAGAAAGATAAGATTCACCGTCTTCGGTCTGCTCCATTGCTGCTCAGGGAGATAAGATTTACAATATTTAGTCTGCTCCCTTGCTACTTCAGGAATATAAGACTGGTAGCTTAAATCTGCTCCCCTACTACCTTAGGAAGATAAGATTCACCATCTTTGATCTGCTCCACTATTGCTTAGGGAGATAAGATCTACAATCTTCAGCCTGCTCCACTGCTGCTCAGGGAGATAAGGCTAGTGGCTTAAATCTACTACCCTACTACCTTGGGAAGATAAGATTTGTTGTCTTTGATCTGCTCCACTACTGCTTAGGGAGATAAGATCTGTGAATTCACCGATGTTGCTATATCATCCTTTGGGGACATGATCTGTAGAATCGGTTTCATGTACCTATACTTATGCCAAATGATTAGGATACTATGATCGGAATGAATCAAATACTCCTAACTAGATGTGTTATGAATGATATATGAATGCAAAAATGAGCATGATCCATTTTTAATGCTTAGGGTGTCATCACTTGTTATTCATTAGGGGTTTTATCACTAACGTATTACACTGTTGTCTTATTCGACTAGTATTTTCCAACAGAAAACCCGAAGAAACAATCACATTTTGCTCAACTATTTTGCCCCACTGTAACTTCAGGTCCATTCCATTGTACCTCTGGGACCTAAGGTTTGTATCATTTTCAAACCCTCCCACTGTAACTCAGGGGTATAGGATCTAAATCTTTTTCAATCCATTCCCACTGCAATTCAAGGGTATAGGATTTGAATCTTCCTCTATCAATTTGGTCTGTTACACCATTCCCTGGGTGTCATGACCAGATATGTATGCCTGATATTTGTATGAATGCAGAATATCATTTTTCTTTTCTTGTGTCAATCCCACAATAGTAGTCAACATTCTCCATTGTTTTAAATTTTTCCTCCAACCACTTGTACCGATCTTCGAGTTATTTTGGCAATTCCATACTTGTTTTTTTCTATTTTTTTTCCATTTCATCTAGATCAGGAACTAAGGAGTGGTTGAATTGCCCATCGGATTGGAGCCTGAGCCTATTGGGTAAACCATTGGTATCGAGGTACCGGCCTGATTTTGTTGGGGTCTGATAGCGTAGGTACCCCTTGCGGATGCGCGTCTAGTTGGGTTTGGACGCTTATTGGGGCAAATTATAAGGGATAAATGGGCTATTCCTTATTATCCCTACTGTTGACCACTGGGCTTTTTCCTTTTTCTAACCCCCCAGTCAGCAGTTGGGTCAACTGATTCATCATATTCTTTTGGGACTCTAGCATTTGGTCCCTCATGTCTTGCTAGATCTTGGCTAGTTGCTCTTGCATTTGTATTTGTAGTTGGCTTTGCATCTCTCTTTGAAGTTGTTCAAGTCTTTCCAATCTTTAGTCTATGTCTTTTGTCTTTGCTCGAGTACCGTAACGATGCTTGGTAGGTACATTTTTGTCAGTTCCCAGGTTAACTGAAATAATTTTACCTAATTAGGATCCTTTTGTGAAAATCTAATGCATATGATGAAATGTAGTGCAAATGCATGGGATGAATGCAAAGAAAGAAATACGTTGGTTCTGAATTCAATTCCATTAGAACAATTTTTCTAGAAAACAAATTTCTTTACATAAAACGGATTACGCATTGCCCTCATAGTCCAGGTGAAGACACCGATATTTTCCTTCATATCTGGATGTTATGGTCGAATCTTGTGAATTTCCCAAAGATATCTCTATTATCTCCTTTTTTTCTTGATCCGGGCCGTGACCATATTATCTCTATTATCCCCGCAATGCTCGTTAGCTCATTTAAGAAAGTCGAGACATGGTGGCTCTCGAATAGTCTTTGTTGGCTTGATTCCTTGGGCAATAAAACAAAGTCTTGTATTCTTCTGCAGACTATCAGTCTTCTCTTGTTTTACTTGGACCATATTCGGACGACCGTATTATAATCCACTTTATCAAGAAATCTATTTTCTCATGACAAGCTCTTCTATTTAGCAATCGAATATGAATCAACACCTCCTTTCTATAATGATGCAATGCAATGCAGTCATAAACAAAACAAAGCACGTTAGCACAGGAGAAATAAACAACATAAAGTAACTATCCGAGTGACTACTAGGGTTTGGCATGGCTCTACCTAGTGTAGACTCCTAGGGCTCACTATATGCAGTTTGGCTCTAAGGCAAGGGTACCTGAACCAACAGATTCCTCGATTCTCACCCATTATAGGCTCATACAGACCAAGTTTAGTTCAGGGGAATACATTTCCCTATGGCTATACGGATATGAAAATCTCACCAAGACATAGGTACAAATGTATCCTAGAAGCGATCCACTATCCTATGCGGAGCTGAAAACCTCACGAAGGCATTGTAGCGACGAAAATTTTTTAGCTTAGGTCGCTAATTGTGGCGATTTAAAATCTTGGAAACGAATTTGATTTTATTATGAAAAGGGAGTCGCCACCGATCCTTTTTCTTAGGTGTGATCGGGCACCTAATAAAACCTCTTTCAAGCAAAAAAATCGTTTTTTGAATAAAAGGAAGGCTCAGTTTAGGTCTACGTTGAAATTCAGAGAGAAATAGGGTTCGGGAGTCAGTTACGCGCGGGGAAGGTATTAGCACCCCCGCGACGCCCAAAATTGGTATCTAATTAAACATGTGTTGTCTTAATTTTCAAAAATGCAGGTTCAATTTAACATTTAGTTGTGATCCGATCGAAAAATAAGAAATTTTGATTCTTGAAAGGATGTTCCGTTTTCAACACGAGCCGATTGATATTCACCCAACATAGCGATGAAATCAACGACGTAGTGCTAAGTCGGTACGTTGCCTTTATTTATTGAAATTAATTAAAACCGTGAAAAATATTAACATGGGACATAAGAATGTTAGAATGACAATAACGATGGTGTATAAGTTAACAATGAGAATAATAATAATAATAATAATAACAACAAGATGATGAGTTAGAAGCGTAATAGAGATAGTAATAATATATATGAATAATAATGAAATCATAATATGTACGAGAATATGATGAAAATAAAATATAATAATAGAAGTGATATATTAATAGTATAATAGGGACATATTAGAAATCATGATAGGTATGAAAATTAGCTAGTAAAATAATAATATAATAATAAAATAGTGTTAAAAGGTAGTGATATAATATTTAATATAATATGGTATTTAGTAAAATATGGTAATAATACATATATGCACATAAAAATAACAATAGTAATTACATAATGGTAAAAAATAGAAAATAATAATCATAATAATGAGAAAAATAGTAAAATAATATTAATTATAATAGAAAATATAAGAAGAACGTAAATATAATAGTACTAATATAATGAAAGAAATAATATTTAATGCTAGGATGTACATAATATAGTTATATATATATATGAAGTAATAAAATATGTGTAATATAATATAAAATAGGAATGCGTGATATACGTGAAAATACTAGGAAATATATACATATTAAAATATATATATCATATGTACATTAGAAACCATATTAACATTAAGAATGACTTATAATATTATATGCAAAGTAAATACCTAATATTACTAAAGTAGGTGCATAATATATATATTCTATGTCTGTATTAGGAAAAATGACAATAAAAAACAACTATAAGTGTATGCAAATACTTGAAATAATAATAAAATATGATATAATTGTAACAAAGGTATATATATATAAGTTAATAAAGATGTATGGATAATATAGTATGATATATAATATAATATTATAATGCGTATATACATATTAGTATTCAAGAATATGCATGAGGTAGTAGATAATATATGAGCAATAGGATGTAAAAGTATCTAGTTATAAATAATATATATATATATATACATATTATAATTAATAATGATGTTAAGAAACTTATTAATAATACGTATATATCAAAGATGTATATAATGAAACGTATATTAATACTAAATATAAGTATAATAGTAGTAGAATGAATATAATAATAGCAAACAATATGATAATACTAATACACACATATATAAATAGATATAATGGGTAATAATAATTAATATAATAATAATAATATTAGAATTGAAAGAAAATAGCACGAAAAAAAGAAATAAAAGGACGAAATTGGAAGAGGGAAAAAACATTCGGTCCGATTTTAGAATAAAAATGAACGAAATGGACTTATTAGAATGCGGGTTAAACCATAGGGGACTGAGATAGCAATTTTTCCGTGCTTTTAAAACAGTGTCGTGGCAGGGGGATTAAATTGTAATACGTAATAATATATAGGGCTAATTTAAAAGAAATAAAGAGTTAATTGAAAAATGTGAAAATGCGGAAGGACCGATCGCGCAATAAACCCATTTGGGTTTAAAAACACGCGGATCCTCTTGGGTCGGGTCGGATCGACCTGACCCGGGCCAACTAGTATAAAAGGCCATTTTTTTTGTTTTTGGTCATTTGTACGGAGGGAAAAGACAAAAAAAGAAAAAAAAAGAAAGAGAAGAGGGAAGGAGAGAGAGGGGAGAGGGCTCCGGGGCTCCCGGTCACCGGACCGGTCACCGGCCGATCGCCGGACCGTCGTCGGGGCCGGTGCCGGCCACCGTACACAGTGGCCGGAAGGTAAAAAAAAAACTATTTTTTTTATGCTTTTATATTTTTTTTTTGTATTTTATTATGGTTATTTATTCTAAATATATACACGTAAAAATCTAAAAAAATGGAAAGTAAAATCACCTTAGGTTCCCGATTTGGTTCTCGGTTTTTTGATTTTGATGATTCGGGGGTATTCCCTTCGCTGCGATGCTACTGTTGTTGTATTTGTTTTTGAGATTTAATATTTGTATTATTAGAACAATGAAACTACTAAAATTTTCCTTTCCTTCTTTTAAAAATCCGGGCTTTTACAATGAGTTCTAATCGGCTTATATAGCCATTATTTTACAAGTTGTTTGCCTCATGATGTCTCTGTTTCTTCTTTGCAGGTAATGGGCGGTGCTTGGGCGGTGGATGGGACGTCAGAGGCCGGGTGGGCAGAAGGCAGAGGCAAGTGGGCAGAAGGCAGAGCAAGTGGGGCGGCCACTTGGGAACCGATTCGGCTAGGGTTAGGGTTTAGTGTAATCGGGTTTTGGGCCTTAGTGGGTAATGTAATTGGGTTTTGAAATAAGGTTTGGGTCTCGGGTAGTTTAGGTTTTAATGTATTGGGTTTCAATAAAAGGGCCAAAATTGGCCTATGAGAGCTGCCCCTCTTTGCTCATTGGCGTGTAACGGTAATAGAGCAAAGACATAAAGAAAGGCCAATTTTGCCTGGTCTCGCCAAATCTTGACTTGTTCTGGCACTTCATTTCTCTAGGTAATCTCGTTCCAACCCACCACCTCTCGTAGCTTTAGGTTCAATCTATCGCGACTTCCGAGCTATGACTTGTAGCCTTGATCTGTTCGCATCTTCAGGGGTATAAGATTTGTCGTGGTCTGCTCTTTTTTACTTCAGAGATGAGATCTTAGTATTTTCAATCTGCCCCAATATGACCTCAGGAAGATGAAACTTGTAACTTCAACCTATGCCTCTGCGACTTCACTGGGGATGCAAGGCCTACATCTTTGATTGGATCCCTTGTAACTTCAAAAAGGTACAATTCGTATTTTCAACCGCTCTGCTACATTGCAGCTTCAATCTTCATCCTTTATTGAGACTAAGTCAGGAATTGCTCGACCTGTGCATTCTCGCAACATGGGTTAATTTTTGGATCATAAATTAAAAGTGCCCCAGTGTGTGACTTGAGACTCAACTCACCTCTCGCAATATGAACGGGTCTTTTTGAAAAACAGAAATTAAAAACTAAAATTAAAAAAGATCAACTCACCTCTCGCAATATGAGTTGAATAAACAGAAATTAAAAAGCAGAAATTGAAAAAGATCAACTCACCTCTTGCAATATGAGTTGAATGAACAGAAATTAACAAGCAGAAATTGAAAAAGATCAACTCACCTCTCACAATATGAGTTGAATGAACAGAAATTAACAAGCAGAAATTGAAAAAGATCAACTCACCTCTCGCAATATGAGTTGAATAAACAGAAATTAAAAAGCAGAAATTGAAAAAGATCAACTCACCTCTCGCAATATGAGTTGAATAAACAGAAATTAAAAAGCAGAAATTGAAAAAGATCAACTCACCTCTCGCAATATGAGTTGAATGAACAGAAATTTAAAAAGTAGAAATTGAAAAAGATCAACTCACCTCTCGCAATATGAGTTGAATAAACAGAAATTAAAAAGCAGAAATTGAAAAAGATCAACTCACCTCTCGCAATATGAGTTGAATGAATAGAAATTAAACAGCAGAAATTAAAAAAGATCAACTCACCTCTCGCAATATGAGTTGAATAAACAGAAATTAAAAAGCTCAACTCACCTCTGTAATATGAGCTGGCTCTGAGGAACATAAATTAAAAACAGAAATTGAGAAAGCTCAACTCACCTCTGTAATATGAGTTGTCTCTTGAAAAGCAGAAAATGAAAAAACTAAAATTGAAAAAGCTCAACTCACCTCTGTAATATAAGCTGGCTCTGATAAACATAAATTAAAAACATAAATTAAAACGAGCTCAACTCACTTCTCGCAATATGAGTTGATTTTGAAAAAGAAACTAAAAGTACCTCAACGTGTCTTGAGGCTCAGCTCACCTCTCGCAATATGAGCCGATTTTGAAAACATAAAAGTAAGATTCGAAAGTACCTCGGCATGACCTGAGGTTTGACTCACCTCTCGCAATATGAGTCAAATAACAGAAATTAAAAATACCTCAACGTGTCTTGAGGCTCAACTCACCTCTCGTAATATGAGTTGATTTTGAAGGACAGAAATTGAAAATACCTCAACGTGTCTTGAGGCTCAGCTCACCTCTCGCAATATGAGCTAATTTTGAAGAACGGAAACTAAGACAGAATTTGAAAATACCTCAGCGTGTCCTGAGGCTCAACTCACCTCTCGCAATATGAGTTGATTTTCGAACAAGAAATTGAAAATACCTCAACGTGCCTTGAGGCTCAACTCATCTCTGTAACATGAGTTGATTTTTTTGAAACATAAATTAAAGGTACCTCGAAGTACCATATCATCTGGTGGAGCTCAGGTGTCCTTTCCTTGATTCAGTAGAGCCATCGAAACCCCTTGTTCTGCTGAAATACCTGTATATGTCATGCATGATGTTATCATGATATGCATATGTTTGTCTTGAATGCCTGTATGCCTACACGATTATGCTATGCGCCCTAGGCATGTTTGTCATATGTTCCCTTTCATCACAATTTTTTGAAGACTTGTGTTCGTTGTTTCGACTCCCGGTTCTCTTTAGGGCTTGTACCCGTCCTCAAGCCGTATGAGCAACTTGCGTTTTTCTGATATCATTCTTTTGCCCCTGGTTAAATGTTTATCCTTGCTTTGAGGCTCTTGTATTTGTCGAATTCTCATCCAGGTGATGCTCAATATTTCTTTTGTTTGGAGTATGTCATCTCAAAATGCTCTAAATCTTCAACGCATGAACTTTTCCACTTTTCATAATCAAGAATCTTTTTGAGCTTGGCTTCTCGCGTAGAAGGTCTCGAACTGCTGAAAATGCTTCAAACACTTGCTGTTTGACTCACTGCTCAAATCGTCTTACTCCTTGGGCCTAGATTTGCTTCATTAGGACGCCCTTTCGGGTTTTTATCCTAATCTTTTTGTTTACCAAGATGTCCTTTTCAGGTTTTCGTCTTGATCTTCTTCTCTTTTTTCACCTCGGGATGCCCTATTGCTTGGCTGGTATTTTAGCCCAAAACTCGAGGAAATGTTTTGCTCAACCAGCTTGCCCCACTGCGACTTGAGGGTCCCTTCCATTGTATCTCAAAGGTATAGGATCTGTAACTTGTTCCATCAATTGACCCCTCTTTGGGTGACCCGATCAGATGTTTATAGGTGCAGAGTATCATTTTCTCGAGAATGATTCTCTTTTATGCTTATGTTGACATTGCTTGTTTTCATCAAGATTATTGCCAACGCGATATCTTGTTTTCGTTCAACCAACATCTTTGACCAAAAAATCTGAAGAGATAAACTCATTTTAAGCTCAAATTTCCCAATCTTTATACTTGTGAGCCTTTAAACAACAGTCCTGTTTCAGGTTCCCGTACTATTCGGAAGCTTTTCAGAGTAATACGCGAAACTCCTTTTACGAAAGTATTATTAGTCCACTAATCGTTATTTCAATATGATATGCTTGAAAAAGATCATACCTAATGGACAAAAGGAAATTGATTGGAAGTATAACTCGAAACAAACAGGGATCAAGAATGACACTTTTTGAAATAAACAAGATAATCAAAGGAAACAAATTCAAAATGGATAGGATGGAAACTAGGTGCCCCAGATATCGCAGCCTGAGCTTTTCTGTTCGAACTTCTTGAGGACCATTTTGAGCTCAATATGTGTTTAGGGGATCTGGATTACTTCGTTGATGCCCCAAGATATAGCATACTTCTCCATTATTAATTCAAGCACAGCAAAACTATTGTATGCCCCACTCTCAATCAAAATTTGAGCTGCCCTTTTCGGGTTTTCAACTCAAATCCCCTTTGGACTCAAAGCGCCCTTTGCGGGTTTTCGCCTTGGCCTCTCCTTTTTCTTTTTTCTTTTCTGATTAATTTTCTTCTTCTCTTCTTTCTTTTCTTTCTTTCTTTTCTCTTTCTTTTTTTTTTATTTCCGATTTCAAGGTGCCCTTTTTCCTTTAAAGCTCCTTTTGCAGGATCATTTTCAATATCAGCTCCCATAATGAAAATCTCTTAGGCGAACCTTTTCATCGTAAACTTGCATTATCTGGTCGCGACAGATTGCTCTTAACTTTTCTTTTTCAATTTGATTGATCATATCGGAATTGAATGGATTCCGCTTCATCAAGCTTCCTCTGATAAAATTCAGGAGAAAGCATCTCAGCTTCAATAAGACCAATGAGAAATGTGTTGCCCCAGCGACAGTTCTAGCCAACGTTTGGCAAGTAAATGGGAACTTCTTCATACCAACCATCACAAGTCTCAGTCATCTTTCAAGATCCTTTTGGATGTCTTTGGTTGCCTTTGTTGCACTGATATTGTGTCTGACTTTGAATAGACCGTAAATTGCCATTTTGGATTCCGATTTGAATTGGAACTTTGAATTTTAAATTTTGGATTTGGATTTGAACTTGGATTTGGGAATTGGATTTGGATCTGGTTTCGAATTTGAATTTGGATCTGGATCAGGATCTGGATTTGAATTTGAATTTGATGACTGTTTACCTTGTAACTTTGGTATATGAAGTGACCTTACCCCCTTAGTAACGATCTGATGTCGACGATGTTGCCCCTATAATAATCATGCCTCGTATAGAGAGTCTGTAAGAAACAAATGAGGCATATATGTCTTGCCTTATTTCTGCGGTGAGCTAGGTTCTGATCTCTTTCGCAAACTTGCAATGTCGACTAACCCCTTGTAAGCTAGGATGTGTCTTTTCATCTCGTCCTACTATCCTTAACAAATCGGAAGCTAAGTATCATCTCTGTCATCTTCAAAGTCTTGAGATCCCTCTGAACACATATCTTACTAAAAAGGGAGTTAGTAACAGTGTTGCTCGTGACATTGATATCTGGGCACCTATTGTAGGTACAAAGACGAGTTTTTAAAGGATAAATGATTCTAAGAAGATTATTTACATGGCATGATGTCAATATGAAAGGATAAATGAATGAAAGTCCAAGAACAAAGGAACCTACACATAAACAGAATAGAAGGAATATTTGTTCAAAAGATGCATTTCATTGAAATAAAGATTCTGGACAGATGCCTATTTCACAAAAGGGCCCTTATTGTCCCTAGGCCTAAGACAATAAGCATGTTCTGAGCATAACTCTAAAGAAGTTCCAAACTATAGGTCTCCTCCCCAGTCCTGCTGTTCAAAATACTCCCAAGTATGTAAGGGCAAATGCTTGAAGAGTTTCATTCCTCCGTCACTGTGTTCACATTCCCTTTAGCATGGTCAGGGAATGGATTCTCGGTCGCATTGCTAGCATTATCAAATCACAGAATGCCCATATCAATGAGTCCTTGGACCTGTTTTTTAAAGGCGATGCAGTTTTCCGTGGAATGCCCTTGATTCCCAGCATGGTATGCACAGCTAGCGTTTGGGTCGTACCACTTCGGGTACGGGGGTTTCAAGGGTGCCACATAGTGCGGAGATATCAACTGTTTCTCGAGAAGTTTTGGGTATAGTTCCCCGTATGACACAGGGATAGGGGTAAATTGTGGTTTCTCGGGGTTGAATCTTGCAGGCCTTTGCTCATTTTGGGGTTGGCCCTGGACGGGTGCGGTATTCTGGGGGAATGTGGCGACCGGCCTTTGATGACTTACGGCGTAGATGGGATAGGAATGGTAAGGATGTGGTGTTTGGTAGTAAGGGGTCTGAAGTGGGTAATAGAAATCTGGAGGTGGACAATTCCGAGGCCGGGATTGGTTTGGATACGAGCTAGGGGTATAACAGTTGCCAGTTCCCACCATATAGGCTTCTGGCTCTTTCCTCCTTATGGGTACTGCCCTCTTTGGACTTTCTGGACCTTCCATCTTTCCACTCTTAATGGTATTTTCAATAAGCTCGCCGGATATGACAATATCTGCAAAGTCTTTTGTGGCACTTCCCACTAGTTTGTCATAGAATGGTGTCTTTAAGGTGTTGATAAAAAGGACGGCTATCTCAGTTTTTGTTAGTGGAGGCTCCACTTGTGCCGAGACGTCCCTCCATCTCTGCGCATACTGTCTAAAAGATTCGGTCGGCTTTTTCTCCATTATCTGCAATGTCATACGATCGGGCACCATGTCTGACACGTGCTTATACTGCCCACAAAATGCTAACGCTAGGTCTTTCCATGTTCGGATCTTCTCTCTGCTAAGCTGATTGTACCAGCGAAGAGCTGATCCAACAAGGCTGTCTTGAAAACAGTGTATGAGCAGCTTATCTTCGTTCACAAAGCCGGTCATCTTTCAGCAAAATATTACAAGATGCGCTTTTGGGCACCTCGTCCCATCATACTTTTCAAAATCCGGTACTTTAAATTTCAGTGCTAAAACCAGGTCGGGTACCAAACTGAGCTCTTTGGCACTTAACCCAGAGAAGGCTTCAGTACCTTCTATTGCCCTGAGCCTTTCTTCTAAACTCCTATATTTATCCTGAACCTCATGATCTTCTATTCTTAACCTGGCAACTTCTACCGGACCATCCAAATCTGGAACGGGTGGATTAGCAGGAGTGACTTCAGGATTTGACACAAAAATTCCCTGTCCTAACTGGGCAGGTGGCACGGGTCGATGTTCCAAGCTTGCAGATTCCCCTTGTATGTACCCTCCTTTTGTTGCATGGGCATGCGGTGGGGTGAATCCTGGTGGATAGAGCGGATCTTGATCGAGATTAACAACCTCAGGGTTCTGCATGGGTCCTTTCCCTTTTACCAGGGCTGACATCATCTCCATCATCTTAACCATTTGGTCTTTTTGTTCCAGTGACTCCTCCCGGGATCTCACCATTAGATCCCTCGTTTCTTGCTGTGATTTGGCCAGTTGCTCTTGTAGTTCCCTTTGAACTTTTTCCATTCTTTCGATTCTTTCATTAAATGCAGCTTCCATTGTTCTAACTTGTCGGCGCATTCTATACAAATGATGTAGTTCCAGCCTTTATATTGTCGTAACTGCGAATCGTGTGATTTTGACCTTAGCAACCGTCCATGATATGTAATGAATGAATGTATAAATGCCATATGAATGTTAGTCATGAATGCTTATGCAAGAATTTGGTGTTGGTTTCAAGATAGCCCCTATTTAGGCATTTCTTTAATCAAAAGAGTCTATTACGCAATGTTTCGGTCACTTGGGTAATTGACTCCTCCATCAGAAACCCGTTTTTGGCAACCAACCTCTAATCAACACCTTTCTTAACAAGACGCCTTCGATGCATGATGAAAGACGGGAATACAAACAAACAACCTTTGGTCAGTACGACAAATATGAACAGAGGCAAATCGGGGAAAATCTAACAAATTGAGCTACTTGATCCAATTTATTAAACAAACTCGATCCCCTTGCATAAAAAGTGAAAGTGCTAAAGGTAAGAGGCGTCTCTCCCGTGTACTTATTTCGGTGATTATTAACAGACGGAGGTTCGGCATGGCTCTAGTTAAGGGGCTCATATGGTTTACTATATGCGGTTTTGGTTCTAGATAGGTACTCGAATTGTCTATACTGTCATCTACTAAGATTAATACAGAGCTTCGGTCATGGCCCATCATGGGCTCACGAGTTCAATTCGAGGGATTACATTTACTTATGCCTATGCGGAGGGACAAGTTAACTCACGAAAGCATAAGTCATATGTAACCCGAAAGTATTCACTAGCCTGTGCGGAGGGACGAGTTAACTCACGAAGGCATAGCGTTTACTTTCACTTAAACGGACGGAGCCCGGGTATAGAGCTCATGTTATGCAGAATGCAAGTGCACGGTGTGTGGGGAAAAACTCACAAACCTTTCGTTTTATTTTGCAAACTAAACTAGAATCGTAAAAAACTTAGAACTTAAAAACAAAAAGATAAAACAAGTCAACAAAATATTTACAATAGATGCAAATGCATGATTTTTTTTCAAAAATGAAATTTTCGGATCACGACTAAATATTTACTTGAACAAGGAATTTTGAAGATTTCGACAACGCGCGTTTAATTCGACTTGACTCTCGAAAATGCTGGTCCCCAGTGGAGTCGCCAGCTGTAGCGACGAAAATTTTTTAGCTTAGGTCGCTAATTGTGGCGATTTAAAATCTTGGAAACGAATTTGATTTTATTATGAAAAGGGAGTCGCCACCGATCCTTTTTCTTATGTGTGATCGGGCACCTAATAAAACCTCTTTCAAGCAAAAAAATCGTTTTTTGAATAAAAGGAAGGCTCAGTTTAGGTCTACGTTGAAATTCAGAGAGAAATAGGGTTCGGCAGTCAGTTACGCGCGGGGAAGGTATTAGCACCCCCGCGACGCCCAAAATTGGTATCTAATTGAACATGTGTTGTCTTAATTTTCAAAAATGCAAGTTCAATTTAACATTTAGTTGTGATCCGATCGAAAAATAAGAAATTTTGATTCTTGAAAGGATGTTCCGTTTTCAACACGAGCCGATTGATATTCACCCAACATAGCGATGAAATCAACGACGTAGTGCTAAGTCGGTACGTTGCCTTTATTTATTGAAATTAATTAAAACCGTGAAAAATATTAACATGGGACATAAGTATGTTAGAATGACAATAACGATGGTGTATAAGTTAACAATGAGAATAATAATAATAATAATAATAATAATAATAACAAGATGATGAGTTAGAAGCGTAATAGAGATAGTAATAATATATATGAATAATAATGAAATCATAATATGTACGAGAATATGATGAAAATAAAATATAATAATAGAAGTGATATATTAATAGTATAATAGGGACATATTAGAAATCATGATAGGTATGAAAATTAGCTAGTAAAATAATAATATAATAATAAAATAGTGTTAAAAGGTAGTGATATAATATTTAATATAATATGGTATTTAGTAAAATATGGTAATAATACATATATGCACATAAAAATAACAACAGTAATTACATAATGGTAAAAAATAGAAAATAATAATCGTAATAATGGGAAAAATAGTAAAATAATATTAATTATAATAGAAAATATAATAAGAACGTAAATATAATAGTACTAATATAATGAAAGAAATAATATTTAATGCTAGTATGTACATAATATAGTTATATATATATATGAAGTAATAAAATATGTGTAATATAATATAAAATAGGAATGCGTGATATACATGAAAATACTAGGAAATATATACATATTAAAATATATATATCATATGTACATTAGAAACCATATTAACATTAAGAATGACTTATAATATTTTATGCAAAGTAAATACCTAATATTACTAAAGTAGGTGCATAATATTTATATTCTATGTCTGTATTAGGAAAAATGACAATAAAAAACAACTATAAGTGTATGCAAATACTTGAAATAATAATAAAATATGATATAATTGTAACAAAGGTATATATATATAAGTTAATAAAGATGTATGGATAATATAGTATGATATATAATATAATATTATAATGCGTATATACATATTAGTATTCAAGAATATGCATGAGGTAGTAGATAATATATGAGCAATAGGATGTAAAAGTATCTAGTTATAAATAATATATATATATATATATATATACATATTATAATTAATAATGATGTTAAGAAACTTATTAATAATACGTATATATCAAAGATGTATATAATGAAACGTATATTAATACTAAATATAAGTATAATAGTAGTAGAATGAATATAATAATAGCAAACAATATGATAATACTAATACACACATATATAAATAGATATAATGGGTAATAATAATTAATATAATAATAATCATATTAGAATTGAAAGAAAATAGCACGAAAAAAAGAAATAAAAGGACGAAATTGGAAGAGGGAAAAAACATTCGGGTCCGATTTTAGAATAAAAATGAACGAAATGGACTTATTAGAATGCGGGTTAAACCACAGGGGACTGAGATAGCAATTTTTCCGTGCTTTTAAAACAGTGTCGTGGCAGGGGGATTAAATTGTAATACGTAATAATATATAGGGCTAATTTAAAAGAAATAAAGAGTTAATTGAAAAATGTGAAAATGCGGAAGGACCGATCGCGCAATAAACCCATTTGGGTTTAAAAACACGCGGATCCTCTTGGGTCGGGTCGGATCGACCCGACCCGGGCCAACTAGTATAAAAGGCCATTTTTTTTGTTTTTGGTCATTTGTACGGGGGGAAAAGAAAAAAAAAGAAAAAAAAGAAAGAGAAGAGGGAAGGAGAGAGAGGGGAGAGGGAAGAGAGAGGGAGAGGGCTCCGGGGCTCCCGGTCATCGGACCGGTCACCGGCCGATTGCCGGACCGTCGTCGGCGCCGGTGCCGGCCACCGTACACGGTGGCCGGAAGGTAAAAAAAAAACTATTTTTTTATGCTTTTATATTTTTTTTTGTATTTTATTATGGTTATTTATTCTAAATATATACACGTAAAAATCTAAAAAAATGGAAAGTAAAATCACCTTAGGTTCCCGATTTGGTTCTCGGTTTTTTGATTTTGATGATTCGGGGGTATTCCCTTTGCTGCGATGCTACTGTTGCTATATTTGTTTTTGAGATTTAATATTTGTATTATTAGAACAATGAAACTACTAAAATTTTCCTTTCCTTCTTTTAAAAATCCGGGCTTTTACAATGAGTTCTAATCGGCTTATATAGCCATTATTTTACAAGTTGTTTGCCTCATGATGTCTCTGTTTCTTCTTTGCAGGTAATGGGCGGTGCTTGGGCGGTGGATGGGATGTCAGAGGCCGGGTGGGCAGAAGGCAGAGGCAAGTGGGCAGAAGGCAGAGCAAGTGGGGCGGCCACTTGGGAACCGATTCGGCTAGGGTTAGGGTTTAGTGTAATCGGGTTTTGGGCCTTAGTGGGTAATGTAATTGGGTTTTGAAATAAGGTTTGGGTCTCGGGTAGTTTAGGTTTTAATGTATTGGGTTTCAATAAAAGGGCCAAAATTGGCCTATGACAGGCGTAGTTTCTCACTCCCACTTAAAAAGGGGTAAAACCAAACGGTCTTTATGCAGTATGATGCAAAAGTATTCTACGAGACTCAAACCACAGCAATCATATGAAATAACACGAACAAATGCAATAAAAGGATCGTAATTTTTCAAATCAGATTTTCAATTTTCGACAAGAGGACAGAAAATAATCAATTTACGGCCTGACTCTCTTATTGTCCCCAGTGGAGTCGCCAAGCTGTCGAAACCACTTTTTGATTTTGAAAAACAGGGATCGACTTTAAAAAGAAATATAGAGTCGCCACTAATCCTTTTTGTTTAGGTGTGATCGAATCACCTTATGAAACATTTTGTTTTATTAAAATATTGATTTTGGCTTACGAAATTCAAGAAAATGGGTTCGAGAGTCGGTTACGTACGAGGAAGGGTCAGCACCCTCGTAACGCCCAAAATTGGTACCTTATTGATTAATTATAGTCCTATTGTCGAAAATTTGAAAAGCTTTTAAATTACAATCCCTTTAAGAAATGTTTAAATAACTCGAGTTGGAATTTAGGATTTTCTTGTTCCGAAAGAGTAAAACATCACATCCAGTACGTTAGGATATGACATTTTAAACCCTCGAAACCAAGATTATCTCATGATTCCCAAAACCCATGTGTTGAAATTTTAAAAGGATATTTGGCTATTTGGTCAAACGAAAAATCAAAACCCAGCACATTAGGGCACGTTTTCTCAAATTTCCAAACGCGAAATATTGCCTTGTTTTGAGAAAATTTCAAATAAAAGTGTTTATAAAAACCAACTCGAAATACGTTTATTTGGTTCGTTTGACGTAAAAAATGAAGCGATCGACGTCGGACAAAAGTTGGAATTTCAATCACGATGCAATAACAAGAAACAAGAGCATAGTAACGGGCATGGGATATAATACATGGATGAAACATACATATTACGAATGAATAACAATTATATGAAAATACAAAGGAACGAATTTGGGTACACAATAGCAATAGTCTCACACCACACATTATGCAAATACTTACATTAACATTCAAAAACTAATGAAAAAAACAATTTTAAAAGAAATATAAAGCAAACCAACCCAAATAAAATGTAACACGCTTTAAAATGATGATAAATGGATTTAAAATAAATAATGTGAAAAAAATTAAATTTGGAATCATAATATATATACAACAATTTAAAAATAAATTATATGTATAAAGTTTTAAAATAAGTAACATATGTGAAAGTTTGCAACAAATCATACAAAAAACAATAAAGATAAAAATAAATAATATATAAAATAATAATATAAAAATGAATTTTAAAATAAGTATTGTATAAAAAGAAATTTAAAACTAGTAATATACAAAACAATTTAAATAAAGTATATTAATCTAAAGGAAATCATATATATAGAATAAAAAATAATAATTTAATATAAATTATGTATATACATACATAAACTAATAATGTATAAGAGTATTTAAAATAAATATCATATAAATCTTTAAAACAAAGAGATATATGTAATGGCCAATTTTGGCCCGGCCTATTAATAAAACCAAAAATAAAAACATAAAAACAAAATTAAAGCCAAATATTAAAGTCCTTTTTTTTTCAAATGTCCATTTACAATCACTTAACCCAAGACCCAAATATCCACCAGCCTACCTAAGCTACCCAAGCCCGTTTATCAAACCCAACTCAGATGGCCCGTTTTAGCCATCAACCCACCAGCCACCCGTGACCCATTACAAAGGCCCAAAACCACTACCCATTTCCCCAACCCTAATCCTTCTCTAGTGCCGAAAGCCCCCTCAACAGCCTCTTCTAGCTCGGCGCCACACCTAACTCCACGTCCCATCACCTCCATCAACCATCACCGCCACCTGCAAACAATAAATGAAGGGCCATCAGCAACTAAAAGAAAACAGTAAAGCACAGTGAAAGCGGAGGCATGAGCAAAGGGCAAGGGGACATTCGGCTATAAAGAGATCAAAAAAACAGAAATCAGGGGTTCTTTTTTTTCGATTTTTCTTCTTTTTAGAATTAGAATTTTTTACAAAGAAAAAAGAAAAACGAAAACAAAAAAAAAAAACAAAAAAAGAAACAACATACTTGTAACAGAAATCAAAGATTAATCGAAAAGTCAAGTCCGTTTTCTGGAAAGGTGATTTCCCCATTCGTCCTAGAATACTTTTTTTTTTCTTTTGTTTTCTTTCTTTAGTTCTTTATTATCTAATAGAATAGATAAGTGTAAAAAAAATAATAATAATAAAAAAGGGGATAAATACGTTCACCTTAACGAACGGGCCACCGGAGGTCCTTGTCCCTTCCGTCGCAATCGGAGTCGGGGCATGGGTCTTAGGTTGGAAACAAAGGAGGCCCTTCGAATGACTGCCTGAAATGATACCGGATCAATCACCCATTGAAGGTCCACTGCCGATTCAAGGCAAATCGGGACCGGGATGACCTTTGAATGTCGGTTCATATTCGATGGAGGCTGAGAGAAGCCTTTCTTTTCTGTTTAGCATTTGCTCTTTTTATTTTGTGTTTGTTTGACCCGAATGAATGGCTATCAGGGTGGAAATTAGGGTTTGTCTTGGGCATTAAATCAGCATATGGAACGGTGTCGTTCCAAGCCAATTTCCATCGCTGAAATGGCAGCCCGCTGATAACCCGTTCCGACCCGATCCGGGTACCCCTAGGATCCGCGTGTTCGCGCGCTGAGGGGATATTTTCTCGTTTAGTCCTTCACGTTCAAGAAAGCCTCTGATTCGGCTCTTCATTGGTTTTATAGTTTTGTTGAAATTATCCCTGAGATTTGCAGATTATCGCATTTTGGGCCTCACTTGAACGCAGTGTTTAGAGGATTGACTTATTTCCTGTTCTGGTCCTTGTACTAGCTGTTCGTGTTTGCCTAGGTCCTTTAACCCTTTTTTTCATTTTTAAATTTCGACCCTGAGTTGTTATTTTTGTTCTGATTTGGTTCCCATTTCATTATTTTGGCATATTGATACTTGGACTACCTTCAGCATCATTACTATTATGTCATATGTGTTATTTCTTAAATTATTTATTACATATGTAACCTATATATATCTTTTATACTATAGTTATACGTACGTATATATATATTTTACCATTATTTTACACCTTAAATACTATTGGACATATGTTGTGCATGACATTTGTATACTTTAAGATTATTTATTATACATTTTATATACATTAGTTTTTTACTGCATATTGTATATCGTATATGTGTCATATTTGCATACATATCAATAGTGTAGTTACTATTATGTGCATTCTTAAACATTGTTTTTATGTATACTTTTTTATAATATTATATATGTTTTACGTATTACTACTATGTATTCTGAGGTTATAGTTTATATGTCATGTGCTACACACTATTTTTATACCTATCATATATTTTGATATTATTTAAGTATAAACATTTTAGCTTATTTTATATATGTACATATTTCAACGCGTTTTATATATATGTATATTATTTGAATATAAATGTTTTAATGTATATATATATTTATATGTTGTATTGATATTTATTTTTTGTATGGTATTTTACTTCTTGATCTATATATATTATGTACCTATTTTTGTATTATACTATCTATTTTATTATTTTATGTATCCTCCAATTTCATTATGTATACATGTTTTCAAATACTATTCTATTTTATTTTATTTTATGTATGTATTATGGATATTATTTTATACTTATCATTCTCCATATATTTTTCATATTATACTATGTAGATGTTTTAAGTATCATATTACGTATGTAAATCCATGTTTCAAATTATGTGATTTAACTTTTTTATCACTTATTATATAATATATTACTCATTTGAAATTTTTATTTGAATCCTTATAGTTTAAATTCTTTTTTTATAATTATTCGTTTTTTGAAAGTTTTTATTTCATTTGCTTTACTTTGCCTCTTATTTCTTTTTTAATTCGTCTAGCCTTTTTATGTTAATGTTATTATTGGTATATGATGATATGCTATATAATTATTGTTATATGCATATTATTTTGCATTTATTGATTATGCATGATTTCTTGTTATAATACCTTGGTCATGAATTGTTCCTTTGTTCCGTATTTTATAATTCCTCATGCATGTTTTACAAAAGTCGTGTACAATTCTATTTTGATAAACCTTTTTACAAATTTTCGATAATTGAACTTGCATTTGGGGATTTCGAGAGAACCAAGCCTTAACTTACTAGGTTCTGGTTCCCTCATTTAACCATAACTGCCAAGTACTATTTTCCAAACCAAAATACATGAGATTCCAAATAAAACTTATTATCGGGGACTCGAAATGCCACGTTCTAACTTACTGAATGTGGCGTTCATTATCCCTAGATAAGAATTTCAAAATCAAGGCAATGTTTTATGTTTCGGAATGTCGATAAATTGAGCCCTAACTTACTGGGTTCCGATTTTTTTTTTTTTTTTTTCGATCCGAAATAATTAAATATCCTTTCTTGATTTAAATGCACAAACCTTTTAAGCAAATAGGCGAGCTTAATTTCAAGGAATTGAGGTGCTGTCTCCTAACTTACTGGGTTCGGTATTCTCATTCCTTTGAAATAAGTAAGCCTCATTTTCTTCACTTCGACATATTCAAATATTTTAAATAAAAGGGATCGTATTTTAAATTCTTCTAAATTTTTAAACATTCGACACTAAGACGCTAATTAATCAACCAGGTACCGATTTTGGGCGTATCGAGGGTGCTAATCCTTCCTCGTGCGTAACCGACTCCCGAACCCGATTTCTCAAAATTTCGTAGACCAAAATTGTTGTTTTGATAAATTAAAATATTTATTAAAAGCAACTACTTTTTGAGGTGATCCGATCACACCTCAATAAAAAGGGATCGGTGGCGACTCCTGTTCTTTTTTAAACCCTGGTCGATTCCCCTATTTTTTTTCCAAAAAATGGTTTCGACAGCTTGGCGACTCCGCTGGGGACCCAAGTTTGTGAGTCAAGCCACGAGTTGATTAACTTTTGTCTTTTTGTCGAAAATTGAAATTTTAATTTTAATTTACGATCCCTCTTCTGCATTTCATCTGTTTTAAATTACGGTTTTCGTTATTTCCTTTCTATGTTTCAAGTTTTTCTATATACTTGTGCATTGCATTGCATGATCGCCGGGTCACACCCATTAAGTGGAAGCAAGAAGCTACTCCTTCGTGAGGTTTTCACCTCCGTGTAGGATAGTGAAACGCTTTCGGAACACGTCTGTACCTATGTGCTTCGTGAGATTTTCATCTCCGTGCAGCCTTAGGGAAATGTGTTCCCCTGAACTGAACTCGATCCATATGAGCCTATAATGGGTGAAGATCGAGGAATCTGCTGGTTCAGGTACCCTACTCTAGATCCAAGCCGCATGTAGAGGACCCTTAGGAGCCCACCCGAGGTAGAACTACGTTCAATCCTAGTGGTTACCCTAATAGGTCCTTGATTGTTCTTTGCTTCTATGTATGCTTTGAATCCTATTATATATTGTACTGACGCTTTGTGTTTTACTTTCCATATATTGCACTAACATTTTGTGTTTCTGCTTTCTGCATATTGCATCAAAAAGGCGTCGATTTGGGTTCAATTGCTAAAATAGGGAGCTCGACCATGGAAAACGAACGTCTTGATAAAGTAAAAGGCAATGCGACAATCCAAAACTGGTCAGAAACCGCACAATTGGAAAAGGGGGATAGCCTAGCTGTGGGATATGTATCGGAGTTATGGGACTATACCCGCATCATTGTTACGCAAAATAGTCTTCAGGAATTAAGAGAAATTTGGTGTCAATGGGATGATGAAACTAAAGGGATGTTCTGCAACAAGTATGGAGATTTACCGTATCTGTTAGATGTTAAGGTGGACGAGAACTTATTTCGGGCCCTCGCGCAGTTTTGGAACCCAGCATATAGTTGCTTCACCTTCGGAGGAGTAGATTTGGTGCCTACTATAGAAGAGTATACTGCTCTACTGAATTGTCCAAGAGCGCAGGTTGATAAAATTTATTCACGAGCTGCTTATGTCCCAGCTTTCTGGAAAAAGTTGATGAGTATTACGGGAATGAGCGAGCAATGGATCACGGCTAAGATTAAGAAGAAAGGAGAATACAAGTGCATCCCATGGAAAAACCTAAGAGACCTAATTCTAGGTCACCCTGATACTGCAAAAAGGGTTGATGTATTAGCACTCAGCATTTATGGGTTAATGTTGTTCCCTAAGGCCTTGGGATATGTGGACGAGGCAGTCACTGACCTCTTCGATCGACTTGACAAGGGGATCACACCGGTGCCTGCAATCTTAGCGGAAACTTTCAGGTCATTGAGCGCATGCAGAAGAGCCGGAGAGGGCAGGTTCATCGGATGTGCACAATTGCTGTTAGTTTGGTTTCATGGCCATTTTTGGAAGATGAGTAAGCCGTCTTATCGAGTCTTCTTGAATGATTATTCCCCGTTGAGAGAAATGGTCGCCACACCAAGAAGAGATGATGTGTCGGAGGAAAACTGGATCGCACTTCTCCAAAATCTGCAAGATGGGGACTTCGAGTGGAGGGCTCCTTGGTTTGTACCCGGGGAAATTCTATACCGATGTGGGGATTTCGATTGGGTCCCATTGCTTGGAATTTGGGGAGCCACTGGCTATGCTCCCTTAATGGTATTAAGGCAATATTGGTCGAAGCAGTTTATACCGACGACGCATGGGTTGGCAGAATGCGAGTTTCCATACAAAGGGGAGAATTATAAGAAAAAGATCAAAGAGGTTTCTATGGCCTGGAATCAAACTCGCCGAATGAAAAATCAAAACGCAGGATCGGTGACTCCCGAGTATAAGGTCTGGCTTGATAGAAGAGTCAATGATAATGTTCCGAGACCAAATTTAGGAGATGTTAGACCGCTAGAAGAATATCTACAGGTAGTCCCCTCCGAACTAGAAATTATCAGACAGGACTTTGAAAAGCAAAGTTCAGAAATGGGAAAACAGATAAAGCGGTTGGAGCAAGAAAAGATGTATCTGAGCATGGACGTCGATATTCAAAAAGCGGAAGCCGAGAGACTTAAGAAGGGAAAGAACAAAGTAGAAGAAGACTTGAATAGCCTAAAGACCGATTATAAGAAAGTGTGTTCATCCTTAAGGAAGGCTGGTCTAGGGAAAACCTCAGAAGAATGGCAGCAGGAAGTCCAGAGAGAAAGATTAAAGGCCACGCGTTGGGAAACAAGATATAAAGAGGCCCAAGTACGAAATGAGGCCCTAGAAAGAGGAATGATAGAAAATCAGAAAGGGAAGGACGAGTTAACGGCTAGGGTGGCGGAACTAGAGGAATCCCTTCGACGACATCGGAATCGCAACTCTGTAATAGAGTTAAGAGCTAGCTTAGCCAGAATTGAAGAAATGAAAAAGAAAATCGAAGAGTTAGAAATAACTTTGCAAAGCTGTCAAAGCTATATTAGGTCTTTGGAGGAAAATGAGGAACGATGGAAGGAGGAGTGTTGCTATTCTCAAGAGCAAATCCAAAGAAGAGATTACGTTATGGAAGGAGCTGTAGCACAAATACGAGAGGCGGCTGAACACCTGCAATCCTTGGCTTTTCAAGCGGACATCCTTAGCATGAAGTTTGGGTCTAAGGAACAAGAGTTAGTTTCTTTGTTGGAAAAGATTAAGGCTCTAGGTGTTAAGATAAAGCCGTATCTGTAATTTACTTTATGTAAAGAGCTTTGTGTTCTAATAAAATTTCCTATATGGAATTGAGCTTGAATCGATACTCTTTTTGCATTCATGCATCTGCATTGCATCACATCATCATATGCATTAAATTTCATAGAAAGACTCTAACAAAAGGAAATTATTTCAGAAGGTTAACCTGGAATCTACCAATAACCCACCCACCCAGCACCGTTACAGCACTCGTTTTAAATCAAAAAGTATGGATCAAAGAATGGAGAGATTAGAGCAGCTCCAAAAGGAGATGCAGGACCAGATGCAAGAACAGATGGTTAAAATGCAACAAGACATGATGGATAGAATGCTGGAATCGCAAAAGAGCATGATGGATCAACTAACTCAGTTATTAGCCAAAGGACTAGACAAGGGAAAGGGACCCGTGCAGAACCCAGAGGTTATTAACCTTGATCAAGATCCACTTTACCCACCTGGATTCACCCCGCCCCATATAACGCAAAGAGTGCACACCCAAGCGGGATCCGCTGGGTTAGAACAACGACCTGCGCCGGTTACGCACCTAGGACAGGGGATATTTGTATCAGCTCCTGCTAACCCGCACGTCCCAGATTTAGATGATCCGGTGGAAATCGCCAGGTTGAGAGTGGAGGATCATGAGGCTCAAGAAAAATACAAGAGCTTAGAAGAAAGACTAAAAGCGATAGAAGGCACTGAGGTCATCTCCGCCCTAAGCGCCAAAGAGCTTAGTTTAGTGCCCGATCTAGTTCTACCGCCCAAGTTTAAAGCACCTGATTTCGAGAAGTATGATGGGACAAGGTGCCCGAAGGCACACTTGGTCATGTTTTGCCGGAAAATGACCGGCTATGTAAATGAAGATAAATTACTCATACATTGCTTTCAAGATAGCCTTGTCGGGTCAGCTCTTCGCTGGTACAATCAGTTAAGCAGAGAAAAGATCCGAGCATGGAAGGACTTAGCGTCGGCATTTTGCGAACAGTATAAGCACGTGTCTGACATGGTGCCCGATCGTATGACGCTGCAGATGATGGAGAAGAAGCCGTCAGAAACCTTTAGACAGTATGCGCAAAGGTGGAGGGATGTCTCAGCCCAAGTAGAACCTCCGTTGACCAAAACTGAGATAACTGTCCTCTTCATTAACACCTTGAAAGCACCATTTTATGACAAATTGGTGGGAAGCGCTACGAAAGACTTTGCAGATATTGTCATATCCGGCGAGCTTATTGAGAATGCTGTAAAAAGCGGTAGAATGGAGGGGCAAGAAAGCTCGAGGAGGGCAATGCCCATAAAGAAGAAAGACCCAGAAACCCACATGGTGGGAACAGGAAGCCGTTATGCCTCCAACTCGTATCCGAGCCAACCTCGACCACGAAACTACCCACCCCCAAATTTCTACTATCCGCCTCAAACTCCTTACTACCAAGCGCCACCTCCATACCCTTCCTACCCCGTGTATACCACAAACGGCCCAAGACTAACTACCACATTCCCACGAAACACAACGCCCGTCCAAACCCAACCTAAAAACGAACCAAGGCCTGCGAGACCTAATCCGGAAAGACAACAATTCACCCCTGTCCCCGTGCCGTACGGAGAACTATATCAAAAACTCTTGGAAAAACAGTTGATATCTCCACATTACATGGCACCCTTGAAGCCTCCGTACCCGAAATGGTACGATCCTAACGCCAGCTGCGCTTATCATGCTGGGAATCAGGGTCATTCTACGGAAAACTGCCTCGCCTTCAAAAGAAGAGTTCAAGGACTCATTGATGCGGGTATTTTGAGATTTGATGGTTCAGGCAGTGCAACCGGGAACCCATTCCCAAATCACGCTGAAGGGAATGTGAGTGTAATTGAAGAAGAAAACAAACGGCAAGTTAGGAAATGGGTTTCTGAAATAAAAGTACCTCTGCAGAAAATCTGGGAGATATTGGCCGAAAATGGGTTACTCTGTTATCCTAGCAGAGTATTTGAAGAAAGTGGGCATGATCTTTGCAGTTTCTATGGTAATAAAGAGCATGATATCCAGTCTTGCGAAGAATTTAGGGAAGTACTCCAAGACATGATGGATAGTAAAAAGATTGAGATTTTCAAAAAAGGGGAAAAGTCAGATGAAGGAGAAGTGTGTGCCTCCGACAATCAATCACCAGGTTGCCCATACAGCGCTAACCGACCATTGATAATCTACTATGATGCCAAGAAAGAGCTCGTGAAACCAAAAATGATAATAGAAGTGCCATCTCCTTTTCCCTATAAGGATGATAAAGCTGTGCCCTGGAAATATGACGTCAACATTGTCACACCAGAAAGTAAAAAGTCTGAGGTTACAACTGAGAGTGTTGGAGAAGTGGGCCATTTTACTCGTAGCGGGAGATGTTACTCCAAGGAGGTAGAGCCAATAAAGAAAATCAATGATTCGAAACAAAAAGGGAAGGCACCAGCGCGCGAGATTGAAGATGAACACGAAATTTTGCCTGAACCAGAAATTAAGAAGGCCGTGGATGAAGAGGAGGCGCAAGAATTTCTGAAGTTTATTAAGCACAGCGAGTACAACGTAGTGGAACAACTAAGCAAGCAGCCGGCAAAAATTTCGGTACTATCCCTACTACTAAATTCAGAGCCACACCGGAACGCATTGTTGAAAGTATTAAACCAAGCTTACGTAGCAAACAACATATCCGTGGAAAAACTTGACAAATGGGTAAACAATCTGAATGCGGTCAATTTCATATCCTTCAGTGATGATGAAATACCGCCCGGTGGTAGGGGCTTGGTGAAAGCGCTGCACATTACAACCCGCTGCAAGGGTTACATCGTGCCTAATGTGCTCATTGATAATGGATCAGCACTCAATGTCATGCCATTGGCTACACTATCTCGAATCCCAATAGACTTGTCCTACCTAAGGCCATGTCATTCCACGGTAAGGGCCTTCGATGGGACGAGGCGTGAAGTAATGGGAAAGATCGAGATCCCTTTAGAAGTAGGCCCCTACGTCTACGAGGTGGAATTTCAAGTCATGGATATCACACCATCGTACAACTGCCTCCTGGGAAGGCCCTGGATACATTCTGCGGGCGCAGTTCCATCGTCTCTTCATCAAAAAGTGAAATTCATCATGGACGGCTGTCTGGTTACAGTCGAAGGCGAAGAAGATATTGTTGCATCCATCTCTGCCGATGCACCTTATGTCGAAGTAAGCCAAGATGCATTGGAGTGCTCCTTCCGATCCCTAGAGTTTGTCAACGCTACGTTTGTCGCGGAGGGAAATAGGATCCCCGTACCCAAGTTATCAAGGAACACAAGGATGGGGATTAAGTTGACGGTAGGAAAAGGAGCTAAAGCAAGGAAAGGTCTAGGGAAATTTCAGCAAGGAATAGTTAGGGCCCTGAAGCCAGTCCCTCACAAGGCTCGGTTTGGTCTGGGATTCCAACCGAAGGCGTGTCACTTAAAGAAACAATGGAAGAAAGAGCAAGAAAGAAGAATCGCAAGAACCCTGGGCCGAGAACCAGAATGGGAACCCATCCAGTATCCTCCTTTGTCAAGAACATTTACGTCTGCGGGAAAGATATACCCAGGACAAAATAGCTCGCGAAACATACTGCTATCAATCGAAAAGGGTTTCCGAAATGTCAGCATAAATGTTATTGACAAAGAAGTTGATATGGCTACAGGCAAAGACGTCTCAAGAATACGCCCTTGCCCTCCTGGTTTCAAATTGAACAATTGGGCCGCTGAAGATCTTCTTGTAGTTTTTAAGTCTTCAGAGTAATGCTCAACGTTAACCCTCTATTGTGTCCTTAGATATAATAGAATTCTTTTGTAAGAGCTTGCATTTGCTCTTGATCTATTAAATGAATATTAATGAAGAGGCATTTTGTTATAGCCTTTTGCATTTGCATCTACTCTATAATTATTCTCTCATTTCATGGCCTGTTCTTGCACTTACCTCATACTATGCCATAATGTTCTGTTTGTTATTGCCAAAACTTGGATGTCCCTCTATAGCGTTCTCTTTCCCATTCAATTTTCAGGTGTTCAGATGCCAATGACATGAACGAACCCGTTACCAACCTTGAAATCGATTTTGAAAGGACCGTTTGTTTAGGAGAATTCGAGGATGAGGAAAATGCTGAAGACTATGTCTCGTCTCCTGACTTGCTAAGGTTGGTGGAACAAGAGGACAAACAGATTCTACCTCATCAAGAATCTGTTGAAACAATAAACCTGGGGACTAATGAAAATAAGCAAGAAGTGAAGATCGGGACCACACTCTCAGAGGACACCAGGCATCATTTGATTGATTTGCTTCATGAGTACAAAGACGTGTTTGCATGGTCCTATCAGGATATGCCGGGATTGGATGGGGACATAATGGTTCATAAGCTCCCGCTGAGACCCGAATGTAAACCCATTCAACAAAAATTAAGGCGGATGAGGCCCGAAATGCTACTGAAAATAAAAGAGGAAGTCAAGAGGCAATTCAATGCAGGCTTCCTACAAGCTTCCAGATATCCAGAATGGGTGGCTAATATTGTCCCAGTGCCAAAGAAGGATGGTAAAGTGCGAATGTGCGTGGATTATCGTGACCTGAACCGCGCAAGTCCTAAGGATAATTTTCCCTTACCACATATCGACACATTGGTGGATAATACGGCGAAGCATTCATTATTTTCTTTCATGGATGGATTTTCAGGGTATAATCAGATCAAAATGGCTCCCGAGGATATGGGGAAAACCACCTTTATAACGATGTGGGGAACGTTTTGTTACAAGGTGATGCCATTCGGGCTCAAAAATGCCGGGGCCACATATCAGAGGGCCATGGTGACACTGTTCCATGATATGATGCACAAGGAGATAGAAGTTTATGTTGACGACATGATTGCTAAATCCCGAGGAGAAGAGGAACATATTGTGAACCTCAAAAAGTTATTTGAAAGACTGAGAAAGTTTCAGCTAAGGCTTAATCCGGTTAAATGTACATTCGGGGTTACCTCGGGAAAATTACTGGGCTTCATCGTCAGTAAAAAAGGCATAGAGGTAGATCCAGAAAAGATAAAAGCCATTCAAGAACTACCCCCGCCGCGCACTCAGAAAGAGGTCAGGGGATTCTTGGGAAGGCTAAATTACATTTCCCGATTTATTGCTCAACTCACCAATCAGTGTGACCCCATCTTTCGACTCCTTCGAAAGCGCAACCCTGGGGCATGGGACGAAGAATGCCAGGAGGCCTTTGACAAAATAAAACAATATTTGTCTAGCCCCCCAGTGCTAGTGCCGCCGACTCCAGGAAGGCCTTTGATTTTGTATTTAACAGTGTTCGAAAATTCAATGGGTTGTGTACTCGGGCAACATGACGAGTCGGGAAAGAAGGAAAAGGCGATATACTACCTTAGCAAAAAGTTTACAGAATACGAAGCAAGGTATTCATCAATCGAAAAATTCTGTTGTGCTTTGGTTTGGGCAGCTCGGAGACTCAGGCAATACATGTTGTATCACACGACGTGGTTGATTTCAAAGCTAGACCCGATAAAATATATGATGGAATCACCCGCACTCTCGGGGAGAATGGCCCGATGGCAGATTCTGTTATCAGAATACGATATCATCTATGTGAACCAAAAATCGGTGAAAGGGAGTGCAATAGCTGATTTCTTGGCGGCTCGAACAACAGAAGAATATGAGCCCCTGAGATTTGATTTCCCGGATGAGGACTTGATGTGCATCACAGAGAAAGAAGGTGAGTCATCAAAAGGGACGCCTTGGAAGATGAGCTTTGATGGTGCGTCGAATGCTCTGGGGCATGGAATTGGAGCAGTCTTAATATCACCGGAAGGAGACCATTACCCTTTCACTGCTAGGCTCAATTTCTTCTGCACCAACAACATAGCAGAATATGAGGCTTGTATCATGGGACTACGAGCAGCCATTGAACGAAACATCGAGATCCTAGAGGTATATGGGGATTCAGCTTTAGTGATCTACCAAATCCGTGGAGATTGGGAAGTGAGGGACTCAAAGTTGATTAAGTACAGCTATCTGATAGCTGAATTGATCAAGGATTTCAAAGAAATAACTTTCAATTACTTCCCACGAGAAGATAACCAATTAGCTGACGCATTGGCCACCTTAGCCTCAATGTTCAAAGCAAATAAAGAAGCAGAGATAATGCCCCTCAAGATGAGCATATACGAGGTTCCTGCACATTGTTATAGCATTGAGAAAGAGGCTGATGAACGACCATGGTACCTTGATATCTTAGAGTACGTCAAGAATCAAACGTATCCTGAGCAAGCAAACGAGAATGACAAAAGAACAATCAGAAGAATGTCAGCGGGATTCGTTCTTGATGGGGACACCTTGTACAAGAAGGGTAAAGATCAGGTGCTTTTGAGATGTGTAGATACTACTGAAGCCAAGAAAATACTCGAAGAAGTTCACGAAGGAATATGTGGGACCCACTCCAACGGCTTCACTATGTCCAGAAAAATTATGAGACTCGGGTATTACTGGTCAACGATGGAAAGGGATTGCATTAGCTACGCAAGAAAGTGCCACAAATGTCAAATTTATGGTGACAAAATTCATGTAGCTCCTTCTCCCCTTCATGTTATGACGTCTCCATGGCCCTTTTCAATGTGGGGCATGGACGTTATAGGGCCGATTTCTCCCAAAGCTTCTAATGGGCACCGATTCATTTTCGTGGTCATCGACTATTTCACAAAATGGGTAGAAGCTGCCTCATTTGCTAATGTGACAAGGACCGCCGTCTGTAGATTTTTGAAAAAAGAAATCATTTGTCGGTATGGTCTGCCTGAAAGAATCATCTCAGATAACGCTTTGAATTTGAACAATAAAATGATGACAGAGGTGTGCAAGCAATTTCAAATAAAGCATCATAATTCTTCGCCTTATCGACCGAAGATGAACGGAGCAGTAGAGGCAGCTAATAAGAATATAAAGAAGATCATCGGCAAAATGACGGAGACCTACAAGGACTGGCACGAAAAGCTGCCATTTGCTCTGTTCGCATATCGCACATCCGTACGTACATCTACAGGGGCAACTCCTTTCTCTCTAGTCTATGGGATGGAAGCCGTGCTACCTATTGAAGTTGAGATACCGTCCCTACGAGTCTTAATGGAATCGAAACTCGAGGAGGCAGAATGGGTCCAAGCTCGTTATGATCAGTTGAATCTCATCGAAGAAAAACGCTTGAAGGCAATTTGCCATGGACAGATGTACCAGAAACGGATGATCGCTGCCCATGACAAGAAGGTACGGCCAAGAGAATTCCACGAAGGAGAACTCGTTTTGAGAAAGATCCTCCCAATACAAAAAGATTTACGAGGGAAATGGGCACCTAATTGGGAAGGACCGTATGTCGTGAAGAAGGCATTCTCTGGCGGGGCCTTGATCCTTACAGAAATGGATGGGAAGGAGTTACCAAATCCAGTAAACTCCGATGTTGTGAAGAAATACTACACTTAAAAAAAAAAAAAAAAAAAAAAAAAAAAAGGGGAGGTCAAGGTGAAAACCCGAAAAGGGCACCTTGGTCAAACACAGAACATTAGGATGAAAACCCGAAAGGGCGTCCTAATAAAGCAAGTTTGGGCCCAAGGGGGCAGAAGCAATTTTGAACAGTGGGCCAAGTGACCAGGCTATAGTATGAAGCATTTCTGAACACTCGAGATCTTCTACACAAGAGACCTTGCTCAGAAAGATTCGTGATTGAGAAACGTGGCAGAGTTCATGTATTGAATATCTAGAACATTTGTATCCACCGATGCGGTTCCTTTTCCTTTCATAACACTTTTATCTTTGGCGAACTTTCTTTGTTTGTTACCCTCGAAATTAATACGAAGTCTTTTTCTCATACCTACCTGACCATTTGCATGCATTTTATTATGTTTATTTAATTGATAAATAGTAATATGGCATACTCTGAACAAAAGGAAATGTTAAGCATTACCTGAATGAAATTGATAAGCACAAGAACCTCAAAGTAATAACAAAGTTCAACCAGGAGCAAAAGAGTGATATTAGAGAAATTTAGACTGCTCAGATGGCTTGAAGACGGGTACAAAGCCGGAAGAGAACCAAGAGTCAAAACGCTGAGCACGGATCTTCAAAAATCATGATGAAAGGGCATATATGGCCAACATACCTAAAGCGCATTACATAATCATGTAGGCATAAAAGCATTTAGGACTAACATTTACATATCATGATAACGTCATAACATGTACAGGCACTCCATCATAGCAGGGGGTTTGGAGAATAACTGCTGAATAAAAAGGAAAGGCACCCGCGCCTCGCCAGATGACGCGTTTTGGTATTCTGGTACTTTCAATTTATTTTCAAAAAATCAACTCATATTACAAAGGTGAGTTGAGCCTCAAGGCACGTTGAGGTATTTTCAATGTCTTTTCAATCTTTTCAAAAAAAAATCAACTCATATTGCAAGAAATGAGTTGGGCCTCAGGGCACGCTGAGGTGTTTTTAATTTGTTTTTCAAAAAAATCAACTCATATTGCAAGAAATGAGTTGGGCCTCAGGGCACGCTGAGGTGTTTTTAATTTGTTTTTCAAAAAAAATCAACTCATATTGCGAGAAGTGAGTTGAGCCTCAGGACACGCTGAGGTGTTTTCAATTCCCGTTTTTCAAAAATCAACTCATATTGCGAGAGGTGAGTTGAGCCTCAGGACACGTTGAGGCATTTTCAATTTCTGTCTTTCAAAAATCAACTCATATTGCGAGAGGTGAGTTGATCTTTTTCAATTTCTGCTTTTCAATTGCTGTTCATTCAACTCATATTGCGAAAGGTGAGTTGATCTTTTTCAATTTCTGCTTTCAATTCTGTTTTCGAAAGGACCAACTCATACTACGAGAGGTGAGTTAAGTCTCGAGTCACAAAGGGGCACGCTTAATTTAGGTTCCAAAAGAATTAACCCATGTTGCGAGAATTCGCAGGTTGGGCTAGTTTCGATGTTTGTCTTTCAACAAAAGATGAAGGTTAGAGTTGATCGAAGATCAAGAATCATTTTCTTGAAGTTCTAGCAGAGCAGATCAAAGATCCCAAGATTTCATCTCCGAAGTTGCAGACCTTTGAAGATGCGAATAGAACAAGGCTACAGGTCGAAACTCAGAAATCGAGAGGGATTGAATCTAAAGCTATGAGAGGCGGTGGGTTAGACTGGAAAAAGAGCTGAACAAGAAGAGCACCAATGAAGTCAAGACTCGGCAAGATCTGGCAGAATTGGTCCTTCTTTATGTCTTTGCTCTATTCCCGTTGCACGACAATGAGCAAAGAGGGGCAGCTGTAATGGCCAATTTTGGCCCGGCCTATTAATAAAACCAAAAATAAAAACATAAAAACAAAATTAAAGCCAAATATTAAAGTCCTTTTTTTTTCAAATGTCCATTTACAATCACTTAACCCAAGACCCAAATATCCACCAGCCTACCTAAGCTACCCAAGCCCGTTTATCAAACCCAACTCAGATGGCCCGTTTTAGCCATCAACCCACCAGCCACCCGTGACCCATTACAAAGGCCCAAAACCACTACCCATTTCCCCAACCCTAATCCTTCTCTAGTGCCGAAAGCCCCCTCAACAGCCTCTTCTAGCTCGGCGCCACACCTAACTCCACGTCCCATCACCTCCATCAACCATCACCGCCACCTGCAAACAATAAATGAAGGGCCATCAGCAACTAAAAGAAAACAGTAAAGCACAGTGAAAGCGGAGGCATGAGCAAAGGGCAAGGGGACATTCGGCTATAAAGAGATCAAAAAAACAGAAATCAGGGGTTCTTTTTTTTCGATTTTTCTTCTTTTTAGAATTAGAATTTTTTACAAAGAAAAAAGAAAAACGAAAACAAAAAAAAAAAAAACAAAAAAAGAAACAACATACTTGTAACAGAAATCAAAGATTAATCGAAAAGTCAAGTCCGTTTTCTGGAAAGGTGATTTCCCCATTCGTCCTAGAATACTTTTTTTTTTCTTTTGTTTTCTTTCTTTAGTTCTTTATTATCTAATAGAATAGATAAGTGTAAAAAAAATAATAATAATAAAAAAGGGGATAAATACGTTCACCTTAACGAACGGGCCACCGGAGGTCCTTGTCCCTTCCGTCGCAATCGGAGTCGGGGCATGGGTCTTAGGTTGGAAACAAAGGAGGCCCTTCGAATGACTGCCTGAAATGATACCGGATCAATCACCCATTGAAGGTCCACTGCCGATTCAAGGCAAATCGGGACCGGGATGACCTTTGAATGTCGGTTCATATTCGATGGAGGCTGAGAGAAGCCTTTCTTTTCTGTTTAGCATTTGCTCTTTTTATTTTGTGTTTGTTTGACCCGAATGAATGGCTATCAGGGTGGAAATTAGGGTTTGTCTTGGGCATTAAATCAGCATATGGAACGGTGTCGTTCCAAGCCAATTTCCATCGCTGAAATGGCAGCCCGCTGATAACCCGTTCCGACCCGATCCGGGTACCCCTAGGATCCGCGTGTTCGCGCGCTGAGGGGATATTTTCTCGTTTAGTCCTTCACGTTCAAGAAAGCCTCTGATTCGGCTCTTCATTGGTTTTATAGTTTTGTTGAAATTATCCCTGAGATTTGCAGATTATCGCATTTTGGGCCTCACTTGAACGCAGTGTTTAGAGGATTGACTTATTTCCTGTTCTGGTCCTTGTACTAGCTGTTCGTGTTTGCCTAGGTCCTTTAACCCTTTTTTTCATTTTTAAATTTCGACCCTGAGTTGTTATTTTTGTTCTGATTTGGTTCCCATTTCATTATTTTGGCATATTGATACTTGGACTACCTTCAGCATCATTACTATTATGTCATATGTGTTATTTCTTAAATTATTTATTACATATGTAACCTATATATATCTTTTATACTATAGTTATACGTACGTATATATATATTTTACCATTATTTTACACCTTAAATACTATTGGACATATGTTGTGCATGACATTTGTATACTTTAAGATTATTTATTATACATTTTATATACATTAGTTTTTTACTGCATATTGTATATCGTATATGTGTCATATTTGCATACATATCAATAGTGTAGTTACTATTATGTGCATTCTTAAACATTGTTTTTATGTATACTTTTTTATAATATTATATATGTTTTACGTATTACTACTATGTATTCTGAGGTTATAGTTTATATGTCATGTGCTACACACTATTTTTATACCTATCATATATTTTGATATTATTTAAGTATAAACATTTTAGCTTATTTTATATATGTACATATTTCAACGCGTTTTATATATATGTATATTATTTGAATATAAATGTTTTAATGTATATATATATTTATATGTTGTATTGATATTTATTTTTTGTATGGTATTTTACTTCTTGATCTATATATATTATGTACCTATTTTTGTATTATACTATCTATTTTATTATTTTATGTATCCTCCAATTTCATTATGTATACATGTTTTCAAATACTATTCTATTTTATTTTATTTTATGTATGTATTATGGATATTATTTTATACTTATCATTCTCCATATATTTTTCATATTATACTATGTAGATGTTTTAAGTATCATATTACGTATGTAAATCCATGTTTCAAATTATGTGATTTAACTTTTTTATCACTTATTATATAATATATTACTCATTTGAAATTTTTATTTGAATCCTTATAGTTTAAATTCTTTTTTTATAATTATTCGTTTTTTGAAAGTTTTTATTTCATTTGCTTTACTTTGCCTCTTATTTCTTTTTTAATTCGTCTAGCCTTTTTATGTTAATGTTATTATTGGTATATGATGATATGCTATATAATTATTGTTATATGCATATTATTTTGCATTTATTGATTATGCATGATTTCTTGTTATAATACCTTGGTCATGAATTGTTCCTTTGTTCCGTATTTTATAATTCCTCATGCATGTTTTACAAAAGTCGTGTACAATTCTATTTTGATAAACCTTTTTACAAATTTTCGATAATTGAACTTGCATTTGGGGATTTCGAGAGAACCAAGCCTTAACTTACTAGGTTCTGGTTCCCTCATTTAACCATAACTGCCAAGTACTATTTTCCAAACCAAAATACATGAGATTCCAAATAAAACTTATTATCGGGGACTCGAAATGCCACGTTCTAACTTACTGAATGTGGCGTTCATTATCCCTAGATAAGAATTTCAAAATCAAGGCAATGTTTTATGTTTCGGAATGTCGATAAATTGAGCCCTAACTTACTGGGTTCCGATTTTTTTTTTTTTTTTTTTCGATCCGAAATAATTAAATATCCTTTCTTGATTTAAATGCACAAACCTTTTAAGCAAATAGGCGAGCTTAATTTCAAGGAATTGAGGTGCTGTCTCCTAACTTACTGGGTTCGGTATTCTCATTCCTTTGAAATAAGTAAGCCTCATTTTCTTCACTTCGACATATTCAAATATTTTAAATAAAAGGGATCGTATTTTAAATTCTTCTAAATTTTTAAACATTCGACACTAAGACGCTAATTAATCAACCAGGTACCGATTTTGGGCGTATCGAGGGTGCTAATCCTTCCTCGTGCGTAACCGACTCCCGAACCCGATTTCTCAAAATTTCGTAGACCAAAATTGTTGTTTTGATAAATTAAAATATTTATTAAAAGCAACTACTTTTTGAGGTGATCCGATCACACCTCAATAAAAAGGGATCGGTGGCGACTCCTGTTCTTTTTTAAACCCTGGTCGATTCCCCTATTTTTTTTCCAAAAAATGGTTTCGACAATATATAAAAGAGGATCTTAAAATAAATAAATTATATAAAAAATTAAAAAATATATTCAAATGGAGGTATAAAAATAACAAATTAAAACAATGTAGAATCAATAAAATAGTTCAAAATAATTTGTTAAAACAATTTCTAAAAAAATGGAATAATAAATAAATTAGAAAGAGTAAAAGAATTACATAAATTGAAATTTAAAAAAAAACCTCAATTGAAGTAAAAACAAACTAAAAGGGATAATTAATAAATAAATAAACCATTGAAACGGAATTGTGGACCAAAATACAGTGCACACAAACAAAAGGGGATTAAAAATGCAATTATCCCAAGTCTCTGAGCGCAGCGTTTAAACATGGATTAATTTAAAACTGCGCATAAATTTCAGGGAAAAATTTAAAAAAAAAAAAGAAATGTAAACAGGGCTCAAACAAATGACAGCGCAAAAGGGAGGGACTAGCCGTGCAAATATCCCTTCACCACAGAAACACGAGAATCCTAAAGGTATCGGATCGGGTCACACCAGATCAGGGGTGAAATGGTGACGTTTGGAAGCCACCTTAATTCCACTGAAACGACGCCATTTCCTTTATTTATAAAAACTATTACCCTCAAAATCACTTTTTACTGAAACTAAAAATCTAAAAAAGGGAAAGCAATTTTCTCTGCTAGGTTTTCGGTCATGCCCGATTAACCACCGCCGCACCACCACTATATCTAGTGGTCAGCAATGTGCAAGGAGAGTCCTTGACTCTGTTTAAACCACACTCGAAGGCTTAAACATTTTTCAGCATAAAAAAAAATCAAAAAGAGGAGACCAGACCCCTTTTAGATCCGATTTCGGAGGAGACGAGGCTCTAACGATGAACCCACAGGTGAGTCCCTTCCCCCTTTTTGTGTTTTACATGAAAAGGAAACAAGAATAAAAAAACTAAAGAAAAGAAAAGAAATCGAAAGAAAAAGTAAACTGGAATCTCCAATCACCTTCAATTCTTTGAGTAATTTATATTTGTATGTATGTGTGTATTCGTATTGTGTTCAAAGAAAAAAAACCCTTTTACAGTGATGATTACTGGCCTTTTATAGTCGAATAATAAATTAATAAAATAAAAATACAAATTCTTTATTTGTTCTGCTGTTTCCTTGCTGTATATTGTTGCTGTTGGTTTGTTAGTCTGTTGCAGCTATAGCTGGAAGGCCGTCGGTGGTGGTGCACGTGGGAGAAGTAGCTGCGACGCTGGAGGCTGTTAGATTTAGGGTTGCCAAAAGTTTTAGGTTTTGCTGCAAATGTTAAAAATGGGCCTGAACATTTTGGTTAGGGTTAGATGAATTTGGGCTATTATTGGATTTAAGTTAAAATTCGGGTTTGGGCTAAAATTGGGTTTAAGGGCTTATTTTTTCTGCATTGTTTTGTATTTGGGTCTGTAACAAATTAAGCCAATCAGGCTTTGTTTATTTAAGTTTAATTCAGGCTTGTGTTTAATTTGGGCCCTGATGCTTGTAAAAAAAAATAGACATTGGACATAGGACTATTGAATTGGATTTTTTTGTTTTTTGTTTATTCTATTTATTTATTTTTTATTTTTTTAATAATTTATGGACCCGGACGAAATATGCCTTCTACAGTAACATTTATCTTTAAAAAGATTAATAAATCTCCAAATTTATCCAAAGTATAAAAACTGGTTGACATTTTGATGTAAGATGCTTCCGGCTTTACAACCATTAAATAGAAGCTTAGATGCTTTATTTCCCAACATATATTGCTTCGTCCAATGATGATTTATTGATGTTTTAACATTGTTATGATTCCAGCCACGTAAATGTGGCAAATTTTAACCTTTGTGTCACATTGTTCACCTTCTTGCGATACTGTTTATAAAATTGTGAGGGCTGATTTCTATATAAACCCCCACATCTTCATGTTCTTTGGCACCAATCAGCAAAGAGTTAACAAAAGAAATTCAATATGAACCTTATCAAGGGATTCTCCACTGGTTTTCTTTTCATTTGCTTTGTTTTAATTATTACAGATTGTTTCGTTGTTGAAGTAGATACGTGCAAACCCAGTGGCAAGCTTAAAGGGAAAAAGCCTCCGCCGGGGAAATGCAACCAAGAAAATGACTCTAATTGATGTATAGAAGGAAAGTTTTACACAACGTATAAATGTTCGCCGCCTGTGTCAAGCCATACAAAAGCAAAGTTGACAATTAACAACTTTGAGCCTGGCGGGGACGATGGCGGACAGTCAGAATGTGACAACCATTACCACTCAGATGATGACCCTATGGTGGCACTTTCGACCGGGTGGTTTAACCACAAAAAGAGGTGTTTGAAGTATATCAACATCCATGGCAATGGAAAAAGCATTAAGGCTAAGGTTGTGGACGAATGTGATTCTACGATGGGATGTGATTCGGTGCATGATTACCAGCCTCCTTGTCCTAACAACATCATTGATGCCTCGAAAGCAGTTTGAAAAGCTCTTGGAGTTCCTAAAGACGATTGGGGAGAAATGGATATTTACTGGTCGGACACTGACTGATATCTTCAGTCACACTTTTAATATATGTTTGTTGTTGAACAAAGATTTCTTATATGCTTTGAGTTAATGTTAAAATTACTAATAATGTATATGTCTGTGTGTTCTCTAAAATGTAAAAGTAATTACTTATGTTTTATGTCAGCAACTTCTTGATCTAATGATAAGAGCATTATGTTGTAAAAATAAGAGCTTATGTTCGATCCTAAACAACTCTATTCTTCTCTCTTAATTATATATAAAAAGAAGTCTTAAAGGTTAATTACACCAAATATTTTCAAATTATTCTCGAGATTCTAAGTTATCTTTAAACTTTAAAACTTTCTGATTGAGTCTGATTTATTTCTTCATTTATAATTCTGTGTTCATTTTGATTCTTAAGAATGGCCCACGCAATCAATAGAAGTTTAATGGATGAAGTTTCTTTTTATTTCATTTCATATCAAGTGTTTAATTGCGCAAAATTTTAATGATTTAATTCCATCATACTAATTGGGATTTGGGATTTACAAGTATATAAAAGTCAATATATTGAAGATTTGTTCACAGTTATAATTTGAATCAATTTAAATACTAGGGACACTTTGATAAATTAATTTAAAAAGAGAAAACATAATATTATCACTTAACCAATAAAAATAATATTTATTTTATAATTTTTTTAACAATTTTATTATAGATTATAATCATATTTGTTTTTTATATAATATCTAGAATTACTTATAATCTCTCTTCAACTCTTTAATAGGAAAATAATGCGTTTTAACGTATTCAAACCCACGTCTTCCTGCATTCACAACAATTCACATACTAATCAAACTAAGACTCGATCAACTTTATTTTATAGTTAAATTATAAGTTGGATTCATAAAAAAACACGTGGACAAAAATTTTCCATCGGTTAAAATCAATGTTGTTCACATAACTCAGAAAGTAAATTTCTTCGCAATGTTTAATAGTTATTGCATCTTTGGCTCTTTTCACTTGGTTGTTTGCTGTAAGAAGAATTTCATGCTGAAAGAGTTAATAAACCAATGCTGTAAAAATTAAACCTTAATCAAATTGGTTAGATTATCAATTTTTAATCCAATAATAATTAAATAAAATAGAATAAATAAATAATTAATAAACTAATTCAATCGGTTGAATCGTCTAATCCTTCACCTCTATTTTTCAGTTTTTACCGCTTTAAATAATTTATTTTATATTTAAGTACATATTATCAATCCAACCAATCAAATCACTAATTTTTTATTTATCCCATTTTGGGATCCCTACTTATGACCATGTTGGTGAAGTCTAAGTTCTTTATTAGCCAATTATTAACCGCAACATCCTTCGTTTTTTTTTTTTTTTTTAACTTTATGTATATTTTTCGGTAATACAAAAATATTCAATATATTTTATAAATTCCCATAACAATTACAAAATTTTGGTATATGATGTTGTACTTATATATGTCTTTCGATTATAGCGGTCCAACAGAAGATTTTAAGCAAATTAAAAAATATTATTTTTGTCAATTGAGTTTTAGTTCGATTAATATAAACATTGTTATTAATATATGAAAATGTGGATTTGAGTGCAGTGAAACATATTATCTTCTTATTTATAAGTTGGGGAGGAGATATGGGTAGTTCTAAAACATTGTGTTAAAAAAATAAACATGATCAGAACCAATAATAAAATTGTTCAAAAAATTTATCTTTACTACAAATTTATCCTAATTTCATGTTCCCAAGCTATTGATATCTTGAATCACTTAAAGGTATAATCTCTATCTATTGCTTTTTTCCTAGTTGTAGTTTTTCACATCCCAAACATTAAACCCAAATTGGATTTCAAAGGAAAAAACAATGAAGAAACAAAGTTGGTTCAAGTGTCTTTCCAATTCTCCTTTGTGTTCTTTATATTTTTGCAAGTGTTGAAGCTCAATCATGTAAGACCTAGTGGGAAGATAAGAGGGAAAAAAGCAATGTTGACACTTAAAATTTCGAGGCTGGCGGGGATGGCAGTGGACCGTCAGAATGTAACAACCAATACAACTCAAATGATGACCTTGTAGTGGCACTTTCAACCGGGTAGTTTAATTGGAAGGCTTTTAGATGACCTGAAAGTGATTGAGGTGAAATGAATATTTATTGGTCAGATACCGATTCATCTTTTTTAACTATATTTTTTTAATGTATGTTTGTATTAGAATAAATATTTCTAATTCCTTGTGTGCTTTAAGTTAAAGTCAATATTAATGTAAGAGTCATACATGGTATGTGTTGTATAATGGTTTTTTTTAATGGATGTTTTGTATAATGTTAAAGCATTAAAATTATGTTTTAAATCTTAAGAATTAATTGTATGAAACAATCCCAAATTATTTTTCAAATTTTAAGTTGGTCTTCAAATTTTATTATATTTTAATTAAGTTCTTAAAATATTTGTTTTGTCTCAATCATGTCCTTCCATAAGCTTAGTTGTTACTATTGGTGTTAAATACCAATTCCAATCTAACATGCAAGGGCAAATTCATAAATTTTTTAGGGAGTTAAAATTGAATTATAAATTTTTGAGATGTCAAATATATATTTTTATCATGTATTAAATATTAATTTATGATTTTATAATTTTTAAAAGGACTAAATAGAATTTGTTTCATTTTTGGGATGCCAAAGCATAATTTCCCCATATTAATTTATAAATTGATCATTTATAAGGGGCAATAATTACAATTTTCCAATTGGGGGGGGGGGGGAGGGGCCTTGCCCCCTTGAATCCGCCCTTAGGTACACATGTACTTACCTTATAAACAACTTAGATTTGACATGTTAAAACAATAGATAATATCATTAAAATTTAAGAGTTATTTCCTCTCTTCTTCTTCTTCTTTTTATTTCAAGCTCTTCACATAGTAAGTACACATATTTACAATTTAACCCATAAAAATTTAATATGCTTCACGCTATACTTGAGTTGGCATTAAATGCCTAAGCCAATCATAAGGATGATAGAAAGAATGATTAATCCAATATTGATAACTTGAGTACTGTCGAAATCTTTTTTTTTTTTGAAAATCGACTTTTGATTTTAAAACAAATGAAAATGGAGTCGTCGCCAATCCTTTTTTATGAGGTGTGATCGGATCATCTCGTAATTTGATCGTTTTAATAAAATGTTTGATTTATTAAAACAATAATTTTTGGTCTTCAAAATCTAGGAGATGGGTTCGGGAGTCGGTTATGCACGAGGAAGGATTAGCACCCTCGTGACGCCCAAAATTGATACCTAGTTGATTACTTGATATCTTAGTGTCGAGAATTAAAAATTTGAAAAGAGTTTAAAACATAATCCATTTTTTGTATTAAGGCATTACCTAACTAAAGTAATTTTCGCGAAAAGGGCTTATTTCAAGTTAATCGAGAAGAAAGGATCATGTCCAGTAAGTTAGGACACAATGCCTTACATCCTCAAAAACGAGAACAAATGCCAAAATCTTTTTTTTATTTATTTTAAAGTAGATATTCGACTATCTAGGTTTTAGAAAGAAGTCATATTCCGCAAGTTAAGAACACAACTTTTCTAATTCCAAAATAATGAACATTACCTTGATTTAAAAAATTTTCCTTTTTTATGCATCATGTAAAGACGAATGCAATATTTAAAGTAATGTGTATTTAACTTAATTAGGAATAGCATAAAAACGGATAAGTACATTTAAACACAACTCGTGGCATTGATATAATAAAATAAAAAGGGAAGCATATAAAAAATGAAACGATGATGTATGAAAAATATAAAATGCCATACTAACAAATGACAATGATATAACTACGATAGTGATAAAACACCAATTTGTAATAACAATGGCAAAGATCATATTATAATTATTATTCTAATACTAATAATAAATAATCGAGGAAAGATAAATAATAATAATAATGATAATAATAATAGTACTAACAACAATAACAAAAACAACAAATGTGTAAATAAATATCAGTAAAAATGTAAGCAATTTAATTTTTTAGAATGTATAAAAATAAAGAAGTAATAAATAAATAGATAATAAAATAATAATAATAATAATAATAATAAATACACAAAGAAAAAAAAGCTCATATGCTAACATTGTTTTATTAGTATTGTTTTCTAGTATTTAATTTAGGCAAATATGGAGTTTAGTCATATTCTAATCCTATCTTAAGATAGAAACAAGATAGCAGCATTGTTATGTAACCTTTCAGAATTTGGGGTTAGAAGTTTTAAGGTTTGTGATTAGGGTCAGTGAGTAGGTTGAACCTTTTGGGTTCAACTTTGCGTTTTAATGTTAGAATGGGCTTACTAGTTTGGTGGTTAGTTGTGTGTTAGTATGTCTCTGGGTCTTGTGTTTGAATCCTTGAGATTTTTTTTATTTTTATGTTATTTTATTTTGTTTTAAAAGGGAAGTTAACTTTTAAATAGAAAATAAGTTTACGTTCTTTTGTTTTCACTTTTTAATTTTGTTCTTCCCCGTCATTTCTTTTTGTTCTTTTCAAAGTCCAATTTCATTCTTTTAATTTCTTGTTTCTTCCATTTTACACACGTTACGTGTTGTCTGTTAAGACTGATCATCCTTGTGTGTTTCGTTTTACCGTAGGCGAAGCGGGTAAATTTTGTTCATGAGAGTTGTGATAGAATTGTTGTCTCTATTATTTGTTAATTGAAGTTCTTATAGTTTAAGTTATGTGTGAATTGAGGTTTCCGAATAGTTGGTAAGGTCAAATCGATTGATCTTTACTGCTTGATACCGAGTTCTAAGGTGTGTATGTTCTGAAACGGTTTAACTTCAATTTAGAATTTCAGTGAAATTCAATGATATCTTGTGTGTTTATGAAATTGATTGTTTTAAGTATCATATTGTTACTGTATTGCATGGAATTCTGTCTGTTTTGGCATGATCTCAGGTTACCAAGTGTTTGGAAACGTCTCGATATCAAAATCGTGAATTTTAGGCTGTTTAGGTGCAGTTTCGTGACCATACGGGTGGCTCACACGGCCGTGTGAAATTGGGAATTAGGGTTTTTGGGCGAATTTTGGTACCACGCGGCTCAGCCACACGGGCATGTGTACCCACACGGGCGTGTAAAGTCTCCACACTGCTCATTATTTTTGGTATTTTTGGATATTGAGTTACACGGGCTATCCACACGGGCGTGTGTGGCCTTCACATGGGCAGGTAGACACCCACACAGCCTAGACACATCTATACAGCCATGTGCCTCTATTTTACAAAATTTTTGTTCTGAGTCACAAATTGCCTGTTTCATATTTTTGTGTAATCTGACCCTCATTCAAACCTCAGTAAGTGTGTTTGAGACTCGATTTAGTTTGGTTTGTGTATGTTGAAACCATTTTTTCATTTTTGAAAAACGGGAATCGACTTTTAAAAATGAAAATGGAGTCGCCACCAATCCTTTTTGTTTAGGTGTGATCGGATCACCATATAAAATATTTTTTTATTAAAATATTGATTTTGGCCTACGAAATTTAAGAAAATGGGTTCGGGAGTCGGTTACGTACGAGGAAGAATTAGCACCCTTGCAATGCCAAAAATTGGTACCTAATTGATTAATTAATGTCCTAATGTCGAAAATTTGGAAAGATTTTAAAATACAATCCCTTTTAAAAATGTTTGAATAACTCGATTTGGATATTAAGATTCTCTTGTTCCGAAGGAATAAAATATCACATCTAGTAGGTTAAGATACGACATTTTAAACCCTCGAAACCAAGATCATCTTTTGATTTCCGAAACTCAAGCATTGAAATTTTAGAAGGACATTTGGTTATTTGGTCAAACAGAAAATCGAAACCCGGCACGTTAGGGCACGACTTCTCGAATTTCCAAACACGAAATATTGCCTTGTTTTTTAATTTAAAAAATCATGGATTTTGAAATATGAAGAAATATTTGCCTACTTAGGTTTAACAAGAAAATCGGGACCACATAAGTTAGGATACGATCTCTCGGATTCCTAAAGCGCGAAACATTGCCTTGTTTTGAGAAGATTTCAAATAAGAGCGATTATAAAACTGACCCGAAATGCGTTTATTTGGATTGTTTGGGATAAAAATGAAATGACCATTATCGGCCAAAACATTGGAATTTGAATCACGATGCGATAATAAGAAAAAAGAAATAAAAACATAGTATCGAGCATGGAATAACAATATGTGAGTACAATATTATACAAATGAATGACAATGATATAAAAATACGAAATGAACGAATTAGGGTACATATAATAGCAATAATCTCACAACATATGTTAATTGAATGCTAACATCAATAATCAAAGACTAAAGAATTTTAAAAAAATTTAAAACAAATTAAAACAAATAAAATGTAACAAGCTTTCGAAATGATAATGAATAAAATCAAAATAAATAATATGAAAGAAAAGAAATTTGAAATCAATATATAAACAATTTTAAAAATAAAATATATCTATAAAAAAATTTAAAATAAGTAATATATGTGAAAATTTGAAATAAATCATATATGAAAGAAAATAAAAATAAAAATAAATAATATGTAAAATAATAATATATAAATGTGTTTTAAAATAAATATTATGTAAGAGGAAATTTAAAATAAGTAATAGACAAAACAATTTAAATTAAAATATATCAATTCAAAATAAATAATATATATAAAATAAAAATAGTTTAATATAAATAATATATATAAATAATAATGTATAAAAGAGTTTGAAATAGACAATATAAAATTTAAAATAGGTAATATATAAAAAAGAAGTCTTAGAAGAAACAAATTATATAAATAAACAAATTAATATATATATATATATATATATAGATATAGATAGATAGATAGATAGATAGATAGATAGATATGAAAGAGAATTTAAAAATAATAACTAAAGCAATATAAAATCAATAATATACACAAAATAATTCAAAAATAATATATATTAAAATATTTTTTTAAAATGAATAATGAATTTTATATAAAATCATTTAAAATGAATAATAAAAAAGAAGCTAAAATTAAAAAATGGGGACTCGATTGAAATTAAAACAACACCAAAAGGATAATTTATAAACAAATAATAAGGATTGAAATAAAATATGCACAAATGAATAGGGATTAAAAAAACAAATATTCCCGGTCACTAAAACGCAATGTTTAGTCGCAGATTAAAATGAAACTGACCTAAAATTCTTGGGCAAAATTTAAAAAATAAAAGGGAATGAACAGGGGACTAAACCAAGCAGCAGTGCAAAAGGGAGGGACTGACTACCCAAATTATCCATTCAGGACAAAAACACGCGGACCTACTTGCGGGTCGGGTCGACGCGCGGACCCTGCTCTAGCAAAACAGCACCGTTTCCTTTTATTTATAAAACCAATTTTTGTTCAGAAATTATTTTAACCGAATGAAAGAAAAGAAAAAAAACTTTATACCCTCTGCTAGGGTTTCGGTCATGTGCCGATTGTGATTGCCACCGCTGTGCCACCACCAGTTCAGGTAGTCGACCACGCGCAAAACCGATGGCCTTCTCAGCCTGATTCACATGGATCTTTAAAATGCTACTATCTAAGCTCGCCAAACTAAAAGGAGAGGAAGAAAATGGCCTTCAACCGCGTTTCGGACTAATTTCGACAAAGGAAGAGGACTCCAATGTCGTGACCAAGCAGGTAAACCTCTTTCCCTTCCTTCCTTTCTTCTTTTTCGCATGCAAAAGAAAGAAATAAAAACTAAAAGAGCAATCGAAAAAAATGAAATCCAAAATTACCTTCAAAATTCTGATTTCTTTTTGTATTGATTTTGTATTCATTGTATGCGTCTTGTATTTCTGTTAAAAAAAGCTCCCTATACATTTCATCATATTCGGCTTTATAGCCGAAGAAAATAAGAAATAAAAGAGAAAATACATTTTTTTGCTATAATTTGCTATTATTTGCTGTCAATTGTTGTTGTGGTTTGTTGATGTTTGTTAGTCTATTTTGCAGGTACAACTAGAGGAGGAAGCCCGAAGGAACGGCGCGCGTGGGGCTGGTACAGAGGCAACAGCGGCAGCACTAAATGTTGGTGCTAGGGTTGTTGAAGTTTTTTAATCTTACCCGGTCTCGCCGAATCTTGACTTCTTGACACTTCTTTTCTTTAAGTAGCCTCATTCATTCCCACTACATCTTCAAGGGTATAGGAATTGGTGCTCCGCTCCAATAAAATTTCAGGGAGAAGAGATTTGTAGCTTCGATCTACTCCACTGGAACTTCAAGGAGATAAGAATTATGACTCCAATGTAATTTCAGGGGGAAGGGATTTGTAGCTTCGACCTACTCTGCTGGAACTTCAAGGAGATAAGAATTGTGGCTCCAATGTAATTTCAGGGAGAAGGGATTTATAGCTTCGACCTACTCCACTGGAACTTCAAGGAGATAAGAATTGTGGCTCCAATATAATTTCAGGGAGAAGAGATTTGTAGCTTCGATCTACTCTACTGAAACTTTAAGGAAATAAGTATCAATCTTTAGTCTGCTCCAATGCAGATTTCAGGGAGAAGAGATTTGTATCTTCGATCTACTCCACTGAATCTTCAAGGAGATAAGAATTGATCTTCAGTCTGCTCCAATGCAGATTTCAGGGAGAAGAGATTTATAGTTTCGATCTACTCTACTGAATCTTCAAGGAGATAAGAATCAATCTTCAGTTTGCTCCACTACTATCTCAGGGAGATAAGACTAGTAACTTCAATTTGCTCCAATGTAATTTCAGATAGAATAGATTTGTAGCTTTGATCTACTTCGCTGGAATTTCAAGGAGATAAAATTTATGGCTTCACCGATGTTGCTACACCGTCCTCTAGGGAACATGACTTGTAGAATCGATTTTATGGGCCTATGTTTATGCCAAATGATTAGGATGTTATGATCGAAATGAATCAAATGCTCCTAACTAGATATGTTATGAATGATATATGAATGCAGAAATGAGCATGATCCCTTTTTAATGCTTAGAGTGTCATCACTCGTTGTTTATCAAGGATTTATCACTGACGAATTATGTTGCCTTCTTGCTCGGCTGGTATTTTGACAGAAAACCCGAAGACACAATCGTATTTTGCTTAACTGGTTTGCCCCACTGTAACTTCAAGGTCCATTCCATTGCACCTCTAAGACATAAGGTTTGTACCATTTTCAAACCCTCCCACTACAACTCAAGGTTATAGGATCTGAATCTTTTCAATCCATTACCATTGCAATTCAAGGGTATAGGATCTGAATCTTCCTCCATCAATTTGGTCTGTTACACCATTCCTCGGGTGTCATGACCAGATGTGTATGCCTGATATTTGTATGAATGCAGAATATCATTTTTTTTCTTGGGAATGATCCCCTTTTACGCTTGGGTTGACATTACTCATTTTCGTTGAGATTGTATCACCGGCGCAATATCTTGTCTTTTTGTTCAATCACTATTTTTGACAGAAAATTCGAAGAGATAGTCTCAATTTAGACTCTTTCTTCTCAAATATTACCACCCCTATGCTTGGTGAGTTCTAAACAATAGTCATGTTTCAGGTTCTTGTATTATTTAGAAGCTTCCAGAATAATATGCGAAACTCCTTTTATGAAAGTATTATTAGTCCACTAATCGTTATTTCAATGCAAAATTCTTAAAAAAGATCATAACAATGGACAAAAAGGAAATTAATTGAGAGCATAGCTCGAAACAAATAAGTTAATCAAGGATAGCAAATGCAATCAACAAGGAAATTTATTGGGAGTGTAGTTTGAAACAAATAAAGTAATCAAAAATAACAAATTCAAAATAAGTAAGATGAAAACTAGATGCCCAAGATATCGCAGCCTGAGCTTCTCTGTACAAACTTCTTGAGGATTATTTTGAGTTCGATATGTGTTTAGAGGATCCAGAGTACTTTGTCGATGCCCCAAGACGTAGCACACTTCCTCATCGTTAATTCAGGCATAGCAAGACTACTGTATGCCCCACTTTCGATCAATATTTGAGCCGCCCTTTTCGGGTTTTCAACTCAAAACCCCTTTGGTCTCAAGGCGCCCTTTGCGGGTTTTCACCTTAACCTCTCCCTTTTCTTTCTTCTTTTTTTTATTTTTTATTTTTTGATTTTTGATTTTTTTAATTTTTTTTTGTCTCAATGAGCCCTTTGCGGGTTTTTACCTTAACCTCTCCCCTTTGAATTGAATTTGAATTCACCGGATTAGGCATGTCCTTGTGATCCATCTAGCTCAATATCAATGCTCCTCTAGAATAGGCTTTCTTTACTACATAAGATCATTCCCAGTTTGGCATCCACTTTCCTCTGAAGCCCTTTTGTATAGGAAGGATCTTCTTCAATATCAGGTCCCTCTCGTGGAATTCTCTAGGATGAACCTCTTTATCGTAAGCCCGCATCATCTGACTGTGACGGATAGCTTTTAACTTTTTTCTTCAAATTCGACTGATCATATCAGGATTAGATCCATTCTACCTCATCCAACTTCAATTCTGACAAAACTCGGAGAACAGGAATCTTGACTTCAATGGGCGAAACTGCTTCCCTTCCATAAACTAATGAGAAATATGTTGCCCCAGCAAAGGTCCTAGCCGATGTTAGATAAGCATAGAGGGTAAATGGTAACTTCTTTATACCAATCTTTACAAGTTTCGGTCATCTTCTACGATCTTTTTTTGTTGTTTTTGTTTTTTTCTTTCTCTTTTTTTTTTACTTTTGTTTTTTTTTTCGGCTGCCTTTTATGCACTATGATATGATGTCTGATCTTTGAACAGCCTGTAAACTTTGATGTTGTGCAGTTGTGCATTATTAGACATGATCATTTCTGGCATTCTTTGTTGGCACCTGATTTTTTTGGGGGGAATTTGATGACTATTGACCTTGTAACATTGGCATATGAAGTGACTTACACCCTATTAGTGAGATAATCGACGACTACAAAGATGAATTGATATCAACTAGAAGCTTTTGACTAGGACGGCCCCAAAACATCCATGCCCCACATATAGAAAATCTATAAAGAAAATGGAGGAGGCACATGAGTCTTATCTTCCTCAAATTGGCATTTATGGCTGATGCAATCCCTTTTCATGGTGGACCAGCAATACCCAAACCTCATGATTAGCCTAGCTATCGTAAAACCTTTAGCATCTATCCTTCTAACACTCTTATGGACCTCTTTTAATCTTTACAGCATCCACAAGTCTTAGTGGCCTAGGTATATCCTGATGTGATTATGCAAAAACATCATTAAATTCTTGGAATAATTCAATGACGTCTCGCTTTGTTTCTAATGTGAGGCAAATCCCCAATCTTTATCTCGTTCTTTTCTCCTAGGCTCACTATCCACTGACTTTGTAAGGTAGGATCTGTTTTTCATCTTGTTCTACCATCCTTAACAAATCAGAAGATAGGTTACAATCTCTGTCGTCTTCAAAGTCCTGAGATCCCTCTAGACACATATCTCACTCAAAAGGAGATTCTGAGTCAGTAACAGCGCCACTCATGTCGTTGATATCTGGGGACCTATTGTAGGTACAAAGGTAGATTCCAAAGAATAAATGATTCTAATGATGATTATTTGTATGGTATGATCATGAATGAAGAATAAAAGAATATTTGAAAGGAAGTCCAAAGAACAAAAGAATCTAAGAACAATTGTTGATACAGCATGAAATGGAAAAAATAAAAGAATATTTGCTCAAAAGATGCATTTTATTGAAATAAAGATTTTGGACACAAGCCTATTTCACAAAAGGATTCTTATTGCCTCTAGGCTTAAAGCAACAAGCGTGTTTTGAATATTACTCTAGATTAGCTCTAAAATACAGGGATCTCTTCCAAAGTCTCATTGTTCAAAATACTCCCAAGTATGTAAGGGTAGGTACTTGGAAAACTTTTATTCTCTAGTTCCCTCCTCGGATATGCGGTTAATGTTCAAATTCCCTAATATCAGGTCTTGTACTAGAGCCCTAAACTCGATGCATTCTTGGATCTCATGCCCCTCTCCATCATAGAACTCACAATATTTACCCCTTCACTTGAATGATTGGGTAACAGATTTTCTGTACCAAAGGTATTATTGAATTTTACAATACCCATTTTAATGAACCTTTCGATCATCTTTTTAAAAGTGCTGTAGTTCTTGATCGAATATCCTGTGATTCTCGTATGGTATTCGCACTAGGCATTTACGTCATACCATTTGAGGTATGGGGGCTGTATTGGTTTTAAATAAAAAGGGGATACAACTTGTGCATCAAACAAGATTCGATACAACTCCCTATACGTAATTGGGATAGGCACGAACTGGGATTTTTCTGAGTTCGGTCTTAGATTAGATTCTTGCCTTGGGGAGACCTGATGGCTAATAGTTGTCGTCATTGGCTGGCCTACGATAATCGGCTTTGAATAGCCCTTGTTATACATACTCGTGTTATTCGTCTCATTTTTATTCTTCTTCGGGGCCTTTGAAATATTAACTTGGGAGCTCCACTCTCATTTTTTCCTTTTGTAACAATCTTCACATTGTTTTGGGAGCTCCACTCTTACCTTCTTTGTTTTTGCTATACCATCCAGATCAATGACAATGGCATTGGCTAAATTGCCCCTCAGATTGGAACCTGAGCCTATCAAGTAGCTCGTTGGTGCCGATATACTATCCTGATATTGTTGGGGTCTGATAGTAATGGGTACCCCTTGCGAACACGCGTCTGGTTGAGTCTGAACACTTATTGGAGTAAAACCTGGGGGATAGATGAAGTCTTCATTATCATTCCCACTGTTAACCACTGGGCCTTTCCTTTTTTCAAGCATTCCGGCTAGTAACTGGGTTAACTAGCTCATCACATTCATTTGATCTCGTATATTCAGTTGAATTTTGGCTAACTGCTCCTGCATCTGTATTTGCCTTTGCTCTAATCTCTCCAACCTTTATTTTATGGCTTTTTTTTCTTCGCGAATACCATAACAATGCTTGGTCGATAGACTTTTACCGGTTTCCAGGTTAACTAAAATAATTTTACTTAATTAGGGTCCTTTTTGTGAAAATCTAACGCAAATAATGCAATGCAGTGCAAATGCATGGGATAAATGCAAAAGAAAGAGAGGCGTTGATTCTGAATTCAATCACATTAGAACAACTTTTCTAGAAAATAATTTTTTTACATAAAACGGACTACATATGCGACTTTGCCCTCATATTCCAGGCGAAGACACCAATCCCTTTCTTCATATCCAGATGTTATGGTCAAATCTTACGAATTTTCCAAAAGATATCTCTATTATCTCCTTTCTACTTGATCCGAGCCGAGGCTCATCGCTTACTTATCATTGCGATGCTTGTTAGCTTCTTTAAGAAAATTGACAACTCTCGAATAATCTTTGTTGGCCTAAATCCTTGAGCAATAAAAGTCGTGTTTTCCTCCGCGGACAGCCTTCTCTCATTGTATTTACTTGGACTATATTCGGACAGCCGTATTATATTCCACTTTATCAAGAGTCTATTTTCACATGACAAGCTCTTCTATTTAGCAATCAAATATGAATCAACACCTCCTTTCTATGATGAGAATGCAATGCAATCGAAACAAAAGAAAACACGTTAGCAGAGGAGAAATAAATAACAAAATAGAGCACCTATATGAGTGACCACTAGGGTTTGGCATGACTCTACCTAGGGTAGGCTCTTAGGACTCTTTATATGCGGTTCGTCTCTAAGGCAAGGGTACCTAAACCTGCAGATTCCTCGATCCTCACCCATTATAGGCTCATACGGACCGAGTTCAGTTCAGAGGAATACATTTCCCTATGGCCATGCGGGGATGAAAATCTCCTGAAGACACAGGTACGGATGTATCCTGGAAGCAGTCCACTAGCCCATGCAGAGGTGAAAACCTCATGAAGGCATAGTTTCTCATTTCCACTTAAGAGGGGTAAAATTGACCGATCATGCAATGCAATGTGAAGAAAGATACCAACACTCAAACCAACACAACAAATATAAACCACAATGATGAGGATCGTGATAAAGACGGGTGAAATGCAACAAAAGGACCTCTATGATGAAAATGCAATGTGATCGAAACAAAAGCAAACGCGTCAGCACAGAAGAAACAAAATAGAACACCTATCCAGGTGACCACTAGGGTTTGGCATGGCTTTACCTAGGGTGAGCTCTTACGGTTTTCTACATGTGGTTTGGTTCTAAAGTTGAGGTACCCAAACTAGCAGATTCCTCGATCCTCACCCATTATAGGCTCATACGGACCGAGTTCAGTTTAGGGGAATACATTTCCCTATGGCTGCACGGAGATGAAAATCTCATGAAGAGGTACGGATGTATCCCGAAAACGATCCACTATTATGCACAAAGGTGAAAACCTCACGAAGGAATAGCTTCTCACTCCCACTTAAAAGGGGTAAGACCAAGCGGTCTTTATGCAACATGATGCAAGAATACTCTACGAGACTCGAATTACAACCATCATATGAAATGACACAAACAAATGCAATAAAAGGATCGTAATTTTTCAAATCGGATTTTCAATTTTCGACAAAAGAACAAAAATTAACCAATTTGTGGCTCGACTCTCTCATGTCCCCAGCGGACTCGCCAAGCTGTCGAAACCATTTTTTTCATTTTTGAAAAATGGGAATCAACTTTTAAAAACAAAAATGGAGTCGCCACCTATCCTTTTTGTTTAGGTGTGATTGGATCACCTTATAAAACATTTTGTTTTATTAAAATATTAATTTTGGCCTACAAAATTTAAGAAAATGGGTTCGGGAGTTGGTTACGTACGAGGAAGAATTAGCACCCTCACAACGCCCAAAATTGGTACCTAATTGATTAATTAATGTCCTAATGTCGAAAATTTTGAAAAGATTTTAAAATACAATCCCTTTTAAAAAATGTTTGAATAACTCGATTTGGATATTAAGATTCTCTTATTCCAAAGGGATAAAATATCACATCCAGTATGTTAGGATACGACATTTTAAACCCTCGAAACCAAGATCATCTATTGATTTCCGAAACTTATGCATTGAAACTTTAGAAGATATTTGGTTATTTGGTCAAACGGAAAATCGAAACCCAGCACGTTAGGGCACGACTTCTCAAATTTTTAAACACGAAATATTGCCTTGTTTTTTAATTTTAAAAAAAATCATGGATTTTGAAATATGAAGGCATATTTGCCTACTTAGGTTTAACAAGAAAATGGGGACCCCGTAAGTTAGGATACGATCTCTCGGATTCCTAAAGCACGAAATATTGCCTTCTTTTGAGAAGATTTCAAATAAGAGCAATTATAAAACCGACCCGAAATGCATTTATTTGGTTTGTTTGGGATAAAATGAAATGACCATTATCGGTCAAAACGTTGGAATTTGAACCACGATGCGATAATAAGAAAAAAGAAATAAAAACATAGTATCGGGCATGAAATAACAATATGTGAGTACAATATTATACAAATGAATGACAATGATATAAAAAGACGAAAGGAACGAATTAGGGTACATATAATAGCAATAATCTCACAGCATATGTTAATTGAATGCTAATATCAATAATCAAAGACTAAAGAATTTTAAAAAAAAATATAAAACAAATTAAAACAAATAAAATGCAAGAAGCTTTCGAAATGATAATGAATAAAATTAAAATAAATAATATGAAAGAAAAGAAATTTGAAATCATTATATACAACAATTTTTAAAATAAATTATATGTATAAAAAATTTAAAATAAGTAATATATGTGAAAATTTGAAATAAATCATATATAAAAGAAAATAAAAATAAAAATAAATAATATGTAAAATAATAATATATAAATGAGTTTTAAAAAAAATTTTATGTAAGAGAAAATTTAAAATAAATAATATACAAAATAATTTAAAATAAAATATATCAATCTAAAATAAATAATATACATAAAATAAAAATAGTTTAATATGAATAATATATATAAATAATAATGTATAAAAGAGTTTGAAATAGACAATATAAAATTTAAAATAGGTAATATATAAAAAAGAAGTCTTAGAAGAAACAAATTATATAAATAAACAAATTAAAACATATAGATATATAGATATATATATATATATATATATATGAAAGAGAATTCAAAAATAATAACTAAACCAATATAAAATCAATAATATACACAAAATAATTCAAATATATATATTAAAACATTTTTTTTTAAAATGAGTAATGAATTTTATATAAAATCATTTAAAATGAATAATAAAAAAGAAGTTAAAATTAAAAAATAGGGACTCAATTGAAATTAAAACAACATCAAAAGGATAATTTATAAACAAATAAAAAAATAGAGCTAAGGACTGAAATAAAATATGCACAAATGAACAGGGATTAAAAAATAAATATTCCCGGTCACTAAAACGCAGTGTCTAGTCGCAAATTAAAATGAAACTGATCTAAAACTCTTGGGCAAAATTTAAAAAATAAAAGGGAATGAACAGGGGACTAAACCAAACAGCAGTGCAAAAGGGAGGGACTGACTGCCCAAATTACCCATTCAGGACAAAAACACACGAACCTACTTGCAGGTCGGGTCGACGCGCGGACCCTACTTTAGCAAAACGGTACCGTTTCCTTTTATTTATAAAACCAATTTTTGTTTAGAAATTATTTTAACCGAATGAAAGAAAAGAAAAAAACATTTTATACCCTCTGCTAGGGTTCCAGTCATGTGCCGATTGTGATTGCCGCCACCGTGCCACCACCAGTTCAGGTAGCCGACCATGCGCAAAACCGAAGGCCTTCTCGGCTCAATTCACATAGATCTCTAAAATGCTACTATCTAAGCCTGCCAAACTAAAAGAAGAGGAAAAAAATGGCCTTTAATAGCGTTTCAGCCTGATTTCGACAATGAAGGAGGGCTCTAACGCCGTGACCACGATGGTAAACCTCTTTCCCTTCCTTCCTTTCTTCTTTTTCGCATGCAAAAGAAAGAAATAAAGACTAAAAGAGTAATAAAAAAAAATGAAATCCAAAATCACCTTCAAAATTTTGATTTCTTTTTTTTTTGACTGATTTTGTATTCGTTGTATGCGTCTTGTATTTTTGTGAAAAAAGCTCCCTCTACATTTCATCATCTTCGGCTTTATAGCCGAAGAAAATAAGAAATAAAAGAGAAAACACATTTTTTTTCTATAATTTGCTATTATTTGCTGTCAATTTTTATTGTGGTTTGTTGCTATTTGTTAGTCCGTTTTGCAGGTACAGCTAGAGGAGGAAGCCCAAAGGAACGGCGCACATAGGGCTGGTACAGAGGCAATAGCGGCGATACTAAATGTTGGGGCTAGGGTTGCTGAAGTTGTTTAATTTCGGGCCTAGAATTGGGCCTAGGGTTTTTATTAACTTGGACCGTTGTTTGGGTTTTTGGTTTAGTAGAATTGGGCTTTGTAATAGTTTTTTGGATTTGGGCCCTGATATTTGTAAAAATGAACATTGGACCTTATTTAGTTTATTATTTTATTTTTTTGTATGGTTTATGCCCGGGCAGATTGGGCCTCGTACAGTGTATATATGTGCGATTATGGGCTTTAATCTTGTTGCCCTTTTATATGATGAATTGTATGAATTTCTTATTGTTGTCATGACTGAACATTATAATACAAGTGTAATCAAATCTAAATCTGTTCAACTGGAACTATTAATGTTCGTTTCTGTATAATTTCAACATAATGTATGCATTGTTGCATAACATGAGAATTTTGGGATCTAGTTATGAAGTGAAGGAAGACAGACTTAGCAGTTTTAACTGTGATACTTTTGTACAGCGGTTTACCGTGCAATTCTAGTTGTATACCAGCTCAGCTGTATACAGTTACTCAAGTGGCATAGTTCCGCGTTATGGTGTGTTGGATGGATGAACCTATTATGGTTCTATGCGGTGTGCAGGGTGGACGGGCCTACCATAGCCCTTATGTAGCGTGCTGGATGGAAGAAGTGGTGTTTGGTTGGCGGGATGGGATTTTGATTTGTGCATCTGTTCGTATCTGAATATACGTTTGCTTGTCAAAACATTTTGTCTGTTTGTATAAACCTCTGGGTATTGGCAATATAATTATTGTCCTATAATATGATCTGAATATTTCGTATGACTGGAAAACCATTCCTATGGTTCGATAATGTATTTGACATACTAACTGAGATCTCCGTAAGTGATATTCTTATGCACATGCTTGTCTGAAGTATTTATTGTGTCACACCGTCTGTTGTCGTCTAGTCATGTTTCGAACTCACACTGAGCTCGCATAGCTCATCTCTGTAGTGTCTTTCCTTTCAGGTACTTTCTGTGTTTTGGAGTTGGACTCGATATCCCAGAGGTCTTAGATAGATACGGTTTGAATGGTTTAAGTAAAATCTTATAAGTTTTATATGGTAGACTTTAAGTCAGTTTGTAAGACAATTATACAAACTGTGGACTGAACTTTAGAAACTGTGATTTTTATTTCTGAATGTTTGACCCAGCTTTAACATTGTTTCAAACATAACGAACAAAAAGGTTTTTCTTGGTTTAAATTAAAGTTTTTGTTTCCAATCACTTCGGTGATCAATGTAACCTTCAAGATTCGGTCTTAACTTCTAGGCCGGGTTTTGGGTGTTACATGTTACTTATATATGTTGAGGTATATTGTTGAACATTATTGTATATAGAACCATAAATATAATTTTTCGGTCAACTTTTAATGTCGTTTCCTATAAGTTTTAGATTATTTTTATTTTCTAGATTTAAAAATCTAGTGGAATAGTTGAAATTAATAACATGTTCTCTTAAAATTTTTATTAATACGCATATGTAATCATACCATAGATTAGGACAAATTTCTGGCAATTTTGACTTTCAACAACGATATTTTTTTTAACAATCTCATTATAGGTTCTGGTCGTATCTTTTTTTTAACACAATTTCTAGAACTACTTATAGCCCCACCCCAAGCCATAAATAAAAGGATAATGCACTTCAGCACATTTAAACCCACGTTCTGCATTGACAACAATGCCCATACCAATAGAGTTAAGACTCAATCAGGACTAAAACTTTTAAATCATAATAAATGTGAGATGTTAGTTGTAACAGTCCAATTTTGCCCTGCCCAAACAACAAACAAACAAATAAATAAATGAATAATAAAATTCTGTTAATTACAAGCCCAAATACAAAAACCTTAAAAGCCCAAAACATAAAAAAATAAGAAACCCTAGCTTCCCTAAAGCCTCTAACACTGCTCCTTCGCCACGTCAGCAAGCATGTCGCCCGAGATCTCCCTCCTCCTTTCACTGAAATGGCAAGGCGGGGCTCCCCAACACCATTGACCTTGTCACGAGCACTTGTACAAAGAAAAAAAAAGGAGAAGAAGACAGAGCAGAGAAACAGAAAAAACAAAAAATAAACATTGTAGTTTGGCTATAAAAGCCACAACAACCATATGTAATTTTTTACGGAATCAATCGAATAGAATACAAAAAAAAATAAGAAGTTTAACAAAAAAAAGGTAGTTACTTTTTTTTTTTTTCGAAATAAAAACAAAAAAAGGCTGGATTTTTTACCTATTTCGCTGCACCACCGCTGTGGGTGGTCCCCGTTGACTTGTAAGGCTGCCAAATCCCTAGGGATTTGTCTAAGGCTGTGCCAAAAAGGGGGAGAAATCAAAAGTCTTTTTTGGTTGAGATTTGATTGTTTTCAGGGGATTTTAATGCCAGAACCATGTTCTCTGGCAGTAAGGTTCAAAAGTTAGAGTTTTGGGAACTCCGGCCACCGTAGGCGGCGATCTCCGTCGCCGATGATTGGTGGCCGCAGTGAAGATCTGCCATCCCTGTGACCTGGTAAAGGGGGAGGTCTGAGACAAAAAGAAAAGAAAGAAAGGTTTTTTTTTAAACAATGGGAGAAATTATTTTTTTTAGAAAATTTTGACTTAAATAGGGCACTGGTACGACGACGTTTTGGCCTGGCTTCAAAAGCCCCAAAACGACGTCGTTTTAGGCACGATCCAACAACCTAACCAAAATCCCTCAAGATTCGCGTGTTTTTGAAGGGTTGAGATATTTTCTGCCTGGGTCCCCCCCGCTTTTAAGCATGTTTTGATATTATCCTGATTTAGTTTTTTTTCCTTTTTAAATTTTACAATTTAATTTTTTTTTTTTTACTTTGGTCCTCTGACCATCAACCACTTCTGGAAATAGCACATGTACTAGGGTTTGGGATAATTACCCATTTGGTCCCCACGCCTTTCGCATATTTTGATTTAATCATTTATCTTTTTTGTTGTTTTTTTTTTGCAATTTTTTTTCTTACATTATTTTTCTATTTTAATTTTTCAATTTAGTGCTTTATTTATTTAATTCTACCCCTTTACTTATTGTTTTCTTTTTTTTTTCAGCATTACAAATTTATGTTATTCGCATTTCGTTCCTTTTAAACTATGCATTTTTACTTTTATCTTTTAGGTGGTTATTATTATTTATTTATATTGGTATTATGGTATTAATAATGTTGTGACTATTGTTATTATTATCATGAATTAATGTTATTATTACTATTATAGTAGTATTATTTTTTTTATCATGTTATTATATCCTTTTTTTTTTCCACGTAGTTATTTCATTTCATTTTTTTTTCAGTTACCATATTACATGACATGTTTAAGTATATTCGTCTGGGGCGAAGTCAGAGGGGCTGGCATGGGCCCCGGCCCCCCTAAAATATAAAATTGCTATTTTGGTTCTTAAAAGTTTTTAAAATTTGAAATTAGTAAAGGTAAAATTGCACTTTGGCCCCCTTTAAAATTATAAAAATTCAATTTAATCTTTTACAAATTATAAAGATATAAACTATAAAAAATTAAAATTTCATCTGGCCCCCCTAAAAAATTATTCTGGCTTCACCACTGACATTCGTTCATTTTTTTTACCATCACTCGAATAAATTAATCGCATATTGTTTTAAATGTTATGTTCGTTTTTATATGACGTATATTTGATAATTTGAATCGAGGCAATGTTCTTTATTTTGAGGATTCGAGAATTGTGCTGCTAACTTAACGGGTAAGATTTTCTCCTTGAACCGCAATAATCGAACGTCCCTCCTCTTTTTAAAAATTAATTAAAAATATATAAGATTTAGGCAATAATTAAATGGTGAGCGTTCTTATTCGAGATTTTGTGCCCCAACTTACAGGACATAACTTTTCGTCTTGATCGACCCGAAATAAGAAAACCTCCTCATTAAAAATTACATGTAGATATAGACATTTTCAATACCATCAAATAACATTGCGTGAAAGGGATCACATTTTAAATCCTCTTCAAATTCTCATTTTTTTACGCTAAGACACCAAGTAACCAACTAGGTACCAATTTTGGGCGTTATAGGGGTGCTAATCCTTCCTCATACGTAATCGACTCCCGAACCTATTTTTTGAATTTTGTAGACCGAAAATCATCGTTTTAGTAAAATTAACCATTTTTTATTAAAATGATTAAATTTCGAGGTGATCCAATCACACCGAATAAAAAGGATTGGTGGCGATTCTATTCTCGATTTTTAAAAAAATAAAAAGTCAAGCTCCAAAAAAGGGTTTCGACACTGGTAAAAGTACCATGGAGAGCCCTGTACTAGAAGTCGAATTGCATTTTACCCCCTTTACTAAAAAAAATGAGTAAATTAGTCTCTGTGCATTAAATCAAAGAATAAATTATTCCTTTCTGTTAAAAATTTTATCCATTTCTACAGTTAAGAATTGGTATGGTTGATGGAATAACTAGATAACTACACGTGGCATGCCACGTGAACCTCATGTTGATGTACAGGGATCAATTTTTAACAGTAAAAATGGATGAAAATTTTAAAAGAAAGACCAGCTTGCTTTTTCTTCTAACGTATAGGAACTAATTTGCTATTTTTTTAGTAGAATGAGTAAAATGAAATCTAACTCTTAATACAAAGACATTCATAATACTTTTGATTTATTTCTCAACATATATTGCTTAATCAAATGATAATTTATTGATATTTTAACTTATATTATGATTCCAACAATTGTAAAATGCGGCAATTTTTAAACTTTTGTGAGACATTGGGCCCCTTCTTGCGATACTTTTAATAACATTGTGGCTATATAAATCCACCATTTTCATGTTCTCTGCACCAAGAAAGAGTAATTTACAACGAGTTAATTAACAAAACAATATGAATATGAAGGATTTTTCCACTATTTTTCTTTTTATTTTCTTCGTTTTAGTTATTATAGATTGTTTGATGGTTGAAGCAGATACTTGCAAACCCAGCGGCAAGCTTAGAGGGAAAAAGCCTCCTCCAGGTAAACGTAACAAAGGTCATGATTCTGATTGTTGCAAAGAAGGCAAGTTTTACAACATGTACAAGTGTTCGCCGCCGGTTTCAAATCATACTAAGGCGACCTTGACTCTTAATGGATTCGATTCAGGTGAGGACGGTGGTAGTCCATGCGAATGCGACGACAAGTTTCATGAAGATTCGGAATTGATTGTGGCGCTTTCGACGGGATGATTCAACAAGAAAAAACGGTGTATGAAGTATATTAACATCCATGGTAATGGAAAAGTTATTAAAGCTAAGGTAGTCAACGAATGTGATTCCACGATGGGATGTGACGATGAACACGATTTCCAGCCTCCATGTGCCAACAATATAGTCGATGCCTCGGATGCGGTTTGGGATGCCCTGGGAGTTTGTGGAGACAAACGTGGCGAAATGGAGATATACTGGTCTGATGCTTGATTAAACTTTTTTGCCTCTTCGTATTTGCCTTTGTTTCAAGCAAGGATTGCGGTTCTTTACTCTTTAGCTATATGATATATATTCGGTCCTTAATTATGTCTAGGACTTGAAAATAAAGTTTTAATTTTAACTATTTGGTCCTTAATTGTAGGTAGGACCTTGTCCCTTGCTTAAATGGTCTAATTCTATTTTTGCCCTACTTAAAACATAATACTTCAATTTAGTACATTTATCCACTTGATTAAATGAAATTTTTCATCTTTTGCCCCTCCTAAAAAGTTAATTATTCGATTTAAATCATTTTAACACCAAATTTTTAGTTTTGACCCCCAAATTTGTTAATTTTATCATAACCCACAAGTTCAAAATTCCTAGCTCCATCCTACAAATTAGGAATTAAAGAATAGACTAAATAATTTAAATACAGGAGAATTATTTGATACACTAATCTAGTTTTTAAATTGTTAAGAGTGATAAAGGAACCAACACATGTCCTTAATTGACGTTTAAGCGGGTACAATTCAATTTATAATGGTTCGACCCTAATTGCCTACTTACATTATCTTGGTATACCTCAACTAAGGATTTCCCAAATCGGTATAAGAATTGGTATTTCTGAAGGAGAATGTATAACCTTTACAACACTATCTTTTTCTTAAATTTTAGATGAATTTTCCCTCTAGCTTTTATGGCTAAACTAACTCTCCTTAAATTTTAGATAGAACTGATCATTGTGCATAATAAAACTCGAATATGAGCCCCAAATTTTAATTGCTAAGGAAAGCTATAGTTTTGATTTGAAAAATGTAACCTTCCATGCCTTTAACATTTTATCTTGTTTTCAAAGGATGAGTCACATTAGAGACTCATATATGATAATTATGTATGATAAAATTTGCTAAAGAAAGCTATAGTTTTTATTTGAACAATGTAACCTTCCATGTCTGTAGCATTTTATCTTGTTTTCAAATGGTTAGTCACATTGGATACTCACCATACTCAGAGCAAGTAATTAGAATGTCACATAAGGATATATGAATATAAAACATGGGTGTAGGTTATTAGTCTTTCAAAAGCAATTTAAAAGATTTGTTATTATTTTAGGTTAATATTAGAAAAATTATTTCACACATTATTTAAAATTTAAAAACTACATAAGCGAGAGTTAAATGGTTGACACATACCCTAAAAGGGTCACTTAATTTAGCTTTAATTTTAATGTAACTCACAAATCTTTAATTTCATCAAATTAAAATCATTAGAGTTCTATTATTAACAAATTAGATGCTTATATTAACTCCATTGAGCAATTTTAATGAAAAATTGACTTAAAATGGCCTCTGTAACTTTTTCATAAAAAATAGTTATTCAATGAAATTAGCATAATTAACCTACTTTGTTAATAATAAATGTTCAATGATATTATTAGAATAAACATCAATAATGGTTGTAGAACAATTGCACAATAATAAGAACGAAAAAGTAAGAATACATAGATTTTACGTGAAAATTCTTTCGAGAAAAAATCACGTGTAGAAAAGGAGAAATTCACTAATGTTGAAAAACGGATAATACAAAAAGAGTTTTGACTACATCTATTTAAGAATTGAAAAACCCTGTTCTAATCAAAATTAAATAGAAGAAGAATAGTTCTATACAAATTCAACTTGTGTTGTATGGCTTGTATTTATTTCAAAAACCTCAGGCTCTCACCCCCACAAATCCCCTTATTTTGTCACTATATTTATTTTTTCAACAAGTGACGGGATTCAGGTTACACAATCTTTAATAGATATAACTCAATGAAAATAAATAATTGTGATTTATATAAAAATTGATGTCAAGTTCAGTGACTTATAATGTAAATTACCCTCTATGTGGCTGTATTTGAACTTTGCTTGTGAAATGGAGCTTTTATTTTTAACTCGGATGGAGCAGTAAAAGCGGGAATGATAAGGGTGATTGGGTGGTCGGATTGAAGGACGGATAGTCTTCAAGCCAAGCTATGGGGCATTCGTGAAGGTTTGCAACTTGCTAAAAGTTTAAATATACTATCTCTTACTGTTGAACTCGATGCCATGATGGTTGTTCACCTCCTCAAGATGCCTTTAGAGGACATCCACCTACTTAGTACTTTAGTGAGGGATTGCTTGCTCTTAATTGTTGAAATGGGGGTGATGCAAATCCAACATATTTTCAGGGAAAGTAACAAATGTGTCAATCATCTCGCCAATCTTGCCCAGAACTCGGACTTGGATATGGTGGTCTTGAATTCCCCACTCGCGAGCTTACTTCCTTTCTTCTAGACTGATACATGTGGGCAAGGAGTTGTTAGATTGCAGTTCTTAATAATAACATAATAACTACGTGAACTGAATTAAAACTCAATATCTCATTTCCTATACATCAAAAGCATTAAAATTATATCTTTAAATCTTAACCATTAATTACTATAGGGAACAACAGCATAAATTCTCTTAAAACATATATGGACAGACAGATGCTTTTGGAGATGAATATGTTTTTTTTTTTCTTCATTCGATCTGTTGTTTTATAAAAAAAAAAAAAAAATTAGCGTTCAAAACAACATTTAAAAAAAAAAAAAAACATATTCAATCACTAATAGATTTACGTAAATAATTCATCACTAAGCTTTAAACATATTCCCACCTTCTATACCTGTGTAATCATCAAGGAAAATGCCATTTATGCTAAAATCAAAGCTCAATACTATGACAATCTTTATTTGAGGAATCTCCTTTACATGTTTCCTAGGTTATCTCATATTAAAATCCAAAAAGAGAAATAAAAAGATTCTACTAATTATTGCTTCTTAGTGTTGCTTTTGGGAATTTAAATGTCTTTAGTCAGATTCCATTCTATCTTATTCACCTACCGGTAGATTCTCTCCTATCCGGAGATTATTACGTATGAGTATATTTAAATCTACATTAGTTAAATTGCTTTAAGAGTTATTAAACTAAATTAAAGGTAGTTTTTGAATGTAGGTTATAATATTGCTATAGTATCCAATATTATAGTATTGCTATAATATTATAGTTTTATTACAGTATCTAATTTCACCGTTACGGTTATTTTTATATTAATAACAAGTAAACGCACCGCTCATCTACAAGAGCCCTTAAGAGTCAATTGATTTATTACTTAAATTTTTTAAAGAAATATATATTTTTCAACATTATTTGAACCAAAGCCATCAATAAATTTTTTAGGTCAAAATATGTACCCAATCCTAATTTATTTATTCTAAAAACCCTAATCCAATAGTTTATTCATTAGTATTCAATCAAAAATACATTTACGCAATTATACTAATTTTAGACCAAGTCATATATTTTAACCTTTTTATGATTCCAGCTGTGCAAAATGTGGCAAAATTTAACCTTTTGTGACACATTGTGCATCTTCTTACGATACTTTTGATAAAATTATGGCTATATAAACCTACCATTTTCATGTTCTTTGCACCAAGAAATAGTATAATTACAAGTATTAGTTAACAAAAGTATATAAATATGAAGGGTTTGCCCACTATTTTTCTTTTTATTTGCTTTGTTTTAATTATTACAAATTGTTTCATGGTGGAAGTAGATACATGCAAACTCAGAGGTAAGCTTAGAGGGAAAAAGCCTCCTCCAGGTAAATGTAACAAAGGCCATGATTCTGATTGTTGCCAAGAAGGCAAGTTTTACAACAAGTGTATGAATTATATTAACATTCATGGTAATGGAAAAACTGTTAAAGTTAAAGTAATCGATGAATATGACTCCACGATGGGGTGTGATGATGAACATAATTATCAGCCTCCGTGTGCCAATAACATTGTCGATGTCTCAGATGCAGTTTGGAATGCCTTGGGAGTGTATGGAGATAAACGTGGTGGAATGGAGATATACTGGTTTGATGCTTAATTAAACATTTCTGTCTCTCCGTATTTGCCTTTGTTTCAACCAAGGATTGTGGTTCTTTACTCTTTAGCTATATGATATATATTCGGTCCTTAATTATATTTAGGACCTCAAAATAAAAGTTTTTATTATAACTATTTGGTCCTTAATTATGTCTAGGACCTTGTCCCCTTTGATTAAATGGTCTAATTCTATTTTTGTCCTACTTAAAACATAATAATTCAGTATAGTTCATTTTAACAACTTGATTAAATTAAAATTTTCATCTTTTACCCCTCCTAAAAATTAATTACTCAGATTTAAGTCATTTTAACACCAAATTTTGTAAATTTTATCTTGACCCTCTAATGCAAAATTCATAACTTTGTCCCTACAAATTAGGAATAAAAGAATAGAAATAAATTTGATAAACTAAGTAATATATATTAGATAATTATTTGGTACACTAACGTAGTTTTTACATTTTATAAGAGTGATAACGGAACCAACACATGTCCTTAATTCACGTTTAAGTTTGAATTATTTAATTTACATTGTTTACTTAAACTATGGGTTTCTCAATTCACTATAAAAATTGATGTCTTTCAAGAAGAATGTATAACCTTTACAGCATTATCTTTTTCTTAAGTTTTAGATAAAATTTCTCTCTAGCTTTTATAACTAAACTAAAACTTTTAGCTTTTACGGCTCAACTAAAACCCTCTCAATTTATAGTTGGTAAAATAAAAGAAAGTAAACAAAGAAACTTGTATAAGGTGTTCCAAAAAAAAAAGCTTTCAAAGAAATAAAAATGAGAGTGATAAAAAATCTAACAATAAGCTTCCAAAAAATATTTACAAGAGAAATGAAAGAGTGAAGATTTGAAGACTTTTCTTTAGTATTTGATGCTTGGGTATCTCTCTCTTGTGTCTTAATGTAACACTCCTCAGCAGTCCCGACGATCGGTACGAATGACAAATGCCACCGGAGCATGTACGAGTAAGATATCTCGTTTCTATTTAAGAATTAAAAGCTTAAATAATTTCTTTAAAATAATTACAATAAGTTTTAGTCAAATTGAAAATTTTAAAAACAATTTAGAACATTTAGAAATTGATATGGAGTTGACTAGGAGTGATCGAAATTGAAAACAGACCCCAAAAGATCAAAATAACTTAAATTTGTGTAGGGTTGCTACAAGGGCACAACATTGCAATGAGGGACTTATGACACCACGGCATGACTGATTGAGTTAATATGGTCGTGATGATGGGAATGCAACGTCGTGAAGTTGGGCTCCATAGTCGCGGCGTTGGAACTTTGTAGTCACAATGTCACTCACTTAATGTCCTCAAAACACTTCAAAAATACTTTAAAACATCATTAAATATCATCAAATCATATCTCATGATTTCAAAACATTTAAAAACATTTCTAAATCATATAAACAAAATTCCAAGTCATAAACATGTTCAAACCAATTTTTAATTCAAAAACTTGTCTTAACCTTTCAAGGAGGTTGCAAACAACACTTGATTTTACAAATCCAAATACTTATAATAATCTAAGTCTCTATGTATATGCCAATAACCTATACAAATATCATTTAATAATTAAAGAATAACCTTAAAAACTTGATGGGTGATGTAATACTCCCGAACAAAGCTTCAAGCTTATCGTACAAGGTCCTTTACCTACACGTTTTAAACAACTAACGCGTGAGCTTTAAAAGCTCAGTAAGTAGCCTAGGATAAACCTACTTATCCTTTTCCTTATTATTGTTGAGCCCATTTAAGCATGTCATGTAAGATTCACTTAAGCCACATTCTAATATCACTAATCAATTTGTTTAAATTAATCGAATTGTGCAACATCGTCACTGGAAAATTTAAAAAAAAAAAGATGATGATGTGGTACAATATTAGAGTATCAGATTCAGTATTATAATAACTAAATTGATGATTAAACAAGTTAGAATACCAGTTCTTAATTCAACCAGTTCGACCATCAGACCAACAATAATTAAATAAATAACTAAAAATTCATAAAAATATAATAAAAAAAGCAAAATCATTTTTATATTTTTATATATATTTTTAGATTTTATGAATTTTTAATTGATTAATTATTTATTGTTGGTCCGATAGTCGAACAGCTTGAACTGGGTGAATTGAGAACCAATGGTCTAACCTATTCAACCATGGGTTCAGTATTAAAACACTGAATATGACACTCTAAGACTGTATCATAATATTATCTAATATTTTTTTGTTTTTCAAACTAGAGTGCCACATCATCAAATTTTTAGATTTTTCAAGTTCAATGATCAAAATGGACCTAGTTGTCAAGTTCAAAATGAATAAAAAAAGTACAAGTATCAAAGTGAACCTAGTTGTCAAGTTCATGGGCCAAAAGTTACATAATCCCTTTTTTTTCACAGTCATTAACAAAATGGGCTTAAATGAATAACGATTTTAAAGTTCAAGGGGCCACTGTGGACCTAATCGTAAAGTTTAGGGGCCAAAAGTTACAATATCCCTTTTATATACAAAGTTTTGATTTTAAGTTTTGTTAGTTGTTTAAAGAATTTTTTTCTCAAGTATTGTGAATAATTTTTTATAATAATTAATATTTTTTTAAAATTTAAAATATATAGTTGAATAATTATAATTTATACTACCAAACATGACGTAAAGAATTATAATGTAATTACACTTTGTTAACCAAACGCATCTAAGTATTTAAAATTCATCATAATTACATTAAGGTGCAATTACTACCTTAGTAATTATATTTTCATCAAATTACTTTATTCCATCTATTATACCCTAGCAAAGCAAGACCGATGGCAAGCTGACAAACAACCCTCTGACTACCCCTATTGCGCACCCCTCGTTAGGACCACGCAAGCATAACTATCTTCATACAACCCTACGGACGGGAATATCAGAGTAGAACCAAAAAGTATAATATCAAAATAGAACCAAAAAGTATACTCTATGACGAAAACTCACCTCTAATGGCATTGCCGCCTATATGGACTGCAAAAACGTGCAAGCTATTGTACTATTAACTACGTGACACTACAAGACAAACAGTGACCCATTATATAAGCCTAGGTGCATGAGGAACCACGAATTGACCCCTTCCTTTTGGCATCGACATACCAACCTTAAAGCATCATTATTTTCTCTTTTCTCTTTCTCCTTCTCTTTTCATTGGCTATTCACCTAACATAGGTCAGCTGGCACTCCACTCCTCCCCATTGATAACCAGCACAGCTGTTAGATAAAAGATAATGAATATATACCATAATATGAAAAGTTATAAACAAATAGTCAGGATGGCCGAGTGGTCTAAGGCGCCAGACTCAAGTTTTGGTCCTTGTGAGAGGGTGTGGGTTCAAATCCCACTTCTGACATTTTGTTTTCTAATTTTTCCTTCTAATGGGCCGGGGCTTCATTGGGTTCTTTTTCTTTTCTTCTCACATTTCCTTCCAATAACGGGCCTTACCCTTGGGTGTTAAGAAATTGAATAAATTAAAATTTTAGGTTAAATTGTAAAATTAGTCTTTATATTTTTTCGTTTTTGAGTAATTTAATTTTTTTTATGTTTTTTAACTTCTTTTTTCTTTATTTTCTATTCTCTTCCAATTCTCCCTTTATTTTCCTCACTTCTCCATTTTTTTAACATAGTTTTCTACATTTTTCATTTGTTAAAACTAGTCCCTATACTTTTATTTTAGTTTTGGGTATTTCCTGTACGATATGTTTAATCTTTCTTTTAATTAGTTTTTTTACATTAAAAGAAATGGAGAAAGGAGGAAAATGGAGGGAGAAGTAGAAGAGAATGGAAAATAAAGAAAAAATAGTTAAAAAAACATAAAAGAAAAGATTTAAATTATTCAAAACAAAAAAATATAGGGAGCAATTGTATAATATAACCTAAAATTTTTGTTTGAAATGATGATTTAATGTGTTACGTCAACTTACTGTTACACTATTAATGACAATTAACGGCTCAGTGACCAAAATGTTACAATACAATAACGTAAATGACTAAAACATATTTCAAACATAAATGACTAAAATGTAACTTGAGGTAAATAAAAGTGACTATTTTAATAGTATACTCACAAATATATTATATTGTTTGATTCTTTTAACAAATCATATACATAATTCATGCTAGTACAAACATTTCATTTTAATCATAATATATTTTCATATTTGTACAAACTTAGAAATGAAGCCTTTTTGGAGTGTGTTGTGTAGTACTTTCCCTGAGGCTGTGTCACTATTAATGCATGTTTTAATTTCCCCCACTCTTTAATTGCTTCATCCATGCATTATTTATACTATTTAATAGTAAGTTTGACCATCATTATTCTAAAATATTGAATTCGGTAAAAGTTAATTTTTAATATTTCATCCTATTCATGGATCGGATCACTCGACCCACTTAAAAAGTGAAAAGATTTAAGTAAAAATATACGTTCGAAAAATAGTCTTAGACAAAAAAATAATGTCTGTTTAAAAAATGGGTCAAACCTCGGGTAAGACATTTTTTACTCGAGTCTGGCCAACCCGACCCAAATCATAAAAGGGCAAAAAAATCTACTATTTTTGTGTTGTTTTAATGTTATTTTCTTATTGTTTTCTCCCTATTTTGCTACCATTTCACTATTATATTACTACTATTTTATTGTTATTGTCTGGATATTGTATAACACTTGTTTTATTGTTAATTTTGTTATTATTTTAGAGACAATTGCTTGTTTAGTTGCATCTATCTTAGTGTTATTTAAGTATACATATTTTTAAAAAATTATTTTCAATTTGTCCAGAAATATTTATTTTAATATTTTTTACATTTTTTATCCGGGATCGAGTTTGGACAAAATTTTAAACACTTTTTCAAACCAGACCTAGCAAATGGGCCTAAATTTTTTATTGGACCCAACTCGACTCAACCCATCAACACCGATAATACCACCAAATCAAGTATATGTATTCATTTATACCAATATGAATCAATGCTAATGATAAATTACTCTCTGAAATTTTTGCTTCATAAATTAAATTTTTTTTATTGGATAAAAATAATATAAAAATTATTTTTTTAATTCAAATAAAAAAATTAAATATAATAAATTATTTTATTTTCTTCCTAGTTGCTATATCTTTAATGCTATAATTATGTCATAACAGTCTGAATTGTATTTAAAGTTTATTATTTTTAAATTATATTTGTGTTGTATTGTATTATATAGTGTATAAAGATAAATGAAAAAAAATTGTTGAATATATTTTTAAATATAACTATTACATTAAAATAATTTTTTATAGATAAAACTAACAAATGAGATAATTATTTAGTAAAATAGGATAACTCTTAGATTATTTAGGAAAGTAGGTGTATTTTTTTCAGACAATCATCTCACCACATCAGATAACGAGTTTATTATATATGTGACACATATTAAACTTTAAAAAATAATTAACTGTGAATTCAGGCAAGGTTAGTTAAAAAATATTTAAGAAAAGAATACAAGTTCTCTGCTCTTAACATTTAAGAGAGTTTTTTTTTTTCTTTTTAATTCTAGATTCTAAATTGGTCATTAAATTTTAAAGTTTTTTAATCGAGTCCTCAAAATGCTTGTATTGTCTCAACCATGTCTTTTTGTCACAAGGCTAGAACTTTAATCTCACAATCCATTTAACTTTAGGAAAATTCTTCGCTTTAAAAATGCCTAAATTAGCCTAACTCCCAACAATTGAGGATTCAACTAGAATTCTTCCAAGGCAACAACACAAAGCGGAAGAACTCAAAGATGAACAAATATGAACAAACTTTGAAATATAAGAATAAAGCCACAGAGAGAAAGTTTTGAGTGAATACTCTCAAGAATTCTATTACCAAATGAAGTGATTTATAATGGGGGGGAGAGTTCTCTATTTATAGTTGAGCCTCCTCAAATTCAATAGTACAGATTAAAGTACATCAACGACTAAGACTAAAACTTATGGACAACTCAATTTTGACGTGTTAAAACAATATAGAATACTATTAACATTTAAGAGAGTATTTTTTCTTTTTTATTTTTAATTCAAGCAGCTCACACGTTAAGTACACACATGTTTGCGATTTAATTAACATTTTTTAAATATGTTTCAAGTTAGATTTGAGCTAACATTTAACACTTAAGCTAATGGCGAGATTGATAAAATATCTAATCAATACAATATTGGTATTTTGATGATTCAATTTAAATATTTTAAAATTTCAAGCTTTTTTTATAAAATTAACACAAAAAATTTAATTAATTATATAAATGACCATTTTTTTAATTAAACACATAAATGACCTAAAATCTACAGTGAAAGCTGGTGGAGCTAAAGAGTTTGGCGCCACCAACATGTCACATCCACGACCAAGATAAAAAATCAATTTTTTGGTGGAACCGTGTAGAATGGCACCACCTGTATAAATATTAGGGAAATACTGTAATTTTTGAAAAAATAGAGGAACTTTAAAAAAAAATTCCTTCTTTAATGGAGCCAAATAAATTGCCGCCACCCGTTTCCAAAGTTACCCGTCCCTTATTCCTTTTAAAATTTTAAATATATTAAGAAAACCTTTTTTTTTGTCTTTACCTATTAAAAAATATATTAAAATTTTAAAATTGGTTATACTTAAAACTCTTTTAATATGTTTAAAATTCTAATATATTTTAATATATTAAGTATATTAAAAATTTAAAATTGGTTATACCCAACATTTTCTTAAACATATTTAAATTTTTAATATATTTAAAAATTTTAATTTTTTTAAAATTTTAAATATATTAAAAAATCTTTTTACCTATTAAAAAATATATTAAAATTTTAAAATATATTTTAAAAAAATATATTGAATATATTAAAATTTTAAAATTAGTTATACTTAACATTTTTTCAATATATTTAATTTTTTTAAAATTTTAAATATATTAAGAAAATATTTTTTGTCTTTACATATTAAAAATATATATTAAATATATTAAAATTTTAAAATTTGTTATACTTAACATTTTTTAATATATTTAAAATTTTAGAAAACTTAAAAAAAAATCACCTTGGATATTAACTTATTTGGCTCCAGCAACAAATAGAAAAAATTTTTTAAAGTCCCTCAATTTTTTCAGAAATTATAGTATTTCCTTAAAATTTATACAAGTAGCGCCATTCTACATGGCTCCACCAAAAAATTAATTTTTTTTATCTCGATTGCTGACGTGGCATGTTGGTGGCGCCAAACTCTTTGTCTTCACCAACTTTTACTGTAGATTTTAGGTCACTTACGTGTTTAATCAAAAAATTAGGTCATTTATATAATTAATTAAATTTTTTAAGTTAATTTTATAAAAAAAAAGCTAAAATTTCGATAATAATTTAAAGACAATAAAAATCCTTTCATGCATAAATGGACATGTAGATGCCTTGGAGATGAATATGTTACAAATTAGAGCTCATATGGTAATTTTTTATTAGTGTTGTTTTCGAGTATTTAATTTAGGCAAATATATGCTTAGTCAAATTGATCCCTCTCAATGTTTATATATTTTGCTACTTTGGTCTTCATTATAAGAAAAAAATCAACAATTTAAACCTCAAAATTTACATATTTTAAAAAAATATTATGAACTAAATTTATTAGATTGTGATGAACTCGAAACCAACACTTCTCTCCACCATCCTCTTCTCTCTGATGATAGCCATTATCAAGAGTATCCAAATACGAACTTAGTTTATTTGCGAGGAGTTGTTAGCTTCCGCGTTCAATTAGCATACATAGTTGTTAGAGAAAATATTAGGAATAAATAACATAATATGAAAAATTATAAACAAACAGTCAGGATGGCCGAGTGGTCTAAGGCGCCAGACTCAAGTTCTGGTCTTCGTGAGAGGGCGTGGGTTCAAATCCCACTTCTGACATTTTGTTTTCTATTTTTTCCTTCTAACGGGCCGGGCCTTCATTGGGTTTTTTTCTTTTATTCTCAACTTTCCTTCTAATAACGAGCCTTACCATTGGGTGTTAAGAAATTGAGTAAATTACACCATTAGTCACTGAACTATGGTATATTTTTATTTTAGTCACATAACTAAAAAAAGTTATAATTTAGTAACTAAAGTTTTCAAATTTGTTTCACCCAAGTGGCACTTTTTAATTGGTATAATAACAATTTTAGTCCTCAACTTTTACATTCTCTATCAATTTGACCTGATTCTATTCAAAAATTAGGTTAAAATGTGCCTGTAGTCCCTATACTTTTCAAATATAAATAAAAATAAAGTCAAATGTAATAATTTTTTGAATAAAATTTAATATGTTGTTCATCCATTAATAAAGAAGCAACAGTAAGAAAAAAAAAACCACCACTTTCCAACGCTTCTATCTATTATAATTTTTTTTTTGGTTTGATGTTAAAATAAATTATCTACCTTGATCTTCAACACATTTGTTTATCATCATTCTTTTTACTTTGACCTTCAAAAGAACTTGGGTTATGAACTCTCAACCAAGAACACTGAGACAAGCTGTAAGGCTTTTGTTCTTTTTTTTTTTTTTTTTTGTATTGTTGTGCCGATTGGGTCATTTTTCCAATTTGATCCAACCCAAAGGAGCCCAATCTTCCAAAAACCGGTCCAATTCGCAGTTACTGGTCCAACCCGACTTTCCACGGTTCAAATGATTTTTTGATATTGTTTGGACCAGTTCCTGATTTGACTAGCTGGTCCAATCCAATATGTATGGGAAACAAAATAACAGATCCCCCTCCCAAAAAGGTAGATGATTAAATGCTTCTTTTAAGTGTTTTTCGGTTAAGTTTTATATCTAAGTAGGACATCCAAAATTGATATTACTAAGGCTTATGAAATTATTTTTGATGTCATTCTTTTAGCCTAAAAAAATACTAAACATACCTCAAATTTTTTTCAAACTCAATTCAAATTTTTAATTTATTTAAATTATTTTCAAAACCCAAATTATAAATTTAAATTATATTATATTTTTTATTTTCTTAACAAAAAAGCTATATCAAAAAAACGTAAGAGGTAAAAGAAGAGAACCAATAATTTTGCTTAATGTTTTTATTTTTTTTCTATGTTTATTTCAAGAATGGGTAATTGATATTTCTGTACAGACAATACAGAAAGAAAATTTGGAGGGGCTAAAAATAATTTTCCCTCATTTTCTCTTACTTTATCTATTTTTAAAACTTTTTTCTATTTTAATTTTAATATTAATTTTTAGAATTTTTTAAATTTTTTAAAATGATTATTATTTTTTTATCATTTTATATATAATCAAAAGTCAAATTGAAAGAAAATATAAAAGTTAGGACTAAAATTGTTATTATACTAACTAAAAAAGTTTCAAAACATCAGGTGATAAAAAAATAATTTCGAAAAATTTAGTGATAAAATTATAACTTCTTTTAATTAAGTGACAAATCAAGTTTATATTTAACCTAAATGATGAAATGGCACATGAATTAGTGTTCAACAAAAAGTCTTAGGCATTGCCATTTAAATTGGCTTATATTGCTTGCCTCAAATCAACCGTAGTCATTAAAATATTGACACTGTATAGCATACCGTGACGCTACGTTCTCACCTGCAAAATTTCAAATATTTGTCAAACGACGATCTCCCATTTCTGTGCTATAAAATGTTGGACCTTCACCACCATTGTTTCAACACACAAACAACTCCATCCCGTAATAAACTAGCCTAACAACATGGCATTCAAGCTTAAAATATCAGTTCCATTCATCTACTTGATTGTTTTGGTGCTAGCAACTGGTTCCAATGGTGGTGGGATTTCCATCTATTGGGGCCAAAATGGCAACGAAGGCACCCTAGCAGACACTTGCGCTACGGGGAATTATGAATACGTGAACATAGCCTTCTTGGCAACATTTGGAAATGGCCAAACTCCAATGATAAACCTCGCCGGTCATTGCGATCCTTATAGCAACGGTTGTACTGGGTTAAGTTCCGATATTAAATCATGTCAAGCCAAAGGTGTTAAAGTGATTCTTTCTATAGGTGGAGGCGCCGGTAGTTACTCCCTCGCTTCGTCAGATGACGCTAGGCAAGTCGCAACGTATCTTTGGAACAATTTCTTAGGGGGAACATCGTCGTCTCGACCGCTTGGACCGGCTATCCTTGATGGAATTGACTTTGACATCGAGGGAGGTACTGGTGAATACTGGGACGATCTCGCAAAGTACCTTTCTGGATATAGTAAGAAAGGCAAGAAAGTGTACTTAACGGCGGCTCCTCAATGCCCGTTCCCTGATGCATGGATCGGAAATGCATTGAAAACAGGTCTATTTGATTACGTTTGGGTCCAATTCTATAACAACCCTCCTTGTCAATACTCATCGGCCGATATTGCCAACCTTGAAGATGCATGGAAACAATGGACATCGGATATTCCGGCGACGAATATTTTTCTTGGACTACCGGCAGCTCCGGATGCAGCGGGTAGCGGTTTCATCCCTGTAAATGATCTAACATCGAAGGTTCTCCCTGCCATAAAGAATTCCTCCAAGTATGGTGGTGTTATGCTTTGGTCCAAGTATTATGATGATCAAAGTGGATATAGCTCTTCCATCAAGAGCCATGTCTAAGAATTTATATATTCAATGTTATAACTATATGCTCTTCTTTATGAATGTATTTTCAATTGCTTCTATTAAATATGGTTTTGTTCTCTAAATTTGCATTTTAAGCTTATACTTTAATGACAACAATTTGATTTTTTTTAAATTTTGTTCTAAATATTAATGTAAATGAAAAAATTTATGTTTTGCTTACAATGAAAAAATGTTAATGTGAATGGAAAAACTAATATTTTTTTAACTTTGTTGGTATTGTATATATATAAATGATAGGTCAACATTTAATTAATTTTTTAAATTTAAAATTTAATTAAATATTGATATGTTATCTACATGTATGTCATACCAACCAAAGTTAATTTTTCTATTCATTTTGGATAATTTAATTAAAAAAATACAAATTAAAGGAATAAAAAAGATAAATAATTTAATGAAAAATTAAAATTAATTTTTTTTATAAATTTGAAGTACTAAATAAATTATTATACCTTAATACTAAACATAAATAATTAAAAAAATTGGAATAAAATAATATTAACAGTCTAAAATCCACCCATTGCAATATCATTGATAGTCGTCCAATTTTTTTTTTTTATGAAACATGGGATAATTCGAAAAATAAAGAATTAATTAAAAAAAAAAACTCCTGCTTATTGCTCTGCCTTTCTTATCCTCCTGCAAAATTTGCAGTGCCTTAGTCGGTGCTTCTGAAAGGACTTTGGATTCCCAGCCCATGATCAGCTGCTAACTTCGCCAGTAGGTCTGCCACCATGTTGGCTTCCGGGTAGACATGTGCTGCTTCCACTTTCCATGCACGGCTGAGTACGTTAAGAATAGCTCTCTCAAGGCTTCCGGGTAGATATGTGCTTCAGAAAGGGCCTTGTTATAGTCCTGAACCATGCTGAACTTAACAATAAAGAAGTCGTTCTCCAAATCCACAACGTGAAACTCTCCCAGCAGTTCCCAAAGCAACGTCAATCTGTTCACCAATGCTCTATAACCAATAGCCCTACCCATCAACCAGACTATGACAGAGTTAGCCATGCTCTTATCGATAAGAGAAAGCAATCTCAGGGTAAGGACCTTCCGTCGACACCGTCACATCATCATCTTTCAGAATCAATTCACCCTTCACACTAAACTAATGGTATTTATATGAATGAAATTATTGAATGAAATTAGCATAATTGACCTACTTGATTAATGTTAGAAGTTCATAACTCAATGAAATTAAATAATTGTGATTTATATGAAATTTAATGTTAAGTTCAGTGACTTAGAACGTAAATTGGCTGTATTTTAACTTTGCTGGTGAAATGAAGCTCTTCTCCGTAACTCAGATGGAGCAGTAAAAGCGGGAACTGGTATTGCATCTGCAGGTGGTTTAATACGGAATGATAAGGGTGATTGAGTGGTCGAATTCTTGCGAAAGATTGGAAGGACGGATGGTCTTCAAGGCGAGCTATGAGGCATTCATGTAGGTTTGCAACTTGCTAAAGGTTTAAATATTCAGTCTCTTATTGTTGAACTGGATGCCATGGTTGTCCACTTCCTCAAGATGCCTCTAGATGACATCCACCCGCTTAGTACTTTGGTGAGGGATTGCTAGATCTTAATTGTTGAAATGGGGGTGATGGAATTCCTAACATATTTTCAGGGAAGGTAACAAATATGCCCATCATCTTACCAATCTTGAGCACAAATTGGACTCAGATACGGTGGTTTTGAATTCCTCACCTCGTTAGTATGATAACAACTATCCCAATTGAGATAAGGTTAGATCAATCCTTTATCTTAATCGAAACAACATAAATTTTCTTAAAACATATATGGACAGATAAATGCTTTTGGAGATGAATATGTATAAAAGTAGAACGTCAGTAATGACAATATATATCGCAAAGAAAAGAGAAAGAAAAATTAAAAAGAACACGCAGATTTTTATGTGGAAACCGTTTCAGGAAAATATCACGGGCAAAGGAGAAGAAAAATTACTATGTCAAATTCGAATGATTACAAGAGGAGTAGACTATGTCGATTTATAGGCTTATAAAACCATATTCTACTAGGAGTGTAGTAAGATTGAAACACCTTATTAAATAAATGAAGTTTAATAAAGTTTAAAAAACCTTATTCTAAAATAAAATAAAAGAAGTGTAGTTCTATATGGATTTTACTTTTATTTTATTTTACCAGTGTATTTTACTTAAATAAGGATTCAAGTCACTTAATTCTAACAATCTCCACCCTGACACGAATTCTCAACGAACAAGTTCTTCATTGCAAACTCTCTAAGCAATGCTCAAACTTGGTTATAGGAAGTGACTTAGTCATTATATCTGCAGGATTTTCATGAATACTAATTTTGCTCACAACAATATCATCGCGAGCAATAATATCATGAACAAAATGATACCGAACATCAATGTATTTTGTTCTCTCATGAAACATTTGATCTTTTGTAAGAAAGATGACACTCTGACTGTCACAAAATACTGTACTGATTTGAAGGTCTTCATTGAGTTTACTAAAGAGTCCCTTCAAGCAAATGGCTTATTTACAAGCCTTAGTAATCGCCATGTACTCAGCTTTAATGGTAGACAAAGCAACTGTAGTTTGCAAAGTGGCTTTCCAACTGATTGCACAACCCCCGATTGTAAAGACATAACTTGTGAGAGATCTTCTTCTATCAAGGTCTCCAGCAAAATCAGCATCAACGTACCCAATTACTCTATCTCTAGTTCTTCCAAACTATAAGCAAACATCAGTAGTACCTCGTAAGTATCGTAAAATCCACTGAACTAATTTTTCATGTTCTTTACCAGGATTGGCCATGTATCTGTTAACTGCATTGACTGCATATGATAAATCTAGACGTGAACAAACCAAAGTATACATGAGAGATCCCACTGCACTAGAGTATGGAACATGTGACATGTACTCAATCTCATCATCTGATTGTGGAGACAAAGCCGATGAAAGTCTGAATACTCTACATACAGAACCTGCAAAGAACTTTATCAATGTACCCCTTCTGACTTAGGTACAATTTACATGCTTTTCTATCTCTGAAAATCTCTATACCAATTATCTTTTTTTGCTGGTCCCAAATCTTTAATCTCAAATTCTTCACTTAGTTGGGCTTTGATCTTTCTTATCTCTCTTTTTATCTTTCGTTGCTTTTAACATGTCATCAACAAAAAGGAGTAGATACATAAAAGAACTATCACTATTTTTTTTAAGTAAATATAACTGTCAAAGCTACTTCTTTTGAAATCATAAGAAGTCATAAAGGATTCAAACCTCTTGTACCACTGTCTTGGTGACTGTTTCAAACCGTAAAAGGACTTTTTCAACAAGCAAACATAGTCCTTTTTTTTCTGAGACTGTAAAACCCTTTGGTTAGTGCATGTAAATATCCTCCTCAAGTTCTCCATACAAAAATGTAGTTTTTACATCTAATTGCTCAAGCTCCAAATCATGCATGGCCACAAAACCAAGCAAAGCTCGAATCAAACTATGCTTAATAACTAGGGAGAACACATCTGTGAAGTCCACTCTTGGAATTTTACTTAACCCTTTGCAACAAGCCTTGCTTTATATCTGGATTCTTCAACTCCCAGAGTCCCTTCTTTTTTTTTTAAACCCCAGAGTCCCTTCTTTCTTTTTAAACACCCATTTACAACGAATAGCCTTTTTACCTTTAGGATGTTTTACAAGATCCCATGTTTTGTTTTTGTGGAATGATTTCATCTCCTTTTGCATAGCAAACATCCACTTTTTTTAGTCTTCACAGCTAACGGCCTTAGAATAATTAGATGGCTCTTGGTTTGCATCTATATCTTAGCCATATTTAAAGCATAAGTAACTAGATTAGCCTCGGCATACTTCTTTAAAGGTTTAATTTCTCTTCTAGTTCTGTTTTTTGGCGATAGAGTATTGTGGTGAAGAAGTAACTCTACTTTGAATTTTTGTACTGGCTTGAAGAGTCGACTTTGTTGTAGATTCTGGATTAATTTGATGCTCCACCTACTTTTGATTTTCTTTATTGGAAGAGTCTTTAAGAGATAAGTTAGGTAGCATAGCAGTTTCATAAAAAATAACATCTATGCTAATCACAACTTTTCTATTTTCAAGCTAATCACAACTTTTCTATTTTCAAGACACCATAACTTATACCCTTTTACACCAGCTTTAAAACCAAGAAAAACACATTTAATGGATCTCGATTCCAATTTTCCATTATCAACATGAGCATACGTAGGACACCCAAAGATCTTTAAATTAGAATAGTCAACAAGATTACCAAACCATACCTTTTGTGGAGTCTTTTTCTCAATGGCAACAGATGGAGATCGGTTGATCAAAACACATACAGTAGAGGCTTCTTCGGCCCAAAAAAACTTTGGTAAGTTGGCATTTGACAACATACACCGAACTTTCTCCATGATCGTTCTGTTCATTCGTTCTGCAAAGCTGTTTTACTGTGGAGTATGACGAACTGTCAAGTGTCTCACAATCCTTTTTGACTTGCACAGTTTATTAAACTCATCAAAATAGAACTCTAAGTCATTGTCTGTACAGAGGTATTTTATTTGTTTTCTCGTCTATTTTTCAATCATAGTTTTTCATGACTTAAATGCAAAAAACACATCGCTTTTCTACTTCAGGAAGAACGCCCAAACTTTTCTGGAAAAATCATCAATAAAAGTTAGCATATAATTAGCTCCACCTCCCAAAGGCACTCTGGATGGCCCCCATAAATTAGCATGAATATACTTTAATGTTCCCTTCATGTTATGGATTCCTCTGGTGAACCAAACTCTCTTTTGTTTCCCAAAAAAGCAATGCTCACAAAACTTTAGTTTGAAAATTTTTTACCCATCAAGAAGTCCTCTTTTGCTTAATTCTGCCATGCCATTCTCACTCATATGCACTAGGCACATATGCCAAATTTTAATAATATCATTATCTGACAAGGAAGAGAAAGCGAAAATTGTATCACCAGTAACAGTAGAACCCTGCAGAACATATAACTTGGCAATCTTTCTCTACCCTTTCATCACAATGAGGGAACCTTTGGAAATCTTAAAAACCCCACTTTCAGTTGTGTATTTGTACCCTTTTGAATCAAGAGTACTCAACAAAATTAAATTTATTTTCAATTCTAGAACATGTCGTACGTCACTAAGTGTTCTGATAACTCCCTCAAACATCTTAACTTTAATTGTTCCAACACCTGCGATTTTACACGAAGCATCATTTCCCATCAAAACAACACATTCAGACACTGTTTCGTAAGTTGTAAACCAATCTCGATTGGGACTCATATGGAAGGTGCAACCCGAATCAAGGATCTAGTCCTCGCTCACTTTAGAATTGTTGACAGAAGCGACTAGAAGTTCATCATCGCTGTAGTCTTCTACAACATCAGCTTCACTGAAATTTTCTGGTTGTTTTCCCTTTTGATTTGTAGCCTCTTTTTTAATCTTGTTCTGTAGCTTATAGCACTCAGATGATGTACCCTTTCTTTTTGCAGAAGTTATGTAACAACCTAATTTTCAATTATGATAGAAATAGTGGTTTGAGACCACTAAAATCTAACAAATAAGCTTATAAATTTATTATTTAGTATTTATGAGTCAATCGTGAATTTAAGGAGGGTTATGAATTAGTGATTTATGTTTTAGAAACATTTATCAAAATAATTAGTTTTAAAACTGAGGTATCGAGACCTCGATTTCATAAACCGAGCCTTAAATATTTTTATAAATATTTACAGAGTGTCATTAAGTTAGTATTAAAGTTTCGTTAGAAAATTTTAACGTTTGGATTGTTAATTAAGTAAAAGTGACTAAATTGTAAAATGTGCAAAATTTGTTAAAGTGTTTAAATAGCTTAAATGTCTAATAAGAAAGGATTTAAAAGGAAATTAGACCTAAATTAAATGGGCTGGACAGTTTGGGGCATGAAATAAGTAAGAAAACAATGTGAACAAGGGGCAAAATTGGAAATAACCTAAAATTTATTAGTTAAAAAGGATTTAAATGAAAAATCTAGAGATTTCATCATTTTTCTTCAGCTAAAAACGACATAGCAGACCTCCTAAGCTGGTTTTCATATTTGCATCATGTGAGTTCAATTCTTGCTTTTTCTTTGTAATTTTTATGTTTTTGTGACTTTTACAATTAGGTCCACCTATTGAATTCATTAGTTTTTGATTTTGTGGCTGATATTGAAAGTTTCCATTGATGAGAGTTGTATTTTTATGATAAATTATCATGGATCTGAAGCTTTAAATTCATTATATGATGAATTTATTAAGTGATTTTAATAGAAATTGATTTTTAGGACCTAATTGTGAAAAGGTTTAGAATTAGGGTTAGATGTTGAAATTCTAAATACCAAAGAGTATATAGTAGTTTATAATGATAGAATAAAGTGTTCATTGGGAAAAATCAACTCAATTGATGGGTTAATTGATCAGGGACTAAATTGTAAAAATTATAAAATTTAGGGTAAAAGTATAATTTTGAAAATTGAAGGGCATAAATTGTGAAGTGAATTAAAATTAAATTAGATGATAATGAATGGAAAATTTTATATTATAGACCAAGAGCTCAAAGAAAGTCGTGGAAAAAGAGAAAATAGTTGATTAGTCCCTGAATTTTTTACAACTTCTACAAATTGGCCCAGGTAAATTCGTATGGTTAAGCCTTAATGTTTATGTGTTAAATTTATGAATGGTAATATATATAAATATATTTATAATTATTGTTAAAAAATAATAATAAATTATTGTTGAAACTATGAAATTGAATTGAAATGATCGAAAAGAATGGACGCTGGATTGAGTACAGTCGTTCAATGTAAAGGATGAATTGACGGATAAGACCATGGTTGGACCATGGTAATGTTTAAATGTAAGACCATAGCTGGGCTATGGCATTTTAAAGAAAAAGACCATAACTGGGTTATGGCACAAAGAAAACGATGTACTCGTATCCATAAGTCGTTCTCTGATTTGGAATGACTTGGTTAGTGACATAGAAAATTTATGCATATTTATGATTATGAACTGTTACTGAAATAGATATACATGAAATTTATAAAAATGATTGTACATGAATATTAATTGTTGTAATTATTATTTAATGTGTATGATAAGTGGAATGAGGTGAGTATTTGATATTATGATATTGAGTTGAATTATTGAGGATTTGTGATTATTGAATTGAGATGAATATTGGTTGAAATTGAAAAGTGATTTAAAACCCTATTAACTATGTTGGGCTAGGGTGGATATAGTTGGCATGCCATAGGATTGAAAGTGTTCAGGGATACTTCGACCTCGAGTCGATTAGACACTGGGTGTCATATTGTTACTTTGGATAATTCGATGAGGTATTGGGTACCAACTTACTTCGGCTTGACTGATGAAACACTGGGTGTCAACTATTTGCTTCGAATTATCCAATAAGGCACTGGGTGCCATACTAGTGCGTTTGGTTGGATCCGTGTATTCGCTAAAGTCTGAGTCCTGTTAATAGGGCTAAATAAATGAATTGGCAAATTGAATGATATGGAATGATTTGTATATGAAATGGAATGAGATAGTAAATTGATGAGAATTTTATGTGCTATGAATGATCTATATATATGTAATTAATATTGCAAGACTTATGGTTATTACTGATATATATATACCTAAAATACCTGGTAATAATAATATTTACTTGATATATTGAAAAGTGACATGTAAAAATGTGATTATCTTTAATATGTTGATACAAGGAAATTATGTGTATAGTGATGTGTAATAAACCCAAGTGTGATATGTTAAAAAATTAAATTTATCAATATTGAATTTATATGTAAGATGTGCAAGTATGCTAATCATTGTTGTTGCTTGATGATTAGGCAAGTGCCAAGCTATTTGCTGAATAGTAATTTGTTTATTTATTTGATGCATTGAAATGGTAAGTATTTAAATGAAAACAAGTTAGTGTTTATGAAGGAAAGGTAAGGTTTAAATTATGCAATTTCTTAAGGAATGATTTATTATATGTCCAATTAGAATAAGGTTTAGTTAAATGCATTAATTTGTAATCATGGTTGAAAGATATGTATATGACTTGTTGATATACATATGAAATAAGTGTGGAAGAATTAAAGTTATATAAAATTTTACTAAGCTTGAGAATACAAGTCTATGTGTAATACTATGGATTAGTTCATATTGAGAATTAGTGAAAATAGTTTATGAGTATTACGGTAACAATATGGTAATATTTGGATATGTAAAATTTATAATTGAAAAGAATTAATATAATAAAAGATTATACGAACTTACTAGGCATTCATTGCTTACGTGCTTGTTTTATTTATTTATCTTACAGATTATTAGAAGCTCGAATAGGTTGGAAGCTTATCAGAGTTATATCGCACTATCCATTGGTTCTATCGGTAATTATGGATGACTTAATTCTGGTTATAATGACATGTATAGGTTATTTTGACTAAATGTTAATTTATAGGTGTTTTGTTGAAATTAGTCATGTAATTGGCTTGTGTTTTGGTATTGTGGTATTTGTATGATTGCCTTATAATGTTGATGTGTTTAAATGATAAGAGGTAAAATAATAGTTGAATATGATATATTTAGGTTGATGCATGAATTAATAAAAATAGGTCATTTTGGAGTTATGTTTGTATAAGATGTTACAAAATGTTTTTGAATGGTTATATGAAATGATAAGGCAATAAAATCGCATAATTGGTATGAAATTGGTAATTAGGGATGAATGAAATTAACTAAATTAATTTGAATGATACTTGTGAATGTTCATTTAGTAAATTATCAAGTTGATGTTTTGGGTATGATTTAGATGTATTTGAATATAAATTGTATTGGTTGTAATATTGATTTTGAATTGATTGTGATTTAAGTATGCAGGGTTGGTTAATTGTTTCAAAAGACTCACATAGAGTCCACACGGCCTGACACACGGGCGTGTGACCAGACCGTATGAGACACATGACTAGCACATAGACGTGTAGACTGGCCGTGTGTCCCCTACACCTTAAAAATTTGAAACAGAATGTCCAGGTTTAGGCACACAGATAGAGACATGGGTGTGTGTCTCAACTGTTTAAAGCACACGGCCTAGCACACGGGCTTGTGACTTCAATTGCTTCTTTGTTTGCAAGTCAGAGAGCTACATGGGTTAGGGACACAGGCGTGTGCTACCACACGGCTAGACCACACGGCCGTGTCCCTAAGCCACACCGGCGTGTAAGCCCTGCACCCAAGAGAAATTTTAGAATTTCACGAAAAATTTCTCGAGCACTTGAATTGGTCCCGATTCACTTCTAACACGTATTTTGGGCCTCGGGGGTCCATTAAAGGGACATTATGATTAATTTATAATATGTATACTAATTATTTGTACAATGTTCGTAAATTTTCTGAAATATCCGGTAATGTTCCATAACCCTGTTCTGGCGACGATTTGAGGTTAGGGGGTATTACAAGTTACAAGTTTTACCTCTATTTGAAGACTTTGATCTACCCTTAGATTTACAGCGAGGAATCCGTTCTTGTGTCCTTTCACGATCATCATCAGCATTCCGATCTTGTCTCCCACAAATAATAGGACTCTCTCCCTAAGAGTCGATTTTAACCACAAGATGCTTTATCTTATCATACAAGGTTAAAGAATCATAAACCTTATCAACTGTGAGAGACTCGCAGCTATACAAAATCGTGTCTCTAAAGGTTGAATAAGACAGAGGCAACGAACAAAGTAGAATCAACCCTAGATCTTCCTTATCATACTAAACCTCTATGGCCTCCAAGTTTGAGAGAATTTCTTTAAACACTGTTAAGTGTCCGTACACAAGCGCATGTTCTTCCAAACGATGAGTATAAAAATGTTGTTTCATATGCAGCTTGTTGGTTAGAGTTTTTAACATACATATTTGTTCCAGCTTCTTCCATAATCCAGCGGCGGCTTTTTCCTTCATCACATCCTATAAAATTTCATTAGACAAATACAGATGTAACTATGTTAACGCCTTTCGATCTTTGCACTTCTTCTCTTCCTCCATCAATGTCGAAGGCATCTTATCTACCCCTAGCAGGGCTTCCTCTAAGTCCATCTATGCAAGAACTGCATGCATCTTTATCTACCACAACGTGAATTGGTCTTGTGATCCAACAGCAAAATTTCATACTTCAAAGACGTCACTACCGTGATTGAGATGAACAACCCAGAAGCTCTGATACTAATTTGTGAAAATAGAACGTCAGTAATGACTATATATCGCAAAGAAAAGAGAGAAAAATTAAAGAACACACAGATCTTTACGTGGAAACCTTTTTGGGAAAAAACCACGGGTAGAGAAGAAGAAAGTCGAATTCAAATGATTACAAGAGGAGTAGACTATGTCTATTTATAGACTTGTAAAACTATATTCTAATAGGAGTGTGTAAGATTGATACACCTTGTCGAAACCATTTTTAATTTTGAAAAACGGGGTCGACTTTAAAATGAAAATGGAAATAGAGTCGCCACCAATCCTTTTTCTCCAGGTGCGATTGGATCACCTTATGAAACATTTTGGTATTTTTTTTTTAAAAAAAATTCTGGTCTATAAAAATTTGAGAAATCGGGTTCGGGAGTTGGTTACATACGCGGAAGGATTAGCACCCTCGTAACGCCCAAAAATTGGTACCTAATTAATTATTAAATGTCCTAGTGTCGAAGATTTGAAAAGGTTTTAAAGTATGATCCTTTTGATTTTGTTTTTAAAAATTTTATAACTTTTTTAAAAGACATTCAATTATTTGGATAAAAGAAAATGATCGAATCTCAGTAAGTTAGAGTATGACCTTTCAAATTTCCCAAACGTCAAATATCTTTCGTTTTTAGAAATCTCTATCTCGAAATATAAAAATATCACATCTAGTAAGTTAGGACGCAACATCTTAAATTCTCAAAGATAGTTTTTATTTGAAAATCACACATTTTAACTTGAAAAGGGTATTTAATCATTTAGACTTAATGAGAAAAATCGAAGCCCAGTAAGTTAGGGCACGATTCCCTCAAAACTCCCAAATGTCAAATATTGCCTTATTTTAAGAAATAAAGTTCTGGATAAAAAACGGCAAAAAAAATATTTTCAAAAATAATTACTTGAATAAAATATAACATTAATACATTATAAATACCAAAGAACAATTCATTAAAATTACAAAACATATCAACAATTAGCACTAATATAGACAATTAAGTAAAAAGAATGATGTAACATAGCAAATAATGTGAGCAATATAGTGCAATGCTAAGGTAAATAAAGATGACAGATTTTAATCCTAGGAATATGAATAATCAAATAAAAGATATTGAGTAGATAATAACAATAAAAAATCTATGAAAAATGAAGAAATAAATCTTATAATTTACACACAAGATTGAATATATATATATAAAATAATAATAATAAAATAAGGTAAATAATATATACAAAACAATAATATTCTATATATATCAATTTTTTTTAAAAGGAAGTATAAAAAATGATATGGCAAAATCTAAAATGGAAAAATATATGTATATGATGAAATAAATAATATATTTTTAAATAAATAATACTATATATAAAACTTTAAATATATAGAAAATATATATAAGGGATAGCATATAATATAGTAATATAAGATATATATATATACATAAGTGATTTACATATTTAAAATATATAATATATAGAAAATTTTATATTAATGATAAAACAATTCAAATAGCATAAAATATACAAATTTATAAATAATATAAAAATAATATAGGATTTAATAAAATATCCTAATAAAAAAAAGAAATAATTTGATATAATACTAAAATTATTAAAAAATAAAATATAAAAGAGAATTAAAAATCAAGGAAACAGGGATTAAATCAAAAATAAAAAAGGTTGAAAGACGAAGATGAATAAAGAATAAAATAAGAACAAACAGCAGAAAATAAGACTGCAAGAGGGAGAGAAATTTGAGTGAATGCTCTCAAGAATTCTTATTACTCCCCAAAACTCAAGTGATTTACAATGAAGGGAGAGGCCTCTATTTATAGTTGAGCCTCCTCAAATCCAACGGTACAGATCAATTACATCAACGGTTAAGATTAAAGGGTATCTACAAATTAAATCTCTAAGATTACAAAATCATATCTTCTAATATTGCATATCATATCTAGGATTGCATATCATATCTAAGATTGTATCATATCTAAGATTGCATATCATATCTAAGATTGCATATCCTTGAAGATTATATTTCCATATGAGTCAAGCTTGTAGATGGACCTTAAATCTTTTCAAGTAATGGGCCATTCTGATCAGGCCAAATTATATATTTGATTTTAGACTGGACTTGGACTTTGTTTTATTTTTTTGGGGTTTATTATTTTTTGTCTGGGCCCGGGCTAAATTGGCCTATTACAGCTGCCCCTATTTGCTCATTGTCGTGTAACGAGAATGGAGCAAAGACTAAAAAAAAGGTCAATTTTGCTCAGTCCTGTTGGATTCTAACTTCTTGGTCCTTATCTTCTTCAAATAACTTCCAACCCTTCTGTAATTTCAGAGGTATTGGACTATAAGTCTGACGGCTTCAATCTGCTTCTGCAACTTCAATAAGGCAATATCCGCTATCTTTATTCTGCTCCACTGCAAACTCAGGGAGACGAGACTGATGTCTTTGATCTGCTTTACTGCAACTTCAGGAAGGCCAGATCTTCTATCTTTAGTCTACTCCACAACAAACTCAAGGAGACAGAATTGGTGTCTTTGATCTTCACCGCAACTCCAGGAAGGCCAGATCCACTATATTTAGTCTATTCCGCTGCAAACTCAGGGATGTCAAACTAGGATCTTTAATCTGCTTCTCTGCAATCTCAAGAAGACAAGACCTGCTATCTTCAGCCTGCTCCACTACAAACTCAGGGACGCCGGACTACTATCTTTGATCTGCTTCGCTGTAAACTCAGGAAGACAAGATCTACTATCTTCAGTCTGCTCCACTGCAAACTCAAGGATGCCAGATTTTCAATCTTCAATCTACTCCCTGCAAACTCAGGGATTGCCAAATCTGCTATCTTCAATCTGCTCCCTGTAAACTCAGGGATTGCCAGATCTGCTATCTTCAATCTACTCCTTGCAAACTCAAGGATTGCCAAATTTGCTGTCTTCAACCTGCTCCTTGCAAACTCAAGGATGCCAGATTTTCAATCTTCGATCTGTTCCCTGCAAACCCAGGGATTGCCAGATCTGCTATCTTTGATCTACTCCCTGTAAACTCAGGGATTGTCAGATCTGCTGTCTTCAACCTGCTCCTTGCAAACTCAAGGATGCCAAATTTTCAATCTTTGATCTGCTCCCTGCAAACTCAGGGATTGCCAGATCTGCTATCTTCAATCTGCTCCCTGCAAACTTAGGGATTGCCAGATCTGCTATCTTCGATCTGCTCCCTACAAACTCAGGGATTGCCAGATCTGCTGTCTTCAACCTGCTCTTTGCAAACTCAAGGATGCCAAATCTGCTATCTTCGATCTACTCCCTGCAAGCTCAGGGACTGCCAAATCTGCTAACATCAATCTGTCTCACTATTATCTCGAGGAGACAAAATCTTCATTTTCAGTCTACTCCCTTGCTACATCAGGAAGATAAGACTATAATCTTCAGCCTGCTCCCTTGCTACCTTAGGAAGATATTACTAATGGCTAAAATCTACTCCCCTGCTACTTCGAAAAGATAAGATCTGCCAATATCAATCTGCCTCACTGCTATCTCGAGGAAATAAAATCTTCATTTTTCAATCTACTCCATTGCTACATCGGGAAGATAAGACCACAATTTTCAGCCTGCTCCCTTGCTACCTTAGGAAGATAAGGCTAATGGCTAAAATCTTCTCCCCTGCTACTTCGAAAAGATAAAATCTGCCAACATCAATCTGTCTCACTACTATCTCGAGGAGACAAAATCTTCATTTTTCAGTCTACTCCCTTGCTACATCGGGAAGATAAGACTACAATCTTCAGCCTGCTCCCTTTCTACCTTAGGAAGATAAGGCTAATGGCTAAAATCTACTCCCCGCTACTTCGGAAAGATAAGATCTACCAACATCAATCTGCCTTGCTACTATCTCGAGGAGACAAAATCTTTATTTTTTAGTCTACTCCCTTGCTACATCGGGAAGATAAGACTACAATCTTCAGCCTGCTCCCTTGCTACCTTAGGAAGATAAGGCTAATGGCTAAAATCTGCTCCCCTACTACTTCGAAAAGATAAGATCTGCCAACATCAATCTGCCTTGCTGCTATCTCGAGGAGATAAAATCTTCATTTTTTAGTCTACTCCCTTACTACATTAGGAAGATAAGACTACAATCTTCAGCCTGCTCCCTTGCTACCTTAGGAAGATAAGGCTAATGGCTAAAATCTGCTCTCCTGCTACTTCGAAAAGATAAGATATACCAACATCAATCTGCCTCGCTGCTATCCTAAGGAGACAAGATCTGAAATTACCGATGTTGCTACACCGCCCTCTGGGGACATGTCATGTAGAATCTGTTTTATATGCTTATTTTATGATTAGGATGCTACGATCAAAATGAATCAAATGTTTCTAGCCAAGTGTGTTATGAATGCAAAATTTCATGAGGGTGATTCCTTTTTAAGGTTCCATCGCTCATTTATTCATCAAGGTTTCATCTTCATTCCTCTTGAAATATCAATCATACTCTACTCATATGCTTTGAATCTTTTCACCTCAATTTGGTCCATCATACCGTGACCCGATGAAGATGTTTGTAAAATGATCCTCTCTTAGGATCTATATTGCTCAACTCCTTAATTTGGACAAAAGAGATAGTCTAAATTTTCTCAAGTACCTCCAACCCTTACACATGGGAATTCTTTAAACAATTGTCCTGTTTCAATTTCTTGTATTATCTTAGAAATGCCCAAAGTAATATGCGAAACTCCTCTTATGAAAATATTATTAGTTCATTAATTGTTATTTCAATATAAAATGCTTGAAAAAGATCACAACTATGGACAAGAAGGAAATTAATCAGGAGCATAGCTCAAAACAATCAATTAAGGATAACCAATACGATAAAAGGAATTTGATTAGGGCGTATCTTGAAGAGAATATGCAATCAAAGTTAGCAAATTCAAAATAGGTAAGAAGAGAATTAGGTGCCCCAGATATCTTAGCCTGAGCTTCTCTGAACCAACTTCTTGAGGACCATTTTGAGCTCAATATGTGTTTAGGGGATCCGGAGTACTTTGTTGATGCCCCAAGACGTAGCATACTTCTTTATTGTTAATTCAGGTATAGTAAGACTATTATTTGCCCCACTTTGATCAAAATTTGAGCCGCTCTTTTCGGGTTTTCAACTCAAAACCCCTTTGGTCTCAAGACGGCCTTTGCGGGTTTTCGTCTTGGCCTTTCCATTTTTTTCTTTTTTTATTTTCTTTTTTTCTTTTCTTTTCTTTTTCTTTTCTTTTTCTTCTTTTTTTTGTGAAGGTCACAAAGCGCCCTTTACAGGTTTTCACCTTGGCCTCTTCTCTTTTAAGTATCTCTGGATTGGATAAGTTTATCTCAGTCAAACTCAATGCTCCTCTGGGGAAAGCCTTCTTTACCACGTAAGGTCCTTCCCTGTTTGGCATTCATTTCCTTTTGAAATCCTTTTGTATAGAAAGGATCTTCCTCAATACCAAGTCCCTATAATAAAATTTCCTTGGGTGAACCTTTTCATCATAAATCATCATCATCTATTTTTGGCACATTTGACTATGATGAATACTTTCAAACCCCTTTCCTTCTACTTCATCCAATTCCTGACTCAATTAAAGCTCAGAGAAAAGGAATCACGATTTTCATGGGCAGAACCACCTCTATTCCATAAACCAACGGGAAATGTGTTACCCCAGCGAAAGTCCTAGTCAACGTAAGCATAGAGAGTAAGTGATAGCTTCTTATGCCAATCTTTACAAGTCTCGATCATCTTCTATAATTTCTATTGTTTTTGTTTGTTTGTTTTTTTTGTTTTTTTTACAACCTGCATGGCACCTGATCTTTGAACAGACTGTAAACTTTTGACGTTGCACAGTTGTGCACTATAAAACACGACTTTTTCGGCAACTGATCTCTCTTTTTTTGGAAAATTAATGATTGTCGACTTTACAATATTGGCATATGAAATAATATTTACCCTCTTGATGATTCGATGTCTGCTAGGAGCTTTTAACGAGATTGGCCTCATAACATCCATACCCCACATATGAAAAATCTATGGAGGTGTCACATAAACCTTGTCTTCTTTAATTCGGCATTTACAATATAACTGATGCAATCCCCTTCCATGATAAACTGGCAGTGCTCGAACCTCATATTTAGCTTAGCCATTGTAAAACTACCTGCATGCGTCCTACGGACCTCTTTTAGCCTTAAAAGCACCCATAGATCTTAGTAGCCCAGGCACATATAATCGAGCGAAAAACATTTTTGAATTATTTGAGTAACTCAATGAAGTCTCGCTTTTGCATGCTCCAACCTTTTCTTCTTACTCTTCCCCTAGGTTCACAATGTTCATTGATCCTTTTGTAAAGTAGGATCCGTTTATCATCTTGTTCTACCATTCCTAACAAGTCAAAAAATAAGGTTACAAAAGAATGAATGATTCTAAGGATTATTATTGGTATGATCATGAATAAAAGAATATCTGAAAGAAAGTCTAAAGAACAAAACAAAAAAATATATACGTGGAAAGAATAAAAGAATATTTATTCAAAAAAAAGATGCATTTTATTTGAAAAAATTTTGGACTCAAAAAAAGGATTCTTATTGCCTCCAAGCTTAAGGCAACCAGCGTGTTTTGAATATTACTCTATATTAGCCTTAAAAATGATCCTTCCACAGTCTCGTTGTTCAAAACACTCCCAAATATGCAAGGGCTCAAAAACTTTTATTCCTTGATTCCCTCTTCGAATACATCATTAATGTTTAGGTCAGGTCTTGCACTAAGGCCCTAAACTCGATGTCTTCCAGGATCTCATGCCCCTATCCATCACAATATTTACCCCTTTAACAACATGGTTGGGTAACGGATTTTTTGCACTAGAAGGACCTTCGAATTTGACAACCCCTATTTTGACAAGTCTTTCGATCACCTTTTTGAAAGCAGTGCAATTCTCAATCGAATGTCCTGTGATTCCCACATGGTATTCACATTGGGTGCTCGTGTTATATTATTTGGGGTATGGGGGTTGTATATGCTTTAGGTAGAAAGGGGATACCACGTATGCATCAAACAAAATTTGGTACAGCTCCCTATACGTGATTGGGATGGGCGCAATTTGGCCTTTTTCTGAGTTCAGTCTTGGGTTGGTTGGATTGCCCCCCGGATTGGGACCTGAGCCTATCAAGTAGTTTACTAGTGCCGACATACCGGCCTGCTGCTGTTGGGGTCTGATAGCAACAGATACCCCTTGTGGATACGCGTCTAGTTGAGTCTGGACGCTTGTTGGAGTAAAACTTAGTGAATAGACAAGGTCTTCATTATCATCCCTACTGTTGACCACTGGGCCTTTCCTCTTTTCAAGCCCTTCGGCTAGTAACTGACTTAGCTGGCCAATCACATTTCTATGAAACTCTAACATTTGATCTCGCATATCTTTTTGATTTTTGGTCTATTGCTCTTACATCTGTATTTGCCTTTGTTCTAATCTCTCCAACTTTTGTTCCATGTTTTCTAAGTTAACTCTGAAAATATTTTACCTAATTAGGGTCCTTCTATGGATTTAGATGTATATGATGTGATGTAATGCAAATGCATGAATGCAAAAAGGCATCTATTTCGATTCAATTTCATTTAGAAAACTTTATTAGAAAATAAAATCCTTTACATAAAATGAGCTACAAATATGCTTTCGCCCTAATGCCCAAAGTCTTAACTTTACTAGGCAACAAGGCTAACTCTTGACCACGATCGGACTATAGCTTATACTTCATGCTCAATTTATCAGCCTGTACCGCCAAGATCTGTAGATGATCAGCTACCTCTTGAATTTAAGCTATGGCTTCACCCATGAGGTAATCCCTATTTCTGGCTTGATCTTGAAAATGATGAAGCTCCTCCTTCCAATGCCCTTCTCTTACTTCAAGATGCTCGATCCGGAGTTCATAATTTTGCAATACCTATTCTAACCCTTCCATCTTACCCTTTATTTCCTCGATTTTATTCAGACTTGCCTTCAGCTCAATCGTGGAGTTACAACTTCGATGATGATGAAGAGGTCGTCCAAGTTTAGCCACTTTAGCCTTTAATCCATATTTCTCTTTCTAACTTTCGGCCAAACTTCTTTCTAGTGCCTCATTTCGCGCCTGAATTTCTTGGAACTTTCTCTCCCATCGATCAGCTTTGGCTTTTTCCTCTCGAATCTCTTGTTGCCAATGTTCCGAAGTCTTCCCCAATCTAGCTCTTTTTATCGACAGCTGAATCTTCTTATATTCTGTCTTTAAATCATCGCGATCTTCCTCAATCTTCCACTTCTCTTTCCTTAATTTTTCGGCCTCCAGTTTCTGAATATCCACGTCTAATCTCAAATGCATTTTTTCTTCTTCCAACTTTTCTATCTGTTTTCTGAACTCTGAACTCTTCCTTTCGAAATCTTGCTTTATGATCTCTAACTCTGATGGGACCACTTGTAAGTATTCTTCGATCGGTCGAACGCCTTCTAAACTTGGCACAGGGATATTGTCATTAACTCTCCTACTCTACCATCCCGTGTATTCTGGAGTCGTTACTGGACATACATCCACTATCTTCATGCGGCAAGTCTGATTCCAAGCATTAGAAATCTCCTTAACCATTTTCTTATAACTATCTCCCTTGTATAAAAACTCACATTGAGCCAACCCATGTGTTGCTGGTATGAACTATCTTGATCTATACTGCCTCAGCATGAGCAAAGGTGCATATCCAACGGCTCTCCAAATTCCAAGTAGAGGGACCCAATCAAAACTCTCACATCGGTACAAAATTTCATCGGGAACCAACCAAGGAGCTCTCCATTCAATATCATCTTCTTGGAGATTTCAAAAAAGCACTATCCAATTTTCTTCTGATACATCATCTCTCCGTGGTGTTGCCACAATCTCTTTTAAAGGAGAGTAATTCTTGAAGAAACTTTATCCACCTTCCAGAAATGATTGTGGAACCAAACCAACGGCAACTATGTATATCCTATGAACCTGCCTTCACCAGCTCTCCTACATGCATTCAATGATCGAAACGTCTCGGCCAAGATAGCAAGAACAGGTGTAACATGTTTGTCAAGTCGATTAAAAAGATCTAAAATGGCTTCATCCCCATATCTTAATGCCCTAGGGAATATCACCAATCCATATATACTTAAGGTAAAAACATCAACTTTCTTTTTCTCATCAAGATGAGTTAGAATCAAATCTTTCAAAGCTTTCCATGGGATGTACTTACACTCACCTTTTTTCCTGATTCTAGCTGTGACCCACTGTTCACTCATCCCCGTGATGTTCATCAATTTCCGCACAAAAGTTGGAATACAAGTAGCCCTTGAGTAAATTTTATCAACTTGAATCTTAGGACAACACAACAAAGCTAAATATTCCTCCACCGTGGGTACCATATCAGCCTTTCCAAAAGTAAAGCAACTATACGCAAGGTTGCAATATTGAGTGATGGCCCGAAACAAATGTTCATCTACCTTCATGTCAAGCAAGTACGGCGAATTTCCATAGTTTTAGTAGAACACCTGCTTGGTCTCATTACTCCATCGATCCCATATTTCCTTTAACTCCTGGAGATTATTTTGCGTCAACTGATGCGAGTGTAGTCCCATAATTCTGATGTGTATCCTTCAGCTAGGCTATCTCCTTTTACTAGTTGTGTTTCCTTGACCATTTACGGACAGCCGCATTATTTCTCACTTTATCAAGAAATTCGTTCTTCATAACCAACTTTCTAATTTAGTAACTGACCGTGAATCGATACCTTTTAAAATATGAGATGACATGCACCAAAAATAAAGCACAACAAGTTAGTAAATAGAACATAAAGTAAATAAACACATATCTGGGTGACCACTAAGGTTTGGCATAGTTCTACCTAGGGTGGGCACTTATGTTTTCTACATGCGGTTTAGTTCTAAAGTTGAGGTACCCGAACCAGCAGATTCCTCGATCCTCACCCATTATAGGCTCATACGGACCGAGTTCAGTTCAGGGGGATACATTTCCCTATGGCTGCACGGAGATGAAAATCTCACGAAGACATAAGTACGGATGTATCCCGAAAGCGATCCATTATCCTGCACGGAGGAGAAAACCTCACAAAGGAGTAGTTTCTCACTCCCACTTAAGGGTGTGACCACAACGGTCATGCAATGCAATGTGTGCGAGAAAATAATAATCATATGCAATGATGCAAACACATGTAATAAAAGGAGTAGTTTCTCACTCCCACTTAAGGGTGTGACCACAACGGTCATGCAATGCAATGTGTGCGAGAAAATAATAATCATATGCAATGATGCAAACACATGTAATAAAAGGATCATAATTTTTTCAAATCAAATTTCCAAACTTCGACAAAAGGACAGAAAATAATCAATTTTACGGCTTGACTCTCTTATTTTTCCCTAGTGGAGTCGCCAAGCTGTCGAAACCATTTTTAATTTTGAAAAACGGGGTCGACTTTGAAATGAAAATGGAAATGGAGTCGCCACCAATCCTTTTTGTTCAGGTGCGATTGGATCACCTTATGAAACATTTTGGTATTTTTTTTAAAAAAAATTCTGGTCTTTAAAAATTTGAGAAATCGGGTTGGGGAGTCGGTTACGTACGAGGAAGGATTAGCACCCTCGTAACGCCCAAAAATTGGTACCTAATTGATTATTAAATGTCCTAGTGTCGAAGATTTGAAAAGGTTTTAAAGTATGATCCTTTTGATTTTGTTTTTAAAAACTTATAACTTTTTTAAAAGACATTCAATTATTTGGATAAAAGAAAATGATCGAATCTCAGTAAGTTAGAGTATGACCTTTCAAATTTTCCAAACGTCAAATATCTTTCATTTTTAGAAATCCCTATCTCGAAATATCAAAATATCACATCCAGTAAGTTAGGACGCAACATCTTAAATTCTCAAAGATAGTTTTTATTTGAAAATCACACATTTTAACTTGAAAAAGGTATTTAATCATTTAGACTTAATGAGAAAAATCGAAGCCCAGTAAGTTAGGGCACGATTCCCTCAAAACTCCCAAATGTCAAATATTGCCTTATTTTAAGAAATAAAGTTCTGGATAAAAAACAGCAAAAAAAAATATTTTCAAAAATAATTACTTGAATAAAATATAACATTAATACATTATAAATACCAAAGAACAATTCATTAAAATTACAAAACATATCAACAATTAGCACTAATATAGACAATTAAGTAAAAAGAATGATGTAACATAGCAAATAATGTGAGCAATATAGTGCAATGCTAAGGTAAATAAAGATGACAGATTTTAATCCTAGAAATATGAATAATCAAATAAAAGATATTGAGTAGATAATAACAATAAAAAATCTATGAAAAATGAAGAAATAAATCTTATAATTTACACACAAGATTGAATATATATATATAAAATAATAATAATAAAATAAGGTAAATAATATATACAAAACAATAATATTCTATATATATCAATTTTTTTTAAAAGGAAGTATAAAAAATGATATGGCAAAATCTAAAATGGAAAAATATATGTATATGATGAAATAAATAATATATTTTTAAATAAATAATACTATATATAAAACTTTAAATATATAGAAAATATATATAAGGGATAGCATATAATATAGTAATATAAGATATATATATATATACATAAGTGATTTACATATTTAAAATATATAATATATAGAAAATTTTATATTAATGATAAAACAATTCAAATAGCATAAAATATACAAATTTATAAATAATATAAAAATAATATAGGATTTAATAAAATATCCTAATAAAAAAAAGAAATAATTTGATATAATACTAAAATTATTAAAAAATAAAATATAAAAGAGAATTAAAAATCAAGGAAACAGGGATTAAATCAAAAATAAAAAAGGTTGAAAGACGAAGATGAATAAAGAATAAAATAAGAACAAACAGCAGAAAATAAGACTGCAAGAGGGAGAGAAATTTGAGTGAATGCTCTCAAGAATTCTTATTACTCCCCAAAACTCAAGTGATTTACAATGAAGGGAGAGGCCTCTATTTATAGTTGAGCCTCCTCAAATCCAACGGTACAGATCAATTACATCAACGGTTAAGATTAAAGGGTATCTACAAATTAAATCTCTAAGATTACAAAATCATATCTTCTAAGATTGCATATCATATCTAAGATTGTATCATATCTAAGATTGCATATCATATCTAAGATTGCATATCCTTGAAGATTATATTTCCATATGAGTCAAGCTTGTAGATGGATCTTAAATCTTTTCAAGTAATGGGCCATTCTAATCGGGCCAAATTATATATTTGATTTTGGACTGGACTTGGACTTTGTTTTATTTTTTGGGGTTTTATTATTTTTTGTGTTGGCCCGGGCTAAATTGGCCTATTACACACTTTATTCTAATCAATATCAAATAGATAGAGTTTAATAAGATTTAAAAAACCTTATTCTAAAATAAAATAAAAGAAGTATAATTTTATATGAATTTTACTTTTATTTTATTTTACCACTATATTTTATTTAAATAAGGACTCAAGTCACTTAATTCTAACAATATGCTAAAGTCAAAGCTCAATATTATGACAAAGAGAATCTCTTTTACATATAACAGACATGTTTATGTTTCCTAGGTTATCTCATATTAAAATCCAAAGAAAATAAAAAGATTCTAACAATTATTGCTTTTTAGTGTTGCTTTTGGGAATTTAAATGTATTTAGTCAGATTCCAAACCTACCGGTAGATTCTTTCCTATCCCAAGATTATTACGTATATTTAAATCAACATCCATTGTTTTCACCCAAAAAAAATCTACAGTCATTATATTATTAAAGTAGTGATTAGGGTGAGTAAAATTTAATTCAATTCAAAAAAAATTAAAAAAATTTAAAATTCGAGTTAATTGATTGAGTTATTTGATTCAACTCGAATAAGTAATTAGAGTTTTGAGTTCAAATTGAGTAGAATTTTACAATTTAAATAATAGATTGGTGTAAATACCCTTTCGGTCTTTGTTAATTTACATATTTTTTATAAAAAAATTCTATAAAATAATTTTCAAAAATTCAAAATACTACAAAAATTCTAATTTATATATTTTTTTATAAAAAAATTCTGAAAAATATATAAAAAAAAGTTAAAATTTTAAAAATCTTTTAAAATAATAATTTTGGGGACTTAAATAAGTTAATTAATGATTTAAGTTTATCATACTAATTTTTTTTTTATTTTGCTTTGAAAAAGCTTTCAAATATATATGATTTCAAATTTATTTGCTCTAACATGAGATTATTACATAGTTAAATACATTTAAATCCACGTCTAGAACTGCACATACCTAGAACTACTTATAGTCCCTCTCCCACCCATAAATAGAATGGTAATGCATTTCAACGCACTCGAACCCATGTATTCTTGTATTGACAATGTCTATGCTAATTGAGTTAATATTCAATCGACAATTAGAATTTGTAAATTTAACTTTTAATATTTTAAACATATAGTAAATCTCAATGTATATTTTAGCATAATGCATTTCTATTTGTTTAAAGATGCTTACGGCTCTCAACTGAGATGCCTGATTTCCCAACATATATTTTAACTTGATTCCAGCCTTGTAAAATGCGGCAAAATTTAACCTTTTGTGACACATTGTGCATCTTCTTACGATACTTTTGATAAAATTATGGCTATATAAACCCACCATTTTCATGTTCTTTGCACCAAGAAATAGTATAATTACAAGGATTAGTTAACAAAAGTATATGAATATGAAGGGTTTTCCCACTTTTTTTCTTTTTATTTGCTTTGTTTTAGTTATTACAAATTGTTTCATGGTGGAAGCAGATACGTGCAAACCCAGCGGTAAGCTTCGAGGGAAAAAGCCTCCTCCAGGTAAATGTAATAAAGACCATGATTCTGATTGTTGCCAAGAAGGCAAGTTTTATAACACGTATACATGTTCACCGCCAGTTTCAAGTCATACCAAGGCAACCCTAACTCTCAACGGCTTCGGTCCAAAGGAGGACGGTGGCGGTCCATGTGAATGCGACAACAACTATCATAAAGATTCAGAATTGATCGTGGCGCTTTCGACGGGATGGTTCAACAAGAAAAAACGGTGTATGAATTATATTAACATTCACGGTAATGGAAAAACTGTTAAAGCTAAGGTAGTCGATGAATGTGACTCCACAATGGGGTGTGATGATGAACACGATTACCAGCCTCCGTGTGCCAACAACATCGTCGATGCCTCGGATGCAGTTTGGGATGCCTTGGGAGTGTATGGAGATAAACGTGGCGAAATGGAGATATACTGGTCTGATGCTTGATTATATTTTTCTGCCTCTCCGTATTTGCCTTTGTTTTAAGCACGGGTTGTGGTTCTTTACTCTTTAGGTATATGATATTTGGTCCTTAATTATATCTAAGGCCTGAAAATAAAGTTTTAATTTTAACTATTTGGTCCTTAATCTAGGACCTTGTCCCCTTGCTTAAATGGTCTAAATCTATTTATGCGCTATTAAAATACAATACTTCAATTTAATTCATTTTAACCACTTGTATGAAAATTTTTATCTTTTGTCCTTTCTAAAATTTTAATTATTTTATTTAAATCATTTTAAAATCAAATTTTTAATTTGACTTTCAAATTTTTTAAATTTTATTTTAATGCTACAATACAAAATTCCTCACTTCACTCCTAAATTAGAAGTAAATTTGATAAACTAAGTAATTTATATATTAGATTATTATTTGATAATTTTTTTTGTAGGGCCTGGCCTTGCTTATCATTGGGTTCTTTTTGTTTTCTTGTCAACTTTCCTTGTATAACGAGCCTTATCATTGGGTGTTAAGAAATTAAGGAAATGAGCCCATCGTTTGATAAAAATAAATAAATGGCATATGAATTAGTGTTCAACAAAAAGTCTTACGCATTGCCATTTAAATTGGCTTATATTGCTTTGCCTCAAATCAACCGTAGTCATTAAAATATTGACACTGTATAGCATACTGTTGACGCTACGTTCTCACCTGCAAAATTTCACAATATTTGTCAGACGACAATCTCCCATTTCTGTGCTATAAAATGTTGGACCTTCACCACCATTGTTTCAACACACAAACAACTCCATCCCGTAATAAACTAGCCTAACAACATGGCATTCAAGCTTAAAATATCAGTTCCATTCATCTACTTGATTGTTTTGGTGCTAGCAACTGGTTCCAATGGTGGTGGGATTTCCATCTATTGGGGCCAAAATGGCAACGAAGGCACCCTAGCAGACACTTGCGCTACGGGGAATTATGAATACGTGAACATAGCCTTCTTGGCAACATTTGGAAATGGCCAAACTCCAATGATAAACCTCGCCGGTCATTGCGATCCTTATAGCAACGGTTGTACTGGGTTAAGTTCCGATATTAAATCGTGTCAAGCCAAAGGTGTTAAAGTGATTCTTTCTATAGGTGGAGGCGCCGGTAGTTACTCCCTCGCTTCGTCAGATGACGCTAGGCAAGTCGCAACGTATCTTTGGAACAATTTCTTAGGGGGAACATCGTCGTCTCGACCGCTTGGACCGGCTATCCTTGATGGAATTGACTTTGACATCGAGGGAGGTACTGGTGAATACTGGGACGATCTCGCAAAGTACCTTTCTGGATATAGTAAGAAAGGCAAGAAAGTGTACTTAACGGCGGCTCCTCAATGCCCGTTCCCTGATGCATGGATCGGAAATGCATTGAAAACAGGTCTATTTGATTACGTTTGGGTCCAATTCTATAACAACCCTCCTTGTCAATACTCATCGGCCGATATTGCCAACCTTGAAGATGCATGGAAACAATGGACATCGGATATTCCAGCGACGAATATTTTTCTTGGACTACCGGCAGCTCCGGATGCAGCGGGTAGCGGTTTCATCCCTGTAAATGATCTAACATCGAAGGTTCTCCCTGCCATAAAGAATTCCTCCAAGTATGGTGGTGTTATGCTTTGGTCCAAGTATTATGATGATCAAAGTGGATATAGCTCTTCCATCAAGAGCCATGTCTAAGATTTATAATTTATATATATCAATATCTGTCTATGTTATAAATATACGTTCTTCTTTATGAATGTACTTTCAATTATGTTGCTTGTCTTAAAATATGGTTTTGGTATCTTTTATATGCTTAAATTTTGAATTTAATTTTTATATTTTAATTTAGAATAATTTAATGCTATATTGTTATAATTTTAATTAAAATACTAATGTATGTAGAGTTTTTTTTTTTTTTTTCAATACATCCAACAACAAAAATTTGTTAGCATGATGATCGTTTAGTCTTGGAAAAGAAAGGACTGGTTAAAGACTGTTCGATGTTGAATGGGTTTAACGAGGTTAATTGGGCTGATTTCTTTTCTGGTCCGTTATTGGATAAGGAGATTAATATGGTTACTCATTTAAAAGAAGCTCTTAGCAGTATGGTTTTGTTACCTGAGGAGGAGGATCGATTAATCTGGATTTATGATAACAAAGGGGTGTTTTCGATGAGGAAATTAACAGAATTATTGATCAGTGAAGGTGTGGTAGACATAAGTTTCGCTTTTGATAAAATTTGGAAATCAATGGTGACTCCTAGAGTGAGAAGTTTTCTTTAGTTGGTTTCAATTGATCGTCTTCCTACTAAGGAGTTTCTCATTAGAAGAGGTGTGAAGAATAGTCAAATGGGGATTGGTTGCCCTTGGTGCTATAGAGAACCGGAGACAGCGGTGCACCTTTTCTTCCATTTCCATTGCAAATTCATTGTGGGCTTTTGGAGAAAAATTTTTGAATGGTGGGAGGTAAAATAGAGGCCAATTGATGGATCCTCTGATTTTTTCTCATTTTGTAATAATGTCTCTTATACAGGTGTGGTTAAAAGATTATGGATGATCTCGGTGTCAGCGGCTTGCTGGTCGATGTGGCTAGCGAGGAATGAGTTGGTGTTCGTTAGAAAGTGGGCTACAATGTCCAGCTTGATTTTTCTTTCAAAGATTCGGGCTTTGATGTGGATTAGATCGGTGCATGAAAAATTAAAAGTGGATGAGAGAATTTGGTGGGTCTGTCCGTATAGAAGCTGGAGTGATATTAAAAAATCTGGATTGAATGGTAGGTTTTGGTGCCCTCCGAGTCTTGGTTGGGTAAAATTTAATGTTTGTGGTGTGGAGATTGAAGATGAAGTCAGGTGTGGAGAGGTGTTAAGAGATTCGGACGAGGTGGTAGGGGCATTATTCTCTGGTCCGTTTGAAGCGAAAAGACTCCCTTACTGCGGAGGTGCGGGCAATTAGCTTGGCTTTGGATGTGTTTTTAGTGATGGAGTGGAAAGGTAAATGCTCTTTAATCATCGAGATTGAATCCATTGAGGTGTTTAATTGGATAGAAAACAAAGGTTTGAGACCATGGTTGCTGTTTTCTTTCTTTAAGGAAGTCGAAATCAGGTTGTCTAGAATTGAAAATGTTTCCTTTTCGAAAGCGGATAAGCACGGCAGTAAGATTGCATTTGCACTGGTGGTTGCTGGTCTGAAAAGGCCTGAATGTTTAAGGCATGATGGTGATTTTAGGTGTGATGTTGTTGTGTGTTTGCAGGTGTATTTGTAAACTGTTTAGTGGTTTAATGGGGTGTTTTGTTTAGGTTTTATTCTGGTTTGAGGATTGTTTAACACATGGGGTTTGTTTGGGTTTTTGTGGGTTTGCTTGCTGTGTATCAGGAGAAGCAACTAATATCAGTTAGAATTCAACTGATTTCATAATCAGTTACCAAGTCTGTTAGAGTATCTGTTGAGCAACTATAAGTGTATAAATACCTGTAGTTTGTATAGCCATCATTATGAATGAAATATATCTTGAAGTTCTCTTGTTATTCTTTAGAATTCTAGCACTGTAATCTGTCTGTGTTTGGATTACTGTTCCTTGGGTTTGGGTCTTCTTGTATCAGTTGTATATTTAGCTTTTCCGCAGCTTTGAAAGCTGTTGCTCCTGGATTAAGCAAAAAAAAAAAAAAGATGAATTATGATTGTTTTCGATAAAAAATACATTATTATTTAATTAGAATAGTTAATAATGTGAATTATTTGGATTAAATAATAATATTATAAAATTAAAGAATTAAATTATTCTAAATTAAATTTACCATTTGATCATAGTAAAGGAATTAAAATCAAAATTATATCATTTTATATCTGTCGTCAAACGATAACTTAAACATTGAGTTTTTTATTTTTTAGCATTTTTTATACTTATTTTACAGTTTAATTTAAAAGTTGTAATTACTACTCTTAATAATGTTATCTTTAAAATTCAAACTTATATCTCCTCTTAAAAATAGAGCATGCCTAACCATTACAACCAAATTTATTGTGAACTTCTTTTATCTTTACTAAGAAATATCAATCACTATTTTAATATATATATATATATATATATATATCAAAGACAAATTTTATACATAAATTGAAATATGTAAGCTGCTTTTTCAATTGGCTATGGGGAGACCTTGCCTTCTAAGACATGGAGGGTTAAACTACGGTCAAAATTTCTTTTTTAACAATACAATCATAATTATAAATATATTAGTGTAATTATAAAGTAAAATTAAATCAATATTGAGTAGAAATAAATTAAGAATTGAACTAAATTTACTTAACTAAAATTTACACATTATAACAATACATAATAAAATTGGAGCCCTACAACTGACAATTATAACAATTATGTTTAATAAAACTCCAATTTATCAATGTGACCAATACACACATGCTTATAGTTTAATTTATATGTTTTGAAAATCCGTCACATAATATTTGAATTGACATTTAACGCCTAAATTAAAGGTTATGTTAATTGACACAACACTAATACTTTAAAAACTTAATTAGTAAATCTTATTTAGCAATCAATTTAAAATATGTGCGATAATTCAAATCCCTTCAAATAATGCACCGTTTATAAATTAATAGACTTAAAATTCGTACATTCATCTCATGTTTATGGTCTTTTCTTTATCATAATCGTATTTAAAGTATTACTTATATCACCTTTGAAATCTATCTTGTATTTAATCTAATTTGGACAATTCCATAATGATTAACTTAATCGATTGTATTACTACATTAATTATCAACTAATTAACAATGTGAATGAAAATTGACCAAAAAAAAAAAAAAGGTGTCTATTGATTGGTATCATTTAGCTTATTCCAATATACATTCCCCCAATTCTCCACTTGCTTATCTATGTTGTCTATTTTGTCCATAGAAGCTTGAATAGCTTGAGGTTCATATGGAGGAGGCAACTCACATGGAGGCTTAGTGCTTGGTGACTTCACCAAGGATTGAAACAAGAACTCCTTCCATACACCTTTTTGCTTGCACGCCGTTGATTCGACACATATCCTTCGAGCTTTCGAAGGTACCGTCGGTCTGTACTTCAATAGCTTTGAGTATTCGTTCAACAAGTGAAACATGTAATCGTATACGTTCCGCATCGTTAGAATCTCTTCGATGAATTTGCTCCCTGCCTTCCCTATGTCCTGTGCCTGCAAGTTCATGGAGTGAAAGTCAAATTATTGTTGTTCATATTTTCCTATCAATTGGGCGGTCAATGTTGGTTTTGGATTCATCAATCTAAATAGATCCAATTTGGGTAAGTTCACAGAGTGAAGATTGATATTTTCTTTCATATAGACCTAATAATAGAGCAATTTGAATTGCTTTCGGATTGCATCAATTTGGACATAGTCAATTTGGGTTTAATTTTTTTTTTTCCATTTTAGTTTTAATTATTTTGGATTTGTTAATCAGGTTTTTCAAATTAATTATCTAGCTTCAATAAATAAATATTAGGTTTTGTGGTAAGTCACATTGCATTTCCAAGAAAAGAAAGCATAAACTTTAGAGACAGTCGTGTTAGGAAAGACAACCACAAACCTTAAACATGAACTATAAAACAGACATAGAAGATATAAAAAAAATAAGTTTTTGGATTTAGATCATTTCAAGTTTAGGTTTTTTTTTTCAAATTTGACAGATTTAAATTGTTCATTTTTTAAAGTTAAATTTAGTACGACATATTTGAATTCAAGCTAGGATATGTGTAGCATTACTTCTAGCTATCCAAAAACACTTTTTAAACAAAATGCTTTTACCTTTCAAAAATCTTTTTGAGTCAAACGAAAAAATTAGTTGCGAAGTACTTTTCAAAAGCACTGATAAGAAAAGCACTTAGCAACCGCAACAACAAGAATTGTGTCTTCAAGCTTGAGTTAGAATTGACAAGCCTATACCTGTTGAGTGTGATTATTGCCCCATTCAACGGCGAACTTAAGGTCTCTGCATTTGTCTTGGCGGCGTATGGGCCAATAATGCTGCATTGGCACCATGCTTCTCGAGAAAAAATCAAAGTATCGGGGCTTTATCATCAATGTCATGCTATCACATGCTAGTATGTATTTCTTACTTACGGACCATGTTGATCCTTCTATATAAATCTTGTATCTTTCCATCATGCAACAACAACAACAAAAAATCAAGTTAATTACACTATATAGATTAGATTTTAAATTACTCTTTGAACTTTAAAATGCTCTAACTGATTTTTCAAAGAATACAATCGTATCAATTATATTTTTTCATTAGTCTAATCGTTAGTTTGGACATTAAATGTAAGTTTGAATATGTAAATTAAATTATAAACATGTATATACCTACTGCATGAAGGCCCTTGTACTAGAGGACAGATTGCATTTTGTCTGATCTAATCAAAAAATAGGCAAATTAATCCCTATACATTAGATCAAAGGGCAAATAGGTCCTTTTTGTTAAAAAATTCATCCATTTCTATTATTAAAAAAGTTTGTCCCTATACATCGCTATAAGGTACACGTGGTACGCTACATGTAATTGTCTGGTTATTTTGTCAAACACACCAATTTTTAACAGTAGAAATGGATGAATTCTTAATAGAAAGGACTAATATTCTCTTTGGTCTAACGCCTATTTTCTATTAAAGGTGGCAATTTGACTCCTAGTACAGGGGTCTCCATGGTAGTTTTACCTAATTGTTAAAAATGACATTGTCTTTTTTTTTTTCTTCTAGATCAACGTTGTTCATGCAATAGGTATACGTGTATTTAAATTTTGATCCATGTGTTTAAAATATGCTCCATGTTAGATCCGACCTAGCATTTAACGTCCAAGCTAACTTTAGGCTAATAGAAAGAACTAAGTAATACAATATTAATATTTTGAGAACTCAAGTAGAATATTTTTAAAGTTCAAGAATTAATTTAGAATTTGAGCTATTAGCTGAGGATGTTTGGTGCAATAAACCCAATTTTCATGAGGAAGAAAAGAAAAGCTTGGCATATATACCTGTAGGTGCATTGGTCTTCCAATTTTGAGTTATTGAACCCTTCATCAGCTACTTCACTCCAATTCTGAAATTCAAAACAAATAAATAATAGTTACAAAAATCCATTTCAACAAATCTATTATATGTCCCCCAAACTATGGTTCAATATCTAAACTGGTCCCCCCAAACTTCAAAAACATTTCAATTAAATCATTAAACTATCAGTACCACATCACTCAAGTCTTTCCATCAACTTAGCCATCAACTTGTCCGTTAAATGACAACTCAGATACTTTGATAACTCAATTAAAACATTTTGAAACTCGAGAATTGATCTGATTTTGAGGAAATTAATCGATTACCTTGTAATAGAGTCGAACATTCCAGTCATATTGATCTGAAAGGTTACATTTCATAAGGTCAAGCCTATTTTTAGCAACGTGAGGGTTACCCTTCCAAAAGGCATAAGGTTCCCTTTGTTCCCACTTGGTCCTCTTTCTCCCTTTCTTTATTGCCCTCAACATGTCCTCCCATGGCATTATATTAACTTCAGCCCTGCCAGAACAAAGTGGGTTAGCTACTTAAATTTATAGCAATTTTGTTACCGGGTTAATTCTACCCAACGTCCTCGAACTAATGTTTAGATTTTAAATTGGTCTGAATTATAAAGCGTTCTGATTGAGTCCTTAGAACATTAATGTTGTATAAATCAAGTTCTTTCATCTAAACCTAGTTATTAAATGTTAGTTTGGATATAATGTGAAGTATTTTTTAAAATCATGTGGATCAAATTGGAAACACGTGTAACTATTGTATAAACAGTTTGGATTTGATGTATTAAAAAAAGTTTTTTTTATTACGTCAAATCATAGCAATTCATATGGTAGGTACACATATGTTTAAAATTTGACCTATATGCTTTAAATATGCAAGGGTGGATGGTATAATAGGAGTAAGGTGCCTTGGCCCCTTCAAATTTTTTTGGAAAAATCCATTACTCCCTTGAAAATGTTTGAAATTTTTAAATAAGTCCTGAAATTTTTTTAAAAACCTCATTAGGCCTTTTTTTTTTATTTTTTTTTAAATTTCATTTAACCCCCATAAAATTTTGTAAATTCCAAACATGCTCTCAAAATATTTAAAATTTTAATTAAACTTTTTTTTTTAATTCTCGTTAAACCCTCTAGAATTTTTGAAAAATTTAACCAAGGCCCTCAAAACTTAATGCTAAGATCCGCCACTAGCCCAAGCTAGTGGAAAAGTTGACGGAATGACCTAATTGATACGATAGTGATACTCTAAAACTCAATTAAAATGTTTAGAAATCCAAGACTGGTTTAAAATCCGGACACTATAGTTTGAGGACATTCAGTACAATTAACTATTTGTTGTTAATAATATGTGTAGTAGAAAGGGCTAATATAACTTTTAGTCCTAGAACTTGGCAATTAAGTCTACTTTGGTACCTACTTTTCCTTAGTCCACATCAGTACCTAAACTTGACAACTAAGGTCCATTTTAATCCATGAACTTAGATTCCATCAAGATTTGATGATGTAACAACCTACAAATGTGCCACATCATCATATTTTTAGATGTGCCAAGTTCAAGAACCAAAATGAACCAAATTGTCAAGTTCAAATACCACAGTAAACAAAAAAAAATGTCCAAGTGCCAAAATAAACCTAACTGCCAAATTTAGATACTGAAAGTTATATTAACTCGTATTAATCCTTGAACTTGGAAATATGTCATGTTTGGTACATAAACTTAGCAATTAAGGTCCATTTTGATCTTGAACTTAAATTCCATCAAAATTTGATGATATGTGCCACATCAAACTTTTAAGTTGTAAAGTTCAGGAACCAAAACAAACCAAGTTCCCAAGTTCAAATACCAAAGTGAATCAGAAAAAGTACAGGTACCAAAATAAACTTAATTGCCAAGTTCAAGGACTAAAAATATATTAACCCATAATAGAATTTTACCATCCCCAGAAGGTCCAATCAGGGAAGACAATGTCCAAAGTTTCCTCGGATCCACAATAATGAAACAACGGCGGTGCTAATGTAGAATTAGGACCTTGGTAATCACTTCTCATGATCTTCGTCTCATCTCCACTGTAGAACAATAGGTCCAAATCTGGTACTTTACCAGGGTACAACCTTAAAAGTTGCAAAATGCCCCATTTGGTAAACACATCCCTTGTTTGATATGGTCTGGTATATTTTTCAACATAAACATTGCCCCCAACAATGACAAGTCTAAAATGTGCACTTGCCTTTCCCCTTTCAATCATGTCTTCGGTAATGCCTGATGTTTTCCACTGTTGTAAATCTTGGTGGATCCATCGGAAATAGTCCGGGCAAGTGTCGGTTGATGATTCGTCGGGTTCAAAGACCGACGGGTACTTGTTCGGGCATTTTTTTCCTTGTAAAGCTGCGACGGAGCAATTGAGAGGGAATTCAACCCTTTCGTGGTGCTTTTTGGTACTTCTTGAGGTGAAACTCATATGGGCTAATGGAGAACCTTGTATGATAGGCTTGGGGAGAAAAAACAAAGAAAAAGTGATGCATTAATCTTCTTGTAGTTTAAGTGTAAATTTTGATCCAAACCCAAAATTCAACTCAATTCGATTTGATAAAAATCTAACACCCTAAAAATAAATAGATTTAAACCTAAAATGACCCAAAACTCAAAATAACTTCAAAAATAACTCTAAACAATGGCAAAATCAAGGGCCTTAGCTTCCTTTTAACTCTTCCCAAAACAAAAATCATTCAAATTAAGTTTTTTAGCTATTGAATATATAAATGAAAAAAATTGCATTTTTGGACCCTTCAGAAAAACTTGTAATGCAATTTAAGCTTGTTTAACACAAAACTTTTAACTTTAGCCGCTCTAAAATTTTATTATGTCCCAAAAAAAATTCTTAACTTTGCCCTGCCCCTAAATGACTTGAACTTAAAATAAATAAAAATCAAAATTATCCAAGCCCATATTCTCTTCACTCAAGCCTAAAAACTAAACATGATCAACTTGAATTCAAATTAATCCAACTCGAATTATTTTTTTTAAAAGTCAAATAATCCAAAATCGTCCGACTCAAACTTAAATCGCCTTTAACTTAAATTGACCTAAACTCAAGACAACCTAAACCTAAAGTGATTTGAACTTGTAAAAACCTAAACTCAAATGAACTATATTCGAAATTGATCCAAACCCTAATAACAAGAAAATTTCAAAATCCGAAATAACCTCAAACCACATTTACCATAGACAAAACCAACTCCATCAATTGATATCTTCTAATAACACAACTTACTTTAATCAATTAAAAAAATAGATAATATAATTTTTGGCTCTGAACTTGGCTACTAAGTCCACTTTAGTACTTGTATTTTTTTTCACTTTGATACCTGAACTTGACAATTAAGTCTATTTTGGTATCTATACTTTTTTAGATGAGAGTATCTGATACATCCTCTATTATAGTTCAAGAATCAAAATGAATCTAGTTATGGATAAAAAGTTATGGGTACCAAAATGCACCTAGTTGTCAAGTTGAGGGGACAAAAATTATATTATCCCATTAAAAACTAAGCCAAGAGCAATGGTAAACAGGTCGGGAGAACTTACAATTTGCATCCAATTAAACAAGGCTGCAATAAGAACAAAGGAAAAGAGGAAAAGAAAAGCAGTTGTTGAGACCAATCCTTTGAAGCGTCCCAGGCCAACCTTGTGAATGCAACCAAGAATTACTTGATCACCGTATGGCCAAAACCCAGGAAATATTTTAGCATGTTCCCCCATGGAAAACTATGCTACTTTGTTCACAACACTTGAAGCTCCAATTGGGTCTTACACAGCTTGGTTCAATGAGCAAAATTGATCAAACTTAAAGAATCCAGTAAAATTATAATTAAAAAATAATGTTTCTGCAAAAATAATATATACACATAGAACTCAAATTCTTTCAGTTCATCAGATAATTTTTATAACCGATCTGACAGAAACTAAGGTGAAACAAATCAAAGGTAAAAACTAATTAAACTATTCCTTATCAATTGAGAGTATTTTGGAATGAAGAAATATACAATACTGTATAATTGTTGCTTATCCGTCTCTATGCACAAACACTAATATTTATAGTAACAGACTTCTCTGCTTGACACCTTAACTAACTAACAACCTGAGTAACAACTCACTAATACTCTATCACGATCTAAAAGAATTGAAGAAGATGAAATTATACATAAAAAATCGTCTAATTTGAACATAATGTTATCTTGTTAGTATACGAGAAAAAACTGAATCATAATTAAGAGCATACCCGCCGTTTATGCAGGAAATGTTTTTTTAGCTGAGAAAGAACGGATTGGATGAGATCGGAAGCACCATAAAAATTCGAAGAAGATAGTGAAATTAGGCAGTGTTTTGATCTGTAGAAAGGAAAGTGTGAAGCTGATTCGAGTTTAGTCAAAATACTACGTGCAGTACGTAGCGGGATATCATGGGCTTTAATATCTTAATTATTATAAATTTTGTTATATATATATATAAATAAATTAAGCATGTAAAATTTTTAAAATTTTAGAGGTCACATAAAAAAAATATCAGTAACAACCCAGAATCTGATGATCTAATTATGGTTTTCCAGAATTAGACAAGTTAATTATTTAGCAATTTCTTTGGAATTATCAACTTAGAATTTAATCGTCTAATTGTGATTTGAGTCCTTCTAATATGTTAATATCTTAGGTTTAATTCTTTTATTTATAGGTTGAAATTGATAATATTGTTAATTGTTGTTGTCAAAACCCTTTTTTGAAGCTCGACTTTTTATTTTAAAATAAAAATAGATTCACCACCAATCCTTTTTATTTGATGTGATCGGATCACCTTGTTATTTGATCATTTTAATAAAAGATTAGATTTACTAAAACAATAACTTTTAGTCTACAAAATCCACAAAGTGGGCTCGGGAGTCGCTTACGCATGAGGAAGGATTAACACCCTCATAACGCTCAAAATCGGTACCTAATTGATTACTTGATATATTAGTGTCGAGAATTGAGAATTCAAAGAAAATTTAAAGTACGATCCCATTTTTTTCCATGATGTTATTTAATTAAAATATCGCTAACTAAATTAAATTTTATGGAAAAAGCATTCTTATTTCAAGTTAATTGAGAAGAAAGTTAGGGCACGAGGTCTTAAATCCTCGAAAACAAAGAATAATCACCATTTAATTATTACCTAAGTCCTACGTGTCTTGAATTTTAAATAGGATGTTTGGTTATTTTGGTTCTAGGAAGAGGCTATACTCCATAAGTTAGGAGCACAACTCCTCGAATCCCGAAAACAACGAACATTGCCTCGGTTGTAATTATTATTATTTTTATGTCCTTAAGCCGAAGAACGAATGAGTGTATGTAGCATAATTTACAATGTACGATGATGGCAAAATTATGGTATTAACAAAATAACAACATAAATAATGGAATAAAATGACAATACTATAGTGAAGACAATAATAAGAAATAATAATAACAATAATTTTAAAAATATTCAATTAATAATACTATATGATAGTAATGATAATAATAGTGAAATAATATAAAAATGTATGATAATAATATAATTACATAAAGTATTGATATTTTGAGTAATTTTGTAATACCCCGAAAATTTCTATTCTTGATATAGTAAAAGAAGGAAATAAAGAAATAAAAAGAGAAATTTTGAACTATGTCAACAAAATCTATGTAGGAAGTATATTATGATGTATTAATCCAAGAAAGGATTAAATCGTAAAAGTGAGAAAAGTCTTGTGGCCCAAGAGTAAATACTTAAAATTTAAGGGGTTAAAGTGTAAATATGGAAAATTTGAAGGACCAATAGTGCAAATATTTTAAGGATGGAATAATCTAGAAACTAGGAAAAATGGATGAATTAGGACCAAATTGAATAGGTGAAGAATTATGAGGGACTAAATTATAATTTTACCAAATTAAGTGATGACTCAAGAATGGAATTTTGAAAGATCACAAAGGGCAAAATGGTCAATTGGAGGAGAGAGAAATCTAGAAAGTAATGATGATGTTGGTGATATTTTATAATTATTTAATTAGATAATTATTATTTATATGATATTTTAATAAGATATTTTATTATTTTATTTAGTCTATATATATGTATGTGTGTGGAAAAAAAAAAGGGAGAACATACCATCCATTCCATGCACTCAAAGTATGGAGAAAAAAAAGAAGAAAGAAACTTTCATTTCTTTACAATTTGGTCCTTCCACCAAAAATTCACCATTTTCACCTAGAAATCAAAAGAATTTTCATAGCTACCGAAGGAGAAAAATGTTAAGGAGGCTATGAGGAGTTAGAATATCAAGTTGGATTCAAGAAATAGAAGCTGGAGGAGAGAGAAAGTGAAGTTAAAGTTTGGAAACAATAAAACAAGGTAAGAACATCAAGATTTCCATGTATTTTTAAGTTTAATATTATTGAAAAAGCATGTAAATGATGTTAATGTAGAGTTTCCTTATATATGATTCTATGTTCTTGATATGGTAGTGAAGAGAAAATAAGATAAAGTGATGGGAAATGGTGTAGAGAAAGAAAATAAGGGTGATATAAACTTAATAATTAATATCTTGCACTAAAACAGTTTTGGACAGCAGCAGTAAGCTAAATTTGAAAAATCACCAAAAATGCTAGAAACTGAATTAGAAGTTGAATAAGATATGGAATTAAAGCTTGTTGAGTCTATTTTCATATAAAAGAAACAGAACAAGTAAATGAATTCTGTATTCTGAGATATTTATATTTTTGTGAGACTGGTTCAGAATGATTTCGGGATCCTCTGTTTTGACTTTGGAAAATCACCAAAAATTGTATAAAAATAATTTGGGACTTAAATTTATGTGTTTGAAATCCTTAATGAGTATATTTTCAAGAGAAATAAGCAGGAACATCATCCGAGTCCCGTAAGAGGAGATAATTAAATTTTAATGAAGAAAGGTCGGAACAGTTATACGGCAGAACAAGGGTAATTTTAAAGAATAAACTGTACTTATTGGCTAAGCCAAAAATTCTGAAAATTTTATGGTAAGAAGATATGTGAGTCTAGTTTCAGGGAAAATTAGTGGATCTTAATTTGGAGTTCTGTAGCTCAAGATATAAATAATTTAGTTACTATGACTCAAATGGACAGTTTTAAAAATACATATAAGTAAATAGTGAAAGTTTTGATAATGTTACTTATAAGCATGTTATATAAATTAAGGATGTGGAATGGAGTGGAGGAGGATGAAAATATGTATGAATATTCAGTTAGCATGGCTAATTTGTATGTTTTAGGCTTAGGGACTAAATTGAATAAAGTAAAACTTTATGGGCAATTTTGTAAAAATGTTAGAAATGACCAAATTGCATGAAATGGATTATTTCATTATTTAAATTGAAAAAAATTTAAATGAAATTATTAATTTAGTTCAAGATCAGGAAAAAATATGTTTTAGGGATTAAATTGAAAAGTGTTGAAATTATGGAAAAATTCTGATAATTATAGAATTTATGGACTGTGATGAAAATATATGATGATAACGGTTGGAAATAAGGATTAAATTGCAAGAATTTTATTTTCTGAGCCTAAGGGTAAAATCGTCATTAATTAAAAGTTTAGGGGCAAAATGGTAATTTTGCCTAGAGCATTAATTGAATGTGTTAGAATATGGAATGAATGGAAACAATGGTCAAATTTATTTATAAAGTTCCGAACGACTCAAATACGAGACTTGAACGTGGAAAAGAAAAGATATCGGATTAATGAATTTATAAACACGAACAAGCAACGAGCGGTTAGTTCGTGTAACTTGAATTATATTCTTAAATGCTTGAAATGTATGTTATTGATGTGAATATGAATTGAATGTTCATTATATGAAAATTGATGAAACATTGATATATTTGATAAAAATGGGAAGAAATCCCGGTTGAATGAAAGGAAAATTCAATGGATCTCTGAAAAGGAATTGACGGTAAAAATGGATCTAGCCCAGACGGGTGATCCTATTATTAGCCCTCCCGAAGAATACAGGAAAAAGGATTAAGCCCGGAAGGGTAATCCTAATATCAGCCCTCCCGAAGAATATATGGTAAATGAGGTTCGTGGGAGTATGCTGGTGGCTCTCCCGAAGAATACATGTGTATAGGCCCTTCCGAAGAATACATGGGAGCTGAGGTTCGCGGAAGTGTGCCAAGAATTGAGGTTCGCGGGAGAGTGAGGTTCGCGGGAGTGTGCTTACTGAAATGAAATGTGTAAGACCGTGGTTGAAAGATACCATGGCAATGAATAAGACCATGGTTGAAAGATACCATGGAAACACATGTATATGAATTGACGGACCCGGAATTGTACACTAAAAGTGTACCCCTGTATGAATTGACGGTTAATGAGATTGTACACCAAGAGTGTAATATTGGGAATCCATTGAAATTCTGAGAAATTCAACAGGATAAATATAGAAAATGGTAAACACATAGCTAAAAAGGGTAAATGTGAATTAATGGATTATGGATTTGCATATATTAAGTATACTATATGATCTTAACTATTGATATTCCGATAAATTCAGTAGGTAAAAGTCCTAACCAGAAAAGGGAATATGTATATAAAAAGATTCGTACATATATATTCCTGAAGTACATGAAAAATGATAGTGATACTGGAAATATGGAAATATAAAATGATGATATTTGTACATAGAATTTATTGATGAATATATGGATCCATGATTATAGATTCTTATACCTTAAAAACATTAATTGTATGACGATGATATTTCGAATGACTTGATGAATAAAGTCCCGACATGGAATAATTCGAGCACGAAACAATAACCATGAAATTGAACTTGAAATACACGAAAATAATATTTATTCGATATTTTAAAATATGACATGGAAAATACATGTATATGAAACTTACTTGATAATTATGCATATTCAATATTAAGAATTGTCCTGAAATAAAAATATACAAAATTCATGAAAACAATGATACATGAACATGTGACTATCTTTAATATGCTGATACATGGAAACTAGGTAAGCCATGATGAGTGATAATCTCGAGTATGGTATGTTGATAAAATGAGTTTATCAATTCTAAAATTATATGAAATTTGTTCAAGTATGCTAACAACTGTTATTGTTGAAGCTTAGACAAGTGCCCAGTTATTGGTTAAATGGTAATACGATTATTATATGATACGTCGAAAGGGTAAATGATCAAATGAAAATATACTTGTGCTTATGGAAGAGTGGTAAATTTTAAGTTATACAATTTCTTATAAAATGAGTTATTATGTGATTAATTGAAAAAAAAAATTCTATAAACTCCGGTAATACCTCGTGACCCTATTCCGATGATTGATACGGGTTGGGGGTGTTACAAATTTTTTTAAAATATTAATTAGCAATGATAATTACTTAATAATATTAATAGTATCAATGATTAAAAATAAAAGACTGAAATAAAACAAGCAGGAAATTCATAGGCGAAAACATAAATTATGCAACTTAAAGGGTGACAATTAAAAACACAGCAAGTATAGGGACTTAATTAAATGAACAGGGGACTAAATTGAAAATGCAATAAAATTTAAAGTATAAATAAATAAGAACAAAAAATTAAAGGGTTAAATTAAGATAAAATAAAAATACAGGGACCAAAAGGGCAAATAACCCACCTAGTACACATGTCACTCCCCAGAGGGTCAATAGCTTGGGGACCATAATGAAAACAAATCAAAATTAAATTGCATAATTTTAAAAAGAAAAAATAAAATCAAGACCACATTGAAAAGCGCCTAAAGGAGGAAGGACTTGGGCAGCAATTTGACCCGTCCTTCAAAAAACACACGAATCCTATAATATTTGGGTGGGGAGTTCGGGTCGCATCAAAACGACGTCATTTTGGGGCTTCTGAAGTCAAGCCAAAATAACATCATTTCATTAAATCTATATAAGTTAAAAAAATATTTTAAAAAATCATTTTAAAACCTGTTTCAAAAAAAAATTCTTCCTTTCTTTTTTTTTCTCTCAAGGCTCCCATCCTTTTGCCACAAGGCCGTCGCACATCCGCTACAGCCATCGATCATCAGCGACGGTGACTGCCGCCTCCGATGGCCGAAAAATCTTTTTAAAAAAACCTTTTGAAACCTTTCAACGCATAAAACGTGATTCTAGGGTGAAAACCCCCTAAAAAGAATCAAACCTCCAAAAAAGAAGATGAAACCCTTCAGTTTCTTTCTCGTCCAATGAGGCCCTCAGCGAACCCTAAGGGGGCTCGGAGACCTTTCAAATCGGGGAGGCCACCCACGTCGATAGTGAGACAAAACGTCAAGAAAAGATCTAATTTTTTGTTTTATTTTTTATTTTTTTCTTTTTTGAGAATAATAAAAAAATTGAAATAAATAGACAATCTTTGTTTTTGAAGTTTCGTTGTTTTCTTCTTCTTTTTTTGTATTTTTCTTTTTTTTCTTGTGTTACAATGGTTTTGGCTTTTATAGCCAAATAGATTACATGATATTAGTTTTTTTTTTTTTTTTGCTTTCTCCTTTTTGTTTCTGTTATTCATGCTTTTCTGCTTCTGTGTTTCGACTATTCTCTGCTCTTTGTTCTTTATTTTTTTCTTTTTTCTTTTTTACAGATTTTTCATGGCAAGGGGCTAAGTCAACGATGGTGGAGAGGCACACCCCTTGCCATTTTGGTGAAGTGGTAGCAGAGGAGGCAGACCTCGAGGTGTGGGGACTTTGAAAGGCGTGCCCGCTGACGTGGCAAACTGAAAGAGCGGCAGCGGTTGGTGAAGTCTTAGGGGATTAGGGTTTATTTCTGTTTAGGTTTAGATAGTGAGCTTTGGCCTTTAGGGTTTTTTGGGGCTTATAATATGGACTATTTAATGTACTTTTATTTTTTTATTGGGCCAAACAAAATTGGGCTTCTACAGTTATCATTAAAAGTAATTTTTTGGATTTTTAATTGGGTTAAAGTATCATGGAGGTATATGTACTAGAAGTCGGATTGTATTTTGTCCCTTTTAATGAAAAATGGGCAAATTAGTCCATGTAAGGGTCCGTTTGTATACATGTAAAAGGTTTTACGAAAAATATTTTTCTGCATTTTCCTGTGTTTGTTTCACAAAAAACAGATTGGTCAATGGAAAATAAGTCTTTTTTTCCTGTAAAATAATTTACCATTTTAAAAAACATAAGTCATTTTTCAGAAAATAGCTCCTCTGTAGGTAATTTTATTTTTATATAAAAATTAACTTAAATCAAGCTTAATATTATTATATTGATAATAAACTTAATTTTTATTTCATATTTAAATTTATTAAAATATTATATTTTTCAATATTATTAAACAAACATGTTTTATTATTTATATTTAGTCATATAATAAATTACTAATATAATTTATTAAATAATTGTAATACCCAGAAATTTTCTACAATAAGAAAGTAAGATCGTATCTTGATATAGTAAAATAAAGAAATAAAGTGACAAAAAGGGAAATTTTGAGTTATGTCAACATTGGGAAGTATATTATGACATATTAATTCAAGAAATGATTAAATCATAAAAGTGAGAAAAGTTTTGTTGCCCAAGAGCAAATACTCAAAAATTGAGGGGTTCAAGTAAATATGAAAAAGTTGAAGGACCAATAGTGCAAAGATTTTATGGGTGGAATGATCTAGAAACTAAGGAAAATGGATGAATTAGGACCAAATTGAAGACGTGAAGAATTATGAAGGATTAAATCGTAATTTTACCAAATTAAGTGATGACTCAAGGATGAAATTTTAAAAGATCATAAAGGGAAAAAATGGTCAATTAGTAAGAAAGAGAATTCTAGAATGTAATAATTATGTTGATGATATTTTAAATTAATTAATTAGATCAATATTATTTTATTAATATTTTAATAAGATATTTTTTTTTTAAATTTATTTAGTATATAAGGAAGGAAAGATGAAGAACTCTCTTCATCTTTCCATGCGTACACCCACGTTAGAAGAGAAGAAAAGAAAGAAAGTTTTCTTTTCTTTACAATTTGGTCCTTTCACCAAAAATTCACCATTTTTTTCAAAACCATTTTTTTTATTTTTAAAAAACGGGGATCGACTTTAAAATGAAATATGGAGTCGCCACTAATCTTTTTTCGAGGTGTGATCGGATCACCTTGAGATTGATCATTTTAATAAAACATTTTGATTTATTAAAACAATGATTTTGGTCTACGAAATACAAAAAAAGGGGTTCGGGAGTCGGTTACGTACGAGGAAGGGTTAGCACCCTCGTAACACCCAAAATTGGTACCTAATTGATTAATTAATGTCCTAACGTCGAAAATTTGAAATAAGATCCTTTTATTTGAATGAACACTTGGATAAATCAAATTGGATACTAAGACACTTTTATCTCGAAGAAATAAAATGTCACACCTAGTGAGTTAGGATATAATATTTCAAATTTTCGAAATTGAGTTTGTCCTTTGATTTTTAAAACTCATGCATTGAAGTTTAAAAAATGATATTCAATTATTTGGGTCAAATGAAAAATTGGAACCCAGTAAGTTGGGGCACAATTTCTCAAAATTCCAAACATAGAATACTGCCTTTATTTTTTAGCAATCCTTATCTCGAGATAACAAAATGTCATATCCAGTGAGTTAGGACACAACACCTCGAATTCCCGAGAATAAGCTTTTATTTGAAACTTATACGTTTTGATTTTAAAAGGGTACTCGGTTACTTAGATTCAACGAAGAAAATTGGAACCCAGTAAGTTAGAGCACAATCTTCTCGAAGTTCCCAAATACCTACTATTGCCTTATTTTAAAACTTTTGAATGAAATGTAACAATATTTTTATTTGAAATGATGATTTATGAATGAAATTATTACGCAAACAAGATCGAATGTATTTACAAAACGATTCGTGATGGTCATATAATATATATTATTCACAAACTAACACGATAATCAAAAACAAGTGAGCAATGTATATAAAAATCTAAAGATAAATAATATAAAACAAATTGAAATCAAACATGAAGCAATTTAAAATGATAACAAATAAGTTCAAAATAAATAATTAAAAAAACTAAAAACCAATAAGATCCCAAAATGATTTAAAGGATGCTGAATGACAAAATTTAATATGAATAATATATGCAAGTTTAAAAATAAACAATATACAAAAAAATTCAAAATAAGTAATATACAAAATAATTTACAATAAATCAATTTTTTAAAAAAGAAAACAATTAAAAATGAATAATATAGATAAGATAATTTAAAATAAAAACTTAATGGTAACGATACAAAAATAACAAAACAAAAATAAAATAAACATTATAAAAAAATTTAAAATAAATAATACAAAAATAATATAACAAAATAGTTTGAAAGAAATATTACATAAAAGCTTGAAATAAATATATAAAATACAAATTTGCAAAAAAGGGTGAAAATAAATAAATCCATGTATAAAAAAATGATAAATGAATAAACCAATGAATAAATATTAGATAAAGCAATTTAATGTGTGAAAATAATAATAGTAATGGTAACAAAAGTAATAAAAAAATCTAACACAAATATCCATAATTATAATGCTAATAATAATAAATATAATAATAATAATGAAAATAACATTTAAAAAAACTAATAATTTTAATAATAAAATAACAAAATAACTTTAAAAGGGCTAGAATGAAATATAAGCAAAACTCTAAGGGCGAATTTTAAAGAATTAAAAAGGATAGGGCTGTTAGAGGGACCAAAATGTAACACGCACAAAAGTGCGCGGATTGAAATGGGGATATCCCCATACCATCAAAGCGGCGCTGTTCTAATATGTACCAAAGTGAAATTGAAGTAACATTCTAGGCGAAATTCAAAAATAAAAGAGAACTTACTTAAAAGATCAAGAAACGCTGAGGGACTCATCGCGAAATTAGATCCCATAAAGCGAAACACGCGGGTCTAAAGCCTCGCGGGTCGGGTCACGCGGGTCACGGTCCCAAACGGCGCTGTTTTAGCGTCAAAACACCGTCCCCTATACGGTGCCGCTTTTGTGCACCAATTTAAACCTTTTTTTTTTTACAAACCCTCATTTCTGCCGAAACAAACAACCCAAAAAAAAACTTTTAAAGCTTTCTATCTTATTCTAGTGTTTCGGCATAAAAAGAAAAAAAAAAAAGAGAAGACCCACCCCTTTTTGGATTCAATTTCGAAAGAGATGACGCTTCCACGATGAACCCGCAGGTGAGTTCCTTCCCTTTTCCTTTTCTTTTGTTTCGAATCTCAAGAAAAATGAAAAGAAAATAAAAAATAAACTAGATCAAATAATAAAATTCCTAGAAATCACCTTATTGAAACTGTTTTTCTCTTCTTTTGGTATTGAATGTGTCCCCAACCCAAATCTCAGATCAGATCAACTAAAATACTTTGCAAAAATTAAAAAACATTGAAGAAACCTTTCAGTTTTATTTCCCGATCATCAAAAAGAGGTAACATATATCTTTCTATTTTATTATTCTATGTACATATATATTATAATAGAGATGAGTAAGCTAAAATTCTGGGAATATACCTCTGTTTTTCTGCTTTTTTGTATTAGAGAAAATCGTAACCCTTTACAAACGTTATACTCAGCCCTTTTATAGCCGAAATGGAAATAAAATACAAGAAAAATCCCAAAATTCCTTTTTTCTTTGTTGTATATTCTGTTTTTTTTTTTTTACTGTTATTTGTGGCGTGTTGCTATTTCTTCTCGCAGGTTCCAACAGTGACGTGGACATACGGCAATGCTGAGGCCGTTTGTGGGGAGCTGCGGCGCACCAGTCTTCAAAAACCCTAGGGTTTTCGATTAGGCTATGTTTTAGGCCTGTTTTGATGTTAGGCCACTGTAATCGGCCCTTGTTTTTTTTGTTTTAATGTTTGGGTCCATTTCAGGTTTATTTTTGGGCTTTGATGTAAATTGGGCTTCAGTTTGGTGTTTGGGTCTTGTAATGACAGACTTTTTAATTTGGTTTTTGTTTCAGGTCATTTATTGTAACAAGACTTTGGGCTTTTAAATGAGTTGATTTATTATTATTTTTTTGTTTGTATGGGCTCGGGCAGATTGGGCCGATTATAATTTTCACTTAGAAATCAAAAGAATTTCCATGGCTACCAAGGGAGTAAAATAATAAGAAGACAATGAAGAGTTAGAATATCAAGTTAGATTAAAGAAATAGAAGCTGGAGGAGAGAGAAAATCAAGTTAAAAATTGAAATCAATAGGACAATGTAAGAAAATATATACTCCCTTGGTAGCTATGGAAATTCTTTTGATATTTAAGTGGAAATAGTAAATTTTTGGTGAAATGACCAAATTGTAAAGAAAAGAAAACTTTCTTTCTTTTCTTCTCTTCTAACGTGGGTGTATGCATGGAAACTCATCTTTCCTTCCTTATATACTAAATAAATAATAAAATATTAATAAATATCTTATTAAAATATTAATAAAATAATATTTATCTAATTAATTAATTTAAAATATCATCAACATAATTATTACATTTTAGAATTCTCTCTTATTAATTGATCATTTTGCCCTTCATGATCTTTTAAAATTTCATAATTGAGTCATCACTTAATTTGGTAAAATTACGATTTAGTCCTTCATAATTCTTCACCTATTCAATTTGGTCCTAATTCATCCATTTTCCTTAGTTTCTAGATCATTCTACCCATAAAATATTTGCACTATTGGTCCTTTAACTTTTCATATTTACACTTTAACCCCTCAATTTTTGAGTATTTACTGTTGGGCAACAAAACTTTTCTCACTTTTACGATTTAATCCTTTCTTGAATTAATATGTCATAATATACTTCCCAATGTTGACATAACTCAAAATTTCCCTTTTTGTCACTTTATTTCTTTATTTTACTATATTAAGATACTATCTTACTTTCTTACTGTAGAAAATTTTGGGGTATTACAATAATAAATTATTTAATATTTTAATTTTATTTTAATAATAAATTTTAAAAATAAGAATTTTAAATAATATTCTTCACATGTAGACCTGTTAAGTGGCTCGACCCGAAGGCCCACCTGAAATGTAGGAGGATTTGGGCAAAAATATAGGCCCGAAAAATGGGTTTGGACAAAAAAAACCCTGTTTAAAAAATAGGCCGGGCCTCGGTAAGGCATTTTTTGTCTGGGCTCGGCCCGGCCCAAATTCACTAAAGGATAAAAAAATCTATTTTTTTTAGTATTATTTTCTTATTGTTTTCTCCCTATTTTGCTACCATTTTACTATTATGTTGTTACCATTTTGTTGTTATTGTTTGGATATTGTATAAAACTTATTTTATTGTTAATTTTGTTATTATTTTAAAGGCATTTGTTAATTTTGTTATTATTTTAGAGGCATTTGCTTGTTAAGTTGCATATATCTTAGTGTTATTTAAGTATACATATTTTTTAAAATTTATTTTCAATTTGTTGAGAAATATTTATTTTGATATTTTTAGTATTTTTGATGTATTATATATTTTTTAAAATTATATAAAAATAATATAAAATTTAATATGGGCGGGTTGGTTTGGGCCCAAGTTTTAACATTTTTATCCGGGTTGGGCTTGGGCAAAATTTTAGGCCCATTTTTTGGGCCGGGCAGGGCTCGGGCCTAGCAAATGGGCCTAAATTTTTAGTTGAACCCAGCCGAACCCGATCCGGCCTAGCCCATGCACACCTCTATTTACATGTTATTGAAAATATTCAATATTAATATTTTAATAATAAATATTTTGCAGTATAAAGATTAAAATATGTCACAAGCCTACATGTACTCTTCACGAATTTACAATTTAGTCTGTGTACTTTTATTTTCAAGAATTTATTCCATTTACTTTTCAGATGTGAAAATCAAGTCCAATTGTTGACATTATTAATTTTTTTATCAATTTTGTTAATGTCACATTTTTAAATACAAAATACTCACTTTGTACTTATGTAATTAAAAAATAACATTATAATGAACCTGAATTTAACAAAATATTTTTAATATATGCAAAAACAATATAAAATATAAATTTATAGATATAAAATAAACTCAATTAAACAATAAAAAGATAAGAAAATCTCAAATATATATTTGTTTCATTGAAAACAACTTTTATGAAATATTTTTAAGAAATCTATCAAACAATAGAAAATATTTTACACAGATTTATCCAAACACCAAAAAATATTAAATTTTTCGAGAAATTAAGTCATTTTATGAAAATTGAGAAAATATTAAATTTTTCAGGAAAGTAAGTCATTTTCCAGAAATCATTTTTTGAAAGTCATTTTCAATGAAACAAACAGACCATAAGTTAGATAAAAAATAAATAACTTAGTTCTTCTGTTAAGAATTTCATCCACTTCTACGATTAAAAACTAGTCTTGTACATCAAAATGATGTACATGTAACACGTTTCCTATCAGTATCTGGTTATTCTGTCAACCACACCAGTTTTTAACAATACAAATAGATAAAATGTTTAATTAGAAAGAACCAATTTGCTCTTTGAATTAATGTATAAGAACTAATTTACCTATTTTTTGAGTAAAAAAAGCAAAATGGACTCCGAATACAAAAGCCTCCATTGTACTTTTTACCTTTTTATTGTTATTTGATCACATGGTTAAAGAGATCGTGTGAAAAACCAATCAATCATGTTTAACCAATAATAAATTTATATATCAACGGAATTTTATGCTAGATTTCATTTGCAAAATCATAAATGCTTTAAAAATATTAACGTTATTAAATAGTAAATGACATTTTAAACCATAAATTTTAACTCTATTAAAATTAGACTTAACTAATACAAGGACTAAATTGATCTATTTAATAGTATAAAGACTAATTTAAATCAAACCCTCTAATGAAAGGATGTATCAGATACTTTCACCTAAAAAAACACCATACATTGATAAAGGGGTCAGCATGTTCTAAGAAATCCATTGACAACTTAGATGGAAATACAGACATCCAACGGCCGAGATTCAAGGTGAAATACAGACATCCAACGGCTTTGATCGGACACGTGTTTCTCTTCCATATCCAACTCTATTGTCCCAACATCAGCTTGAACCAATCAACCAACTGATCACCCTTGAAAGTCACATGAGTTGCCGGAGGGATAATTGCCCTATCGAAAAAGGCAATTAATGGAGGCCGATATCAAAAGAATACCCGTCAGTGTTTCCAAAAGACTAAAACGTATATGGCAGTACACTGCATACCTCGTTACGAATAATTGAGAAATTCTCCAATTTTACAGGTTTCAATAGCCAATTCCGAAAAGGAGGTCTTCCCTTAAAGAGTTTGGAAGCTGAGCTATATTCTTCAGCCCTGTCCTGCAATAAGCAAACCCAGTAATCACTAGTAGTCCATGCCACCGATGCACTCGTATTCATTTTTCCAAAATTAGGTTACTAGGGAGTATAATTTGTATAGTTTGGGGTTAAGTCGATGGGAAAGTAAAACCGATATCAGCATTCCATACTAATGAGTAACTCAGTTTTACAGCTCATAATCGAAGCCATTAAAAGGGTACACAAGCAACCAAGTTATACCGAGAGTTATCTGTTGGTTCAAAAAAGCATGTTTACTTGCATCTACTACCAGCTTCATATTTGCAAACCAGACCAAAAATGCATCAAGGTCGAGAATGAAATTTAATAATGTAAGTCCATAAGCATTGAGAATCATTACCTTGAGTTCTCGATAAGAAACCTCGTTGGATGAGCATCTGATTTTGCATTCATGCCTCAATGATACGAAAGTTTCCAAAAGTCGCTTCCTAGGGAGGAAAATGTTCTTATAAGAACACGTTAATGACATGTTTTGGTTCCATTAGCATACTTCTAACTTACTTGCACAACAAAGATTCTGTCGATGGATAAACTGCCCCTTTAGAAGATGTGCCTTGCTTTCGTCCGGTAGTTCCAAGAACAACTTCATGCAGCCCCGATTTATTCCAGCATATAGAATACCTAAAAACCAATATATAAACCAATATAAAAAGCAAAAGTATAAAACAATACCCACACCTATTTTTTGGTATATTAAATATGAGTACCCGCAAGTTAAGGTGGCTTGAGCAGTCTCAGAATGTTGAAACTCCTTTGGTGGTACCGGTGCCGCACAAAATATCGGCTGCTCACACAGCATTAAAGTATCAAAATCCCCGTCCTATATATAGGATTAAGAAACTGTAAACTTCACAAACCTCATTAACTTCAAAAGGTTTTATAAGCTCATTTGACAAAGGTGTAACCCGCTCAAACAAGGATCTTTTCAATTGTTTCACCAAGCAAACATTCTCAGAAACATAAGGAGATCTTCCGACAGTAACAGAATGCAGGTAAACAGGTCGAAGAAAGTATGAAAGCAGAGCCCCTAAGACGAGACACAAAATGTAAAATCATAAAAAAGGAAAACATAAATGCCGAACAGTTATCCATGTTCCAGAATCGATGATAGTAGAAACAAAGCATGTAGCATGCAAATGATAGTAGACTACGTATATAATAGCAAGTGATGGACCTTGAACCTTGAACACCAACAACATTCCAACGAGCTATCTTATCAGAACAGCTAACTGACAATGTTGTATCACCTCGACCAGGCTTCCTTTGAACCAATCCAATTAGTTCTGAACAATCTCCAGAAAACAGTGGTACCAATTCAAGCAAAGGCACGAGGATCATACATATTACTATCAAACTAATGTATAGTATAACCATTTCACAGAAATCTTAAATACGAACCGACCAGGCTCACCGATAGAAGACGGTACCAGACTAAGTGAAGCATCCCCACCTATTAAAAACAACAAGAGCCATAGAAACTTAAAATGCATTCTCAAAAATGAAACTGAAAACTAAAAAAAAAAAAAACCATTAAGGAATTACATGGTAATTGAGATATGTACAAATGTAATTTCCACCCTGCTTGGATTTTATACTTTATACCGCCGGAACCATCTAATTCCGATTCGAAAACCGAGTTTTGAAAACCATTGTTATCATTAAGACACTGAATCTCTGCATAGAAGAACCTGGCTCAATCACAAAAGGGGAAAAATATATAAAATCTTAGAAACCCTAAACTTAATTTTATAAAAATCCCTAAAACCCATTTTAGCAAAAAAAAAAAAAGGAGGGGGAACCTTAATAAAGCTCTGCGAGCAATAATTTCAGCATGGGAATCATTGACAATGTTACCAATATGGGTTAATTTTGAGCGGCCTATACATTTCGTTCCCGTGCCTAATGCAATCACTTCCGTATCTGAACTGCAAAAAAGAATAAAAAGTAAGTAAATTAATTCAGTATTTCCATGGAAGCACCATCTTCAACAAATTGATTGAACCTTGAGAGGGAGATGAGAGAAGAAAAGCGGCTAAAACGGTGACTTCACGTCCTTGAGGCTTCCCTTTCTTGGGAAGTGATTTGTAGAGTGAAAACACTTTGTCTGCAACTATGGATCCCCATTGTTTCTCTTCAAGTTCCAATTGAGATTCCTCCATGGCAGTAAGTCAAGCAAGGAAGGAAGGTGAAAGGTGAAAACTGAAAAGGAGAGATTGTTAACTGTGAAGCTTTCCACTTTGACTGGACTCGGGCTGGGTGGGCTGGTAGTTGGCCAATGGGGGCTTATTCGAGCTACCCAGTTCGTTGTTGGGCTTGCTCTAAACTTTCGTGTTCTTCGTTAATTTAAGAAAAAGGATAATATACTAAACAAATTCTTTAACTTCTACACCTTATTGATGTAAGTCCTTTTTTCATAACCAAATTAGCCCTGGCCTTTAAATTTTAGTCACGAAAGCTCTTGTTTTTAAAATTAGTTAGCTTTTGATGCTAAATTGTTAATGGGACAGAATGACATGCTAAATTTTGTTGATTTCGACAAACATACAAAAATATAATCTATTATTGTAATTAATATGATGGATTAAAAATAAGTAATCACATAAATAATAAATGTCGAAACCATTTTTAAATTTAAAAAAAGGGGGTCGACTTTGAAATATATGGAATCGCCATTAATCCTTTTTGTTTAGGTGTGATCGGATCACCTTATAAAACATTTTGTTTTATAAAAAAGAATTACTTTTGGTCTACGAAATCCAAGAAAACAGGTTCGGGAGTCGGTTACATACGAGAAAAGATTAGCACCCTCGTAACGCCCAAAATTGGTACAGGATTGATTAATGAATGTCCTATTGTCAAAAATTAGAAAAGTTTCAAAATACAATTCCTTTTAAAAATATTTGGATAATTCGAATTGGATATTGAAATTCTCCTGTTCCAAATGAATAAAATATCATATCCAACAAGTTAGGATACAACATTTCAAACCCTTGATACCAAGATCATCTCATGATTTCCAAAATTCTTGCATTAAAATTTAAAAGGATATTCAGTTATTTGGTCAAACGGAAAATCAAAACTCAACACGTTAGGGCATGATTTCTCAAACTTCCAAACAAGAAATATTGCCTTGTTTTTAACTAAAGAAAACACAGACGGAATTTTAAAAGGATATTTAGTTATTTGATCAAACGAAAAATCGAAACTCAGCACGTTAGGGCACGATTTCTCAAGTTTTCAAACACGAAATATTACATTTGTAAAAAACCTTTTTTATGAGTTTGGGAAAAAATGAAAAAAATAAAAGATAAAATCAATTTAACCTTTAAAATAAAAAATCGGTTAAAACGCGAAAATGGTCATACTTGGCAAATAGCGACAATGCAAACACAATAATAATAATGAGCAACATAACCTTGTAGGTATATAAAGACGTAGATAAATAAATGAATAGGTTCATAATATGGATAATATATAATAAGACAATAATAATGAGAACAATAATAAAAAAATAAAAATGAAATGAGCAAAAATAATAGAAGGAATAATAAATGAAATAACTAAAAAAATATTAATAAAGGCTTAATTTAAAATATTGAGTAGACATATAAGTGAAAAAAAAAATATTAAGTAGGAAGGTTTTTTTTAGAAAAATATAATAATAATAATAATAATAATAATAATAATAATAATAATAAAAGAAAAATGATAACATTATATTAATAATAAAAAATAATATGTTAATAAAAAAATAGAAAATAATAATAAATATAATGATAATAATGAAAGAAAATAATAATAAGGGAAAAATAATAATAATAATAAGTAAAGACAATTAGTAATATACTTACTAACAATAATAATGTAAAAGGTAAAAAATTATACTATATTAATAAAAATAATTACCATAGGTCAATAATAATAGTAATAAAAGAAATAGAAATAATAACAATAGAAAAATAAATAATACTAGTACTAATTATAATTAATACTACTAATAATAAATATAGTAATAATAATATTAATAATAGTAAGTATAATAATAAATATTAAAAATAATTAAATTGAAAATAAAATAGTAAAATAAGTAAAACAGGGACTAAATTGAATTTAAAACAGGAGTTTGGGGCAACATCAAGAATAAATGAAGGTAAAAGGGACCAAATTATGATGCGCGCGTGAAGTGAAGGGATCTAAATAGAAAATATCCCCGCCCTCCCAAAACGGCGCAACATTAGAGGACTAAATCGGAAAACGAGGTAAATCATAGGATCGAAATTAAAAAGTAGAAAAAACCAAATTGTAAAACTATGAAAATGTGAAAGGGCCATTTGTGCAATTAGCCCCTCCAAACAAAACACGCGGATCCTCCCCTTGGAGCGGGTCGGGTCATGGGTCAGAGGCTCAAAACGACGTCGTCTTGGCCTCTGAACCCAATTTGCAAAACGGCATCGTTTTAATTATAGTATAAAAGTCAAATTTTTTCAAAAATTTCATTCTCTCACTTTCCTTCAAAAAAAATTCAACTCTCTCTCTGCTCTCTCTGCAGGTCCTTGAGTCACAATGAGGTTTCGGCCGGTCATCGTCGCACGCCGCCGTCGTCGACCACCGTGAATTTCAAAAAAGGGTAATTTTTTTACGATTTCAAAATAGATATTTTCCTTTTTTTTTTATTTTATACCTCTTGATAAATATATATATATATATATATATATATAAGTAGAAATAAAAAAAAAAAAGGGAAAAAAAATTTCAAAAAAACTAAAAATAACGAGGTGTAAATCACCTCTTTCCCTCTGATCTTTGCTTTTTCTGTATTAGAAGATTACTCTTTGCCTTTGTATTGATTTTGTGTGTTTTTTTTCTATAAAAAATCCCCCTAATACATTATTTTACGCGGCTTTATATAGCCGAATCTTTAACTGTTTGGTGATTGAATATTCGGCTCCTCTTTGCAAGTGGATGAGTGGCGTGATGGCGCACGATGCGGGACAGCGTGGGAGAGCGGCACATGAAGTGGAGGGCGCGCGAGGGGTGCGGAGCGACGGCCAAACACTTAGGCATTTGGCTGAAACTGTTTTAGGGTTTGTGGGCTAGGGTTTCCTAGTTGGGCCATTTGGATTGGGTTAAATGTTTAGACTGGGTAATGGGCTTTAGATTGGGTTTGTTGTTTTTGTATTATTTTGTGTTTATTTTGTTTTGTTTTTTATTTGAAGCCCGGGCTAAAATTAGGTCTCATAGCTGCCCCTCTTTGCTCGTTGTCGTGTAACGAGAACAGAGCAAAGACTTTTGAGTAAGACCAAATTTGCCTGGGCTTGCCGAGTCTTGACTTCTTCATGCTCGTCTTCTTCAAGTAGCCTCGTTCCAACTCACTGCATCTTTAAGGGGATAAGAATTGTTTCTTCAACCTATTCCACTGCTACTCAGGGAGATAAGACTAGTGGCTTAAATCTGCTCCCCTGCTACCTCGGGAAGATAAGATTTATTGTCTTTAATCTGCTCCATTGTTACCTCATGGAGATAAGATCTGCTATTTTCAGCCTGCTCCACTGCTGCTCAGGGAGATAAGGCTAGTAGCTTAAATATGCTCCCCTGCTACCTCGGGAAGATAAGATTCGTTGTTTTCGATCTGCTCCATTGCTACCTCATGGAGATAAGATCCGCTATCCTCAGTCTGCTCCACTACTGCTTAGAGAGATAAGGTTGGTGGCTTAAATCTGCTCCCTTGCTACCTCAGGAAGATAAGATTCATCGTATTTGATCTACTCCACTACTGCTTAGAGAGATAAGATCTGTAATTTCAACCTGCTTCACCGCAACTTCAGGGAGATAAGGTTGGTGGCTTAAATCTGCTCCATTACCGATACATAGAGATAAGATTTGCCGTCTTCGATCTGCTCCACTACTGCTTAAGGAGATAAGATCTGTAATTTCAACCTACTCCACTGCAACTTCAGGGAGATAAGGTTGGTGGCTTAAATCTGCTCCATTGCCGATACAGGGAGATAAGATTTGCCAAACTTGTAATTTTAATCAATCTTACTACACCTTCCTCTAGGGCCTACCTGTAAAATTGATTTCATGGGGTCTATGCTTATGCCAAATGATTAGGATGTCATGATCAGAATGAGTCAAATGCTCCTAACTGATGTATTATAAATGAAATTTGTATGAATGCAGAATGTCATGAGAATGATCCCTTTTTTAACATTTGGCCTCGCCGTTTGTTAAGGTGATATCCCTGACGTATGTCTTCTTGTTCATCTGATATCCTCAACAGAGAATCTGAAGAAGTAGTAATAACTTAAACTCTTATTTCTCGAGTGTTTCCAGCCCTTTAAGCTTGGTGAGTTCTAAATAATTTTCCTATTTCAGGTTCTTGCACTATTTAGAGACCTTCAGAGTAATATGTAAAACTTCTTTTGTGAAAGCGTTATTAGTTCATTAATCATTATTTTAATATGAAATGCTTGAAAAAGATTATAAAGATGGATAAAACTGAAATTTATTAGGAATAAAATCTGAAAAATGTGGACTGAGTAAAGAAAGCAAATATCACTAAAGTACAAAATGAGTAAAGGGAGAATAGGTGCCCCAGATATCACAGCCTGAGCTTCTCTGTACGAACTCCTTGAAGACCATTCTGAGTTCAGCATGTGTCTAGGAGGTCTGGAGTATTTTGTCAATGCCCCTAAGATGTAGCATACCTCCTCATTGTTAACTCAGGTATAGGAAGACTAGCGCATGCCCCATTTCCCATCAAAATTTGAATTGCCCTTTATGGGTTTTCAATTCAAAGCCCCTTTGGTCTTAAAGCGCCCTTTGCGGATTTTCGCCTTGGCCTTTTTTTTTAACTCAAGACGCCTTTTGCGGGTTTTCACATTGGCCCATTTCCCTCCTTAAGCGAAGTACTTCTTGACTGAGTCCGCATTAACCGGGTTGGGTTGACTCTTGCCGTCCATATCAGCTAGTATCAATGCTCCTCCAGAAAAGGCCTTTTTTACTACATAAGGTCCCTTCCAATTAGGCATCAACTTTCCTCTGAAGTCTTTTTGTATAGGTAGGATCTTCTTCAGTACTAGGTCCCCCTCGTGAAATTCTCTAGGACAGACCTTTTTGTTATAAGCCCGCATCATTCTTTTTTTGTACAACTGACCTTGACAAATGGCTTTTAACCTTTTTTCCTCAATTAAATTCAGTTGATCATACCGGGATTAAATCTATTCTGCTTTGTCCAGCTTCAACTCTAATAAAACTCGGAGTGAAGGAATTTCGACTTCAATGGGGAAAACTGCCTGCATCCCATAAATCAATAAGAAAGGTGTTGCCCTAATAAAAGTTTTGACAGATGTTCGATAGGTATAGAGGGCAAACGGTAACTTTTCATGCCAATCCTTGTAGGTCTCAGTCATTTTCCCCACAATTTTATTGATATTTTTATTAGTTGCCTCAACTGCACCATTCATTTTCGAGCAATATGGTGACGAGTTGTGGTGCTTAATTTTGAACTGACTGCAGACATCTACTATCGCGCTATTGTTCAAATTCAACGTATTATCAGATAGGATCCTTTCCGGCATACCATAGCGATATATGATCTTCTTCTTCAAAAACTTGCTAACTACCGTCTTCGTGACATTGGCATATGAAGCTGCCTCTACCCATTTGGTGAAGTAATTGATGACCACAAAAATAAATCGATGTCCATTAGAAGCCTTCGGCGAAATTAGCCTAATGACATACATCCCCACATTGAGAAATGCCATGGAGAAGTCATAACATGAAGAGGTGAATGAGGCACATGGATCTTATCTCTAAAAATTTGGCACTTATGGCACTTTTTGGTGTAACTTATGTAATCTCCTTCCATCGTGGACCAGTAATATCTGAATATCATAATTTGTCTAACCATTATGAACCCATTGGCATGCGTCCCGCAGACACATTCATTGACTTCTTCTAGGATTTTCTTAGCTTCAACAACGTCAACGCATCTTAACAGCGCATGATCTTTCCTCTTTTTATACAGGATTTCTCCGTCTAAGACATAGTTATTGGCCAACCTTCTCAATGTTCTCTTATCATTTTCAATTGCTTGATCGAGATATTCACGGCTCTTTACATATCGTAGAATATCACGATACTAAGAATGACCATCTCTCTCCTCCTCTTCGTCGATATTGCAGCAATGAGCTGAAGCCTAACAAATACTCATTTGGATAGGCTTCATACCCTCTTATTCATTTACTCGAACCATCGAGGCCAATGTAGTCAAGGCATCTGCTATCTGATTTTCATCTCGTGGGAGGTAGCAAAAGTTGACATCATCAAATTCCCTAATTAAATCCAGAACTAGCTTTTGATAGCTGATCAATTTAGAGTCTATTGTTTCCCATTCACCTTTTAGTTGATAGATCACTAGCGTAGAGTCCACATACACCTCTAGCACTTTGATTTTACGTTCTATGGCTGCACGGATTCCCATGATACACGCTTTGTATTTTGCCATATTGTTGGTGCAGTCAAAATCTAATTTGCAAGTAAGTGGATAATGGTCCCCGCTTGGGGATATAAGGACTGCCTCAATTCTGTTACCAATGGCATTTGATGCTCCGTCGAAGTTCAAGTTTCAAGGACGATCTTCTGGAGTATCTTCCTCGGTAGCTGCTACAAATATTAGATCTTCATTAGGGAAATCAAAGTTCAAGGGCTCGTAATTGTCTAGAGCTCTACTAGCTAGAAAATTTTCTATTACACTCCCCTTCACAGCCTTGTGATTCACATAGACTATATCAAATTCAGAGAGCAATATTTGCCATCAGGCCATCTTTCCATTCAGAGCAGTTGACTCTATCATGTACTTTAGAGGATCTAGCTTTGAAATTAACCAAGCCGTATGGTACAACATATACTGTCTCAATCTCCGAGTCGTCCAAACCAATGCGCAACATAATTTCTCAATTGGCAAGTATCTCATTTCACACTCAGTGAATTTCTTACTGAGGTAATATATCTCCTTCTCTTTCTTTCCAGTCACATTATGTTGGCCAAGCATGCATCCTATGGAATTGTCAAAGACTATCAAATACAATATCAGTGGTCTATCTGGATTAGGTGGCGTTAGCAATGGGCATTAGACAAGTATTTTTTAACCCTGTTAAAAGCTTCCTGGCATTCATCATCCCATATGCATGGATTGTGCTTCTTAAGAAGACGAAATACGGGGTCATATTTCTCTGTCAGTTATGAAATAAACCGGGCAATGTAGTTTAATCTTCTTAGGAAACCTCGAACTTCTTTTTAAGTGCGGGGCGGAGGCAGTTCTTGTATAGCCCTAATTTTGTCGGGGTAAACCTCAATTCCCCTTTCACTTACTACTAAACTAAGCAGATTTCCTGATCTAGCCCCGAAAGTACATTTTGTTGGATTAAACTTTAGCTGAAACTTTCTCAATCTCAAGAACAATTTCCTCAAAACCTGCACATGCTCCTTTTCTGTTTGGGACTTTGTAATAATATCGTTGACGTAGACCTCAATCTCTTTGTGCATCATGTCATGAAATAAGGTTACCATGGCTCTTTGATACATTACTCCCGCATTCTTTAACCCGAATGGCATCACTTTATAACAAAATATTCCCCATAAGGTTATGAACGTGGTCTTTCTCATGTCTTCAGGATGCATTTTGATTTGATTGTATCCAGAAAACCCATCCATAAAAGAGAATAGTGAATAGCCCGCCGTATTATCCACTAGGGTGTCAATGTGAGGCAATGGGAAATTTCCTTTGGGCTAGCCTTGTTTAGATCTCTGTAATCTACACACATCCGCACATTTCCATCCTTCTTAGGGACGGGGACAATGTTGGCTACCCATTCTGAGTAGTTAACCACTTATAAGAACCCAACATCAAATTGCTTCCTGACCTCTTCCCTTATTTTTGCTGCAACATCAGGTCTCATTCTTCGAAGCTTCTATTGAACTGGCTTGCACTCTTCTTTTATAGGGATGCGATGCACCGCAATATCAGTGCTTAACCCAGACATGTCTTGATACGACCATGAGAAGACATCTTTGAACTCTTGTAGTAGTTTAATGAGGAACTGTCTTGTTTCCTCATTTATACAAGTGCCAATTTTCACCACCTTTCCATCTTCCAATATCATATTCTCGATTGTCTCCTTCTGAGGTAGAATCTGTTTCTCTTCTTGCTCTACCATCCTTAACAAATCCGGAGATAAACTACAATCTCTGTCATCTCTAAAATCCTGAGATCCCTCTAAGCATATGTCTCGCTCAAAAGGAGATTCTGGGTCCATAGCAGCGTTGCTCGTGACATCGACATTCGGGGACCTATTGTAGGCACAAAAGAATACCTAAAGAAACAAATGAATCTAAAAATAACTTATTCGTATGATATGATTATGAATGGAATGGAAGAATAAAAGAATAATTGTTCGATGTGAGGTATGAAAATACATTTTTTATTAAAATAAAGACGTTTGAACATGAGTCTATTTTACAGAAAATTCTTATTGTTTCTAGGCTAGAAAACAATAAGCGTGTTTTGAACATTACTATGTATTAGCTCTAAAAACTACAGAAATTTCTTCCACAATCCAATTGTTCAGAACACTTCCAAGCTCATAGGGGCGAATGCTCGCTAAATTCTCTTCCACTACTCTTTCTTCAAATATGGCATTGATGCTTAGATTTTTCATCATGTCTTCAGTCGTTCATTCTCTTATCATCTTTAGTTCAAGATAGATAATTCCTCCTAAAATGAATGTATTATATATATGGGAAAAAGTCATTGGCTCCCATTTGATCTCTGTCTCACTCAACCGTGCTCTTCGTCTCTCCTACTTCCTCTCTAGCTCTTTCTTCCTATGTTTGGCGTCTGGCTTCTACCTCAAGTCTAAACGGTCCCCTTTATCAGCAAAGATTAGCACTTCGACCTGTCTGTGGAGATATTTCTGAAGTCTCCTTCCAGGCAACGCCGCTTTTCCAATAGTCAATTGCAAGCTCATCCTCGTCGCTTCAGATATTTTGGGCATTGGGATCTTGCATCATTCGATAATAAAGGTTGCATTCACGAATTTCGACGACCGAAAAGAACATTCTATTACTTCACTATCATTTTCTACGTACAGTGCATCACTGGTAACAGACGAATAATATCATCTTCCGCGCTTATGGTTATCAATTGGCCATTTGTCACTAATTTTAGCTTTTGGTGCAGTGACGATGGTACTGCCCCTGCTGAGTGAATCCAAGGCCTCCCTAATAGGCAATTATAAGAGGTCTTAATATCCATCACGAGGAAGTCTACCTCGTATGTGTTTGGTCTGATCAAAAGAGGTACCTCGATCCTTCCCATTACTTTTCTTTCGGTGTCATCGAATACCCTCACTATGTTCTGGCATGTCTTCACATGAGAGCTATCTATAGGCAGCCTGTTCAATATGGACAGGGGCAAGACATTGAGTGTCGATCCATTGTCAATTAGTACCCCCGGCAATATGTAGCCCTTGCAACGTGTGGTGATGTACAAGGCTTTGGTGGATCCCATACCCCCTAGCAGTATTTCATCGTTACTAAAAGAAATAAAGTTATCGGTACTTATAGTGCTGACAAAGCGGTCTAGCTTGTTTACCGAAATGTCACCAGCTACGTAGGTTTCATTCAACACCTTCATCAGTGTATTCCGATGTACCTTCGAGTTTAAGAGCAAAATCAATACCGATATGCGTGCCGACTGCTTGTGTAATTGTTCCACAATACTATACTCACTGTGTTTTAGGAATTTTAAAAACTCCTTAGCTTTATTCTCCATTACAGTTCATTAACCAGTGGTTTTGCTCTCTCTTCCCCTTGTCCGGTCATCAAGGATTCTCTTTTTACCGGTTCAGCTTTTATGTTTAGCGTGCCAACCGAACCCTCCCCTCTTGGGATTGTTACAGTACAGTTATAATTCCAAGGCACTCTTTTGCTATCCTCAAAAGGAAAAGTCACAGGTTTCTGAATTACCACTCTTGGTGCACTGTTGCTCCGGCTTTATTGATTCTCGGTCGTGAGATAATCACTACTAGGTGATTGACCTCAGAGACCTTTTCTATTGACCCCTCCTCCAAGGTGCATACATTTTCTCCCTCAGTAAATTCAATGAACTCCAGCTCTTTGTTGTCTATTAGACATTGCATTAGGGCCCTGAATTCACTGTATCTTTGAATCTCATGGTTCTCCTCATCATAAAACTCACAGTAGTTCCTCATTTCTCAGGATCTGCTCCCCAAGCCTTGTACGATTAACCCTCTGTCCACTATTTTCTTCCAAACCTCTCTCGATGGGGTTCTTACTTCTATAATGTTCAGCTTGACTCTTTTCCCCACACTCTCGACTATTGCATTTACCCCATTATCGACATGATTCGGTAACGAATTTCCCACACCAGGTGCATCATCAAATTTTACAACACCCGCTTTGATAAGCCTTTCAACTAACCTTTTGAAAGAGGTACAATTTTCTATCGAGTGTCCTACGATTCCCACATAGTATTTCATACTGAGCATTTGCATCGTACCACTTGGGGTATGGGGGTTGCATCGGTTTAAATAGAAAAGGGATACAACATGGGCATCGAATAGACTTTTGTATAGCTCTCTATACGTCATTAGAATGGGAGTAAACTGGAGTTTTTCCATGTTTTGCTTTATGTTAGACCATTCTCTTGGCGGGGATTGCTGGCCCGTGGCTACCACTCTCGGTTGATTGACAGTAACTGGTTTTGAATAACCCGAACTCACATTACTAACTTCGTTTTCTCTTTTCTCTGGGGTCGATCTTTTCGTGTTTTTCCCAACCTCTATTTTTCCACACCTTATCGCATTCTCAATTATTTCACCGGACATCATTATGTCTGCGAAACTCTTGGTTGTGCTTCCCAGCATGTGATTAATAAAAGGTGCTTTCAATATATTAATGAAGAGCATGGTTGTTTTTTTTTCCAGTAGCGGTGGTTGGACTTGTGTAGCGACTTCCCTCCACCTCTAGGCATATTACCTAAAACTTCCACTCGACTTTTTCTCCATGTTCGGTAATGTGATCTTGTCAGGTGCTATATCTATCACTTGGCCATATTACTTCATGAAGGCTTGTGCTAAGTCCTTCCATGATTTGACTTAGGTATGACTCAGCTGACAGTACCATTTGGCCGTAACCTCAGTCAAACTATCCTCAGAACAATGAATCAACAACTGATTGTTATTGACATATCCTGTCATTCTTCGACAGAACATTGTAATATGAGCCTCAGGGCAGCTGGTTCCGTTATATCTTTCAAACTCTGACGTTTTAAACTTTGGAGGTAGTACCAGATCTGGGACCAAACTTAATTCCTTAGCGTCCACTTGGCAGTAATAATCAGTACTCTCTAATGCCTTGAACCTCTCCTCCAACTATTTGCATCGGTCTTCGGACTGTTTTGGGTGCTCCGTTTTTGCTTTTCCCACTTCTGCTGTATCATCGAGGTCAGGGACCATGAGATTTTCCAAATTATCTCCAGGGTTCGAGCTCGAGCCCATTAGGAAGTTTATCGGTGCCAAAGTACCGGTTTGATACTGAGGTTTGATATTAACGGACACCCTTGGTGGTTGTGCTTAGGCGTTTGTTGGGGCAAAGCTTGGAATATAAGCAGAGTCCTCATTGTCGTCTCCAGTATTACCCATAGGCTCTTCCTTTTATCAGGCCCTCTAGTTAACAGTTGTGTTAAATGGCTCATCATGCTTCTTTAAGATTCCAGCATCTGATCCCTTATATCTTGTTGGATCTTGGCCAACTGTTCTTGCATCTGAATTTGTAGCTAGTCCTGTATCTCTTTTTGCATCTATTCCAACCTTTCCAACCTTTGATCCATGGCTTTTGTTTTTCTTTGAGTGTAGAAGTGATGTTCCAAGATAACTATAATACGATCTCTAATTAATAGGGATTTTTTGTGAAATTTAATGCACATGATACGATGTAATGCAAATACATGATATGAGTGCAAAAATATAAGGCGTCAATTCTGGTCCAATTTCTCTTAGAATAACGTTATTAGAAAACAAAATCCTTTACATAAAACAGATTACATATACGGTCTAGCCCTTATGCTTAAAGCTTTAACTTTCTTAAAAAGCCAAGCCAGCTCTCGACCCCTGTCTGACTCTAGCTCATATTTCACACTTAGCACATCAGCTTGAACCTTCAAAGTTTGTAAATGATCGGCCACTTCTCGTATCTGAGCCACGGCTTCACTCATGATGTAATCTCTATCCTTGACCTGATCTTGAGATCAATGAAACTGTTCTTTCCATCGCTCGTTATCTGCCTCTAATAGTTCTACCCAGAGTTCACTATTTTGCAGCACCGTTTCGAGCTCTTCCACCTTTCCTTTTAAATCTTCGATTCTGTTCAAGTATGTTCTTAATTCGATATTAGAGTTATGATTACGATGCTGATATAGTGCCTTTTCTAACTCTGTTACCTGAACTATTAGCTTTTCTTTCTCATTTTGGCTCTCAACCAAGCTCTTTTTTAAAGCGTCCTCTCGTGCTCGAGTATCATGGAACCTCCTTTCCCACTGATCGGCTTTAGTCTTTTCTTCTTGGATTTCTTGCTGCCACAACTTAGACGTTTTACCCAAACCAGCGGTTCTCATCAACATACGTAGCTTTTTGTATTCAGACTTCAAACTGTCTAAATCCTCTTCGACATTCCTCTTTCTCTTTCTTAGTTTCTCAGCCTCTAGTTTCTGAACATTAACATCAAAGCTCAAATGCATCTTTTCCTCCTCTAGTTGTTCTATCCTCTTCCCTAACTCTGAATTTCTCTTTTCGAAGTCCTGCTTTATAATTTCTAGCTCGGAGGGGATTACTTGTAGATATTCCTCCATCGATTGAACGCCCTCTAAATTCAGCCCAATGATATTATCATTAATTCTTTTACTCAACCACCCCTTATATTCAGGAGTGGTCATTGATCCTACGGCCAATCTCTTCATCTGACGTGTCTGTTTTCAAGCATCAAAAATCTCTCGGACCTTTTTCTTATAATTGTCCCCCTATACGAAAATTTATACTGAGCTAGCCCATGTGTCGCCGGTATAAATTGCCTTCATCTATATTACCTTAATACGAGTAAAAGAGCATATCCAACGGCTCCCCAAATTCCAGGCAGAGGTATCTAGTCAAAATTCCCACACCGATAGAGGATCTCATCGGGGACTATCCAATGGGCTCTCCACTCAACATCATCCTCTTGGAGATTTTGAAAAATTATCATCCACCTTTCTTCTGATATGTCATCCCTCATTAGCGTAGCTGCTACTTCATTTAATAGGGTATAGTCTTTAGAGAATACTCGGTACGAAACTTTGCCGGCATTCCAAAAATGACCATGAAACTAAACTAACAATAATTGCGTGCACCCGATGAATCTACCTTCACCTGCCCTCCGACATGCACTTAAAGATCTGAATGTCTCGGCTAAAATTGTCGGTACTGACGTAACTCGTTTGTCAAATCGGTCGAATAGGTCGGCAACTGCTTCATCTATATGCCTTAAAGCTTTGGGGAAGATTACCAAACCATAAATACTCAAGGCGAAAACGTCAACTTTCTTCTTTATATCTAGATGTGCTATGATCAGGTCCCTCAAACTCACCCAAGGAATGCATTTACCATCCCATTTTTGCTGAATTCGGGCTGTAACCCACTGTTCACTCATTCCGGTGATACTTATCAATTTCTTTACAAAAGATAGGACACTAGCGGCCCTGGAATAAGTTTTGTCTACTTGAACCTTTGGACAACGAAGCAGGGCTGTGTACTCCTCCGTAGTAGGCACCAAGTCCACTTTTCCAAAAGTGAAACAACTATATGCGGGGTTCCAAAACTGAGTCATAGCCCAAAATAAGTGCTTGTCCACCCTGATGTCGAGCAGGTAGGGTAGATCACCATAATTACAATAGAACAGCTGCTTAGTCTCATCATCCTAACGAGCCTATATAGCTCTCAATTTCTAAAGCTCATTTTGTGTCACACTGATACGAATGAAGTCCCACAACTCTGACGTATATCCCTCAGTTAGACTATCCTCTTTCTCAAGTTGCATCTTCTCTGACCATATACGGACAATCGCATTATCCTCCACTTTATCAATAAATTCATTTTCCATGATAAGCTTTCTAATTTAGTAACCGAACAGGAATCGACACCTTTTTAATATGTAATGACATGCAATCATAGCTAAAATACAACACAACAAGTCAGTATCGAATAATAAAATTCAAAGCAAATAGAAAAATCTCAAACACCTATCTGGGTAACCGCTAAGGTTCAGCATAGCTCTATCTAGGGTGGGCTCTTAGGGATCACTATATGTGGCTCGGTTCTAAATGAGGGGTACCTGAACCAACAGATTCCTCAATCCTCACCCATTATAGGTTCATATGGATCGAGTTCAATTCAGGGGAATACATTTCTTTATGGCCATGTGGAGGTGAAAACCTCACGAAGACATAGGTACGGATGTATCCCAGAAGCAGTCCACTAGCCATGTAGAGGTGAAAACCTCACGAAGGCATAGTTTCTCACTCCCACTTAAAAGGCGTAACCACAACGGTCATGCAATATGATGCAATGACTCAAACCACAACTACATATGACCTGACACAAATAAATTTGAAAAAAGAACCAAAATAAAAATTTTAATTTTCAATAAAAGGATAGAAATTAATCAATTTTACGGCTCGGCTCTCTTATTGGTCCCCAGCGAAGTCGCCGAGCTGTCAAAACTATTTTTAAATTTAAAAAAAAGGGGTCGACTTTAAAATATATGGAGTCGCCACCAATCCTTTTTGTTTAGGTGTGATCGGATCACCGTATAAAACATTTTGTTTTATAAAAAAGAATTACTTTTGGTCTACGAAATCCAAGAAAACAGGTTCGGGAGTCGGTTACGTACGAGAAAGGATTAGCACCTTCGTAACGCCCAAAATTGGTACCGGATTGATTAATGAATGTCCTATTGTTAAAAATTAGAAAAGTTTCAAAATACAATTCCTTTTAAAAATATTTGGATAATTCGAATTGGATATTGAAATTCTCCTGTTTCGAAGGAATAAAATATCATATTCAGCACGTTAGGATACGACATTTCAAACCCTTGATACCAAAATCATCTCATGATTTTTAAAATTCTTGCATTAAAATTTAAAAGGATATTCAGTTATTTGGTTAAACGGAAAATCGAAACTCAGCACGTTAGGGCACGATTTCTTGAACTTCCAAACACGAAAATATTGCCTTGTTTTTAACTAAAGAAAACACAGATGGAATTTTAAAAGGATATTTAGTTATTTGATCAAACGAAAAATCGAAACCCAGCACATTAGAGCACGATTTCTCAAGTTTCCAAACATGAAATATTACCTTTGTAAAAAACCTTTTTTATGAGTTTGGGAAAAAATGAAAAAAATAAAAGATAAAATCAATGTAACCTTTAAAATAGAAAATTGGTTAAAACGTGAAAATGATCATACTTGGCGAATAGTGATAATGCAAACACAATAATAATAACGAGCAACATAACCTTGCAGGTATATAAAGACATAAATAAATAAATGAGTAGGTTCATAATATGAATAATATATAATAAGACAACAATAATGAGAACAATAATAAAAAAAATAAAAATGAAATGAGAAAAAATAATAGAAGGAATAATAAATGAAATAATTAAAAAAATAGTAATAAAGGCTTAATTTAAAATATTGAGTAGGTATATAAGTGAAAAAAATATTAAGTAGGAAGGTTTTTTTTAGAAAAATATAATAATAATAAAAGGAAAATGACAATACTATATTAATAATAAAAAATAATATATTAATAAAAAACAAAAAATAATAATAATAAATATAATAATAATGAAAGAAAATAATAATAAGGGAAAAAATAATAGTGACAATAATAATAAGTAAAGACAATAATACATTAATAATATACTTATTAACAATAATAATGTAAAAGGTAGAAAATTATACTATATTAATAAAAATAACTATAGTAGGTTAATAATAATAGTAATAAAAGAAATAGAAATAATAACAATAGGAAAATAAATAATACTAGTACTGATTATAATTAATACTACTAATAATAAATATAGTAATAATAATATTAATAATAGTAAGTATAATAATAAATATTAAAAATAATTAATTTGAAAATAAAATAGTAAAATAAGTAAAACATGGACTAAATTGAATTTAAAACAGGAGTTTAGGGCAACATCAAGAATAAATGAAGGTGAAAGGGACCAAATTGTGATGCGTGCGTGAAGTGAAGGGATTGAAATAAAAAATATCCCCGCCCTCTCAAAACGGCGCAACATTAGGGGATTAAATCAGAAAACGAGGTAAATCATAGGACCGAAATTAAAAAGTAGGAAAAACCAAATTGTAAAACCATGAAAATGCGGAAGGGCCATTTGTGCAATTAGCCCCTCCAAACAAAACACGCGGATCCTCCCCTTGGAGTGAGTCAGGTCGTAGGTCAGAGGCTCAAAACGACGTCGTTTTGGCCTCTGAACCCAATTTGCAAAACGGCGTCGTTTTGATTATAATATAAAAGCCACATTTTTTCAAAAATTTCATTCTATCCCTTTCCTTCAAAAAAAAAAAATTCAACTCTCTCTCTGCTCTCTTTGCAGGTCCTTGAGCCCCGGCGAGGTTCCGGCCGATCACCGCTGCGCACGCTCCGTGGACGGAATTTTAAAAAAGGGTATTTTTTGCGATTTCAAAACAGGTATTTTCCTCTTTTTTTCTTTTATACCTCTTGATAAATATATATAAGTAGAAGTAAAAAAAGGGAAAAAAAAATTCAAAAAAACTAAAAATAACGAGGTGTAAATCACCTTTTTCCCTCTGATCTTTGCTTTTTCTATATTAGAAGATTACTCTTTGCCTTTGTATTGATTTTGTGTGTGGTTTTTGTAAAAAGTCCCCCTAATACATTGTTCTACGCGGCTTTATATAGTCGAATCTTTAACTGTTTGGTGACTGAATATTCGGCTCCTCTTTGCAGGTAGATGAGTGGCATGATGGCGCACGATGCGGGACTGCATGGGAGAGCGGCACATGACGCAGAGGGCGTGCAAGGGGTGCGGAATGGCGGCCAAACACTTAGGCATTTGGCTGAAACTGTTTTAGGGTTTGTGGGCTAGGGTTTCCTAGTTGGGCCGTTTGGATTAGGTTAAATGTTTAGATTGGGTAGTGGGCTTTAGATTGGGTTTGTTGTTTTTGTATTATTTTGGGTTTATTTTGTTTTGTTTTTTATGTGAAGCCTGGGCTAAAAGTGGGTCTGACAATAAATAATACAAAATAATATTTTATTCCGTAAAAATACCATAAAGGCCCCTACTTTTGTCTCCTCTACTTAAAAAATAGGTAAATTAGTCTTTGTACATTAGATCAAAGAGCATACTAGTCATTTTTTTTTTAAATTTCCATTCATTTTCTATTGTTAAAAACCGGCATGGCTGACAGAATAATCAAATTATGACACATGGCATGCCACATGTACCTTATACTTACGTATATGTATTAGTTTTTAACAATAGAAATTAATAAAATTTTTAGCAGAGGGGCCGAGTTACTCTCTGATCTAATATGTAGGGACTAATTTGCCTTTTTATAAATCGAGGAGTCAAAATGCAATCTAGCTCCTAATATAAGGGCCCCCATGATACTTCTACCTATTTTACTCTTTTTTATTTTATTAATTTATAATTTAATATAGGTATAATTTTAATTTTACATATACAGTTTAATATAAAAATGTCAATATGATAAAATGTCATTAATGATTATTTCTCATTTTATTATAATTCACCTTATTGTGGTCTCATTCTCACATTTAAATCTAAATATATATCTCATTGTCGATTACAATCCGGGGCGAAATTAAATTTTTTTTAGGGGGCCAAAAATTAAATTGTAATTTTTACGATAGAAAAAAATGCAATTTTACCATTTTAATAGACTATATCTTTATAATTTTTAAAGGATTAAATCAAATTTTTATATTTTAAAGGAGTCAAAGTACAATTTTACCTTTACTAATTTAAGATTTTAAAATTTTTAAAGGAGTCATATGAAAAATTTTTCATTTTAAGGAAAGTCGGGGCCCATGTCACCCATAGTTTCGCCACTGATTATAATCTCATTGTAATAATATTCAATTTAACTATTACAACAGTTAATCAATGAACATGTTTTTTTTTTTTCTCATTGATACTAAAATAAAGGTATTAATGAAATTTCTAAGCCTAATCTCGAACTTGACTTAACCCGAAATGTTGAAATCACTCATTTCTTTATTTTTTAATATTTTTTTAAATTTAATTATAAGAATATATCAACATAAACTTAAATTAGTTTTTTAAATAATAAATTAGAGTGAACTTCAAATTATGATTTATTCATTTAGAATTCACAATTTTAAAATTAATATAATTTCAAATCATTTATCAAGAGATAATAAATTGGACCAAATCGAATCAATTTGAGATTTAAAACTTAAAATTAACCTCACCGCTATGCAAAAGAAGTTTTAAAGCTTTTTTAAATATGCGGTGCGTTTAATTACAGTTAATATAAAACCTACAGTAACAATAAAATTAAATATTATAATAATACTATATCATTTAATAAAAAAAAGCTAAACCTACGTGTAAAAAGTAAAGATTAAAGAAGTCTAATCATTAAATTAATAATAATCTTAATAATAAAATATTAAAAAAGACAGCATTAAAGGTGATTGGTCCCCTTTTATTGCAAAATGGCCAACCAAGTGATTAGCAAACGGTTCAGCATCGAATCATTCAAACGGATCCCATGCACGTTATCACATGTTTGCTTGGCTGGTCACCACCCAAATTTAGGGTTTAAACCTTAATATTTTCCAACTTCTATCTAAAAACATCATCTCTTAAAAGACTAACTCAATCATCACGCATTTTATTCCATTTAATGATTTCCTTTATCATCTTCATAAATTTTAAACCTTAAACTTTTATCTCATTTATCGGATTAATCATTACTTTAAATGTTAAATATTGATTCGAATATAATTTAAAATATTTGTACACATTATTATTTAAGTTTTTGGGAGAATTAATATAACCCTTAATCGAGTTATCGATTCGATTATAAAAATTATAAAAACATTTTTTCATAATTAAAATAAGTTATATTATTCAAGAATATTTTAATTTTTTTATTTTAAAAAATCAATAAAAAATATGCATATTGTGAGATTTAAATCCTAACTAATTGCATTAGTAAAACATTTAATTTACCACTCAACTAAATCTTTACTTTTATAATTTTATTATTCACGCTTTATTACTTCCATCAATTGTATATCTATATTTACTATTATTTAGGTTGCTAATTGAGTTGGTATAATATGATTTCTAATAATAATATATTTCACTGAGTTTGTGTCACAAGTGTTAACTTGACACCGATTCAAGATTAATGACAACACGATGATAAACGATTTAATCTATTTTTTTAATTTTAAAATTGTACATATTTAACGTATTATTATTAATTAGTTTCAAACCATATATTTCATTATTTATTGTATGTTATTTTTAAACACACATTTATGTTCTAAAATTGTGATTTTCACATGCATACGCATGTGATAAGATTTCTAATATTTATAACACGTAAAGCAGTTTGGATATGGTGTGTTAAAGAAAACATGTCAATAAAATTTAGGATAAATTACACTAATAGTCACCCAATTATTAATATATTTCTTTTTAATCTCCTAACTATGAAAAGTTTGACTATTAATTATTTATTTTATCAGTTCAATTGAATAAGTTATTAAAAATTAAAAAACATAAAAAATCAATTTAACTTCCTAATTTAATTGATTCAGTTATTATTAACTGGTACTCTAACAAAATTTTAATTTAACCGATTAAATCCATCTAACTCTGAAAACAGTGGGGTTATCCAGATTGATTGTGGATTAACAAATAATGTATAAAATTTTTTTGTTTTTTTCTTAAGACAAAATTAATCCGTTGGAAAACGACAAGACACACATGGGATTCTTCACGCCAGCTCATCAATTTCAGGTCCCTATTTTTTTTCCCCCAAACGGCGCAAGGCCTTTCAATATCGTCAAACCAATCAATGCTGGTGATGGGCCCCTACTCTTCCTGTCACTACATGACACGATGTTAGTTCCCAGCATTTATGCCTTAAATCTACTCCACGTCGTCGTATCTCACTTGCCCATACACGTGGCATACTTTAACCGCTTTACCTGTCGGCATAGAATTATTTCACTCCCTACCCCTAATCTTCATTTTTATTCCCTTTAATTAAATTTTTAGATTAAAAAAAAAAACCATCACGAATTTGATTAGATTTTTTTAAAATTTTTTATATTAATTTAGATTTTTTATGGTTTTCGATATTAATTAAAAAATAATTTTTAGATAAAAATATAATGATAAATTTAATTTTAGCTTTAATTCTCTTTCCCAAATCAATTTAATCATAGATTTTAAAATTTAGTTAACTTATTTTTAAACAAGAAATTAATAAAATTGTTAAAATTTTAACAGTTTTAATGTGACAACTCATGTGACAGACTTCGTTGATAATGTAGATTTTTTTTAATTATAAATTTTTATAAACTTTTTAAATTTTTATGAAGTATAAGTGGTTATCACACAAACAATTATATCATTATAGTTAAAAATTTAATGGTTTAGTTAATTTTTTACAGAAAAATACTAAATTTTGAAAATTAAAACCCAAAATAACAAAAAAATATAAAATACAATATTTTATACTTTTTTAAAAAATATTTATTTTTAAATCATAAAAAAATTAAAATTAAAATTAACTATAACTTTTTTTTGACATAGTATCTAGAATTACACATAATCTTTTTCTAATTCATAAATAGGAGGCTTAAACTTATATTTTCTTAAATTAATAACAATATGTTCATATCACTTAAATATAACTTAATCAGTAAAATTAACTCTGACATTCGATTTGATATTTCTGGATATTCTTTTTTTCTTCAGTCCCACCTATCCCTACTTACACTCTACAACACATTTGTCTCTTTTCACAACATACCAACCGTTGGATGGAATAAATCGAAGATAAGTATCCAAAATCAACGGCAAATGGATCACTATTTACGCACTTTGTGCAGTATATAAATAAATTCATTTAAAGCTAACGTTACTAAACATTATAGAGATATTTGAAAATTTTCTAGACTTATCCATTACCAAATTATTATCATTTTTCTTTTTCCTTTCACAAATTGGATACCTATAAGCTTTAATTATGGCGGAGGAAACGAAGAAGGAGGTTGCGGCTGAAACGCCGGTGGCTCCGACGCCGGCAGTGGAAGCTCCAACGCCGGTAGCGGAGGATCTTAAAGCTGATTCCGAGAAAACAACCGTAGCTCCACCGCCAGCTGAGGAAAAATCCGATGAATCGAAGGCTCTTGCCGTCGTTGAGAGTAAGCTTTGTTCGCCATCGCCACTCATCTTTTTTATGATTAAACTTTTTTCTTTCAATTTTATATATTATAATAACGATACTTTTCATATAATCCAAAATTCCATCATCCTTTTAGTTCATTAAATTTGTAATCAAATTAAATTATCTTTAAAAAACAGAGCTTAAGACTGTTTAGTATGAAGTTATATATTGAATCGCTTTCTCTAGTGTCAATTTAATTCAATTTGAGACAAAATGTTAGTCAATTTCTTCTTAGTTACAATTAAAATAGCTATCAGATCGCTTCGTTGTAAATTTTGAATTTTGAACTTGAGAGTCAACATAGCTCGGCTCGTTAGTAATTAGTAAGGGTGCAAACAAGTTGAGTAGAGCTTCGATATTAGTAAGCTAGAATTAGAATTAGGGACGAAGGTAGAAAATTTGTCGGAAGTTGAAATTAAATTGTATATTTTTATAAAAATTAAAATATATTTTACTTTTTAATATCTTATATATTTTGAATATTTAAAAAAAATTAAATTAAAATTTTATTATTTTAAAGTAAGGGGTAATTTTACCGTGTACTAATTCAAATTTTAGGTAGTCAAAGCCCCAATCGGTCACCCTAGTGTCACCCCAAGTTCGAACTCAATTGAATATCTATTTTAAAGTTCAAGTTCGGCTCAAGATATTATTAAGCTAGACTTGATAATTAGACTTAGAGTTAATAATATATATTAAGACTCAATTTAATAATATAAAAATATTTAAAACATATATTAAAATATATAATAAAATGAAAAACTTGATAAGATTCACAAGCCATTCAAGTCAAATATTATTGAGTTCAAATTTATCTTTATCAATAGTTCAAGTTATTTGAGCTTAGCTCAATAATTACTAAATAGAGTCTAAGTCAAATCCAAATAAGTTGGCATCAGCGTTTCATTTATACTCTTATTTTTTAGCATTTAAGAAGCATTAAGAATAGCCAAAGTCTCATCATCACCTTTAGTCTTCTACGAACTTGAAGAAAAACAGATTGAGAAACACTTAATTTATGAATAAATTAATTGAATTTCCACTTCAAAAATGAAAACTAGACCCCTAAGGAAAGTATAGTTTTCTAGAAGTAGAATCCTACTTTTGAAGCTAGGATTTTTTTATGGGATGACCTTTTCTTTTCTCCTTTTAATTCATCAAAATTCATTAATGTTATGAAAGGGATACTTCCGTTATAGGTTTTCTTTTTAAAAAAAAAAAAATCAAAATTCTTTTCTCAAATCTACTAATATAATTAGGCTGGCAAAGTGATTTATTTTATATATATATATATGATCTTTTTGTGAACATTGTTCTTCAATTTGTTTATCATGTGGCATTTATTAACCATTATGGCTGCTTTAATTTATTTTTTTAAGGTAAAATATTAAAGTTGGATAAAGTTGCTTTGATGCCACACCCTGTCTTATTTATTTGCTTTTAAGATTGCATAAACAAACTTCAATTGCAATGTCATACATATATATATATAAATAACTTCTCTATATATAGAAATCCCATAATTTTTCCCAGTTTTGTTGATAGTTTTAGAGAAAGTTTTACTATATATTCTTCTTCAACCTGAGTTTTCTTTTTCCTCCATGGACTCAAAGAGTAAGCTTACATTTTTAATTCAAATGATGCACCATTTTCCAATATCATTTGCATAAGCTAATTGTCTTCATTCTTCTAGTAGTTCCAACATTTTTTTCGTTTCATTTTGACAGAAGCCCCTGAGCCAGCACCAAAGAAAAGTTCAAGTGGATCACATGATAGAGGTATACCATTTTTTTTTTAATCTATCATTACAAGCCCCGAATGAAATTAACTCATATCAAACTAACTAGCAGACTAAAGAACCCACACATTTATATTAGGTGTGATTCTAACCTGAATTCTCAAAGTTCCCAAGGCTTCATTAGGGTAGGGGTATACCTTCTTTGAGGCAATCATTATCATCAGATTTTCGAACATTTTCGAGGCACTGTGACCGAATTTGATATTCTCTTGTGTTCATATTATCTTTTACTGTTATTTTTTCACATAGTCTCCATAGAGAATACGAAAAGAGGATATTTAAGATGAATCACTTTTTTTTTTTTTGGTGTTCAGATGTTGCTCTTGCGGATCTTGAAAAGGAAAAAAAGTTGTCATTCATTAAGGCATGGGAAGATAGTGAAAAAACCAAAGCTGAGAACAAGTAAGCCTCAAAACTCTCTTTGATTAGCTATATATTTTAGTATAATTAAAGTATTCTTTTTAAGTTCGAGACCCTTTCGAATTGCATTAAATTGAAAAAAATGAATTGGTGTATGAATTATCCCCTTGTAAAGATTGAAGTTTTCTTTATAGTTTTAACTTTTCATAATCTTCCATTTAGTGTTCCATTGCTGTAAATATTCTGGTCAAATTATGGTTTTGGTCCTTTTACTATGCTCAAAATTGGATTTAATCTATGTACTTTAATTTAGTCTTAATTAGTTAGTCTAGATAGTTAATGATTTTGGTTAAAATCTTTACCCCTTCCAATAAAAAAATCCATGTTGGCATAATGAGTTGGAACTTGGAAGGGTGCTTTAAAAAAAGATTTCATCTCATCATTTTAACAGTTACAATTACCATTGTTAACTATTTGGACTAACTGGTAATATTATAAAATAGGAGAATCAAATTATGTCAAATTAAGTATAATGACTAAATCTCACATTTGAGCATAATAGAGGTACCAAAATCATAATTTTAATTAAATATTCTATCTCCTTGTGGAGCTTATTGGCTAAATAGTTTGTCAACATTACTGAAATTTATGAATAGGGCCCAGAAAAAGCTCTCTGCTATTGTAGCATGGGAGAACAGCAGGAAAGCAGCTCTTGAAGCAAAACTCAAAAAAATTGAGGTATTTTTTCCCCATTCTTGCTCGATTTTCTGGATAACGAAAGGCTGAACATTCGACATTTGTGTTTGTCATATGATAAAAATGGAACTTACTCATATCGAACACATATTCATATCATATTCTCGGTAACTTTAACGTGTCCGAGTATCGACAGGAACAATTGGAAAAGAAGAAAGCCGAGTATGCCGAGACAATGAAGAACAAGGTAGCTTCAATTCACAAGGAAGCAGAAGAAAAGAGAGCAATGGTCGAAGCCAAACGTGGAGAAGAGGTTCTCAAGGCCGAAGAAATCGCCGCTAAATACCGTGCGACCGGACAAAGTCCGAAAAAGCTCCTTGGGTGTTTCTGAAAGTTTCTGGTCCGGTATTGAAATGAATTTCATTAAAACTTGTTTGCTTGAAAACACTTTTTTTTTTCTTTTTCCTTTTTCCTTGTTTGTAACTCCATGTTTTCAATTGTGTTTATCTATCTTGTTTGTTTCTATGTTGTTTTTGTGTCTTGAACAATGTGGAAGAAGGACATCATTACAAATTATGTATTGTTGGATGTGTTGTTATAGGAATACAATTTTATTTTATTGTTCTTTGAGGACAACTTTTTTATGGTTTTTCTAATTTGGGTTATGATCGAGATTACTTAGTTGATTCGGTTCGGTTAATTCAATTTTGATTTTGGGTCGGTCAGTTAAAACAAGCTAAGTTGGTTGATTATCGGTTTTTATATCAAACATTAATGATCAAATCATCTGAAGTCCATATCTATTATAATATTGTCCAAACTCAAATAAATATATCAATGATTCAAAATCAAATTTCCAAACCCAATTATTTGAATTATTTGAATAAGTAACTTGAAAGGATTCGAATTGTTTTTTGAAGCAGCTAGAACCCCAAATTTTTTAAATTTGTAATGATCCGACTTGAAATGCTCGATCATCAAATTAAATTTTAATTCGAATTTAAATGATTCAATAATTTAAAATTGGAGTTAATTTTATTTATATTGACTCATTTCAAAACCAATATAATTTGTTCAATTAAAATGTCTAAAATTAGGTAAGAAGCATGAGAGAAAACTTGTTCTCAAGGATGCTATGAAGCTGAACGACAAGATTCTCTTTCTTAAAAGTGAAAGAGTTGTGTTTTATGTTCATTCTAAAATAATTTATTGATAATACTCTAGAATGACGTGTTTTTATGTATTAATCATGAGTTTATTTTGAGCTTGATCCTGCTAATTTGAGCTATTTATGTCTTTTTATCTGTTAGGGACTAAATTGGAGGCAAAAAGTAAATTCAAGGAAAAAAACGTCAATTTAGAGATTAAATGGGCCAACATGCAACGTGGGAAAAATATGGTGCTAAAAGTGCGAGCATGGAAGACACAAGGACTAAAAAGCAAAAAGAAGAGATTTTATTTTAGAAGACTCTATTTTATTTTATTTATATTAGGATAATTAATGTTAGGATAATTATTAGAATTATTTTAGGATTTTATTTTAATTATTTTTATTTAAATGTATTTATCTTTAGAGAATTTAAGTTAGACTTTCTTCCTAGCACTATAAATAGGGGGTGAAGTGACTCTAATTGTGTTCATCTTTTTCTGTAAACACTCTCTCCCCAAAAATCATCTAGGCTTTTGTTCTTTCCATATTTTCTTTCAATAAAATTCCTTTTTCCATATTTTTATATTTATTTTCTTCCCCACCGTTATCATGAGCCACTAAAACTCATCTACCCAAAAGTTGTCAATATTTTCCAAAAAGGGTTCTTGAAGCTTAGAATCCGAACTTAGCCCTTTTTCACCAAGTATTCATCGTTTCTCCCCACTACGGGCTGACGCTTCCGTCCATGGCCCTTAAGAAGTATGCAAAGGTGGTCGCTTTGTGTGTTTTGGAAGGGTTGCATCGTCGGTTCATCAACTTACTGCGTCAGAGGTTGGCGAGCCAAAAAGACAACATGGCGTGAGATTCGCCATTGAGAGGCGTTGATCTAGCATAAGATGCTGGCTAGAGTCAGATTCCCTAAAACCGTAAGTCTAAACTCTTGGAGCTGGTGGTCGTAGGCGTCCTCTTCCACTATAATTGGCTTACTTGGTTCGAGAAGGTCATCCAAAAGCTAATGATTGAACCCAAGGCGGAATGAGACAACTGGAGGCTAAAACTTTCTCATAAGAATTTCTTTATCTCTACTTTATTTCCTATTTTTAATTTTCGCAATTTAGATTCAATTCCTTAATTCTGTTTTATTTATTTGTTTATTTTATTTCTCCTCAACTCGAATCTTTAATTCTGTTTTTTTTTATTTCCTAGGAACGCAGGTTCTTTGGGCACAATTTCGGCCAGGATATCGAAAAATAAGCGTTCGTATAATCCAGTCCCTGAGGATTTCAACCCTACTTCCCCTTTACTGTTATTTTTACTATTTTGTAGGGAATATGATAATTTGATGCTTTCAACGACCGCATCATTTATGAATTGAAGCCTGCAACTTTTGCCGCAACAAAGAAAACCTATTCAATAGAGTTGTTGATTAGATTAATATGGCACAATTTGAATACTTTCTTACGGATCAAGATTTTTTTGAAAAAATTTCTTAATAAAATTTTTTAAAGTATTCAAATTGTGCCATATTTAAGACTATATAATATTTTTTTAAATTGTTAAGCAGTTGATACGACACAATCTCAAAATACTTTAAAGGAATCTAAGTTCAAGGATTAAATTAAGAAAATTTATCAAGATCCAAGACTAATGTAACCACAAATAGTTTATGGACCAAATTTAAAAAAAAAAAGAACTTACCAAGTTTAGTGACTAAATGTTGCTTTATCCCTATAACAATAACATCGACATTTACCATTTTAGATTATCTTTTTTTTCTTGGGTAAACCATACCTAATGTCTCTAAACTATTAGTAGGTTTACGTTTTGGTCATTCAACTTCAAAAAAATATAAAATGGTGAATGAACTATTCAAAAATTTTCATTTAAGTCATTGGGCAATTAAAATCGCTATTGTATGGCCTTCTTTGTTTGGACCACCTTAATCAATCGAAAACTCTTTTTTCCCTTCTTTTCTACAATTAAGTTTATTTTCATGAAATAACTTTGAATATTATGAATCTGTGAATCAAAATTCAAACAGCTTTCCTCTCCGATCTTCAACACTGACCGTCAGATCAACTTGAATTTAAGGTATGTTATTCTACTCGTCGATGAGTACTAATCCACTGTACCGATTGTCAAATTGTCGTCTAGAGCTTACTAGTCAAACATAAAAGACTTAACACCCCAATGACTTAAATAAAAACTTTCGAATAATTAAGTGATTATTTTGTAAATTTTTAAAATTAAATGACTAAAACATAAACTTACTAATAGCTTAATTACCGTGTGTAGGTTTTTTTTTTTTCTTTCCTCAAATGGATAAGGAAATTAATTAATGGCCTAACTCAACAAAAGAAAATATTGACGCGCCAATTGCATGTACAACGTCAGTTTCAGTGGGTCCCACCGTTGGTCTGGACTTTTAAATTTTGGTGGTAGTTGATCGTTATCCTCAACGTGGATAAAAACATTGTCAAATTTCACCTTCATTAAAAGCACGTGTAACACACCGCCCAATCAAATCGCTTCCCTTACTAACACTCCGTGAATTACACGCCTCATGTTTCTTTATTAGTCGCCGCGAAATCTTAGTTTTAGTTTTAATTACCATATTTAATTAACAAAAGGCTTTATTGTTCAATTAGTTCCTAAACTATACTCTAATTGTTATATTAGTCCTTAGAATTATTTTTTTGGTAAAGATTAATCCTAAACTATCAAATTTGTCACAGTTTAAAAAAAGTTATATCACCCAATAAGAACATGACACAGGACACATTCTTATTATGTGCCTTGCATTTTTTTTAGGTAAAATGGGACAAAATTGATAATTTAGGGACTACTCCTGATAGAAAAACTTTTAAGGACCAATATGAGAATTGGATATAGTTTAGGGCCCAATTTATGAATAAAGCCAAAAAGGAATTTAGCTTTATTTTTGGTTGTTCAAACAATGACATCTCAATCGTTAATTCCCACTTTTCTTCATTTGTTAACTCACTTCTTTTGAAAACCCTAAATTTCTGAGCATAATCAGCTTCTTTCTCATCAACATTCAGGTAATTTTCATAACCAGCATAACACTTTTAATGAGCTTTTTTTTATTGCTTAAATTGAAGAATTTCTGTTATTGTTTTACATTTTAGTAATTTTCTGTCTTTTAATTGCTGTTCTTAGATTAGATTATAGTACTAATAGCAGTTTTGAAATAGGGGGATTATGGTGTTTGAAAGGAAATTGGGTTTTTTTTGTTTTTAAATCAATTATGCAAAATTGTAAAAAATGTATCATTGTTACATGAAGAATTAATGTTAATGGTAGCAATTTTTAGGATTTTGTATGAAGTGATCATTGAGAGATGACTACAATATCATTAGTAGCTGGGAATTGTGGAAGAGGAAGAGGATATGAAGATGGGAGGTTTGAATTCAGGTCAAATTTATATCTTGGGAAAGAACTTTTGGCTAGTGACTTGTTTAATAATAATCCATTTAGAAGAAGAGCAAATGGGTGTTTGTCAAAAGCTTTAAAAGGTTTCGGGAACGGAAACAGGAAGAGGTTTCGGGTTATTGCAAGAGTTAAGAAAGGGAAGAAGCATGATTACCCTTGGCCGGATAATATCGACCTGGACATCAAAGACGGGCACTTGACTTACTTGTCTCATTTCAAGCCTTTGGCTGAGAAACCGAAACCGGTGACCTTACCATTTGAGAAGCCATTGGTTGATCTTGAGAAAAAGATTATCGAGGTGAGTTGTTTTTCATTGGTTTCCCGTTGATTTGTTTAATAGAGCATGATGTTTCAACATTCATTATGTGTGTTAAGCTACATGATGAGGATTCATTTGAGAGTGAAAACCCGAACCGGGGACTAATGTTCAACTTTATCGTGTTATGTCAATACGGAGCAATTTTGATTTCCTCATTCTGTAATATTTTAGGTGTTTATAAAGCACAAAATTGAGATGTAGAGTCTCTCTAGATTCTAATAAATTTTTTATTTTGCTCGCTATAATTTCGGACAGGTATGCAGAATGGCTGATGAAACTGGTCTGGACTTTACTGATCAAATTGGTGCTTTGGAAAACAAGTATCAACAGGTTGGTATATAAAGTAATACCTTCACCCTAAGTGCTGGAAATCATCAATGAAGTTCTCATCTATTCCATTAAATACAAGGTTATGGTAACTCTGAATTCTATGTTTTCATGTAGTTGTCGAAATGTAGGCATGCATTCCTTTGTCTTAGGCTCCTAGTTTATCAATTGTAATAGTGAGAAATTCATTGATTCGTGCCAAGTAATCTTTGCACAGGCCATTTTCGGTTGTTTAAACGTTCTGCTAAACTTGCAATCCACCTTTGCTTTTCAATGACATCCTTTTTGCCATGGCTATAACTTTTTAATCTGTTCTAAACATCAGGCTCTGAAAGATTTATACACACATTTGACACCTATTCAACGCCTGGCCATTGCTCGACATCCCAACAGACCGACAGCTCTTGATCATATATTGAATATCACAGAGAAGGTATTTCAACAGTATGAAACCTTTATGTGTTTATGCACCTAAAAGAATATGAAGTTATTTTCTTACAGTCTTGCTCTTTTACTATCTTATAGTGGGTGGAACTCCATGGAGATCGTGCTGGCTATGATGATCCAGCCATGGTAACTGGTATAGGAACCATGGATGGTAAGAGCTACATGTTTATAGGCCAGCAGAAAGGTAGGAATACAAAGGAGAACATTTTTCGCAATTTTGCAATGCCGACTCCCCATGGGTACGTTTCAAGGATCTTTTATTTGAACAAGTAACTTGAAGGTTCAGCTTGTATAGGTAACAGGGATGTGATTGTAGTCCCTGATATTCAAGAAAGTCTATTCAACATAGTTTTGAATCTTATCTACTCATGTGAAAGTTCTTTCTGCAAGCAGATATCGGAAGGCTTTGCGAATGATGAAGTATGCTGATCATCATGGTCTTCCTATCATAACATTTGTTGACACTCCGGGGGCTTATGCTGATCTTAAATCGGAGGAACTTGGTCAAGTGTGTCGAACTAGCTTCTAATGTTGGAAATCGTGATATTACCTACTCTGTATTCGGAAACACCTAGTTCATATAATAACATGACCCATTTCATGTTTTTTACCCTATACAGGGGGAAGCAATTGCACACAACCTGAGGACCATGTTCGGCCTTAAAGTGCCAATTGTAACGGTTGTCATTGGTGAAGGTGGTTCTGGTGGGGCTTTGGCCATTGCTTGTCCCAATAAGTTGTTTATGCTCGAGAACTCCGTTCTATACGTTGCAAGGTGGGATCAGTTCCTTCTTTTTGCTCGGAAAATAACTAACTGAAGATTATGATGCATGAAGTTATTAACTCGAATACAAACATAACTAATCCTTCTAAGTTTAAAAAGATACTTTACATGTTAATTTGAGTTTTTAGTTTTTAAAGCAACAGAAATATCAGCTTATTGCTTAACTACTGGTGCTTCTACACCATTTTGTATAACTTCTGTTTCTCGAATTTGTCTTAACTGACAATAGACATATTTACAGCTATATTTTCTATACTTTTAATGCGGTCTTTGGCTTGTCATGTACTCGTGTTTTTTTTTATCGATGAACTCTGAAATATGTGTTGCTTTTGACTCTGGTTCTCTTAGCCCTGAAGCATGTGCTGCTATACTATGGAAATCTTCCCAAGCAGCTCCTAAGGTAAGTGTTTCTTATACGATGGTTGAAATGAGAACTGTTTTTATGTCATTAGTGATGTTTCATACTTGTATAGGCAGCTGAAAAACTGAGGATAACAGCTCAAGAACATTACAAGCGCAAAATTGCCGATGGTATCATCCCCGTAAGCATCTTCAACATATAAAGTTTTATACTGTTTCTCAAGCCTTCCGGTCAAGTAAAATGTCTGTGGCTGTTTTTTTATTTTTTTTTTCAATTTTTTCAATATTTGTTTGACTTATAGGAACCTCTTGGAGGCGCACATGCTGATCCTGTATGGACTTCCCAACAAATTAGACTTGCAATCACTCAGGCCATGGATGTAAGTAATGGCAACCGAAAATTCTGCTTTAGTTGCAGGATTGATTTGGCTACTATATTTCTTTTTCTTTTCCTTTAGTTGATTTCCGAGTTGTTGGGAACTTACAATGTTGTTCAAATGAACATAGGAACTAACAAAAATGGATAACGAAGAGTTGCTACGTCATCGTATGCTTAAATTTCGATCAATTGGAGGTTTCCAAGAAGGCAAGCCTGTGGAACCTGAAAGAAAACGAAACATGAAGCCTTCGGATGCTAGCATGTTAAATGCTGCAGATATAGAATCCGATCTTGAGAAGTTAAAGAAGAATATCTTGGAGGCTAAGGTACCTTCCGATCCTATCACGGACCAAGCAATAGAAAAACTTAAGCAGGATGTTGACAACGAGGTCACGAGAGCGTTTATTTCAATGGGATTGCAAGAGAAGCTTGAATCACTTAAGTTGGAGTTATCCCGAGCCTCTGATAATCAGACCCTTAATCGTAATTTGAAGGTGAAGGTGGATAAACTTATGCAAGAATTTAAGCAAAATTTGTCAAGACCAGGGGCCTATCTTGGTTTAAAACAAAAGCTTGAAAAGCTAAGCATGGTTAGCAGACTCATTGAGCAGAAAGAGAAAGGTGAGAAACTGAAAGCCGAGATTAATCAGAAGATTCCATCCGAGATCAAAGAAAAGTTGGAACAATTGGAAACCGCTCAGGCGAACTTATCGAAAGGGGATCCACTCAATGAAGATTTGGTGGCCAAGGCAGTAAAAGCTAAGAAAGAACTGATTGAAGTTTTGAAGTCAGCAAACTTGGAAATTGTTGGAGTGGCAAGGAGAAAGGCTGCTGCAGAACTACAAGAGAAGATCGTAAACGTGAAGAAAGAGATTGATGGAGAGATCGAAAGGGTAATCGATGTAGCCGGTCTTCATGGAAAAATCGAAGAGTTGAAAGCGGAGATGGCAATAGACTCTAGTTCACCAAAGGTAGAAAAATTACAAGCAGAGATCAAAGAGGAGATTCGTACCGCCTTGGATGACACAGCATTGAAACAGAAGGTTGAGAATCTAAGAAGAGAATTTGCAACATCCTCAGAAGAAGTTATCGATGATAAAGTTATTGCTGAAAATGGAAGATGGTGAAAAACACAACATCTTAACATATTATAGAGTAAGGGTGTGATTTCATGTTGCAGATCAGGATATATACAGTAAGTATTTTTTTTACATTAAAAATGCTATCCTTTGGCATATGGTGTTGTCTTATTTTTTGTTTTTATTTTATGTTAATTGAATAGTTTTGTATGTTGAAGAACTTAAACTATGATGCAATGTAACGAGTAAAAATGTTAACCCTTTTTAAGGGTATTTTCACTTTGATTTTTTTGAGATCACTATCTCTCGGGAGCCTTTAATGAGTTGTGCTGTTCTTGATTAAAGTTTTGTCTTTTGATTTTGTGGAGAATTCAAGTGTGTGAAGTTGCTTGAAAAGGTGGCATATTCAACAAAATGGGAGCGCCTTGTCAGATTGGACCGTGCGTGACAAATGGCCACCTACCAAGGGATGTAAGCATCTGCGCTTGGTAGGGTTTGAACCCAAGCCCTTAAATGATATCAATGGGCATTTATGCTACCAATTGATCTACTACTCCCTCCAGCTATAGGTCCGAGGTTCAAACCTTACAAGCACAGATGCTCACGTCCACTTGGAAGTTGACACTTTTTATGCTACCACTTGATCTACTACTCCCTCCAGCTATAGGTCCAAGGTTCAAACCTTACAAGCACAGATGCTCACGTCCACTTGGAAGTTGACACTTTTTATGCTACCACTTGATCTACTACTCCCTCCAGCTATAGGTCCAAGGTTCAAACCTTACAAGCACAGATGCTCACGTCCACTTGGAAGTTGACACTTGATTGTGCACCTCGCATGTTTTGATCTGATGATATGCTCTCGCTCTATTGGCCCTCCACCTCTTCAAGCAGCCTCAGGCATTCAGGCTTGGGTTGTGAGACAAAACCTTAATTAAGGTCAATTCTGACCTGTAATGCACCATGCATGGTCCAATCCAATGGGTTGCTCCTGCTCTATTGAACTCGCATGGTTTAGAAATTTTTTTAGGGAGGCAGAATTGAATTGTAATTTTTTGAGAGGTTGTATTAATTTATGATTTCTATTATTTTCTAAGAGATTAAATATAATTTTTTTCATTTTAGGGACAAAGCACAATTTTACCATATATATATATATATATATAAATTTATAATTTCATCAATTATAAGGGGATAGAATTTCAATTTTTCGATTTTTGGGGGGCCAAGGAACCTACCTGCACCTGTATTCTCTCTTGCCATCTCTTCAAGCAGCCTTGAGGTTCTTCACAAAGTCGAAAAACAAAACTTCAAGTGGAAATAATTTTGACCCTCGCAAAGTCGAAAGACAAAACTTTAATTGGAGACAATTCCAACCTATTGAGGAGTACAACTCTGAATGAATAATACTTTTAAACACTTTTTTGGAAGGAGTCCATTATAACTATTTTTAAAAGGTCCCAAATTGCATATAAAAGCAAGAGAACAAAAAAAAGAATCGGAAATTATTCAAAGTATATATTATCAATTGATCATGCAAGTTGTTCGAATCATCAAATACATAGAAATCAATCCAATCCAAAAAAGAACATTCAGTTTTTGATGAGATGGTCTGCCACTCAATCAAACTGGTTTCATTTGCAAAAGCTCTAAAAAGATCATCATCATGGCGGTAGGAAATTATAAAAGAACCAAATGGTGTGTTTCAATTATCAGATGCCTCTTTGGATTCTTCATCAGCAGCACTTTCCTCCGGTTCGGCACGAGTTTCCACATTCTCAGACGACGATGCCGTCGAATTGTTCCTTCTATGGGTAGCAGCTTGAAGAACATGGTTATAGTTTCCTTTCACCATGAAAAGTTGAGCGAAATGGTGCTTGCAATATAAGACACCGTCGAGAGCAGCATAAGATGAGTGTGTCAGTGGACAGCCACCGTGGGCGCACCTAAAACATGTCTTGTGGAAACATTCACCTTCCATAGTAACCTGTCCTCCCCAACAATGTCGACCATAGTTAATAGCAACAACAAAACAAAAAAAAAAAAAAAAAAGAAGAAGAAAGAAACATAAGATACATAAAAAACAATGAATACAAAATTTACCTTTTCCAACGGGTACACTGTTTTCTCGCAAGCTGCACACTTGTCTAGGGTTCCAGAAAACAGGGATGAAAGTTTGCTGGGAGTCCTATTCTGTAACATGTTAAACAAATATGTGAAAAGGGATGGCAAAAGATTCTTGGCATATATATATAAGATGAAAGACAAGTAATCTATTGATAGAGTGGTGGACCCTTAATTCCAGTGGGTGGTGATGAAACCCGACATATATATATATATATATATATATATTTATTTATAAAGCAAGGACGACATACCAGTTCAGTAGGCCTGGTCCCTGAGAAAGTGATCATCAAAGAAGATTATTATTGTTAGCCATGGCCATCCAGGCTAAATTTTAAAAAAATGATGGAATGAAGGGAAAGAAAGTGGAAAAACACACAAGAAAATGGGCATTCTTTTAAAAAAAATTCAACCTGTTTGAAAATTCTTGCTGAAATTCCCAGATTCCTTAAACAGTTGCTCAAAATGAGGCTTGCAATACAGTATTCCATCCATCCAAGAATAAGTGGTCATCTATCAATGCAACAAAAAAGAATGGGTTAATTTCATCAAACATCTTCAAAAAAGTGAATATGTTTTTCACTGCCTTTGAAATTATAAACCAACTTGATGGTAAAATTGATCATTGACCCTAAAACAATTTCCTCACTTTACTTACCTGAAGGTTACCCTTGCAATGGCTGCATTTGAAACAAGTTTTATGGTATGGCACTCCTTCGAGTGTCATCATATCGACCACATGGACAGTCTTGTCGCAAGCCTTGCACTTGTCCAAAGTTCCAGTGAATGCCATTTTTTGTCGAAGTTATTTATTTATTTTATTGTATTTCAGCAACAGATCAAAGGAACAGTGGGACAAGAGAAAGAAGAAAAAACACACAGCAGCTTGCCCCCGTTTGTTGGAATTAACCTCGGACAAATGAAGGACAAATAAGAATTGCCCTATTCCTCTGTTTTTATAAAAACTGTTCATATATTCAGAGATTAAATCTGCCGTTCCATTTTTGTTGATTGAAAGACACGTGATTGGATGTCCCAATCTTTTGGAATGTTTGATTTTGGTCCTAAATTTGGACTGAATTTGTTTGTGTTTCATTGGAGAAGAGAAAAACGTGGGTTCTGAGTTTTGAACATTTCAAAGGGGGAGGGGATCAATAGTCTGAGCCATCCAATTGATAATAATAAGGGATGAATTCCCCCTTTTTTTTTTCATTTTGGTCCTTGAAATTTTTTTTTGTCCAAGTTAATTTTGAAATTTATAGTTTTTTCAATTTGGCCCTTGAACTTAGATTCTGTTAAGGTATAATGAGGTGGCACTTTGAAATTGTGGCACGTTATCATATTTTGATGAAATCCAAATCTAGGGATGAAATTAAGAAAATTTGTCAAATTTTAAGATGAATGTGGACTAAAAAAAGTTTAAGGACCAAGTTTAAAAAAATACCAAGTTTGGAAAATAATAACGCGAGATAGCAAAATTTTATGGGGAGAGGGATTTTTGGATTGTCAATAATAAGAATCATCCAAATAATAATAAGGGATAAAGTAATATTTAGTCCTTGAACTTGACAACTTTTCTTACCTTGGTTTTTTTAACTCTTTTTCTGCTTAGATTAGTCCCAAAACTTGCAGCTTTTTTCAATTTGATCCTTGAACTTGGATCCAGTTAAGATATGATAATATGACACTCTGGGGTTGTGCCACATTATTACTGTTGAAACCATTTTTTAAAAGAGGGGTCGACTTTCATTTAAAAACGAAAAAACGGAGTCGCCACCAATCTTTTTTTTATGAGGTGTGATCGGATCACCTCGTAAAATTTGATCATTTTAATAAAATGGTTTGATTTACTAAAACGACGATTTTGGTCAACGAAATTCTAGAAAACGGGTTCGGGAGTCGGTTACGTGCGAAGAAGGGTTAACACCCTCGTCACACCCAAAATTGGTATCTAATTGATTAATTAATGTCTTAATGTCGAAAGTTAAAATTTTGAAAAGATTTTAAAATACGATCCTTTTTTATCAATGTTCATTTTTAAAAAACGCTTGACTAAATCGAAAAGAATGTTAAAGACCCTTTCGTCTCGAGGTAACAAAATGTCACATCCTGTAAGTTAGGACACACACCTTGAACCCTCGAGAATAAGCTTGCCTTTAATGTATTTTGAAATTTAAAAGGATATTTGGCCATTTAGGTTTAACGAGAAAGTCGAAACCCCGTAAGTTAGGGTACAATTTGTCAAATCTCCAAAATGCGAAATATTACCTTTATTTTTTTAAAATTTTCCTTTTTTATGAATTTGGGTAAGAATTACTAAAATATTTTAAAATGATATATGTGTAATTTATTTGATTATGTTTAAAAAGAAATCGTTTAAAACGTAAAAAGAGTCATACATGGCTAATAATGATAGTGCAATATACATTTGAAGTAACAATAACATAATATGCATAATGAAATATAATATATCTAGCATTGATATTGACGAATCATAATGTTAACATGCATAAACAATAATAAAAATGATGCCAATGATAATATAAGTAACAATAATAATAATAATAATAATAATAATAATAATAATAATAATAATAAATCTAAAATTTGAAAATGTATAAAAATAATAAATAAACAAATAATGGGATAAAATGACAATGATAAAGAATAAAATAAATCAAGCCAATTTAAAAAGGAAATAATGAATAAATTAATAAATAAAGCTAATATAAATATGATTAAAAAAAGAAGTTAATTGAATAAATAAATAAAATATTAAACAGAATATTAAATAAAATATATTTTTTAAAATAAATAAATAAATACATTAAACAGACTAAGGACGAGATTGAAACCAAATTAAAATTTGGGGTACAAATTGTAAATAATAAAAAATAAGCTATCAAGGACCGAAATGAAACGCGCTTAAACTATTGAGGACCGATTTGGAAAATAAACCAAACTCTGGACACGCGTCTATTTTCAGAGCGTGAGTGGGTCAGCGACTAATTTGAAACACACGACAAATGTTGTGGTCCAATTTAAAAAGAAACAAAAAAAATGAAAAAAGGACTAAATCAGAACGGCCCAAAAAGTAGAGGGACCAGGGGCATAAATAGCCCAATGATAAAAAACATGCGGATGTCGCGCGCGGGTGGCCTTAAACGGCGCCGTTTTAGGGCCAAAAGAAATAAGCCAAAATGATATCGTTTCTAAGCCCTATTTAAATAAAAAATTTCCAAAAAAAAATCATTTCACCCTTATTCTAAAAAAATATATTCAGAAATTCTCTCAAACTTTCTTTCACTCCCTCTTTCTCCGGTCTTGGTTCCAGCTAGTGGCCGGAGAATCCAAAAATCGATTTTTGACCCTTTTTTTTCTTTTTTATAAAAAAAGGTTTAGATCTGCATGCAAACGCCTAAGGAAGGAAAATGAACGAAAAAGATTTGGCCTTTGCCTTTTAACCTCTCGTATGCCCCTTTTTCAAAGGCCGATTGAAATCTTAAAGGGTTTTTGTGGCTTTCATGAAAAAAGAGGGACCTCTGATGGTGGCGTGGCGCGAAGAGCTGGTAAGTTTTCTTTTTTGTTTTATGTTCTTTTCACCAAAAATGTATTCGTAAAAAAAAAACTGAAATATAAAAAAATCAGCTTTTTTCGGCTTTAAGTTTTTGTTTTTCTATTAATACGTATCCGAAAAAATTACAAAATATCAGTTTTGGCTTTTATAGCCAAAATTACAAGATCCTCTTTTGTTTCTTCGTTTTTGTTTGCTACTGCTCCTTTGTATTTTCTTTGTTGTTCTCTTCTATTTTGCGTGTCTTTTTCTCTTTGCAAGTGGTGGCAGAGGCTAATGGTGGCGGTGGCAGAGGCGTGCACAGACACATGCTTGCTGACGTGGAGGAGCGGGGCGACTGATCATGCGGCTAGGGTTTCTAGTTTGCTGAAAATAGATTTAGGTTTTGGGTCATTTGGGCTTTAGGGTTTTTAATGATTTGGGCTGATATATTTCTTTGTAAATGGACCGTTATTAATGGACTATTAAGATTTATTTTGGGTTTTTATTTCTGTTTATGTTTGGGTCTTGGGCCCGAGCCAAAATTGACCTACTACAGCTGCCCCTCTTTGCTCGTTGTCGTGTAATGAGAATGGAGCAAAGACTTTAAAATGGCCAATTTTGCCTAGTCTTGCCGTTTGATTTTTTGGTGATTCTTTCTTTCAAGTAGCCTCATTTCCTCACATTGCATCTTCAGGGGTATAGGAATTGGTGTTTCAATTTGCTCCAATGTAATTTCAAGGAGAAGAGACTTGTAGTTTCGATCCACTCCGCTGGAACTTCAAGGAGATAAGAATTTGTAATTTCAACCTGCTCCACTACAACTTCAGAGAGATAAGGTTTGTGTATTTTTATCTTGCTCCATTGCAACTTCAAGGAGATAAGGATTGTGGCTTCGATCCGCTCCAATGTAATTTCAGGGAGAAGAGATTTGTAGCTTCGATCTACTCCGCTGGAACTTTAAGGAGATAAGAATTGGTAATTTCAACCTGCTCTACTGAAACTTCAGGGAGGTAAGGATTGTGGCTTCAATGATCTGTCATACCATTTTCTGAGGAACATGACCTATAGAATCCATTTCATGGATCTCTATTTATGCTGAATTATTAGTATGTCATAATCAGAATGAATTAAATGCTCCTAACTAGATGTGAATGAATGATATTTGCATGAATGCAGAATGTCATTTCTCGAGAATAATCCCTTTTTAATGCTTAAGGTTGTTATTGCCTATTGTTCATCAAGGTTTTATCACTAACGTATTACTCTGTCTTCTTCTTCAGTTGGTATCTCTAACAGAAAAAACCTGAAGAATAATCATAATTTTTCCAACATTTCCAACTCTTGAATTTGGTTAGTTCTGACTAGTGGTCCTGCTTTAGGACCTTGTTCCATTTAGACGCTTTCAAAGCAATATGCAAAACTCCCCTTATGCGAATATTATTAATCCATTTATCGTTATTTCGATGAAAAATGCTTGAAAAAGATTATCATAATGGATGAGAAGGAATTTTATTGGGAGCAAAGTTCGAGATGAATAAATTAATCAAGATAACAAATTTTGTTAAGATGAATAAGATGAAAATAGGTGCCCCAGATATCGTAGCTTAAGCTTCTTCGTACAAACTCGTCGAGGACCATTTGAACTTGATATGTGTTTAGAAGATCTAGGGTACTTTGTTGATGCCCTAAGATGTAGCATCCTTCTTTCTCGTTAATTCAAGAATAGCAAGACTATCGCATGCCCCGTCTTTGATTGAAAATCTGAATTGCCCTTTTTTGGGGTTTTCAATTCAAAACCCCTTTGGTCTTAAGGCACCCTTTGCGGGTTTTCGCCTTGGCCTCTCCCTTTTTTTTAAGTGAAGTACTTCTTAACTGAATCTGAGTTCACATGATTGGGTAAGTTTTTGCCATCCATCTCAGTCAAAATCAGAGCTCCTCCAGAAAAGTCCTCTTTACCACATAAAGTCTTTCCCAGTTCGACATCCACTTTCCTTTGAAGTCATTTTGTATGGGAAGGATCTTTTTCAACATTAAGTCTCTCTCATGGAATTCTCTGGGACGAACCTTCTTATTATAAACCTGCATAATTCCTTTTTGGTACATTTGACCATGACGAATAGCCCTCAGCCTCTTTTCTTCAATCAAGTTCAGCTGATCATATTGGGATTGAGTCCATTCTGCCTCATCCAACTTTAACTCTTGTAACACCCCTTAACCCTAAACCGTCGCCGGAACAGGGTTACAAGGCATTACCAGACAATTCAGACAATTTACAGATAATTCTTAATAAATAACAAGAAACAAGAAAATTATTCTTTAACAATAAATTATAGTATATTCATAAATGCATATAAATTATATTTTAGTTTACTAATTGAATTTCATTCATACATTTTTGTTTTATAAAAATTTCGGCAGCATTTCTGCTTGTTTTCACATAAACCTCCTGCAAGTTTAAACCCAAAATAAATCAGTCCAAAACCAATGGCACAATAAAAAAAAAAAACAATTTAAACTTAATTACACCTAAATTATAATCAATTAATTAACATAGTAATTTAATGTCTAACAATCATAATATTAATCAAAACTAAAATAATTTCATTTGTTTTCCATTCTAATTTAAGATTAATTATATACTATAATTTTTACCATTTTATCAAGCTAATAACAAAATATGGTATATCATTCTTACAACCAACATTACAAGCATACCTAAATAACTTATACAATCCTAGTACATGCCACTTTCAATTAAGAAAAGAAAACATCACCAATATCTTTTTGCTGAAGTCGGGATCGTTCGGATGCTGGATCAGGAAATTAAACTCCTATTAACCTGCGCACGGAAACAACCGTACGCTGAGTATTCCATACTCAGTGGTATTACTATAATTCAAATTATAATGGCAATAATTAAAATAAAATAAAATATAACACTAAGCATCAAATAACAATTCTTTTTTTTTTTTTTTAACTTTCATTAAATAGCAATAATAATACAACATTTAGCTATTCCTCAATTCTAGTCACAAATCACATTCATCAAATTTTAATCACCATATTAATTCTAAATTCATGCATTTCATTCCCCATTCTACATTTCCAGTCCACAATTTCAATTTCTTTCATACTCACTGGTACAGTCGATCAAATTCATTTGATCTTCTCATTTCAATTATTCACCCTATTAACATTTCGGACTTTAACGGATACACGGATTCCAACCCAAACACACCATTACGGCACATTGTGCCTAAAACGGTACATAGTACCTGATCAATATACGACACATAAAGTGCCTGAAACGACACACGAGGTGCCTGAAATACGACACATAAAGTGCCTGATGTACGACACATAAAGTGCCTAATCGGTAAAGCCGGCAAATCCCGTACATTTTCAGATCCTATGGCATGCCAATTATATCCGACTCCGTCCGACTAGTTAATAGGGTATTTCAGTTCTCAATTTACTTTCATTTTCAATCCCAGAACACTTTTTAATTACAATTTCACCTTCAAATAAATTTATAATTCAATTATACATACACATTCACCATTCGATTCAATTCTCATTCAACTCAAATATCAACACTTACCTTATATCTCACTTATTAATTATAGAATTTATATAAAACATTTAATAAAAAGTAATTTGAATTATAGTAATACAAACCGTGAATTTTTCGTTTTAATCCTCGATAGCTTTCTCCTTTCCTTTGTGTGCCGCTGTTCCGGGTTCTTTGTTAACTACGAAAATAATAATTTTATAATCATCAATATAACACAATTCAATTTAATCCATGAGCCTAAACATGCAAATTTAACCATTTTTAAGGTATATATATTTTCACCATTAAGCTGTCCATTTGAGTCATTGTTACTAAATTATTTATATCTTGAGCTACGAAACTCCAAATTAATATCCGTAAATTTTCCTTGAAACTAGACTCACATATCTTCTCACCATAAAATTTTCAGAATTTTTGGTCCAGCCAATTAGTACAGTTTATTCATTAAAAACTCCCCTGTTATTCCATTTGACAGTTCTGACCTCTCTCTACTAAAAATCAATTATCTCATTGTACAGAACTTGAATAAGGTTCTTGTTTATTTCTTTTGAAACTAGATTCATTAAGGAGTTCACAAATATAAATTACACTCCATAATAATTTTTATACAATTTTTAATGATTTTCCAAAGTCAAAACAGAGTATCTCGAATTCATCCTAAACCAGTTTCACAAAATTTCAAATATCTCTTGATTCATAAATTCATTGCCTACACCGTTTCTACTATAAGAAACTAGACTCAATAAGCTTTAATTTCATATCTCATTCATCCTCTAATTCAATTCCTACAATTTTTTGTGATTTTTCAAAGTTAGGCTTCTGTTGCTGTCAAAACTGTTTCTTATAACTTTTTTTACCATTTAATCCTAATTAAGTTTACTTACTTTCTTAACTTAATTCATACCCTTTTCCTACTCAATTCCTTGCTAAACTCACATTTAACTATCAAATTTTTATCATATTTTCATAATTTCGAATTTATTTCAATTTAATCCTTAAAACTCAAAACTTATACCTAAGTTTTCAATTCAATCCTTTATTCAACTCCAAATCAAAATTTCTATCAAATAAACCCCAATTCCATCATTTTATTCAACATGAACTTTGTTTAAAAACCTAAGAACTTCCAAACTAACAACTTAATTTCATCAAAAACTTGTTTTAAGACTTCTAAAACATCAAAATTATGAAAAAAAAGGACTTGATTGAGCTTACCAATTAAACTCCAAGCTTCAAATTCCCTATTTCCCCTTTTCTTTCTTTTTCTTTCTTTCTTTCCTTTCTTTCTCTGTTTCGTGAGCTTCCCTATTCTTTTCTATCTTTCTTTTTCTTTTATTTCTTTTATTTAGTTTATTAGTTAATTAATATAAGTATCTAATTAAATCTAATTATTTTCACACATTTGTACACATACATATACACACACATGTTACCAATTATTATCATACACTTGTCTCCATTTATTTATTAAATAAATTATAATATTTAAATAATTAAATAATTAGATATTTACTTAATTAAAATCAAATAATTAAATAATTAAAATTACTTAAATTCTAAGTAAATACACACATAAAATACAATTGGACCAATAGTACACATACACATGTATTTATTTCTCTTTTATACACATGTCACTTACTTTGGGTTAATTACCAACTTAATCCCTTAATATTTTTTCTATTTTATAATTAAACTTTTGTACTTTATTCAATTTAGTCTTATCTACTAATTGTTTCTAATTTAAACTAGTTTCACCTAATTAAAACCTATTTAGACACACAACTAGAGTCATGATTTTTTTTTCCTAATAATTATTTAAGAATTTAACTTTCTAAGACGGAGGCCCGACAATACACTTTTCTGGTGCCCACGGATTTTGGGTCGTTACAACTCTGACAAAAACTGGAGAGAAGGAATCTCAACTTTAATGGGCAAGATCGCCTCATCCCATAAACCAATGAGAAAAGCGTTGCCCCGGTAGAGGTTCTGACTGATGTTCGATAGGCATAGAGGGCAAATGGTAACTTCTTATGCCAATCTTTATAAGTCTCAGTCATTTTTCCCACGATCTTCTTGATGTTCTTATTGGCTACCTCCACTGCACCATCCATTTTTGGGCGATATAGTGACGAGTTGTGGTTTGATCTTGAATTGACTGTAGACCTTCGCTATAGTGCTGTTGTTCAAGTTCAATGCATTGTCAGATATGATCCTTTCTGGCATTCCATACTGGTATATGATCTCTTTCTTCAAGAATTTACTAACTGCTGACTTCGTAACATTTGTATATAAAGCGGCTTCTACCAATTTGGTGAAGTAGTCGATGACTATAAAGATGAATCGATACCCATTAGAAGGTTTTGGCGATATTGGCCCAATGACATCCATGCCCCACATAGAGAAAGGCCATAAAGAGGTCATGACATGAAGAGCTGGAGCTACATGAATTCTATCACCATAAATTTGACACTTATGGCACTTCTTGGCATAGCTGATGCAATTCTCTTCCATGGTGGACCAATAATACCCGAATCTCATTATTTGCTTGGCCATTGTGAAACCATTAGCATGTGTTCCACAGACACCCTCATAGACTTCTTCCAAGATTTTCTTGGCTTCAACAATGTCCACACACCTCAGTAGCACTTGATCCTTTCTTCTTTTATATAGGATCACTTAATCTAAGACATACTCTATCTAAGACATAGTCACTGGTCAGCCTTCTCAACATTCTTTTATCATTCTCAGTTGCTTGGTCAGGGTATTCACAACTCGTCACATATCGCAGTATATCGCGATACCAAGGATGATCATCCTTCTCTTCTTCTTCGCTGATGTTGTAGCAATGAGTCGGAGCCTTATAAGTACTCATTTGAATAGGCTTTACATCCTCTTGTTTGTTTACCCTGATCATAGAAGCTAAGGTAGCCAAGGCATCGGCCATCTAGTTCTTATCTCGCGGGAGGTAAGAAAAAGTGATGTCATTAAACTCCTCAATTAACTCCAGAACTAGCTTTAGGTAATTGATCAATTTGGGGTCTCTTGTCTTCCATTCACCTTTGAGCTGATAGATCACTAGTACAGAATCTCCATATACCTCTAGCACTTTGATTTTGCGTTCAATGGCTGTACAGATACCCATGATGCACGCTTCGTATTTTGCCATATTATTTGTGTAATCAAAATCCAATTTACTAGTAAAAGGATAATGATCTCCATTTGGGGATACCAGGACTGCCCCAATTCTGTTACCCATAGTGTTTGGGGCCCCATCAAAATTTAGTTTCCAAGGATGGCCTTCTTGAGAGTCTTCTTTAGTGGTTGCAATATACATTAAATCTTCATTCAAGAAATCAGAGTTCAGTGGCTCATAATCTTCTATAGCTCTACTGGCCAGAAAATCTGTTATCGCACTCCCTTTTACAGCCTTCTGGATTACGTAGGCTATGTCAAATTTAGAAAGTAGAATTTGCCATCGAGTCATTCTTCCATTCAAAGTAGTTGACTCCATTATGTATTTTAGAGGGTCCAATTTCAAGATGAGCCAAGTTGTATGATACAACATGTACTATTTCAGTCTTCGGGTTGTCCAGATTAAGGTGCAACATAATTTCTCGATTGACGAGTACCTTGTCTCACTTTTAGTAAACTTTTTATTGAGATAGTATATTACTCTTTCCTTCCTTCTCGACTCATCATGTTTGCCCAGTACGCATCCCATGGAATTTTCAAATACTGCCAAGTACAGTATCAGCAGTTTATCTAGGCAATGTGGCATCAGTATTGGGGCATTGGACAAGTAATGCTTAACCTTGTCAAAAGTTTTCTGGCACTCCTCATCCCATACTCCTAGATTGTGCTTCTTGAGAAGACGGAATATGGGGTCACATTTCTCAGTTAGTTGTTAAATGAACCTGGCTATGTAATTTAATCTTCCTAGGAAACCTTAAACTTCTTTTTGAGTGCGCGACAGAGGCAATTCTTGTATAGCATTGACTTTGTTTGGGTCGATCTCAATCCTCTTTTCACTGACTACGAATCCCAACAATTTTCCCGACCTAGCCCCGAAGGTACATTTTGCTGGATTGAGCTTTAACTAGAATTTTCTTAATTTTAGGAATAGTTTCCTTAAGACTTGTACATGCTCTTTTTTCATTGGAGACTTTGCAATCATATCATCGATATAAGCTTCAATTTCCTTGTGTATCATATCATGAAATAGGGTTACCATGGCCCTCTAATATGTTGCTCTCATGTTTTCCAGTCCAAATAGCATCACCTTATAGCAAAATGTCCCCTACATGGTTACAAATGTGGCCTTTTCCATGTCTTCAGGATGCATCTTTATCTGGTTGTATCCTGAGGAACCATCCATGAAGGAGAATAGTGAGTAACCTGCCATGTTATCCATTAAGGTATCAATGTGAGGTAACGAGAAATTGTCTTTTGAACTGGCTTTGTTCAAATCCCTGTAGTCCACGCACATTCGTACTTTTCTATCTTTCTTAGGGATGGAAATAATGTTGGCTACCCATTCTGAGCATTTAACTACTTGTAAGAAACCAGCATCGAATTGTTTCTTAACTTCCTCTTTTATTTTCAACAAAATATCGGGCCTCATACTCTAGAGCTTCTGTTGAACTGGCTTGCACTCTTCCTTTATGGGGAGTCGGTGTACCACTATGTCGGTACTTAACCTGGGCATGTCTTGATATGATCATGCGAAGACATCATTGAATTCCTAGAGTAACTTAATGAGGTCTCGCCTTGTCTCTGTGGCAATGCCAGCTCTAATCTTCACCTCTTTGTCCTCTTCTAGGCTCACAATTTCGCTGACTCTTTGTGAGATAGGATTTGTTTCTAATATTGTTCAATCATCCTCAACAAATCGGGAGATAGCTTACAGTCTTGGTCATCTTCAAAGTCCTGAGAATCCTCTATACATATATTTTTCTCAAAAGGAGACTTTTAATTAGTATCAGCGTCGCTCATATCATTGATATCTGGAGACCTGTTATAGAGATGAAAGAAGGCCCAAAGAATAAAAGAATCTAAAAATAATTATCCATATGATTGGTTATGAATGAGATTGAATGAATAAAATAATATTTTGATTATGAATGAAATGAAAAAAATAAAAGAATATTTACTCAGAATGAGACACAAAGATGCATTTTATTGAAATAAAGATATTTGGACATATGCCTATTTAACAAAAGGATTCTTATTGCTCCTAGGCTTAGAGCAATAAGTGTGTTCTGAACATTCCTCCACGGTCCAATTGTTCAGAACACTTCCAGATACGTAAGGGCAAATACCTAATAAATTCTCTTCTCCCGTTTCTTCATTGAATATGGAATTAATGCTCAAACTTCCCAACATTTCTTCTGCTATTTTATTTCTTGTCATCTTCTGTTCAGTGTAGATAATTCCTCGCGACACAAATGTTCTGGACATATGAAGAAAGGTTATTGGTTCCTATTTGACCTCTTTACTACTTAAATGCGCTCTTCTCATCTCTTTCTTTTTCTCCAACTCTTTCTTCTTCACATCTAGCTTGAATCCTAAGACAAACCGGTCTCGTTTGTCCTTCAGCATCAGTGCCTCAACCTTTCCTTGGAGGTATCTCTCGAGTCCTCTTCCCGGCAAGGCTCATTTTCCTACAGTCAATCGTAGACCCATTCTTGTAGTTTTGGATAGTTTAGGCATCGAGATCTTGTTCCCTTCAACAATGAATGTTACATTGACAAATTCTAGCGATCGAAAAGAATATCCGATTGCCTTGTTATCTGTCCCTATGTATGGCACATCACTGGTAACAGATGCAATAATGTATTCTTCCATGTTTATCATTACCAGCCTACCCTCAATTACCAACTTTAACTTTTGGTACAGTGATGACGGTACTGCCCATGCTGAGTGAATCCAAGGCCTCCTCAACAAGCAGTTGTAAGAAGGCTTGATGTCTATCACCAAGAAGTCCACCTCATATGTGTTTGGACCAATCAAAAGAGGTACTTCGATCCTTCTTATTACCTTCTTTTTAGTACCATCGAATGCTCTCACTATGTTTTAGCATGATTTCATATGAGAGCTATCCACAACCTATTCAGTGTGGATAGGAGTAAGACATTCAGGGTCGATCTATTACTAATTAACACCCTTGGCAATCTATATCCTTTACAGCGGGTGGTAATGTACAGAGCCTTTGTGGATCACATGTCCCCCGGTGGTATTTCATCGTTATTAAAAAATATGAAATTATCGACGCTTATGTTATTGACCAGATGATCCAGCTTGTTGACAGAGATATCATCTGCGACATAAGTTTCGTTTAATACTTTCATCAACACACTACGATGTGTCTCTAAGCTTAAGAGTAAAGCCAATACTGAGATAAGAGTTGGCTGCTTGTGTAGTTGTTCTACAACACTATACTCGCTGTGTTTTAGGAATTTCAAGAATTTCTTAGCCTCTTTCTCAGTTATTGACTTATTGACAAGCGATTCAAGTATGGCCGGCTTCTCTTTCTTTTGTTCAATCACCAAGGATTTTTCTTTAACAGGTTTGACCTTTGTGTTTGGGGTATCATAGCACCTTCTACTGCGTGCATAGAAACCTATGTATTAACTTTCTTTTGAAGTGCTCACTAGGTTCTCCTCTTCCGGGATCATCACATTACAATCATAATTCCAAAGTACCATTTTACTGTCTTTATAAGGAAAAGTAACGGGTTTCTGGATTATGACCCTTGGTGCAATTTGTGCTCTGGCTTCATTGATCCTTGGTAGTGAGATGATTACCATCGGATGATGGCTTCCATAGACCCTTTCTGTTGACCCCTCTTCTGAGGCGCACATATCTTCTTCTTCTAGACCTTTGGTATGTTCAAAGAATTCCAGCTCATTGTTATCCATCAGACCTTGTACCAAGGCCCTGAATTCATTTCATTTTTGAATCTCATGACCCTCTTCATAATGGAACTCACAGTAGTTTCTTGTGCCTCCGGGTCTCTCTTTTAAATCCTGTGTGATTAATCCTTCCTCTACCATTTTCCTCTAAACCTATCTCAATGGGTTTTCACTTCTGCTACATCCACATTGGTTTTTTTTCTCCACTCTTGATTATCGTATTTACCCCTTTATTAGAATGACTGGGTAACGAATTTCCTACCACATTAGGCCCTGATAGATCATCAAACTTCACAATGCCCATCTCGATAAACCTTTCAATTAGCTTTTTAAACAAAATGCAGTTCTCAATTGAGTGTCCTATTATTCCCACATGGTATTCGCATTGAGCGTTCACATCATACCATTTCAGGAAAGAAGGTTGCATGGGTTTCAAGTAGTGTGGGGATACCATATGTGCATCAAACATATTTTGGTACAACTCTCTATATGTCATTAGGATAGGAGTGAACTGGAGTTTTTCTAAGTTCAGTCTTGGATTAGATTCTTGCCTTGGGAGGCATTGATGGCCAGTAATTACCATCATTGGCTAGCTTATAGTAATCTACTTTGAATAACCCTTGTTATACATACTCGCATTATTCACCTCATTTTTCTTCTTCCTTAGGGCTAATCTTTTAGCATTTTCCCCTGCATCTATCTTCCCGCACTTTATTGCGTTTTCTATCATTTCACTATACATCACTACATCTGAAAAGCTCTTAGTAGCGCTTCCCAACATATGGTTGATGAATGGAGCCTTCAAAGTATTAATAAAAAGCATAGTCATTTCCTTCTCTAGAAGGGGTGGTTAGACTTGCGTCGCTACCTCTCTCCACCATTGGGCATACTGCTTGAATCTCTCACTTGCCTTTTTCTTCATATTTTGCAGTGTGATTCTGTCGGACTCCATGTTTGCCACGTGGCCATATTGTTTCATGAAAGCTTGTGCCAAGTCCTTCCACGAATTAATTTGGACACGGCTTATCTGATTATACCATGTGGCTATAGACTCGATCAGACTGTCCTGGAAGTAATGAATTAATAACTGATCATTATTAACATATCCTATCATCCTTCAACAGAACATTGTGATATGAGCTTCAGGGCAGCTAGTCTCATTATATTTCTCGAACTCCGAAGTCTTGAACTTTGGCGGGAGCACTAGATCTGGGACTAAGCTTAAGTCTTTAGCATCAACTTCGAAATGGTAATCAGCGTTTTCCATTGCCTTAAATTTCTCTTCTAGCCATATACACCTATCTTCAAGTTGTTTTGGTAGACCTACTATCGTCTTTTCTATTTCTGCCACATCATTGAGATCAGAGAAAATGAGATTAGTTAGATTATCTCTCGTATTAGAACCCGAGCTAATTAAAAAGTTTTTCGGTGACGAGGCACCGACCTGATATTGGATCTGATGGTGACAGGTACTCTTTGTGGATACATATCTGGTTGTGCTTGGGTGTTTATCGGGGTAAAACCTGAAGGATAGGTAGGGCCTTCATGATCATCCCCAGAATTGACCACAAGGCTCTTCCATTTATCAGGCCCTCTAGCCAACAGCTATGCTAATTGGCTCACCATGCTTCTTTGGGATTCTAGCATCTGATCCCTCATGTCTTGTTGAATTTTGGCTAATTGTTCTTGCATCTGTGCCTACAGCTGATCTTGCATATCTCTTTGCAATTGTTTTAATGTTTCCAATCTTTGGTCCATTGCTTTTGTCTTACGGCGGGTACCGTAGCGATATTTAGTTGGTGGATTTTTGTTGGTTTCTAGGGTAACTGTTATAATTTTAATTAATCAGGGTCTTTTTATGAAATTTAATGCATATGCTGTAATGTAATGCAGATGAATGAATGCAAAAAGAGGCGTTGATTCTGATTCAATTCTATTAGATAAACTTTACTAGAAAACAAATTTCTTCACACAAAGTGGATATTTACATATACGGCATTGCCCTAATACTCAATGCCTTAACTTTCCTAAGAAGCCAAGCTAACTCTCAGCCCCGATCTAACTATGACTCGTATTTTAAGCTTAATACATTAGCTTGAACTGCTAGGTGTTGTAAATGATTAGCCACCTCTCGCACTTGAGCCATAGCTTTGCCCATGATATGATCTCTGTCCCTAACCTAACATTGCAAATAGTGAAGTTGCTCTTTTCAATATTCGTTGTTTGCCTCAAGGAGTTCAACTCGAATTTCACAATTTTTACAGTGTGGTCTCGAGCTCTTTTATCTTCTCTTTTAACTTCTCAATCTTACTTAGGCTAGCCTTCAACTCAATTACAGAGTTACGACTACGATGCTGATGCAGTGACTTTTCTAATTCTGCCACCCGAACTCTTAACCTATCCTTTTCATTTTGACTCTCTAACAAACTCTTTTTTAGAGCGTCCTCTTGTACTCGAGTATCATGGAACTTCTTTTCCCATTGATCAACTTTCGTATTTTCTTCTTTAATTTCTTGCCACCATTGCTCTGATGTCTTGCCCAAACCAGTAGTTCTTATCGACATACACAGCTTCTTGTAATCCGTTTTCAAACTGTCTAAATCTTCTTCGGCCTTGTTCTTTCCTTTCCTTAATTTCTCGGCCTCTAACCTGTGGATGTCGACGTCTAGTCCCAGCATATCTTTTCCTCCTCGAACTGCTCTATTTTCGTTCCAAATTTTTGACTCTTTTTTTTTCAAAGTCTTGCTTGATGATCTCTAACTTAGATGGGATTACCTGTAGATGCTCTTCTATTAGCTGAATATTTTCTTGACTTAGCATAAGGATGTTGTCATTGACTCTTTTACCCCACCACCAATAGTATTCAGGGGTCGTTATTGGACCCGCGGTGAATCATTTCATTCTACGGGTTTGGTTCCAAGCATTCGATGTTTCACGAACCTTTTTTTTCTAGTTATCACCCTTGTACGTGAACTTGTACTGAGCCAAACCTTGTGTAGCTGGCATGAACTACCTTGATCTATACTGCCTCAACACGAGTAGTGGAGCATATCCAATGGCTCCCCATATCCCAAGTAGAGGGACCCAGTCAAAGTCACGACACCGATATAAGATTTCATCAGGGATCATCCATAGAGCCCTCCATTCAACGTCTTCAACTTGTAAATTCTGGAGAATTGTTATCCATTTCTCTTCTGAAATGTCGTCTCGCCTCGGTGTAGCCATTAATTCCTTCAACGGAGAGTAGTTCTTGGAGAAAACTCGATAATAGCCATTTTTCACCTTCTAAAAGTGGCTATAGAACCAAGCCAACAAAAGCTGCGCACAACCAATGAACCTTCCTTCGCCCACTCTCCGGCATGCATTCAAGGATCTGAAAGTTTCTATCAAGATTGTCGGGATGGGCGTGACCCCTTTTTTTGAGCTGGTCAAACAAATTTGAAATCACCTCATCAACATGTCTTAAAGCCTTGGGGAAGACGACCAAACCATAGATGCTCAAAGCGAAAACGTCAACCCTCTTCTTCATATCTAGATGCGCTAGAAAAAGATCCCTCAAGTTTTTCTAAGGAATACACTTATTGTCTCCTTTTTGCCTGATCCGGGCTGTAACTCACTGCTCACTTGTCCTTGTGATGCTCATCAAATTTTTCAAAAAGGTCGAGATATTAGCGGCTCTTGAATAGGCTTTGTCGGCTTGAATCTTTGGGTAGCGAAGTAGGGCCATGTACTCCTCCATAATAGGTACCGAATCAACTTTCCTAAAAGTGAAGCAACTGTAGGCGGGATTCCAAAACTAAGTGAGGTCTCGAAATAAGTGCTTGTCCACTTTCATGTTGAGTAGATAGGGCAAGTCTCCATAATTACAGTAAAATAGCTGCTTGATCTCGTCGTTCTAATGGCTCTATATCTCTTTCAATTCTTGAAGGTCATTCTGAGTCACGCTGATGCGAGTGAAATCCCACAACTCTGATACGTATCCCTCGGTCAGACTATCTCCCTTCTTTTGCTGCGTTCTCTCGGACCATATTCAGATGGTCGTATTGTTCTCCACTTTATCAAGAAACCCCTTTTCCATGATAAGCTCTCTATTTAGTAGCCGAACGTGAATCAACACCTTTTTATGATGAAAATGTCATGCAATCATAATCAAAGCAAAACAAAACAAGTTAGTATTATACACAAAGATAGAACTCAAAGCACACAAGAAATAATCAAGCACCTATTCAGGTAACCTCTAGGGTTCGGTGTGGTTCTACCTAGGGTAGACTGTTAGGGCTCATTACATGTGGTTTGGTTCTAGAGTAAAGGTACCTGAACCGACAGATTCCTCGATCTTCACCCATTATAGGCTCATACGGACCGAGTTCAGTTCAAGAAAATACATTTCCTTATGGTTATAAGGAGACGAAAATCTCACGAAGACATAGGTACAGATGTATCCCGAAAGTGATCCACTATCCTATACGAAGGTGAAGACCTCATGAAGGAATAGTTTCTCACTCTCACTTAAAGGGCTAAGACCAAACGGTCATACAATACAATATGTAGAAATAAACTAAAAAGCTCGGACTAATTGGATCAAACATATCATAACAAAGACCACAAAATGACAGATAAAATGCAATGAAAGTATCATAGATTTAAATCAGATTTTCAATTTTTGACAAAAAGATAGAAAATACATTAAACAAACTAAGGACGAGATTGAAACCAAACTGAAATTTGGGGTACAAATGGTCAATAATAAAAAATAAGCTACCAAGGACCGAAATGAAATGCACTTAAACTATCGATGACCGATTTAGCAAATAAACCAAACTCTAGACACGCATTTATTTTCAGAGCGTGAATAGGTCAGTGACTAATTTGAAATACCTGACAAATTCTATGGTCCAATTTAAAAATAAATAAAAAATGAAAAAGGACTAAATCAGAACGACCTAAAAAAGTGGAGAGACTAGGGGCATAAATAGCCCAATGATAAAAAACACGCGGATCCCCTTGGAGCGGATCAGGTTGAGTCGCACGCGGGTGGCCTTAGGCCAAAGGATATAGGCCAAAACGATGCCGTTTCCAGGCCCTATTTAAATAAAAAATTTCCAAAAAAAAATCATTTCACCATTATTCTAAAAAAAAATTCAGAAATGCTCTCAAACTTTCTCTCACTCCCCCTTTCTTTAGTCCTGGTTCTGGCATCGGCCATCATGGCTGCCGCCGTCGCTGGCGACAGCACCGTCGTACACGGTGGCCGGAGAACCCAAAAATCAATTTTTGACCCCTTTTTTTTTCTTTTTTTTTTTATTAAAAAGAGGTTTAGATCTACATGCAAATGCCTAAGGAAGGAAAAAGGAATGAAAAAGATTCGGCCTTTGCCTTTTAAACTCTCGTATGCCCCTTTTTCGAAGCCCGATTGAAATCCTAAAAGGTTTTCGTGGCTTTCATGAACAGAGAGGGACCTCCGATGATGGCGCGACGCGAAGAGCAGGTAAGTTTTCTTTTTTGTTTTATGTTCTTTTCACCAAAAATATATTCGTAAAAAAAATTGAAATATAAAAAAAACACCCTTTTTCGACTTTAAGTTTTTGTTTTTCTATTAATATTGTGTCTGAAAAAATTACAAAATATCAGTTGTGGATTTTATAGCCGAAATTACAAGATCCTCTTTTGTTTCTTCGTTTTTGTTTGCTACTGCTCCTTTGTCTTTTCTTTGTTGTTCTCTTCTATTTTGCGTGTCTTTTTCTCTTTGCAAGTGGTGGCAAAGGCTAATGGTGGCGGTGGCAGAGGCGTGCACAGACGCATGCTTGCGGACGTGGAGGAGCGAGGCGGCTGATCATGCATCTAGGGTTTCTAGTTTGCTGAAAATAAGTTTAGGTTTTCGGCCATTTAGGCTTTAGGGTTTTTAATGATTTAGGCTGATATATTTCTTTGTAAATGGACTGTTATTAATAGACTATTAAGATTTATTTTGGGTTTTTATTTCTCTTTATTTTGGGTCTTGGGCCCGAGCCGGAATTGGCCTATTACAATTATATTTTAATGGAATCCAAGTTTAGGGATTAAATTGAAAAATACTATCCAACAAAAATATTTAAAGACCAAGTTGAGAAAAAAGTATTAAGTTTAGGAGCTAAATGTTGATTTATCCCTAATAATAACCCAATATTGGAAAATTGGGGTAGGGGGTTTTTTAAAAATGAGAGCCATCCAACTAATAATAACGATATGTTCAAAAAAAAGGTAAAAATATGCAGTTAGTCCTGTACTTTAGTAGAATTTGAGTTTTAATCCCTAAAAGTTAAAAAATAAATCCTCATATTTTTCTTCAAAATCTTTTAGCTTGACATTTTTCATTTCCATCAATCATAAATCATGTCATGTAAGGGAAATCTAATCAACATATTAAATTAGAAAATTTTGATGAAAAATATAAAAAATATCAACCATCATATTATGATTTTAGATCTAAAAAGTAAAATGACTTGATTTTTTATTTTAAAATATACAAATTAAATCTTAATTTTTTTTAAAGTACATAAACTGATGGCATATTTTAGGTTAATAGTAATAAACCAATACTAAAATCGAATCAAATTATGATATTCAAGACCAAAGTTCAAAAAATTTCTATTAAAAGTACGAGATAAAATTAAAAAATTTTTAAATTTAAATTTAAAAATTTTTCATAAATTAATTGTCAATAATTAAATTTTAAAAAGTACATAAAAAAAATGAGAACTATAATGAAGTTCAATTCAAATTTGGGTTCAATTTTAAAAAGTACACATAAACCAATTATTTATACTCTAGACTTGAACTAAATTTATTTATTTCATCTTTCGTATTTTTACTGATTTAAGTATCGGAATGCTTTGACGCAAGCATGACAGACAACAATTAGAAAATATTGAGATGGAGAGGGTAGCATTCCAATCCCCATTTCGATTCTCGAATTCAAATGTGTGATGCCACATTATATTGTCGAAGCAACTCAAGTTAACTTAATTCTTTTATCATATCATTTAGAGGATAATTATCATTCATATCAAACAAATCATCCTTTTCAATTACAATCTTACTTTCATAGAGTATAATAATTTGGTTCATCAAATTACGAGGTGGTACTAAGTCAAATTAGGAGTTGGGACTCGAATCCAAGCCCAATTATCAAGTTTCAATGTTGTGTCTCTAGACAGACTTTCATTTATTTTAGGTAATTTTGCTTTGAGATTAAATTGTCTTGAGACCAACTTATTTTTTTTATTTTAGCTTTGATGTTTGAATGTCTCGAGACAAGGGGTTCTCTCGAGACCTAGAGCGGGGTTAAACTAATTTTGCTTCGAAGTTTACTTGTTTCAAGGCTTACATAGGATTGTTGTAATAGCCCAATTTTGAGTCTGATCGGAACAGGTGGTTTTGGGACCACTTAACCGAGTCAAAATATTTATTTTATTATTTTAATAAGTTTTACAACATGATAGAATTACCGTGTGAAAATTTCGTAAAGAAATTTTACCGATTAAATAGTTAACTCGGTAAAAATGACTAAATTGCATAAAAGACAAAAGTGACATTCTATATGTTTAATGTGTTAAATTGCTTTGGCTTTTAAATATGATGGCCTTAAATGGTAAATAGACCATTCTTAATGATAGTGGACTATTATGGACAAATATTATATGTTTTTAATGTATATTCATTAAGGGTAAATAGGTAAATTAGTTAATAAGTTAATTATAATAAAACAAAAGTTAAGATTTTGCTTATTTTATGCTATTCTCAACCGAATAAGAAAAGAAAAAGAAGCTTTGGGTGTTAAAGGAAATTTGACACTTTGGAAGCTAAATCGGGTAAGCAATTTGACTCGATTTTTGATAATTTTTATGTTTTTGAGATCGTTGCTTCGAATACTAGTAAACCCATGCTTCAATTTTTGAATTTGATGATATTCTCATGAATTGCCATTGATGATAGCTTGTGGTTTTTGTTATTTGATGATGGAAAATAAAAATATGTTGTTAGATTAATATGTTTAATTAAGTAATTTTTGGTAAAAATGTATTTAAGGACTAAATTGAGAAATTTATAAATTGAGGGGTCAAAATATGAAATAAATTGAATTAATGGGCTGCTAGGGACCAAGGAAGAATTCGGTCTTACTTGGGTTTAGTGAAATTTTGAGTAGTTTGTGTTATTTTGAAATAGGGACTAAATTGTGAAAATGTAAAATGTTAGGGGCTAAAGTAAAAATGCCCAAATTATGTATTCTTGGATGATATTGAATGAAATGTTGAATAAGTAAGTTAATTTTGTTATTAATTAGATTGGCCAAAAGCGGAATTCGAATTTAAATCAGGAAAAGTCGAAAATTATTAAATAGTCGTTCCGGTCCATTCACGTTCGTACGAGGTAAGTACATAAGTAAATAAATGATGTTAAATTGAAATGTATATATAAAATATATATTGCTGAATTGTTTATATATATATGTGTGTGTGTGTGTGTGGCTGAACTAAAGTGAGCATTTGAAAGTTTAAATCGAATTTGTTTATATATATGTATATTTGAAATTTGCTGAATTGAATATTCATATGAATGTATAAATGAGATGTTAAATTGAATTGCCTATTGGTTAAATACTCCGATTAAATACCGAGTCCTGTTTGAATTGTAGAAAGTCGTAGGATACAAGTGACATGTCACTAGGGTTACCGTTTGGTCGAGCTCTTGCATTTGTTGCGGACTCACCACAGCTGGTATAAGCTTACCGTTTTAGCTCTTCGAAGCTTACCGTTTCAGTCTTCCGGGGCTTACCGTTTCAGCTCTATGGAGCTTACCGTTCAGCTCGTTTGAGCTTACAGTTTACCGGCTCAGGAAGAGCATACCGATTCTAGCTCGAAAGTGCATACATGATGAATTGACGGATTATTGATTATACACTTAGTGTGTATCACCCAAGTATCCCTCAATATTTTCGTAGGTTCAACGGGCATTATACCGATATGATTTATAAAGATTATATGATACATGAGCTATATGAATTACATGGAATATATGTTACATGAGTATATGAATTATAAGAGTTATATGATTTACATGTTTTATAAGTAACATGAATTACAGGATTTACATGGATATATGCTATATGAATTATATGATTTACAAGGATTATAGGCTACATGAAATACATGATTTACATGTTTTACAAGTTACATGAATTATCGGATTTACATGGATATATGCTACATGAATTACAATTTACATGGATTATATGTTATATGAGTACATGAATTATGGGGATGACATGATACATGAGGTAAATAACTTGTATTAATGCAATGATACTTGGTTTATATGAATTGGGAGATGAATATAATGTTACATGAATGTTATGTTAGGTTTTATCTTTATGAATGGATGAACATATTGATGTTGAATGATTTTACGAATATGTATCTGATTCAGGAACGAAAGAAAGACATATGAAATGTAAGTATAAAAAGGTAAGCATGAATGAAATATTTGAGATGTAAGTTACATGATATTAAGATGTGCTCATGTACAAATGAATTATGAACAAATGAGATAATTGAATCAGGTATGTGCAAGATTTATATGTTTATCGAGAAATAAAGTAAGTGAAGTTACTTAATGTGATCATATGAATTGACGATTATAACGAACATATATATATGGTCGAGATTTGCTAAATTCGGTTTAGTTAAGTTGAATTATAAATATTATTGATATAATTTATTTGTTTATGACTTACTAAGCTTTCTAAAGCTTACTCCATGTGTTTTTCCTATGTTTATATAGTTTCGGAGACTTGTTCGGGTTGGAAGTCATAGGAGACCTTATCACACTATTTGGTTATCGCTTCGGTAAATAAAAGTTTTGAGATTTAGTATGCGGCATGTATAAGCTAATTTTGATATGTTTGATTTTAAAATTGTGTATTTATAGCCATGCGAAAATGGCTTGACCATAACGTTAATATTGTGTGTATTCGGCCATGTCTCAAGGTTATTATGGAAGTATGTTTTATGGTGTATATATGTGTGGTATTTGGTTAAATGGTTTGGCAATAAGAAATTTTAATGGTAATAAATAATCAGCCATGGAAGTAGTTCATTTTAGAAGTATGATAAGTGGTATATTATGGCTTGGTAATAGGGTAAAGTGATAAATATATATATTTGATTGATTATTGGTTATGATAATTCGGTTGAAATGTCAAAGTTTATATACCTATGTTATGCTTGAACGGTTGGGTCTTTAGGTATGGTTCATGATGGAAAATGATGATTATTTGAGTATATTCAATGGCCATTTGATTAAAGAAAGGTGACATAATTGAAATGCATGATTTGTTAGTATAGATGACGCTTGAATGTGAGATGTTTGGTATGAAAGATATGAATGAATTAAAGTACATGAAATAAGAAATATATGTATTTTGGATTGATATGGATATATGGAAGTTGGTATATGTTTGTGTTATAATTAGTAATGTTTTGGTTGGTTAGGAAATGGTTTAAATGTGTCTTGAATTGGCTGAATTGGTTGCTTATTTAGCATATGAATTTGGTACAATTTGATGCTTGTACGTACAAGTGTAATGTGTGGGAAATGTGGCTTAAACCAAGCCTATTTTCGTGCCACATGGCCTGAGCACACGGGCTTGTGTCTCGACTGTGTGAGCCCTGCACCTTAATTAAATTGGACAGTGAGTTACACGGCTTAGACACACGAGTGCGTCTATTGACCGTGTAGGCACACGGGCTAGCACACGGGCGTGTGGTTGGCCGTGTGACCCAAGTCAGTATGTATGCCTTGTTTTCACACGGCCTAGACACATGGGCGTGTCTGGTGACCGTCTGAGGCACACGGCCTGTTCACATGGGCGTGTGACCCTTAAATGAAAATTTTTCTAAGTTTTCCTATTTTTTTCATATGTTATCAATTTGGTCCTGGATACATGTAATAGACCTTGTATGCTTAAATTAAGTATGTTATAAGTGTGAATGATTAGGAACCACTGAAACGAGATGATATTTGTTAAATGTATGATGATTTATTGTTCCGAACTGAGTTAAAGGTCTGATAATGCTCCTTAACTATTCCGACGACGGTTACGGGATATGGGTGTTACAATTGTCTCGAGAATAGCTTGCCAAGTCTCAAGACACTAAGCATGCATGCCAAAATATAAGGTAAATTTTGTTCTTATGGTCTCAAGACATGTTCATTTTGTCTCAAGACTTAATGTTAAAATAACTCTTAATGTACATTTTCAAGTAACCAAACCATACTAAAAGGAACATTAAATATACCTAAACTTTACATCAAAATAAGACCATCAATTTAACACATACAAATACAACCAAACATCATTAAATTATAACCATCAACGCATCATTTAACCAACAAATTGTCATCATCAAAACTTATATAAACTAACATAATTATCTACTAATTAAAGATTAAAATTTATCTTATAAAACCTTATAGGCCAAGTACCAAAAATACCAAAATGACCACTTAAGCAACATGCCCAAAACAATCTAGGTACATGTCATTTTAATACTAACACATATATAAAGACAAAAGCAATAATAAGGTGTGTTTCGAGCTAAGTTGTTGAGTTGGATGCTTGATTATTTAAAATCTATGTCTACTCACGTCCGATACCTGGGCACGAGAACAAACATAACCTTACGCTGAGTACTAAATACTCGGTTATTCTAATATAATTCAAATACATTGTGTTAAGAATAAACTAAAGTAAGTATAAATGACAAGTATCCATTACATCAATGTATACTACTTTTAACTTATCAAATCATGTTCCAACTTTCTTCTCCATTTGGCGTTTCAATATCAACTTCAATGGTTATTCATTTTGGCCCCTATTATTCAATAATAGACATTAGGTCAAATACTTAAATATATATAACGAATAAGTCCACGACTATCTGTAAATTGGGATTGTCTTACTCTATTATCTTGGGTTGCCCAACAACGATGGTTCTAATAATTGTCTGTACTATTTATTCTGCCCTCCCAGATTACCCAACAATAATGACTAATAAATCACTATATCAGTGACCCTATGGAATGTCAATTTTATCTGAACTACGACTAACATCATTTAATGAGGCATTATCATCATAATTATTATTGTAACACATGTCATCATAATACAAATGTCTCAACATTTATATACATATCAAACATAATTTCAAACATTTTCCACATATTTCAACTATCACCGTATCGAATCCATCATTCAAAGTAGGGAAAAGATACTATTGTATATTCATGTTTGATTATAACAACCAAATTAATCTATGCAAGCAAATTGAAACTAAATTATAAAAGCACAAACTAGAAGCGACTATTCGTTAATGGCTTTAGCTTTTCCCTTGTTCCAAGAATGTCCTACATCATATTTAGCTATAAAAATTAAACTCGATTATAGAAACACATTAATTACACAATTCAAACATAATTCAGAACTATATGCATTAATATTCGAATTACTCGTAACTTTTGATTTTCCTTATCGAATTGAAAACCAATTTCACATTTTTTTTACTAAAAACCTCTAGTTTTCAACTCATGTTAATGTTTTCTGATAGTTTTTAATTTATTCAATTTAGTCCCTAACATCATAAAATTAACTATATAAATTTAAGCTTGACTCGAGCTTAATTTAACTCTTTTTACTATAATTTTAACCTATTTCTGTAACATCCCGAAAAATTCTATAGTAAGATATTATCCTTGATATAGTAAAATAAGGAAATAAAGTGACAATAAGAGGAAATTTGAGTTATGTCATTGGGAAGTATATTATGACATATTAATTCAAGAAAGGACTAACTTGTAAAAATGAAAAAAGTTTTGTTGCTCAAGAGTAAATACTCAAAATTTAAGGGGTTAAAGTGTAAATATGGAAAGTTGAAGGACCAATAGTGCAAATATTTTAGGGGTAGAATAATCTAGAAACTAAGGAAAATGGATGAATTAGGACCAAATTGAATAGGTGAAGAATTTTGAGGGACTAAATTGCAATTCTACCCAATTAAGTGATGACTCAAGGATGGAATTTTAAAAGATCACAAAGGGCAAAATGGTCAATTGGAAGAGAGAGAAATCTAGAAAGTAATTATGATGTTGATGATATTTTATAATTCTTTTATTAGAAAAATATTATTTTATTAATATTTAATAAGATATTTATTATTATTTTATTTAGTATATATATGTGTTTGTGGAAAGAAAAAAAAAAAAGGGAGAAGGGGGAAAAGAAATAGAATAGCAAACGGGAAAGAAGGGAAGAAAAAGAGAAGGAAAAAGAAAAAAGAGAAATTTGAGGATTTAAAGCTTGAATGTTTAATAGGTAAGTCAATTAAGCCCTTTTCTTTTAATTTTGATATTTTAAAAGCTTTAAAACAAAGTCTTTTTAAGATTAAGTTGATATTTTGATAGTTCATAGATTTCTAAGAGTAGTTCATGTTAAGCAAGAAGATGAAATAGGGGTTTAATTGATAGAATTTTAAGTTAAAATGAAAAAGAGGATTAAATTGTAAAAGAGGCCATAAGTTTTATATAGTAGGGATTGAATTGGAAGAAGTTTTAAATTTGAGTTCTAATATGAACATTGGATGGTTAAGTTAAATATGGGAAGAGATTAAGTAGAAATGAAGTATGAATTGAGTTGTAAAAGTAAGTAAACTTAGTTAGGATTTAATTGCAAAATAAACTATAAGAAACAGTTTTGGGCAGCAACATAAGCTTAAATTTGAAAAATCACCAAAAATGGTAGAAATCCAATTAGAGGATGAATAAGATATGAAATTAAATCTTATTGAGTCTATTTTCATATAAAAGAAACATAGAAAGTAAAGGAATTCTGTATTTTGAGATATTTATATTTTTGTGAGACTGGTTCAGAATAATTTCGGGATCCTCTGTTCTAACTTGGGAAAATCATTAAAAATTGTATAAAAATAATTTTCAGACATAATTTATATGTTTAGATTCCTGAATGAGTCTATTTTCAATAGAAATAAACTAGAACATCATTTGAATTCTGTAAAAAGAGATAATTAAATTTTACCGAAGAGTGGTCAGAACTGTCAAACAGTAAAATAAGGGAGATTTTAATGAATAAACTGTACTAATTGGCTAAACCAAAAATTCTAAAAATTTTATGGTAAGAAGATATGTGAGTCTAGTTTCAGGGAAAATTAGCGGATCTTAATTTGGAGTTCTGTAGCTCAAGATATAAATAATTTAATGATTATGACTCAAATGGACAGTTTTGAAAATACATATAAGTAAATAGTGAAAGTTTTGATAATGTTACTTATAAGCATGTTATATAAATTAAGGATGTGGAGTGGAGTGGAGGAGGAGGAAAATATGTATGAATATTCAACTGGCATGGATAATTTGCATGTTTTAGGCTCAGGGACTAAATTGAATAAAAGTAGAACTTTATGGGCAATTTTGTAAAAATGTCAAAAATGATCAAATTGCATGTAATGGATTATTTTATTGTTTAAATTAGAAAATTGAATGAAAATATTAATTTAAATCAAGATCATGCGAAAACATGTTTTAGGGATTAAATTGAAAAGTGTTGAAATTATGGAAAATTCTGATATTTCATAAAATTCATGGGTTGTTATCAATATGTATAAGAATAATGGCTGTAAACAAGGATTAAATGACAATAATTTTTATTTTTCTGAAATCAAGGATGAAATTGTAATTAATTAAAAGTTTTAAGGGTAAAATAGAAATTTTGCCTAGAGCATTAATTAAATGTATTAGAATATGAAATGAATGAAAATGATGATTAAATTTATTTATAAAGATCCATGCAACTAAAATACGAGACTTGAACGTGGAAAAGAAAAAAAGATCGGATTAGTGAAATTATAAACATAAACAAGCAACGAGGTAAATTAGTGTAGCTTGAATTGTATTTTTAAATACATGAAATCTTGATATAATGAATTACTTGATTTAAGTTTATGAAGATATGGCAAGAAAATGATATTCATCTTGACATGTAAAAATGTGATTATTTTTGATACGATGATACAAGAAAATTAAGCATACTGAGACGAGTAATAAAATTCAAGTAAAACATGTCGAGAAAAATAAGTACGTTTAGGGGACAGTATGTTTAATTTTTATTGGTTCTAAATATGAATGCTAGATGAAATAAAATATCTGATAAATAAATTAGTAACTCCGGTAATGCTCCGTAACTCTATTTCGGTGACGGATTCGGGTTGGGGGCGTTACAATTTCACCAGAATCTCATTTCATACTAACTTAATTGATTTAATTACTAGCTAATTCTACTTCTTATTCCCGTGTTTAACTTATGACTTCCTCGTTTCAAGTTCCCAAACATCTCAACCTAAAATTTTCAGTCCGAAACTAACTTTTCTAACACCACAAAAATGGGGTCATTAGAGAGGGGGCTAAGTTATTTTACTAGTTGACCAATTCATCTACCAATAGCAAATCAAATTCGTTTCAAAGCATGATGGAAACATAAGAGTTGAGCAACCATAAAAGAAAAAGATTGGAAAGCTCGAATGTGAAAATGGAAGTGGTTCAAAATAGTGGGCAGAGACGTCAGTCTGGAAAAATAATGAAGTTGGAGAATCCTACGGCAATTGATGATGAAGAGAAAGACAATAGGTTGTCCCGAAACAACCCCCACCAGAGCTATGATCATGATAAGTTGGAGCACTAGAGGGATGGGACGACCTCTAACGTTAAGTTACATTCGCTCCTTACCAACCTAATTTTGTATTCCTCAATGAGACTAGAAAATCCTTAAATTATATGCCGCTACTAGGTAATTGTTTATGTTTTAATGGGTGTTTAGGAGTAGGAAGTAAAGGTAAAAGTGGTGGATTTTGTATGTGGTGGGAGGAGTTGATAATCTCATATATCAACCATTTACCATTAATGAAAATATTATCATATCACTTTGTTGCAAATTTTTATCTTGGGTCCAATTTTGAAGTTTAATTACTTATCGGGTTAATTGTTTGACTTAAAATTAAATTTTAAAAATATCATATTAATTTCATTAATTTAATTTTACTTGATCAAAATTAATTTTTTCAAAAATCATTGAGATATTTTAAATTAATTTTTTTAAAAAAATTAATCAAATTTTCTAATTGAATAAGTCACACGACCACTTAATTTAATTTCACATGAGTAAATAGACTCAATTAAATTATTTCTAAAGTTGTAGAATTTTTTTTTATTCAAATGCAGTCCGATCGAGTTTTTGTTGAGCTAGCAGAGGGACCAACCAAATACATACAATTAGACTCGAGCAATTGCAATTATGTCTAGAAGTATCGTTCCGATAATTCACAAATTACTTAATCATTGAGTCAACCCATAAGAAGTTTCATGATTAAAAATTTAAGTATACTCTTTACGAAAGCAATTTATCTAACTGTTTTGTCCAATGACTTTGCCATGTGTGTGTTACCCTCATATGATATTCTTTTTTCTTTTGAGTTAAATTTGTTCACTTAATACAATCCTATTTTCTCTTATTGTCACCATTGTGTCTTCTTAATGATTAATATTATTATTGTCAACTAATGACAGTGATAAATTGCTTGTTCGAGTACAAGAAACTCGTGGCCATGTTCTATATTTATCAATCCACATAATGTTAATGAGAGAATATCGTTAACACTTTAATCAAGCTATGAATTCCATTGTTGCTAGTAAAGGCATGCCATATATAAGTCATGTACCTAACATATTGGCTATCGGTTCGATCACCTCTAGAGTATAAACCTCCACTTATATCAAAGCACATGAGTTACATACGCATGGTCAGTGACTAACTTAGTATTTAGGTAAGTCACATCATTAACATCACAAGTGAATTAATTCACAAACGAATTCAAAATTAATTTAACTTGGGTTCAGTCTAATGTATCATTCTTCCAATAAGTACATTTATGTTTTTACCCGTGGAGTCAACTGCTCCGATAACCAAGATTAGTCATCTCCTTAATTGGAATTATAGACAACATAATAATCCTTTTATGTATTTGAATCAAATGCTCATTTTAATTTTTTACGAGATTATAGACTCATTTATATTATTTACTGAAGTAAATTATCTTTCTCGTAATGTAAACATTCTTACAGTGTCACTTATCATCAATTAACATTCTTACAGTACCAGTTATCATCAAATTGAACTTAGACAATCAATGAGCTAATATTTGATTGTCACAAGTTCATTATGTATGTAAAAACTAAAAGGTAAAAAATTGAAAGATATAATTGTGAAATGTAAAATGAACTTTATTTATTTATCAATTGTTCAAATACATAAAAAATAGTTATATGTTTACTATAATATGGACACATTTCCCAACAATGACACGATTGAATTTGCAAATTATTTGCTTTAGATATGAATAGTTTGTATGGAATTGATTATGCCTTAAGGTTGAGAGGTTGAATTGTATAATGTTGAGTGGTTGGTTTAGGTAATTATATGTTTGAATTGAGTTTGTTTGACATGGTTGAAAGGTATCATATTTGTAATAGGTTGATAGAAGCCATTTGGATGTTGGTTTGAAAGAAAATGAATAGGTACCAAATTGTTAAATTGTCAAGACAGAGGCAATGCTGTGACCTCAAGATTTCGATGTCGCAACATGGGCCAACAATGAGTGACGTTGTGACATCGACTTGCTTGAAGTCGCAACATGATTCACTATTTGATGATGTTGCGACGTAGAGGTTATGAAGTCGCGACGTCCATCTAGAACTTTGAAAACTTACAATTTGGTTCTAAATCCCCCACGTGTTAATGAAAGAACTATCGTAAGCTTATGTAAGGCTGGAAATGATTAAATAAAGTAATGTGAATGTGACTTATATTTAATTGTATGGACGATGATTGTATAATGCTTATATGATGTTAGTTTCACCGATAATGGTCGTGACATTTCATAACTTGGACTCAACGATCGAGTCAAGTATGAGATATTGAGCAAGGAATCACGTAGCAAAGGACAAACCCAATGCAATGAGTTGAAAATATAAATGAAAGTAAAAAAAAAAGGATATAAAGGAAATGATCCGTAATACATCTATTGGCTGATGGAAAGATGAAAGTCTTTTTCTTGAAGGAAGCATGAAACCAAGATGGAAATTCACTCCAAATGATAATTTTTCGATAAGACCGGCCTATTTTAGAGAGTGCAAGGATAGAATTAGACATGGAACGAGGCAAAATAATGTATAGATTAATGAAAGAGATTGGAAATTGTTGTGGTCGAGCAAATTACCTTTTAAAGTTACCATTTTCCTCTGAAAAATTCTAAATATTTTACCGTGTAAATTGGAAATCCAGAAATGGGTTCAAGTGGTGGACACAGGGTGTCCTATGTACCATGGAGAAAGAGAGGACTTGGAGCACCTTTTTCGCGATTGCACCTTTGCGAGAGTAATTTGGTTGGGGTCTAAGCTGGGAATTACATCAGATAGACTTGGTGTGAATTCTCTACAAGAGTGGATCCTGGAAGAGAAGTATTTACAAAATTTGCCTCTATCTTATGAAACTTATGGATCTATAGAAATAAAGCCATTTTTGAAGTAAAATCCCCAAATCTGGTTGGTGTGATCAATCTTGCTTTAGAACAGACAAATCAGACAATTAGAGATTATGAGAATTGGATTGACCCAAAGGTTAAAAGACAGGTTAGGTTGGACATGAAACTTGATAATGCTCCAGCATCGGGTTTCAACATCTTCATTGGATGGAAAATAGGTAATTCTAAGGTTGATATGGTCATCTTATTCCAAACACCCGAATTTAGAACAAGGGAAGTCATCTAGGAATGTCTCGATCCGGTACATAGAGTCAATGACAAACTGCTAATTGCTCGATTTTGTTCTGATGCCATCTAGTCGTATGGGTATTACGTCAACAACTTTTTGGACTAAGGATAAATTCTTAAGAGCAAATCTTGAAGGTAAAAAGTTCCATATAAAGTGGAAAATTCAACCTATTGAGGAGGACATCATAGTATTGCGGAGTCTTTTTAAGTCATATTGGTATAGGTAGCGTTTATGGTAAAGCCTTCAATTAGATCGATAAAGAGGCAATAAGATTGTTTCAAGGTGGGTTTGGATGAGCGGTGGGATGCAGTGCGTTTAACTTATTTTTTATCTTATGTTACAGTATCGCTACAATATCTAATCTTATCACCCTTGTTTTTTTTTTTTATACTAACTACAGATAAATACACCAGTCATCCAAATCCACCCTTAATCATATTAGTTGTTTAGTTTTCTCTTACATTGTTAATGCTTTCTTTGATATTTGATTCATGTATTAAAAAATATATACCCACAAAGCTTTATATCTATGTTTGAACATACATCCAACCTCCAACTTGGGACTATTATCATGTGCAAATTACCCTCAAACTCAATCCATAGTGGAAAAGACATCATCAATATTAAATTAAATTATTTTAAATCAATTTTAATAAATGATTTAGATTTCAAGTGAATATACATAATTTTACATTTACATTTTGCATAAAAAAATAAGTCTGTTTATTCAACATAAAAATTTTAATATATTTATTTCTTTAAATATATACAATTGAATCAAAATTAAAGTTTTATATATATATTTAAACAACAATTAAAACTTTATGTATATAATTACACAAAAAAAATTTTACGTATCAAATTGTACATTAGCTAAAAGTTCATATATAATTTTTATATTTATCCCTTATAGTTAATATAATTTTTGTTCACCACTTAATAATTAAGTATATTTTAGTACTTGTATTTTTTATTGACTATGATCTACTAATTTCAAGTTTAGAGATTAAAGTGAAGAAAAATTGCAAAACTCATATATTAAAATGGATAAAAAAATTACTTTTTTCAAAATCGAGCTAAAATATTGGGTTAGACCGATTGGCTTGAGAATCACTTAAGTTAGCTGATTGAACAAATTTAATTAGACTAAAAAACCAATTAAGCTAGAAATTTAATCAATTTTTTTCTATTTTTTATTTAATTGACCCAAACAAATTACCAAAAACATTAAAAAGATAAATCTAATAAATCTATTCAAGAGAAAAACAAATAACACTAATAATAATAATTAGTATTAGAAAACGTGAAAGTAAGAGTTGAAACCAAAAGCTTAATAACATCAATAGAGGGAGAGGCGTGGAGTGAGCGGCTCTTGGCAGCCAGATGGGGGCGAATGAACGAGGCTCAATTTCAGTCCCTGGCTCTACGCGCCTCCCAATCCGCACCAGAGGCCGTGACCGTTCAAATAATGACTCACAAGAAACGACAAATAAAGAATCCGTAGCTTCCACGCGTGGTTGACGCGACTGCATATGATATCACAACTGGAATATCCAAAGGGCATATAAAATCAAGTCACCCTCAACAAAAAAAATAAAAAGAAAAAAAAGGGTAAATTCACGAAAGTGACTAAATTATTAGTAAATTTATATTTAGATCATTCAACTTTAAAAAATTATAAAATAATTATTAAATTATTTGAAAGTTTTCATTTAAGTCACCGAATTAGTCGAAAATTTATTTAAGTCACTGAGGTGTTAATTTTTTTAAAAATTGGGCTAGTGTGCTCCAAATGACAAATTGGTGATTGATATGATAGATTAGTATCTATCGATGAGTAAAAAAAAATACTTTAGATCCAAGCCGATTTGATAATTAATATCGGAGATTTGAAAAAAAATTGTTTAGATTTTGGTTCGTAGATTTGTGAATTTAAAGTTGTTTCATGAAAAAATTGAATTGTAAAAAAGAAAGAGAATGAGAGCTTTCGATTGTTGTAGACGGTATAGATATAGAAGGCTATACAATAATGATTTAACAGCGCAACGACATAAATGAAAACTTTTGAGTAGTTTAGTGATAATTTTGTAATCTTTTGAAGTTGAGTGACCAAAATGTAAGTTTATTAATCGTTTCGTGACCTTAGATGTAATTTACCACCAAAAGACCAATCTACAAAATTAAAACTTGTTTTAATAATTTCCAAATAAAAAAACAAAATTTATCCACCAATCATCTAATTTCCTCGTGTATATATTATTTTCCCTCCTCCCTTTCCTACTTCCCAAACAGAAAAATAAAATAGAGGGAAAAAATTAAAAATCAAAGAAAAAAAGCAAAATGAACTCGTGAATTTCATAATTGAAAAAGCAAAAAAAGGCCACGTTGATTTGTTTATCAGTTGTGTCATTTTCTGCCCCCCTTTTTTTTTTTTTTGGCTTTTTAGTCATAAGATTTTCCTCTCAAACTCCGCCTCTCTCCTACATTTCCGCCGTTTCTTTGATCGGTCAGTTCGCTTTCTCTTCATTTTCCTTTTTACTTATTGATTTTTATTCAGTACCGATTTTATGTATATGTTATATTGTATGAGTATAAACTGTGAAGTATGTACTGATTTTGCTGTTCTAGGGTTACTAGCGTGGATTCTTTAATATTTTGTTTTTTTTTATTCCTCTAGGTGTTTGATAAAAGGTCAATTAGAGTTCTTGAAATGCGTTGCTAAGAATAAAGATCGGTTTGGTGAAGAAAGATGGATTTCGCTTGTAGTTTTAAGCGTCCTATGGTATTTCATGGTGGTGAAGGGAGTAGTAGTAGTTATAGGATGCTGGATCCGTTATGTCCTAGGTTTAATTGTAGGAATTTGAGTTACAGTGTTGTTGATCCCACGATTGGATCCAAATCTCGGTGTTTGAAGAAAATGAGGAAAAGTATGGCTTATGGTGGTTGTTTAAGTTCGAATTTGGTTTTCGGGGGGAAATTTAACCGTCATTTGTGCAGTGCGTACACTAGTAGTTCATTGTTTTACAGTTTGCGTGATGTGTCAAAAGTAAGAGGAGTTAGGTTGTGTTGTCAAGGTAATGATTCGTTGGCTTATGCTGATGGGAATGGTCGGAATTTGGAATTTGCAGAGAGTGGTGATGGGAGTTCGAGTGGTACTGTATCGAATGGTTTGGAAGAAGAAGATAGAAATCTAAATGGTGAAGTGGAAACACCTAGTCTGGATGACTTGAGGGAAGTGTTGCAGAAGGCGACTAAGGAATTGGAAGTGGCACGTCTTAACAGTAGGATGTTTGAGGAAAAGGCTCTGAAAATATCAGAAGCAGCTATAGCTTTGAAGGACGAAGCAGCCAATGCTTGGAATGATGTTAATAGCACACTTAATATGATTCAAGATATTGTGAACGATGAGTGTGTTGCTAAAGAGGCTGTTCAAAAGGCAATGATGGCATTATCTTTAGCTGAGGCAAGGCTTCAGGTGACAGCAGACTCATCTGAATCTCTGAAAAAGGGAAATGATTCCCCAGAAAGTTCTGGAGAGAGTGATGTGGAAATTGATATTAGGGAAGATAATGGAGCAGCATTGACTGCACAAAATGAGATTAGAGAATGTAAGAAGAAGTTAGAAAATTGTGAAGCGGAGTTAAGGCACTTGCAGAGTAAAAAGGAGGAGTTACAGAAAGAAGCAGATAGATTGAATGAGGTTGCAGAGAAAGCACAGATGGATGCATTGAAAGCTGAGGAAGAAGTTGCAAACATCATGCTTTTAGCTGAGCAAGCTGTTGCTTTTGAATTGGAAGCTACACAGCATGTGAATGACGCAGAGATAGCTCTGCAAAAAGCTGAAAAGTCTCTTTCTAATTTGATTGTTGAGACTGTTGAGCAGCAGGTTTCGGCCGAAGAGACTGTTATTGAGGAGGAGACCAGTCCCGGGGGTCCTAATGATGTTTTTGTTGAAAGAGAAAGAGATGCTTTGATTAATGGTGGCATGGTGGTTGCTGAGCCTACAGCAGACATCATATCTGGTAAAGCTAGAAAAAGTTCTGAAGATATCAAACAATTTGATGATCTAAGTGATCATGAGAACGGAATCCCGGGTTTAGATTCTCCAAAAGAAGCTGAAATTGAAGCAGACAAGTCAAAAAGTGTTCAATTGAAGAAGTCGGAATCTCAGAAGGAGCTGACAAGGGAGACTTCACCCCCTAATTCCTCAAAGTCGTTGTTGAAGAAATCTTCACGTTTCTTCCCTGCATCATTTTTTTCCTTCACTGATGATGGGACAGAGTTCACACCATCGTCAGTCGTCCAGAGTCTTTTGGAGTCTGCAAGGAAACAAATTCCTAAACTGGTAGTAGGAGTACTGCTCTTGGGAGCTGGGTATGTTTTTGAATATTACTACCGTATTATATTAACTAAATTAGTTATAACTCCTCTAAAATTCCTGTATATGTCTTTGCTAAGCGTAAATTTCTCCTTCATGACTGAAATGGCATGTTCTGTTAAAACAAGATTTTTTCTTTTGGAATGCTATGTCTATTTCTTCTTCGATCAAATGTTTAGATCTAGAGAATTCACTGCTTGACTATAATAAAAACAACGGATCAACTCCTCTGGAAGGAACTATTTTATTGAGTTTGTGTTTTATCAGTTTGTTACTTTTTTATAAGATTCAATGCCTGCAAAAATGATTGCCTGCCTTTGATCACAGGGTTGCCTTCTATGCTAATCAGGCAGAGAGGAGAGCTCAGTTGATGCAGCAGCCAGATGCCATAATTACTAGTATAGACGACATTTCCTTAAATGCAAAACCTTTGATGCGACAAATGAAGAAAATTCCTAAAAAACTAAAAGAACTAGTTGCTTTTCTTCCACATCAAGAGGTATGTGATCCTACACCATTTATTAGTTTCTCCATTTGTTTCTTTTGATTGTAATCGAATTGAATATAGCAGCTTGTCAGAAGCTTATTTCAATCTTTGAATTTCTTAGATGAATGAGGAGGAGGCTTCTCTCTTTGATGTGTTGTGGTTACTTCTTGCAAGTGTAATTTTTGTGCCTATATTTCAGAAAATTCCTGGAGGTGACTAAACTCTCTATCCTTTAGCTCATTTCAGTATGTAGCATCGAGTCGGCGTTAAAACGCATGATCTTTTGTCAATATGAACTTTTGCAAAGACTTTTGGTGCTCATGTTTGAATTCTCTATTTGCTTTTTATGATGTTTCCTCATAGTCTGGAGCAAACAATGTTTTTTCTCTTTCCTGCTCCTTACCATTATTGTTCTATTTTTCCTTTACTGATGTTTTTCTTCTATCTGCTCCAATTTTTAGGCAGTCCCGTTCTTGGATATTTGGCTGCTGGCATCTTGATTGGACCTTATGGTCTTTCCATAATCCGTCATGTGCATGGGACCAAAGCAATAGCTGAATTTGGAGTTGTTTTCTTGCTATTCAATATTGGCCTTGAGGTGGAGTTTATTTTATACATCCATAATTGCAGCTTTACATTGAATTCTATCATTATAAGATGGTATAAAACATGTACCCATATTTTGCCTTTTGCAGTTATCCGTTGAAAGGTTAAGTTCCATGAAGAAATATGTTTTTGGATTAGGCTCTGCGCAGGTGATTGAGAAAATAAATTTTCTGTTACTGTCACATATGTTTTGAAAGTTCTTTTAACTTATACTTTTATGTGATGCAGGTCCTTGTGACTGCAGTTGTAGTTGGCTTGGTTGCTCATTTTGTTGCCGGGCAGCCTGGTCCAGCTGCAATTGTGATTGGGAATGGCCTGGCATTATCTTCAACTGCTGTTGTCTTGCAGGTAATTAACATAGGCACATTCTGCTTCAGATGTCATTAATTTTGACATTGTATTATTATTACCCTTGCACATCCTGAAGGACACAAATTTTAGCAAGCTTGCTAGGGCAAAAGATTCAAAATTTTTTTTTTTTTGAATATTTATAAACATCTATTTTCCTCTTATATTCCTCTGCGACCTCTTAAAATCTTCAGAAATTAGAAGATAACTTGGTTTCTTGCGATTGTCTTCACAAATCTACCTAATAGGTTTAGTAATAGCATGAATGTGACCTGATTGTATCAAACTCTTGTCATTTGTTTTATTTTTTATATTTTTTGTTCTTTTACAATAACATACCTACCACAGAAGATAAAGAGACCTCATGGCTGCATTATGTGGTCTTATAATTGATATTATCTTCATTTGCAGGTATTACAGGAGCGAGGTGAGAGTACTTCACGCCATGGACGTGCTACATTTTCAGTCCTACTTTTTCAGGTTGTCCTAGGATCTTGAGAAAAGGGATTGACTTCAGGAGGCATTTTTTATGAATTGAATTTTGCAGTCAGTGATAATAGTTCTTTATTCAGTTATTATACAAATGAATGTGTTGATAACTGATACGTGTATGTCTGCTTCTCCTTTTTGTCCCTTTCTTTTTCTTCTTATTTTTAAATCTTCTTTCCCAATCTTCATGTTTTAAACAGACATATTTACTGTTGAAGTAAGCAAAGATGAAATTAGTTATCTACTCAATGCTACATGGTAATCGCCTATGCAATTAAGCCATCTTGCTCCCATAGTACTAAAATGCTTTATGAATGATCCGACTAAATTGGCAATTAGGACACATAATAATGCCTGCTTGATATGTTTGGAATCCTCCCTCGTTAGTCTTTCGAAGTTCACTTTGACATTTAGTTCATTTGGATGGTTTTGGTTGTGAATTTTTATTGATTAATATCTCTTCTTTCCAGGACTTAGCTGTTGTTGTTTTGCTTATACTCATACCTCTTATCTCACCAAATTCATCAAAAGGAGGGGTAAGATCTTCTAAATTCTAATATATCCATTTTTTGCTTTTCCTTTTTATTCCTCATTTGACCTTGAATATTCTAATTGGCTTTGCTTTGATAGTATGTCATTCACATACATCTATGTTCTTTATTCTGATACTTGCATTAATCATGAAGTTTATTTGGTGCTCCAATTTTGATGAATGAACCATAAAGCTCTCTTGGGGCTCGGGGTTTAATGAGTGATTTTCCTAAGCTTCTATTAGTAGAAAGCTGTCTCTGCTCCTTCATCTCCTTGGGTTTCTTAATAGCTGTTTATGTTTATTTCTTTGCAGCATACTCCACTAGTTTGCTTTAAGGGAGCATGTGCTTTCCCCAAAATCTTTTCTTTTTTTATTTGATGGTTGCCTCCATAAATGGTTCTAATGAACTTCTAAGGAAGTAGGTTGGAAACATTTGCAAGTGGAAATATTTAGGGAAAAACATGAAAGAACTTTGATGGCTAAGGCAGGTTAAGAAGTGAAATTTTCCCCTTGTCTGGTTTATCTGCCACATTCTTGTTATCGCTGCTGATACTTCTACATTTTATATTTGCACTTTTGAGTTATGTAATTTTTTTGGTTTTCAGGTGGGTTTTAGAGCCATTGCTGAAGCTCTTGGACTGGCTGCTGTTAAGGCAGCAGTTGCCATTGCTGCAATTATTGCTGGGGGACGGTTGGTAAGTTTTGTATCTAAGACATTCATAAATTATGGCCTCAGGTTTGGACATTAGATTTTTATTGTTTTACTTTATCTTAACTTATCCTGTTATATTTGACTGATTAAAAAAATTGCAAATTGTCTATTAAGAGCGTTCAAATATAACCTGGTTGGATGTACGTGGTATCATTCTAGTGGAGCTAACTGATAGTTTGTGAGAGCTTTGTTATACATATAAGAAATGCATCTAATAGTCTGATAGTATTGACTCATAAATCATAACAAAAAAGAAAAGTATTTGACTCATAGATGCAATTTACCCTCAATCTTCAGAATCTACTAAGGTTGTTGATACCTGTGCTTGACTCTGAAAATGGATAATGCTTCAGAAACGCAGCTGCTGCTGATTTTTGTATACTTTTGTCCTTTCTGGCAGTTGCTTCGACCAATTTATAAGCAAATAGCAGAAAATCAAAATGCAGAAATATTCTCAGCCAATACCCTCCTTGTTATTCTAGGGACAAGTCTCCTTACTGCTAGGGTATGAAAACTATACATTCTTGTCAATTTTTTTTTTCTTCTGTTGTAGTAATAATACCTTAGATCCTTCATTTTGTTTTTACTCTTCTGGTTGAACAGGCTGGACTTTCCATGGCATTGGGAGCATTTCTAGCTGGTTTGCTTCTTGCAGAGACTGAATTCTCTTTGCAGGTTGAATCAGATATTGCTCCATATCGTGGCCTCTTATTGGGTCTCTTCTTCATGACGGTGGGTATTTTATTTGGTGGTCTCTCCATTTTGGATGACTAGATTGTCTGTTCATTGAATTACTTTCTTGCTTCAGTTGTAGTTGTACCTGGTGCTCATTTCTTGTGAAGGCCATTTACGTAGTGTTTGGAAAGCCATCTAGTAATTGGGTTTGTGTGTTATAGCTTGTAATTATACAAGGGTGGCATGTTTGTGTAACCGTTATAATTGGTGGGTCCCATTGAATTGCGTGTAACTGGAGCATCCCAATTACACTTTCCAATTCATAGAGGGGAGGGTGAGAATTGAGGTAACTACACAGGTAATTATACCCAAATCCAATTTTAAAAAATTATTTTTATACAAAGTTATGAAAATTATATTATAAGCATAAACACTTATAAGTGTTTTGGATGTTTATGGTAAAACGTTTCTTATATTATAATTTCTAAAAATTATTATAAAAAATTTTTTTGTATTTTATAAAGTTATAATAAAAATATATTATTTAAATCCTAAAAAAAATCTAAAATTAGGGTAAAAAATAATTTATTTATTTATAATGTATTATAAAAAATAATGTACATGTTATAAAATTGGTATAATGTATTGACATATAAAAAGTTATGACTAAGAAGTATGGACATAACTTATTTACTTGTCCATACTATATATTATAATCATAAAAAAATATTATAGTTTTTTTTTTATCATTGCTTAATTATAAAAAATACTATTGTCAGGTTTGGACAATGTATAAAATCTTTTTTTATAAAGGTTATATATTATAAATTTTATATTACTTTTTATTTAATTTACGTATTATAGAAAGAGATATAATCTAGCATAAGTCATTATCCAAATTATGTTTATAATTAAAACTACAAATTATTTGAACTATGAACTAAGGTTGATGTTAATTACCGTATGTCAGCTAAACACATTTAGGGAATTACAATTTGTTGTAATTACAAGAGTATAATTACTACCCTAATAATTACACTTTCATTCATTTACTCTGTGCTGTCCAAACGTATCCTTAGTGTGAATATTATACGACAATCATATCACCAAGATTCTTTATACATAGAGGATGATTTTATCTCATAGGTGGAAGTAGGAGAAAACTGTGGGAGGTGGTTGGATAAAGTCTTCATATCATTTACTACGTTACTGAGTTTGGAGAATGATAACACTTACTTAATTTGGCTTGTTTTTGGTTTTAGGTTATTGTTACTGCCATACATTGATGATCAAGCATATGCAACTGTTGACAATTTGACTTTTCAGGTTGGCATGTCCATTGACCCAAAGCTTCTTGTATCAAATTTTCCTGTCATTGCGGGGACATTGGCACTCTTACTTGGTGGCAAGACCATATTGGTGGCAGTTGTTGGTAAACTTTTTGGTATTTCGATCATATCTGCCATAAGGGTTGGTCTTCTTCTAGCTCCAGGTGGAGAATTTGCATTTGTGGCTTTTGGTGAAGCTGTTAATCAGGTTTCTTTCACTATTAACTAACATCATTTGGTCATAGGATTATCTCATCCACATCTAATAGTTTATCTTGTATTTGGTAAATTTTTAGTTAACCTGTTGGGTTATTGATTTTTACTTTTGAGTTTTGTCAGTGTAAGGGTGGTTTGTCATTTGAGAAAGATATATTGTTCACATATTTGCTCCATTATAATTTGGAATATTCGTTAACTGTATCATATATCTTAGGTAAATGGGCACGTTTTGTTACTAAATCAACAAGAATCATTGTTCTTTGAATAATGAAATCCAACTTCCAAGTGCTAATATGCAGTGTTTTATCACTTATGCAAGTATTAATGGGGGGTTTTTGGCAGGGAATAATGTCTTCTCAGCTATCCTCATTGTTGTTCCTTGTTGTGGGGATTTCAATGGCCCTCACACCATGGCTTGCTGCTGGAGGTCAGTTAATTGCCTCTCGTTTTGAGCTGCACGATGTTCGAAGCTTATTGCCTGTTGAGAGTGAGGTAACAAAATAAAGTATCTTTATGCAGTAAATCTCTTTTCAATATATTAAGCATCTGATTTTGATGTAGTGGGATCTCTAATAGTTATTAATCTGTCTCTTTAACTTGGTTTTATTTCCAGACTGATGATTTGCAAGATCATATTATCATTTGTGGATTTGGGCGTGTTGGGCAGGTATTTATATATTTGCACCCTTGAATTTGAAAAATTAGTCTGAAAGTGTTAATCTGATGAACCTCTTCTCAAATTAGTTAATAATCCATAAACACATGTCCGTAACAATGTTGTGTTTTCTCTTTTTCTTTGCGTGTTTTCAGATCATAGCTCAGCTACTTTCAGAGCGCCTAATTCCATTTGTTGCCCTTGATGTGCGGAGGTAACATAATTCTTTTTAAAGAGAAGTCAAATAATCATCTATCATAACGCTTATGATTTTGCAAACATCTGACTCCATCTTAATCTAGGGTATAGATCCTTTGTGTATGCCAATTTAATCCTCCAAGATACCTGCCCATACCGTGAATCACTCAAGAGTTTGTCTTTGATTTTCTATATTACCCAATGTATTGATATAGCGCATGATTATGAGCTAGAGATTGATGCATATAAATGTTCACGATTAACGTAAAATAGTCACTTTTGCCTACTATGTGATTGACATTTTTGTTGAAGAAGCTTAAGACATTCATGGAAATAGGTTGACTCATTTTGGAAATGGCCATAAAGTAGTACTTTCATAGCCTATACCAGTGGTAGACATCACAAAATAGCAGATATCTAAAGTTCATCCATTAATCATGGCAAGTACTAAAAGTTTCTGCCCCTTTCAGTGATAGGGTGGCAATGGGGCGTTCCCTGGACATTCCTGTTTATTTTGGAGATGCTGGTAGTCGAGAGGTAAGTAAAATTCGTTCAAAATAAGCCAACTTGTAGATCACTATTTGACTTCTTTTATACTGGTGATTAGGTCCTTCACAAAGTTGGTGCTGAAAGAGCTTGTGCTGCGGCAATAACCTTGGATACACCTGGTGCCAATTATAGAACTGTTTGGGCTCTGAGCAAGTATTTCCCTAATGTGAAAACTTTTGTCCGCGCTCATGATGTTGATCACGGCCTTAATTTGGAAAAAGCTGGGGCTACGGCTGTAATATTCTTTTACCTTCAACTAAATTCACCTCCTGTGGTTTTTCTTCTTCTGGTTTTTCCTTATTTACTTCTTCCTTGATGAGTATAGGTTGTGCCAGAAACCTTGGAACCAAGTCTGCAGTTGGCTGCTGCTGTCCTAGCTCAGGTATGATGGATTACATTTTTGAATCCCGAGCACCTTGTTTCCCTTATGCTTTCCTCGGCCATAGTGGTTTTAACATTGTCTCTGAGCTAGAGATCATGATTTGGATGTGCAACACTTGCATCGGTCACTTATTAATATGATTAATCCTGCGTTAAACCGTGCAGATGTCTTATATTCATCTGTTAATCCGATGCTTCCAATTCTATTCTATTTTTTTTTTTTACTTATATTGATATCTTAAACAATCCATATCGTTTCTTTTCCCCTTTCTTTCTGCAGGCTAAACTCCCAACATCTGAGATTGCTGCAACAATCAACGAATTTAGGTCTCGCCATCTTGCGGAACTAACAGAGGTACTCCCTACAAGCCTACTTTTTCCTTTATTTGGTAAAAGTATCATGGAGGCCATTAGACTAGGAGTTGGATTACATTTCTCCCTCTAAAAAAAAATGGACAAATTAGTCTTTGTATGTTAGATCAAAGAGCAAATTGGTTTTCTGTTTGAAATTTTATCCATTTTTACTGTTAAAAACTTGTCCCTTTACATCAGTATGAGGTACACATTGCACGCCTCATGTCATTGTTTGGTTATTCCGGCACCTATGTTAGTTTTTAACAATACAAATAGATGAAATTTTAGTAGAAAGCAAAATGCAATCTGACCCTTTTATTTTTGTTTATTTCCTAACATCTCAAGGTATATTTTTATCATAATCCCAACGTGTTTTCACTTCCACAGCTATGCCAAGCTAGCGGAAGTTCACTCGGTTATGGGTTTTCTCGAGTCATGAATAAACCTAAAACTCAACCGCCGGATTCTTCGGACGATAACCACGTTACTGAATTGGCGATATGAAAGGATCCTCGTGTTAGCCAGGTATAATAAGCCCTCCCCCCCTTTCAGGGGGAAAAACTGTATAGAACAACTACATGCCCCCATTGTTGTAAGTTGTACAGAAAATAGTAAAAAAAAAAAAAGGACCTTTTTCCAGTAATAACAAAATTTTAAGCGGTTGATAAATTTTTGATGGGACTTTTATTAATTACTTGTTTTATTCTAAGAGAAAAAGGATCAACTGTTGTACTTTTGTCATTAAATGGTAACAGACAGGAAAGAAACATTTTCATGGATTACTGTTTTCATGTTCTTTTCATAGATCGATTGAAATATTTACGACCAAGTTTAAAATTATAAAATTTTTGATAATTTATTTAGGGTAAAATACACTTGTAGTCATTCAATTATTGATAAGTTTATTTTATTATTCAATTATGAAAAATTATAAAATTGTTATCAAATTATTCAATTTAACCTTTTTGGTTGTTAGGTTAATGGAAAATTTTGTGATAATTTTTAAAATTGATATAGTAACTTTACTTTTTAATATTTATATATTATATCAATTTAATTTTGATTCTAAAAAATAATCTTTTAACATCTACACCTTGTATGTTTTGATTTTTTTTTTATAATTTTTCTTTTTTTATGTGACTTAAAAGAACAAATTTATCAATTAAATTTGATTAAAAATATATTAAAATTAAAAATCTAAAAATTAATATAATAATTATCATTTTTTTTATTGTTTTAAATCTAACCTTGAATATTACAAACAAAGCCAAAATTGTAAAAAAAATACCAAATTATACCATATAAATGTTGGGAGTTATATTTTTTAAAATCAAAATTAAATTAAAATAATGTATAATCATTGACAGCTGAAATTGCTATTATGTCTATATTAAAAACGGTTAAATTGTATAAAATGTCTAATGGTTGAACCAATCAAACTGGTCGAATTAAGAATCAATACTTTAACCCGTTCAACTACTTGTTAATTATTATGACACTAAATGTAATACTTTAATATTGTATCACATTATCACATTTTATATAAATTTTTAAATAATAATGACTCAAATTCAAAGACCAAAATGAATCTAATAATCAAATTCAAGTGACAAAGTGAAAAAAAAAAAAAAAAAAAAAAAAACCTAACAGTCAAACTCAAGGGTATTTTCCCTTTCTCTTCTGATTTAAGTTAAATGGAAAAAAAATTGCCATAAACAAATGGAGCTTTATAATATAAGACACAGATTATATTTATTATTGAGCAGTTCATCCTGCCGGTTTCAATGTATATATAAATACATATATATATTGCTGCAACCTTAATAAAGTGAATGTCCAAAATTCATGATTCCCTCAAATGATAGTAAAAGAGAATCATGGTGATACCATATTTTCTGCAAGTTCTAAATACCCAAGATTTAACCACTTTGAACTATTGCCGCTTATTCTTTCCCGTAAACCACTCGATACAACTCGGTAATACCGAGAAGAAAAGCGGCATCGTTCAAGGGTTGCTTAAGAAGAGAGCTTTGCACTGCTTCACTGTATCATCAGTACTTGCAACTACATATGACCAAAATAAAACATATCGTTATATTGCCAAGGGAAATTGAATCACTGCATTTTGAGACCATTGAACATTGAGAATCAGTGTAAATAGTTCGAGATAACAACTGACCTGTGTGTCCTACTGTTCTCTCCGATTCATAAATTTCATGATCGTTACCTCCCTGACCAGGGAAAAGATCATTAGTAAATGGAATGAAGGTAAGGGCCAAAAGAAAGCCGATTAAAAACGGATAATGACTGTAAGTTTATGGATTTATATAGGGTGGAAGGCAGTAAAAAGGGATATGCTTCAAATTGCGTTTTGCCTCGACCAAAAAAATGGGCAAATTAGTCTCTATACATTAGTTCAAAGAGTAAATTGGTCCTTCTTAAAAATTTCATCCATTTGTACAGTTTAAACTTAGCATGGTTGACAGAATAACTAGATCGTGATACATGATGTGCCACATGTACCTTATATTGATGTACAAAACTAGTTGGTAACAGTAGAAATGGATGAAATTTTTAACAGTACCAGTTTGCTCTTTGACCACTCATTTCTTAAGTAGAGGGGACAAAATGCGATCCAATACAAGGGCCTCCAGGTACTTTTACCGGTGGAAGACCAAAGAAGTGAAAAAAAATGGAACCAACCTTGTAAGTTTTGTCCCCAAAGAAGTGGATTTCTTGAAACTCTTCAAGATATCTCAAGCAGTATGTTTTGTCCCAGCCCTCGGGGAAAACCTATAACGATCAAAACGAAGCAATCGCTAATCCTTTTGACGTTCATGGTACTTAAAATGTTGGAACAAACTATATATGTATTACTTACATCAAAGCTTATTTGCCCTCCAATAGAAAATGTCAAGTTAAGGTGAGCAAACTTTTCTTGAAGTACAGACACCATTTTCGGGCGAATATTGTGAACCTGAAACTCGAATAGTTTGATTTATTTAAGTATACGCACCTAAAAAGTACTAAAAGCTAATATTGCATTGTTGCTTGTTCTCGAATTGGTTTCAAAAGCACATTTTAAACACACTTCCGATGGCAAAAGCTCTTCGTTTACCATTGCTTTTGCAGTCAAAAAGTGATTTTGGACGGCCAAAAATGATGCTAGATGCGCTCTAACTCCGTATATTTTAGATAGCAAAAACTAAAAGGTTATTATATTTTATACCTTGTCGTACTTTTCGAATTCATCCCTTTCTTCTTGGCTACAGTTACGTCCAATCGGGGATACATTAAGCATCCCACTTCGGAATTCAATGAATGTCCCCCTAAACCGAAGAAAAACGATAAAGAGGTGGTCTTATTCAACTTGACCGATTAGAGGAATAAATAGAGTTGCAGCAGACTTAAAAAATGAACTCCGTTCTTCCAATTTTCTCACCTTTTTATCGGGATATCCAAATCAGCAATATAATGCAATGTGAAGTTTATAAATTCCTGCACAATCATTTGCAATCAATGAAACAAATAGCATACACCATTTCTAATGGTAATCAGACATCATCACAGGCGACTAATGAAAATCAATGGAGTCCTAACGACACTATAAACCGAGCTTTTTTTCTTAACGTAATCCATTTTAGATATCAAATGGAAGAACCATCATATCTAAGAGGGGAAAAAGACTAACCTTCAGCTTATCTTCTCCGAGAAACGACTTCAAACTCTAGAAAAAGGAAACCGAGACCGAGTTAATGAAATTAAGATCAACTTATCCAAAAGGGGGAAAAATACTTATCATTAGTTCTTAAATTTACATCATATGGCAAGAAAACAAGGTGTTTGGACAAAAAGAAAATACATGCTGTGAGTAATACCTGGGTTCCAATGAGTTTCCCATCTTTATGAGCAACAAGTCCATTTTCAGAAAATACATAATCATAGTCATTAATCACTGCATTTACAGAAAAAATTGTAACTAATAGTTCAATAATCATAGGGACTAAAAAAGAAACAATGAAAACAACAAGGTTTCATAAGCAAACCTGATTTCCCAAGTTGCTCAGATATCTTAATAAGATCAGATCCACCTACTACTCCAACAGTAACAACCTATAATTGAAAATAAAACAAAGTTCTTCAATAAAAATTGGATCTTTTTTTTTTTTTTTTACCATTTTTTAAAGATTCAACAAAATAAAACCAAAAGAATTGAAGGGTCATCATAAGAAAAATCATATACCTTTCTCAGCTCCTTCATGAACTCCAGCATTTCAGGGGTAGCCACCTATGCCATTTAAATGAAAATGTATCAATTTTCACTTAAATTCAACAACCCAATAAGCATATAATTGAAATCTAAAGGACTAAATATAAAAAAGAGAGATTTACGTGTATATATATATGTACCTTTCTTGGAGCTGTAAGTGTTCCATCAACATCAAATAAAGCAATCAAACCAGGTTTCTTTAGAGCCATTGAAGTTCCTGCAATCAAAATTACAATGCTTTTAGTAAAAAAAATAAACCCAAAACATCAAAAGATGCAACTTTTAAGATAAAAGATCGAAATTTAAATGGGATTATAAGAAAGTTATGACCTTTTTGAATATTGATGGAGTTTAGAAAAATGGGTTGTAATTGTAATAGAAAATAAGCAAAGGGAATGAATTTAGTGAAGAGCTTTAATGGCGGAACTTAGGGGGAATTAAATAATGTGTTGGGGAGATGAGATCTGGTCTTTGAGATTACTTATTGTCAAAGACAAGTCTTTGAGATTAAAGAATATGTTACTATAGCAAATTAGCAAAGGTAGTTTGAAGAAATTTGTTTAGATTAATTCCAAAACACGTCCTTAATTTATGGTGTAAATTTTAAATTGGTCTTAAATTTCAAAATATTCTAATCGAAATTTTAAAATATTAGTATCTTATTCAATCAAGTCCTTCCTTTAAACCATATTAAATGTGAGCTTGGATATATTTAAAAAATGTGGATCAAATTGTAAATATATATATATATATATATATATTACTGCGTTAGCAATTTGAATATGCAATGTCAGAAAAAAAAAAAAACTTTATAAATTTCATTAACACTATCTATTTTCTTTATGACATGTTGATCTAAACTATTAATATAATAGGTACACTCGTGTTTATAATTTGATATAGTGTTCTAAATATGTTTTAAGTCAAATTCAAATTAGTATTTAATGGTTAAATTGATAGTTAAGCTGATAGAAGTACTCAATTGATATAAAAATTTATACTTTGAGGATTTAATTGAAATTTTTTAAATTTTGGGTGAGAAAAATCTAAGGAAAATTTTTTTATTGACTATCTATAACTTGGATTTTTATTGGTTATTCATAAATTGATTAGCAAAGATGTCCAAAAATAATTAATTAATTAATTAATTATCCATAAAAGTCCAAAGGAGAGAGATTGGCGGAGAGTGAGGAGATTTATATAAATTTTAGGTCAAATTTTTTTATTAGTCCCTATACACTATGTAAATTGTGGATTTAGTCTTTTTTTTTATAATTTTGCTAAATTTAGTACCTATGTTTTTTCCTAGTCTATTGTACTTTTTGAATTTTGAAATTTTAATCCTAATCTAAAATGATACTAGTTAAATATGTTTGGTTAAATTTTAGTTTTGACCCAAACGATAACACATGTAAATTTAGTTCTTGTACTTTTAATTGGATCATTCTTACTCATCCCTATACTTTTCAAATTTTAAAATTTTAGTCTTGACATAACTAACAACCGTTAAATCTATTATCTGGCTTTTTTGCGAGACATTATACATATGATGATATGTTTGCCGCATTAAATTTTGGAAACAACAGAATTTTAGTTAATAAATTTAACAACTACCATTTGTCAGGACTAAAATTTAGAAATTAAAAAAATACAAGACTAAAAATGACCAACTTAAATTACATGGACTAAATCTACAATTACATAAAAACTAGTAGCATGTTTAACCTAAATTTTAATACATTTGTAAATTGATATTATTTTGTAGGGTAAACTATACAAATGGTCACCCAATTATGCCCACATTTCTAGTTTGGTCACTCAACTTTAAAAATTTTCAATTTAGGAACTAACATTTGAATTCGTTCCTATTTTGGTCACTCATCGTTAAATTGATAATGGAAAGCCCTTTTCTAACTGGTATAATAACACATTTAGCCTCAATACTTACTTATTCTATCAATTTAATCCTAATTCTAAATAATTCAATGAACTTAACCTTTCACATTTACAAAATTCTATAAATTTGATCTTCAAACTTCCTAACCAAAGCTTTTAAATAGAGGCATTCCACATCTATTAATAATTTTATTTACGGTTGAAATTATCCAATTTGATATATAACCCTTTTTGTTTATATTTTTAAGAAGTTAATGTTAGAAATTAACTAAACACCATTAAAAATAATTAAAAATACAAATTTTAAAAATATAAAATATAATAAAATTATATAAATAATTGAATATTTGTAAAAAATAATCTTTCACTTTGACTAGTATAATTTTAGTTTTTAATTAATTTAGTAAATGATTTGACACTAAATCAAATTACTAGTGATATGTATTGCTTATTATGGATTTAAAAATTAAAAAATAATGAAAAATAAATAGAACACATAATAGTCTCTTAATCAATTCATAAAATTAAAAAAAATAATTATCAATATAACAAAATGAAATTCAATTAATTCTTTCACATCTTGTTCTTATGAAAAATTAAATGTTAATAATTTTTATTATATAATTATTTATTGAACAATTGAATTTTTCAAAACCATATTTTTTAATTCTTGATTTAATTTTCGATTTCAAGGACCAACTTCAGGACTATTCCTATGTACCTTGAATAAAACATCCTACTATTAACAACAAGAGTAAATCTAAAATGTTTTTTTTTAAGGTTTTTCCATTTTCATTAGCTAAAATTTTATCAATTAAAGGGTTATAAAATATTATATTTAGAAGAAAATTAATGAAAAAAAAAGAAAAAAAAAGTTTCAAGATAAACTCATTGGTATGAGGAATTATTTTGAAAAATGGCTTGTTAGTTGAAATAAGTTTTTTTTTTTTTTTGATTTTTACAAATTTATATACGTGGAATGCTTTTGTTTTAAATGTGAATGGTTAAATTTATTAAATTGTTAAGAATTAGGATCAAATAGATAAAATAAGTAAGTATTGAAGACTAAATGTGGTATTATGTCAGTTAGAAAAAGGCTTTCCATAATCAATTTAGCGACATGTGACCAAAATAGGAATAAATTCAAACGTTAGTGCCTAAATTGAAAATTTTTAAAGTAAGGTGACCAAAACAAAAACACAAGCATAATTAAGTTACCATTTGTACAATTTACGCTATTTTTTTATACAATTCTTAAATTACTTATAACTCTCCAACTATTAAAAGTCAACAAACAAAATAGTAAAAGCATATTTCCAATTAAAAAAAAAACCAATTTTCTGTGGAAGAAATGTGAATGAAGCAACCAAATTTAGCTTTTAATGGGATTGGGGTGAAGAAAAGACTTGGGAAGTTGAACATTTTTGTTTTCATTTTCAAGGAAATTTCTCACCATCACTTACTGTATCTAGTAAGGTTGGGACCATTTGGCAATTTCCTACAACATACACATTCAAAGGGATAGAAAAGGAAAGCAAAATATCGAGGATCCAACCTTGAATTTCATATCTACATAAGTTAATGACAAAAGTATTATGTTGTATCCTATTCTCTTGTCCCAATTATAAAAAAAAAAAAAAAAAGGTTAATTAAATAATGGCACATTGTTGTGAAATTTTAAAACTAAATTCATTTAATTTATTCTAGTGATGTGTCACCATGTAGTTTATACTATATCAATGTTGCTCTTTGATTTACAAATGTTGGATGAAAAATTCATCAATATTTGATTTAATTGGTTCATACTATATCAAATTAATATGGTATTCAAATTTTAATATCGATAACCTTTTTATTTTATTCTCTTTTCAAATACAAGTTGTAATACCCAATTTTTGCCCGGCCCATTAAACCTAAACTAACCCAAGACCATAAGACCCAAACAAACAACCCACAAACCAAAACCCAATACCCATTTACCAGCCCAATACCCAAGTACCCGATGAGCCCAACTAAAACTACCCAAACCCAAAATAAAAAACCCTAGCCCAAATCTAAAGAAGCCCAAAACTTAAAAAAATTTTCAGAAAAAACCTAGCCCCCTAACCCTAGGTTGCCGCTCCTGCCCTCTGACATTGGCACCACTTACGCCACCTGCTCCTCCACCAGCTCTGCCACCGCCATCCCTTAAGTTGCACCTGCAAAATTAAATAGAAAGGACATAAAGCAAGAAAGAGAGTAATGTACAATGGCTATAAAAGCCGATTGAAAATCGATTGTAAGGGTTCGGCTATTTTTGAATACAAACGAAATCTTTATTCAAATAAACACAATAACAGAGATTGCAAATCGAAAGGAGAGAATAATCGAAAGCAAAATCAAATCAAAGGTGATTTTATATTTCTCCTATTTTTTTAACTTTTGAATCTTTTTTTTTCTTTTCCTTCTTTCTCATTTTTTCAGCATAAACACACACACACACACACACACACACACACACACACACACACACACACACACACACATATATATATATTGTAACATATAAAAAAAAACAAAAAATACACCTTTTTTGCAAATCCGGCCACCGTGCAGTGACGGAGGCACGGCGGCGACGGTGGCCTTCTTGACCGGACTCTGGACCTGGTCCAGAGAGAATAACTCCCTCTCTTCCTCTTTTTTTTTTTTTCTCAAAACGCAGAAATGACTTTGTTTTTAAAAAATTTTAACTTTTATAGGGGTCTGGAACGGCGTCGTTTTAGGCCCTGCATTTAGGCACTGAACCGGCGTTGTTTCATCATGGACCGGACCAACCCGACCGACCCGCCTCAGGATCCACACGTTTTTGTGTTATGGTTTAATTGCCATATCAGTCCTTCTGCTTTTTCTATATTTTACAATCAAGTTTCTTTCGTTCTTTAATTTTGGCCCCAAAATTTATTTAAGCTTTTATTTGAGTCCCTCCACTGCTGTGCGTTTTGGAGAGAAGGGTTTATTACCCATTTTAATCCTCCATGTCATTCGCGCATTTCGAATGGGTCTCTCATCTTATTTTTATTTCAGATTTGCCTCAGAACTTCACTTTTATTTTGATTTTAGTCTTTATTTATTTATTTTCATTACTTTATTATTAAATAAATCATTTTTAATATTATTATTATATTTACTATTATTATTATTATTTTTAGTATTAGTATATACTTTTATTATATATATATATTTTTTATAGTATTATTAATGATTATTTTCAATATTATTTTTAATACTATATCAACTTCTATATTTTATTTTTATTACTATTATTTATATATATTATTATACTATATTTGGTTTTATATTTTTTAAATATCTCGTTTTTTACTATTATATACATATATATTTATTATTATTCTTATTATCAATATTACCACTCTTATTATTTTACCTTATTATTATTATCATAATATATAAACTAATTAATTTTATATCTTTATATGATTTTGTATATACTCACGCTATTATTACTATCATTGTTAATATTATTATTCTCTTTCCGTCATTATTAACATATATATACATACATTTTTATTTAAATATTGTTATTTTCTATTATTGTTATAAATATATTATTTTTCTTATTATATTATTAGTACGTTATTTTTTATTTTCTTTTTATTCTAAATATTATTGTTATTATTATCCTAATATTCTAATATTATATTTTAATATTTTTCACTAATTGTATCATTATTTGCATTATTTATTTATGAATTCTTGTTACAATAATATTATTAATTTTTTTATTATTTTAGAAGCATTTCTATTCATATTTTTAATTAATTTCAATAAATAAGGCAACTTATCGATTTTAACATTACGTTGTTGATTTCATCGCTATGTTGGGTGAATATCATTGGCTCATGTTAAAAGCGAGACGTCCTTCTAAAAAACCCAAAAAAATTTTAAATTCTCGTGCTTCAATCGGATCACGATTAAATATTAAATTGAAATTGTATTTTTGAAAATTAAGACAACGCGCGCTTAATGAGATACCAATTTTGGGCGTCGCGAGGGTGCTAATACCTTCCTCGTGCGTAACCGACTCCCGAACCCTATTTTTCTCTGGAATTTTGACGTAGACCTAAACTTGGCCTTCATTTTTATTCAAAAAATAAATATTCTTTTAAAAAAAAGAGGATCTGTTAGGTGTCCGATCACACCTAGGAAAAAGATCGGTGGCGACTTCCTTTTTTTAATAAAACGAAATTCGGTTTTCAAATTTTCAATAAATCGCCTCAATTAGCTCCCAAGCAAATTTTACGTCGCTACACAAGTAGACTACAATTATAGTACAATTGTAAATACATGTTTGAACCACTACACAATCATCAAATTAATATAAAGCACAAATAGACTACAAATTGAATTAACCCGATAAAAACTATAATAATTCGAACTAAAACTCATACATAATAAAACTTAAACTTGAATATTCAAGAACCCAAAACCTCAAACCTTTGCTAACAGGTCCTTAGCATTTTTATCTTATTCTCAGTTACTCATTTATATCCCCAAAGTGAAATAAAATTGAATTGCCAATGTCTTTTATTAAAGTCATAGTCTCATAGATATTCATAAGTAAATTAACTAAGTGTTGAGTGCAGTAATAAGTTATATTATTCTTTTAAAGAAAGTTATTAAATTCGAATATTAGAGGTAACTTTATTAATAGGGATAGCTACGAATTTTGAAATAATTATATAATCAAAATTCTGATTGTTCCATCCTAACAAAGAAGTGGCCAGAAGGGCCATTATTGGGCAACAAAACCAACCTCACAGCACTCTCAGCTCCTTCTTCAACAGGTAATAGGCCAGTATTGTAGTTGATGTCAGTTTTGACAGAGCCAGGGCAAACACAATTGATTTGGAAACTTGGGTATTTTTTAGCCAATACCCTTGCGTAGCCATTCATGGCTGCTTTTGAGATGGAATACGTTGCCAAAAGTGTAGGCCAACCTTTGGCTTCTAATGAACCTTCCTTGAAATCATTCATAAATATTCTCAGCACTTGATCCACTTTGTCTTCTGTGAGGTTTTCAGCATCCCCTAGTACTGCTTTTGCCCATTCATTTGATATGTTCGGAAAATTCAATCTGATTAATTTAATTTTGAATATAGTTGAATTTGATTTAAGTATAAAAAGTTAACAGTCTCAACTTAAAAAAGGAGAATAACCCAAACAAGTAATTTGAAATGATCTCAAGTTGATATGATCTGACTTAAAAATTGAATTGACAGACATAAATGACTTAAATCTAAAATAATCCAAACTTGAAATTACTTAAGAATTTTAAAAACTAAATTGAATCCACCTAAAAAGCATAATTAAGGTTAGCAAAGAAAACTAAACCTAAAAATTACTCAAACTCATAAACACCTTAAATCCTAAAATGGCCAAAACTCAAAATGCTTAAATAAGTAATCCAAAATAACTAAAACTTAAGATGACCCAAATGACTTAAACCGAAAATAATCTATATTGATTTGACTTAAAATAATCGAATCAAAATAACCAAATTCTCCCATATGAAAAGGTAATGAAAACACTATATGTAATCAAAACTGTAGTATAATTATGGTATCACCATAAGTATATTCTAATATGTAAAAAAAATACAAGTTTGAATATTAGAGATGTTATTGTTAGGAAGATTAATCAACCATTTAAGAATAGCAAAACGGACAAAAAAATATTTTAATTAAAAAAGAGATAGGTTGACAGTAAAAGTACTAGAGAAGCCCTTGTACTTAGGGCCCTTTTACTGAAAAATAGGTAAATTAGTCCTTATACATTTTAAAATGGGTAAATTAGCCCCTCTATTAAAATTTATCTATTACATGATGATGCAGAATGTTAATTTAAATGGTTAATTACTAATTTGACCCCTAAACTATAGCTAAAGTGTCATTTTAATTTTTTAAAAAATTTTTCTTAACAATAATTCTAATTTTTTTTTTAAAATCTCAAAAATAAATATAAATTATTAAAACTTATGTTAAAACAAAATCAAACTCAGATTTATTAAAACCAAAACTTACATTCAAAGGAGCTCTTTTTTGGTATGTTTTTATTTTTTGAAAAATTGAACTCTCTTTCAATAACGGATAAATATTTTCATTTTCAGTAAAATTCTTGATTTGATGATAATTATCTAATACAATGAGACACTAACCATATTTTTAAAAATAGTTTAATTTTTTAGGATTATTATTAAGAAAAAAATAAAAAATCAAAACGATATTTTAGCTATAATTAAGGAACCAAATTAGCAATTAACCATTTAAATTAATATTCTCTACCATCATTTAACTGATAATTTGTATGTTTCGAAATGCGTAAAAGTTAATTTGTTCATTTTTTTCAATAGAAAGACTGAAATGCAATCAGCTCCAAACTAAACTTCTACCGGGGTTGACTTCATTTACCTTTAATTGTCCCATTGAAGAAGAAATATTTATAATTCTTGGCGAATCAGATAAGTGGAGAAGTGGGAGGAGTGTTTCACACACTGTTTTGACACCATAATAGTTTGTTTTGAGGCATTCCTCACTTAACTCATTTGTTTCCATCAATATTCCACTCCAGTTGACTGCAGCAGCAGGCTGAAATTAAGCCACAACTAACTCAATTTCATTTCCAACCCTAAATCCCTGGTTTTCTCCAAATGAAATAACAAGTTAAGCCATGAAATCCAGATTACCTTGCCAAGAACACCAGCTCTTAAAGCATCTTCATCTGCTGTTACTCCACCAATTCCAGCATTATTCACCTACATACAATTTCAATCAAATAATTATAACAACCTAGACCTCTCACTTCAGCTGTCCAAGTTGATTTGAATCTATTCAGGTTTTAAAATTTTCTACTCTTTTTAAGCTCGGATCATCTCGAATTCATGTAAAATTTAAGTTCAGCTTAAGGTCATTCGAGTTTACTGATAAGGTTTTTTTCAAGTAGCTTAATTTTGGGGTTTGTCTTATTTTAAGTTCGGATTGAGGTCATTTCAAGTTTAAGTTTGTTTTTTGTTGGAATCATTTTAGGTTCAAGTTATTTCGAGTTTAAATCATTCAAGTTTGTCAGTTAGACTTTTCAAGTTAGACCATTTTAAGTTTAAATCATTTTAAGTTTGAATTGTTTTTGAGTTTGATTCAAATTGTTGACTTTTTATATTAAATAGAATTGAATAGAGTGCGGAACGTCCTTAAAATTAGAGGCATTGCGTCTCTCAAAATTTTGAAAAATTTTTATTATGCTTTTTACAATTTTTGTTAATTTTAATTAGACTATTCAATTTTTTTTGAAAAATTTCATTAACCATTTAAAAGTTTTAAAATTTTTAATCAAAACCCTAATTTTTTTTGGAAATTCTTAAAACCCCTAAAACTTTTAAAAGTTTTATATAAGTCCCTCAGGTCACTTATTGGATCAGATTCAAATTCAGGTTAAACAAATCAGTGTTTGAACTGTGTTTGGAACTCAATAATTAGATAAAGAAAAAAGATAAAAAACCAAATGATTTTACCAAGATATCAAGCCTTCCAAATTGAGTCTTTACAAAATCTGCCAAACTCGAAACACTCGCTGGCTCCGTCACGTCCAGTCGATGAAACACCACAGTTTCAGAGAACCCAAACTGTTTCAATTTTCCGACGGCTTCAACACCATTTGTCTCGTCTCTAGCCGTCAACACCACCGTCATACCCTTTGTAGCCAACTGCTTGCATATTTCAAATCCAATGCCCCTGTTTGAACCCGTAACCACTGCATACCTATTTAAGGAACAACAATGGAGCTTAGCTTATTTATGCCTAATTGCAAAATAAGTACATATAAATATATTGGTAAATTGGTTATTAGTAAGTCAAAATTTTTTTTGTTTAAGTTATTGGACAGTTAAGTTATTTTTATAAAAAAAAAAATTAGATAGCAAGCTGCAAATGAGATTTGATGATTAGTGTTATGATGGATCAATACTTATCAACGAGTAAAAATAAGTCTTTAAATCTAAAGTAAATCTAGCGGTCAATGCTAGAGATCACAGAAGAAACCGTTTAGATTTTGTTTAGCAAATTTGCGACATTCAAAACTATTTCATAAAAAAATATATATAAAAAATAAGGAAAAAAGAGATTTCAACTAGTGCGGACGGTATAAATGGAAAGACCATACAGTAACGATTTTAACAGCTCAATTATTTAAATGAAAACTTTTAAATAGTTAAGTAACTATATTACAACTTTTTAAAAACTAAATGAATTTAGCAACCTTGAGCGTAAACATATATATACCTCTTTGTTGGCTGATCTGCCATTGGTACAGAAGCTGGAAATGGATCTGAAAACTTTGGGGTGAAGATAACAATGGAAAAATGATTAAACTTTGGTCAAGTTATTATGGTTTATAGATAAGTACCCATGGAATCTTTTACAATTTTTTAAATGTATAATTTGCTAAATATTAATGGATGAGGATCCATTGAGAGTTACAGAAAGAGAGTTAATTGGGCACCTTGTTGCTCTTTTTTAGGACATTGTTTGCAGATAATAATAAAAAAAAAGAAGCAGCTGCATCGAGCTGCTTGTCGTCTTGTATGAGAGTTAATTCTGTATTCACATTTAGGAGCAACTCTCGGATCCTTCTTAAGACAATGGGGCTTTATATGTACAAACACATGGGTTTTGGTTAGTCAAATAAAAATCTACATGAGCTCTTTTAGCAGTTTAATACATTTTTCAATTACATCCAAGGGCATACACAAATGATCTTCCATGACTCAACCAACAATTATTGTGAAAGTCCCCTCAGGCCTCATGAAAAGGGGTAGATAGTTTATCTCTACCATCTTTCAGAAGACACTTTCACTATAGATACATTGGAAAATCCACAAACCTAATATCAACAGAAATATACTTTGAAAATGGAAAGGAAAATCATTGGATCTTAAAAAAAAAGGTAAACCATATTAGTAGTTACTCAACTATGTTTTATTTCTTTTTTGGTCACTTAACTATAAAAAATTATAAAATGACTACCCAATTATGTTTTTTTTTTTATCACTCAACAATGAAAAGTTACAAACGAGCCGCTCAACTATCTAATTTTGTCATTTTTAGTTACCCAACTGTAAAATTACAAAGTGGTCACTATGAAAGTTACAAACAAAGCAAAATAAAATAACTTAAGATAACCTAAACTTGAGAGGTTCTAATTCAAAACGTCGATGGACAAATCTAAATTATTTAAAACTTGAATTGGCTAAAATTAGATTGATTTAGATTAATCTTTACACAAAATATTATTTTTTTATTTTTCTATTCAAATAATAACTCTATTTTATATCTAATAACTTTATTTTAAAATTAACATAGCTTTTTTAACTAACAATTGTAATTTAAATTGTAATTATTTTTATGTGTAACTATCACAAATAATATATTTTAAGGGTATTAACAAAATCACACCTCTCAAACATGTAGAATAATTCTTACTATTACATCAAACAATTTGTGAAATACAACTGATAATCTATCCCAAAATCAATGCCATTGAAGTAAAGAGAGACATAAGAGTGTTACAATATGTTACAATATGATTGTAGGTCTTGTCCCCTTAAGCATGATAAAAACCAAAGTTCATGCTTATAGAATGTAAGTCTTAGATATTGGATTTGGATAATCGTCAACTATGAGTATGATTCCAGCAAGTGCATATTCTTGGAGAATCATACTATTGAAGTTGACCAGCATGCAGCACATGAAGCAGCCAAGGAGTAGGCCATGCAGCCCGAGTCATGCTGAAGCAGTTTGAGATCAAGCTACTATTTCATTTTGTTATTTCAAGCATTAGTTAGTTATTTAGTTCAAAATGAACTTAGTTGGTATAGTTTTTGATGTAATTTGGTGTTGATTGACTGAAAAATTAGCAAAGCAATATGTACAAGTTAATTTTAGCAAGTTTCAATGTATTTTAGTGGTGTTAAGTGGATGTTTAGGTGAAATTTGCTTGTATTGACCAACTTATGTCTGGTATATATATTGGCATTATGCCTTTCATCAAGGCTAATGAAATTTTCAGCAAATTCATTCAACAAAACTCTCTCTTTTCTTTGTTTTCAATTTTGTTCTTCAAGCCAAATTTTGTTTGTTTCTTCGGCAAGTCTCGAGCCTTGTTGCACAAGTTACTAATAACCTTGCTTCATCTTTGTTAGTAGCTTCAACAATTGCTATCTGGAGCTCAATTCTTAGTGGACCTATTATATTTCAATCATTTGAACTATGTCTTCATCCAAATTCTCTCTAGCAGCACCACCAGTCTCCAATGGAGAAGGCTACCACATATGGGTAGTAAAGATAAAAACCTACTTCCAAGCATTCGATTTGTGGGAGGCTGTTAACTCAGATGTTGAACCAGCACCTCTAAGAGCCAATCCAATAGTGGCTTAGATCAGACAACATGCAGGTGAAAGAACCAAAAGGCACAAAGCCATGTCTTGCATCTAAAACAGTATGTCTGATATGATCTTTACAAGAATCATGACTTGTGAGTCACCGAAGCAGCCTTGGGATAAGTTGAAGGAGGAGTTCTAAGGAACTGAAAGAACAATATAGCAACAACTATTGAATTTGAGAAGGGATTTTGAAAACTTGAAGATGAAGGAGGAAGAAACAGTGAAGCAATATTTAGACAAAATTATAGCTATGGTAAACAGCATCAGACTGTTTGGAGAGCAGTTCAATGAAGCAAAAATTATGGAAAAGGTGATCTCAACTTTGCTTGAGAGATATGAGGCAAAGATCTAATCTCTTGAAGACTCGAGGGACCTAACTAACATCTCATTGACAGAACTGATCAATGTTCTTTATGCTTAAGAGCAAAGGAGAGCTAATAGATTGGAGGAGCATCAAGAAGGTGCCTTCCAAGCTAAAAGCATACCATCCTCAAGCTCCTCTGCCTACAAAGGCAAGAAAACCTGGAAAAACAAGCCAAAGTCAGATGGTGCTCAGAGAAGGTATCAACCTTGCAAGCATTGCAAAAGGCTTGGTCATCTAGAGGCAAATTATTGGTTTAGGCCTGATGTGCAGTGCCAAGTCTGCAAGAAGATGGGCCATGTTGAGAAAGTTTACAGAAACAAGGGCAAACTAAGACCAAACCAACCTCAGTAGCCAAGAGCTAAAACTCAAGTAGCAAAAAAAGGCAGTGACTAGGAAGAGCAAATCTTTGCAATCTCTTGTTCAGTTGCTAAAGGAAAAGCCACAAGTAGATGGTTAATAGATAGTGGTTGCACAAACCACATGACTCCTGATGCTGCCATTTTCAAGTCAATTAACAGAAGCTTCAAAACAAGGGTGAAGGTTGGAAATGGACACTTCATCAAAGCTGAAGGCAAGGGAGATGTGCTGATAGACACTCCCAAATGTGCTAAACTTGTTTTAAATGTCCTGTTGGTGCCTAAATTGACAGAAACGTGCTCAGCATTGCTTAGTTGCTTGAGAAAGGTTATTTAGTGGTGTTCAAAGGCAATGAATGCCAGATTAGTGATCCAAGTGGATCCAAGCTCATGTCAGTAATCATGGCTGACAAAAGCTTTGTTGTGGACGGGAATAAAGGCTCAAACTCTACCTACATAGCTTCTTCAGATGAATCCAAGCTGTGGCACAAGAGACTTAGTCATACCAACTACAAGTCATTGGCTCAGCTGACCAAAGAAGATTTGGTTGAAAACTTCAACAATTCAGTTGAGAAGGAAGAGGTTTGTGAGGTATGTCAACTAGGAAAGTAAACCAGGTTGCCATTTCCTTCAAATAAAGCTTGGAAAACCTCAAAAAAGCTATAGTTGGTCCACACTGATGTGTGTGGCCCCATGAAGACACAGTCCCTGAATGGCAATAGGTATTTCATTCTTTTCATTGATGATTACTCGAGATATTGTAGGATTTACTTCTTGAAGCACAAGTCAGAAGTGGCCTTAGTGTTTTGGAAGTTTAAGACTGTAGCAGAGACAGAAACAGGTTGCAAGCTGAAGACTCTGAGATCAGACAATGGAATTGAGTACACCTCAGCACAGTTTCAAAGTTTTTGTGATGGATCAGGCATTAAACACTAATTCACCAACACCTACACACCTCAACAGAATGGTGTTAGTGAAAAAAAAAATAGAAGCTTGATGGATATGGCCAGATGTTTGTTGTTTGAAAGGAATTTGTAACGACCCCAAAAAATTTACGGGCATCGGAAATGTGTGTTATTGGGCCTCCGTCTTAGTAAAACAAATTCATAAATATTTATTAAAAATATTTACGAAGCTAGTTGTGTGTCTAATTAGGTTTTGATTAGGTGAATTTGACTTAATTAGAAAAATATTAGGAAAAAAGATTAAATTGAAATAAGTATGAAAGTTTAATTATAGATTAAAGAAAGTAAAAAGGACTAAATAGGCAAATATGCCATTATTATAATTTGAGGCGGTTTAACATTGAAAAATCTAAGATATTTTTAATTTAATATATATTATATTATATTTACTTAAACAATAAGAATGTTATTATATTATATTATTATATAATTATATTATATATATAATACATAAAATAAAACAAATGAATAGAAAAAAAACAATAGGAAAGGGATGAAAAAAGTGAAAGAAGAAAGAAAAAGAAAAGAAAAGAAGGAAATTAGGGATTTCAAAGGTTCTTAGCTTGATTGGTAAGTCAATTTAAGTCATTTTCTTGTAATTTTTGAGTTTTTATGATCCTAGAACAAAATACTACAAGGTATATGCTAAAATTTTGGAAGTTATCAGATTTTTAGACACTAATTTTTGTGAAGCAAAGGTGTGAATTAGGGATTTAGTTAATAGAATTTCAAGTTAAAATAAGAGAAGGATTAAATTGTAGAATAAGTTATAAATTTTATATAATAGGGACTAAATTGAAAGAAATTTAAAATTAGGGCTTTATGATGAAAAATAGAGAGTTAAGTTTGAGTTTAAGTAGAAATTGAATGGAAATGAAGTATAAATTGAGATAAAAATGAAGATAATTTTAATTAGGGATTAAATGGGAATTAAGGTAAAAGTTGAATAAAAAAAAGTCAAGTATTTGATTATAATTAGTAATTTTATTAATGAATATGAATTATCTTAATTTTTCGTAGCTAACGTTGCGCCACAGACATCAGCTAAAAAGGGAAAAAAGAAAGCGTACGAGGTTAATGGTTTGTATTACTATAATTTAAATTTATTTATTATTAAATGTTAAATTTAAACTAATGTGCATGATAAGAGAAATTGAGGTAAGTATTATTATTGAGTTGAATGGAAATTGAATTCAACAACAAAGATGTATGTGTATTTAAATTGTATATTGATTGGAAAGTGGAAAATGATTTGAATTGAAAGTGAAATTGATATGTGAATTGGAAACCTTATTAACTAGTCGGGCTAGCCAGATATAGTTGGCCTGCCATAAGATTGGAAGTGTTCAGGGATACTTCGACCTCGAGTCGATGAGACATTGGGTGTCACTATATTACTTCAGATAGATTCAATGAGGTACTGGGTACCAGCTTTCTTCCACTTTGTTGATGAGACACTGGGTGTCAAATATTGCTTTGAACCATCTGATGAGGCACTGGGTGCCATATTGGTGTGTTTGGTTGGATCCGTGTATCCGCCAAGGTCCGAGTCTTGTTAATAGGGGTAAATAAATAAAATAGCAAATCGAAAGAAATTGAATGATCTTGTTCATGGAATGAAATGAGAATTTGAATTTGAGAAATGAGAAAGAATATGAAATATGAAAATTGAAATGCTATATTAATTGAGATTTGAATGAAATGAATGAACCAAGGGTTCTTGGAATAATTAATGACTCAATGTGATGATATATGAAATTAAAGTGATTAATAACTAATAAAATAGCCATTGTTGAGAAGTAAAGGCTAAAGTATGAATTAATATTTTTATTAATTAAAATGTCATATAGTTAAATGTGTATGATTTAACATTTGCCTATAAATTTGAATTATAGCAATACCACTGAGTATATCCATACTCAGCGTACGATTATTTTTCGTGTGCAGATTAGCAGAAGTCAAACTTTTCAGTCTAGCATTTGAAGCCGATCCCGACCTCAGAACTTGGTGATGTAAATTTCTTTTTGGTAAAATGGCATGTATCTAGGTGGTGTTAGAGGTGTGCATGGGCCGGGCGGCCCGGCCCGGCCCGAAGGCCCGCCCAAAATATGGGAGGGTTTGGGCAAAAATATAGGCCCGAAAATGGGCTTGGACAAAAAAATAAGGCCCGTTTAAAAAATGGGCCAGGCTCGTGTAAGGCATTTTTGGCCCGGGCCCGACCCGGCCTGGCCCGAATTCACTAAAGACAAAAAAAATCTATTTTTTAATATTATTTTCTTATTATTTTCTCCCTATTTTGCTACCATTTTACTATTATGTTGCTACTATTTTGTTGTTATTGTTTAGATATTGTATAAAACTTATTTTATTGTTAATTTTGTTATTATTTTAAAGACATTTGTTAGTTTTGTTATTATTTTAGAGGCATTTGCTTGTTAAGTTGCATCTATTTTATTGTTATTTAAATATACATATTTATTAAAATTTATTTTTTATTTGTTGAGAAATATTTATTTTGATGTTTTTAGTATTTTTGATGGTTTATATATATTTTAAAATTATATAAAAATAATATAAAAATTAATATGGGCGGGCCGGGCCGGGCCTGGGTTTTAACATTTTTATTCGGGTCGGGCTTGGACAAAATTTTAGGCCCATTTTTCGGGCCCGGCCCGACCTGAGCCCAACAAACGGGCCTAAATTTTTAGTTGGGCCTGGCCCGAACCCGGCCCATGCACACCTCTAAGTGGTGTATAGGTCATTTTGGTTTTGGTTGTAAAGGTTGTCACAAGAATGTTTTGAATGCATATATGGAACGTTAAGTTATAAAATGGTACTTTTGATATGAAATTTGAATGGGAATTAATGAGATAGATTAGAATGATTTTGGGTATAATAGATAAAATTCTTATGGCTATACCTTGAGTAAATTAGAATATTGACATTCTTGATATGATTAAGTGAATATGTGTACAAATTTGAATTGGTTGTGATATTGGTTTTAAATTAGTTGAGATATTGGTTTGAGTTTGTTGCAGTTTGAGATTTACAGAGTTGGTTAATTGGTTATAAAAGGCTCATATAGAGTCCACACGGCCTGGTACACGAGCGTGTGACCAGACTGTGTGAGACATACGGCTAGCATATGGGCGTGTGAACTGACCGTGTGTCCCCTGCACCAAAGTGAAATTTTAAGAATTTCACGAAAAATTTTATGAGCTTTCGGTTACGTCCCGAATTGTTCTAATCACGTGTTTTGGGCCTCGAGGGTCCATAAAAGGGACATTATGATTGATTTATAACTTATTTGATAATTGTTTGTATAATATTCGTATTTGATTAGAAATGTCCGGTAATACTCCATAACCTTGTTCTGGTGACGGTTTAGGGTTAGGGGGTGTTACAGAATTTGCCCAAAACCTTGTGGGCTGAGGTAGTTAACACTATTGTGTATCTCCAAAGTAGGCCCCCAACCAAGGCTTTGGCTCAGAAAACTCTATTTAAGGCCTGGTTTGGGTTCAAACCATCACTGGCTCACCTAAGGGTCTTTGGTTGCATATGTCATGCACATGTTCCTATTGTCAAGAGGGACAAGCTGGCCAAGAAGGCTCTACCTAGTATTTTGATAGGTTACAACAGTGTGAAGAAGGGCTACAGAATCTTGGATCCTTCATCCAACAAGGTTCTTGTGAGTAGGGATGTTGTATTTGATGAGAGGTCAGGCTGGAACTGGGATAAGAATAAGCTAGAGGCAGCTGTTGAAGATCTTGTGATAGATTAGACCGAAGCTAATCAAAATGGTCCTGAAATGGACATTGATGATGAACCAGTCAGGGGCACTAGACCATTGGCTGAAATATATGCTAGAGCTGAGGTGGCCACTATTGAACCAAGCTACTCTGAAGAGGCTGAAGCTCAACAGGGCTGGAAACAAGCTATGATTGATGAAATTTGCATGATTGAGAAGAATCAAACTTGGAATGTTGGTTCGAAGACCATCCAACAGGAAAGGTATTGGAGTAAAATGGGCATTTCTAGCCAAGCACAATGTTGATAGAAGCTTGACACAATCAAGCTGCTGGTTACCTTGGCTGCACAAAAGTAGTGGAAAATCCATCAGCTCGATGTGAAGTTAGCCTTTCTCAATGGTTTCCTTGAAGAAGAAATCTTTATTGAGTAGTCAGAAGGTTTCAAGATTGCTGGTGAAGAACACAAAGTGTATAAACTGAAAAAGGCTTTATATGGGCTGAAACAGGTACTAAGAGCCTAATATGACAGAATCGATAACAACCTATCTAGCTTGGGGTTCGAGAGAAGCATCAGTGAGCCAACCTTGTATGTGAAGAAATAAGGTAATGAAACACAGCTGATAGTATCTTTGCATGTGGATGATCTGCTGGTGACAAAAGAAGACCATGAAATGTTTGTTGATTTCAAAGAAAAAATGGAACAAATGTTTGAGATGTCTGATTTGGGAAAGATGACTTACTTCCTTGGCATGGAAGTGTCACAAACTTAGCATGGAATCTTCCTAAGCCAGAAGGCTTTTGCCTCAAAGATTCTGAACAAATTCTCCATGTAAAATTGCAAAGCAACAAGCACACCAGTCACTGTTAGAGAAAAACTATCGAGCCAAGGTGATTTTGAGAAGGTTAATGAATTAACCTATTGGAGTTTGGTTGAATGTTTGCTATATCTGAATGCCACTAGACCAGACATCATGTTTGCTGTGAGTTTGCTATCAAGATTCATGCATTGCTGCAATATGAAGCACTTTCAAGCTACCAAGAGAGTTCTCAGGTACATCAAAGGTACACTGAGCTATGGATTGATATTCACCAAAGCTGAAGGCATGAAGTTGCTTGGGTATGCTAATAGTGATTGAGCTGGATCGGTAGATGAAATGAAGAGCACTTCAGGGTATGTGTTTACACTCGGATCAACCATTTTTTTCTAGAGTTTAAAGAAGTAAAATGTTGTTGCTTAGTCAACTACTGAAGCAGAATATGTGGCAGCTATAGGAGCTATCAACCGAGCCATTTGGCTAAAGAAAATATTGGCTGATTTGAATCAACACCAAAGGGAAGCATTAGAGATCATGTGTGATAAGTAATCTGCTATTGTAATTTCAAAGAATCTAGTGTTCCATGGGAGGACAAAACACTTCAAGATTAAATTTCATTTTGTTAGGGAAATGGAGTAAGCTCAAGAAGTGACACTGATTTATTGCAGTTCTGAAGAACAATTAGCTAACATTTTGACAAAGCCCCTTAGTGTGTCGAGGTTCATGCATTTGAGATCTAAAATGGGAGTTTGTAGCATGCTAGCCAAGGAGGAGTGTTGAAGTTGGCCAGCATACAGCACATGAAGCAGCCAAGGAGTAGGCCATGCAGCTCGAGTCATGCTGAAGCATTTTAAGATCAAGCTACTATTTTATTTTGTTACTTCAAGCATTAGTTAGTTTTTTAGTTCAAAATAAACTTAGTTGGTATAGTTTTTTTTTATGTAATTAGGTGTTGATTGACTAAAAAATCAGCAAAGCAATGTGTACAAGTTAATTTTAGCAACTTTCAATGTATTTTAGTGGTGTTAGGTGGATGTTTAGGTGAAATTTGCTTGTATTGACCAGCTTATGTCTGGTATATGTATTGGCATTATGCCTTTCATCAAGGTTAATGAAATTTTCAGCAAATTCATTTAGCAAAACTCTCTCTTTTCTTTGTTTCCAATTTTGTTCTTCAAGCTAAATTTTGTTTGTTTCTTCAGCAAGTCTCGAGACTTGTTGCACAAGTTACTGTTAATGTAACACCCATATCCGCCATCGAAATAGAGTTTCGGAGCATCACTAGAATTTGCAGATCACTTAAAAAAAAATTTCAATTAAATACTTACCGATTCTATGCATCATATAAATATATTACCATACAATCAATAGCTTGGCACTTGTCTAAGCATCAAACAGCAACATTGCTAGTATACTAGTACATATTTCATATAAATTCAACATTGATATACTTATTTTCTCGACATATCACACTTGAGTTTAATAATTGTTTTTACTTACATAATTTCCTTGTATCAACATATCAAAGATAATCATATATATACATGTCATGAATCATATCATTCTCTTACTGTTTCTTCATAAGTATATATCATTCTTTTCATGCTTCATCATTTCCATATATTTTATGTATATTTATTCCGGTAATAGTTTATATCAAACTTAACATAAATTATATTCCATGTACTTGTACTTAATTCGTTTATCTATCTTCATAATTATTTCATACAACTATTTTGTATATATATTTCCATATAACTAGTTCTTGTAAACATTTCATACAACCATTTCATATAACCATTCGTTATCTGACACATATTACCTGAATATCAATTGTTCAACAGATGTCATAGCGTCTCCCATCCACGGTCTCATTTATCTTTGACATGATGCCATAGTGTCTTTCAACTATGGTCTTACTCATTTTCTGTCATGTTGCCATGGTATCTTTCAACCATGGTCTTATTCATGTCACGTTGCCATGGTATCTTTCAACCATGGTCTTACACATTTCATTTCATGTTGCCATGGTATCTTTCAACCATGGTCTTACACATTTCATTTCAGTAAGCACACTCCCGCGAACCTCACTCTCCTGCGAACCTCAATTCTTGGCACACTTCCGCGAACCTCAGCTCCCATGTATTCTTCGGAAGGCCAATACACATATATTCTTCGGGAGAGCCACCAGCACACTCCCGCGAACCTCATTTCCCATATATTCTTCGGGAGGGCTGATATTAGGATCACCCTTCCGGGCTTAATCCTTTTTCCTGTATTCTTCGGAAGGGCTATATCAGAATAGGATCACCCGTCCGGGCTAGATCCTTTTTACCGTCAATTCATCGCTTATCACTGGGCAGAAGTATTCAATTTGATCATTTATTCAATTTTCATGTTTTTTCATCATTCACGATTTTATCACCAATACATATGAAATAACACGTCATGAAATTCATAAGATTAACAAATGATCACTAAAATTTAGCCATATAAACTTACAAATTCGATCTCATATTATAACGATAATCATAATTTTATAATAAATATTCCAAATAAAACATTATATTATTTGTAATTCAACATTTATCAATTACAATCGGGCATGTGATCAATTTATACACAAGTCATTCACATATTTATTTTTCCCTCCTCCTCCTCTCCATCCACATCCTTAGTACAAATAACACACTTGTAAGTAACATTATCTATAATTTTTACTATTTACTTGTGTGAATATTCAAGCTGTTCATCCGTGTCATAGTCACTAAATTATTTTTCTCTTAAGCTACAGAACTCCAAATTAAGATCCGTTAATTTTCCTTAAAACCAGACTCACAATTCTTCTTACTATAATTTTTCCAGAATTTTTGGTGTGGCCAATTAGTACAGTTTATTAGTTAAAGTTTCCCCTGTTTTGCTACTCGACAATCCTGACCACTCTTCACTAAAATTTTAATTTCTCTTTATATAGGATTAAAAAGATGTTCACGTTTGTTTCTAGTAAAAATAGACCCAATAAGGAATCCACTGATATAAATTATATTCCATAAATATTTTTGTACAATTTTTAATGATTTTTACAATTCAGAACAGGGGATCACGAAATCAATCTGAACCAGTCTTACAAAAATGTAAATATCTCAAGATACAGAATTCCTTTGCTTTCTATGTTTCTTTTAAATAAAACTAGACTCAACAAGCTTTAATTCTATATCTCACTTAACTTCTAATTAAATTTCTACTATTTTTGGTGATTTTTCAAAGTTAAACAACTGTTGCTGTCCAAAACTGCTTTAGTGTAACATGTTGATTTCTATTTTTGTCCCAAATTCCACAATTCATACAATTCAATCCTTGCTCAATTAACCCCTCAATTGAGATAATTTTCTCAATTAATAATTTATTCTATCATTTTAAACTACTTCATAATCTTTGGAAATCAGAATTTCAACACTAGTCTTTAATTTCAACTCTTTCACAATTAGGTCTTAAAATCAATTTCCATTAATTTTACTTGATAAAATCATCATATAAAAAAATTAGAGCTTCAGTTCTATGTTTACACATCATATTATTCCAGCACTCATCCATAAAAACTTTAAAAATTAGCCATAAAATCAAAAACTAATGAATTAATAAGTTGGACCCAATTGTAAAAGTCCAAAAACATAGAAATTTCAAGAAGAAAGTAAGAATTAAACTTACATGAAGCTTGAGTATGAAAAACAGCTTGAACTCTCTCCCATGGCTGTTTCTCAGCTGAAGAAAATGAAGAGAAATGGAGAGAATTCTAGATATTCCAATCTAGTCCCCTTTTTATTTTAGTGAATTTTGTTATTTTCCCATTTTGCCCTTATTTCATCAATTCTCCTGATTTTTCTCAGCTTATGCCGCCCAAAATATCTCCTTTGGGCTTATTTTCACTTTAGGTCCCTCCTCATTTGACAATTGAGCTATTTCATCCTTCTAGCAACTTTTACACTTTTTTCAATTTAGTCCTTTTTATTTAATTGACCACCTAAACGTTAAAATTTTCGAACGAAATTTTAATAGTACCTTATTGACACTCCGTAAATATTCATAAAAATATTTATGACTCAGTTTATAACACCGAGATCTCGATACCTCTTTTTCTCAATTTCTTGACTAAATAAATCTTTATAAAACACAATTTACTATTTCAAAAATCTTTTAAAAAAACTACATTTGAATTGTAAATATTAAATAATATTATCTACAAGTTCATTTGTCGGATTTGGTGGTCTTGAACCACTATTTCCGACATCACTGAAATTCGAGCTATTACAGTTAACCTTGCTTCATCTTTGTTAGTAGCTCCAACACATACACCTATATCTATATCCATTATAAACAACGGTAATTTAGCTTTTGTCTATCTTATTGCCTGAGCTTGCTCGATTCAACGGTTCTTATGGGATTCGAAGGTTATTAATAAACCATAATAGTAACATATTTTAATCCTATGCTTAGTATATTTTTTAGATGATTTATGATGAAAATTAGTGAATTTAATGCTCTTAGTCCTTTAAATTTATGTTTTTATACTTAGGTGAGCGTAGGGAAGCGAAATGAGCAAAAACGGGCCAAAATCAGACAAAACGAGTTGTTTTCAAGAGCCACACGGCCTGGGCAATTCCACACGGGTAAATCACACGCTCGTGTGATCCACACATGCTGGCCACACGCTCATGTGCCAGCCCATGTCTATTTTCGAACCCTATTTCATTTTTACATAGAAAAAGCTAATTTTTAGGCATTCTGAGCACTCTAAAGTCTATATAAACAAACTAGAAAAGGACCTAAGGGAGCACGTAGAGTAGAACGAAGAAATTACTCAAAGAACGCCAACTGAATCAATTCAGAAGCAAGATCTCCTTCAAGATTGAAGATCTCCATTCAATTTCCTCAGAAGTTTTTGGGTTCTTTATGTCTTGTTGTTTTCCTAGTTTTGAGATGTTTTCCTTTCAAATTATGAACTAAACTCCCTAGATACCTAGGAAGGATGAAACCTACGATGGAACTTATTATTTAATTTTCTGAATTACATGATAAATACTTGTTCTTGTTCTTAATTATGTGTTCTTAATCCTTGCTTTAATATTTTCGGGATATTAATTCAAGTTTGATGTGCTTATTCAGTGGAGGAAAAAGTCCCTGATTAAGAGTAGATCTAGCATAATTGAGCGAAGTTGATTGCAATCCTAGAAATAGGATGACATAAATCTATTGGATTAGAGTAAAATCTAATAGGGGAATCCAAAGATCGAGTTAATGCAACGATAGGGGTTTTAATTAGAAAGAGATTTCAATTAATCAACCTAGAGTCAGTTGTTCTTAGCCTCGAAAGAGATATTAACATAATTTAGGGATTTTTGCAGATCAAGGCAAGTGAATAAATCGTTTAATTTAGATTCAGAATAATAAGTGAAGTCTAGGTGAATTCTTTTCTAGGTATTGTCTTTATCATTGGTTTATTCGATTACTTTCTTCACTCTATGTCGCATTCATAGTTAATTAGTTTAGTTTTAGATTAAAAACAATCCCTTTAATTATAGGCTAAATAATAAAAGGATAGTAATTACTAGTACTTTTAGTCCTTGTGGATACGATATTCTGGACTCACCATAGTTATACTACTATTCGATAGTTAGTTTAGTGACGTCATCGGTTACGAATCAAGATCCTTGAAATTTTTGCAATACAATCTAACAAACATACAAATAAGAATGTGGAACTTACTCGCTATAAAATCATCTATATAATCTACCTCTATTTTCCCATGGGCCATTGCACCCACCTGAAAAAAAATGCTCAGAGATAGGATCAGGAAGTGATTATAAATAAAGAGAAAAGGATTTTATGTCACACAAGACTTACCACAAAAACAAGATTCACATCATCACCAACAGCATCTACGTATTTCCTCATTTTAACTAATTTGTCTGAGCTATATGAGAAACCTAAGTGCAAGAGAAAGAACTTAAGTTCCGGAAACAATGGGTTTTTTACAGACAAAACATGAGAAACAACAATCAAAGTCAAACCCACCTATTTTGCGAGAATTGAAAGGAAAATAATTGGTTACAGGATTCTTTATCACTCGTAAAAGCTTTTTTCGCTTGCCAATAGCAGTTATATTTAATTTTTGTAGCAGTTGCACTGCATGATTGTTGAATAGGTCAAAAAGAAATAGCTTGGTAAGAGTTTCAAAATGCTGCAGAAGAGACAAAATCTTAGCAATGATAACATACACATGATACTAGAGAACCACTTATATGTCCTCGGAATTCTAACATGAGGTTTAATTTCAAAAAGTACACTTTTCTCAGTTCTAACATACACAGCTTGCAATCTCTCAGCCTTATTGGCCGGACTGTCTAGAATCGACAGTAGAACCTATAGGGAAATGACAGAAATAATAGTTAGTTCATCATGGTTATAACAAAATAAATATAAAGATAGCAATAAATAACAAAAAAAAGTAAAATAACCTGATGTGTTATGTCAGGTCTGTAATCAGCAGGGTTCTTGTTATTTTTCCGCAAGAAATTGGCATGATCATCCGAGTTCAAGAGTTGGAAACTCTGTAACAATTTACAACAAACAAGATAAATTATAGTTGAAAACCAAACTTCTTTAATGAAAATTATCAATTAAAACTATAAAAGTTCTTACTCATAAGCAATAACAGAAGCATTAAGCACAATACAAAGTTCAAGTTCCATATACCTTTCCAACTTTAGCAACTTCCAATGAAGCCTTCTCAAGAACAAAAATGACCCCATTTGTGTTATTCATTTTTTCACTGGGAGCAATTGGGATTCCCACAAGTTCATCTGTTCCAGCTTCAGCTCCTTCCTCTTCTTCTTTAACTTGGACTTCCTCTGTTCGCTTTTCAATAGCAACTCGTTTTGCCCATTCTTTCTCTGCTTCTCCTACTATCATACTTCTCGCCTCTATTCTTCCTTTTCATCCCTTTAATAGCATACGCTCGTACCATTTTATTGGTTTGAAATATTGTTATCTTTTAAATAAGAAACAACATAGCAAAAGATAACAGTACATTAGATTAGGACAACAGTTGAATTTTAAAAATAAATAGCACGAAAGCTTGAACTCCGATTCAAAGTTAAATACTCAAAATTTAGTTCAAGCTTTTGATTCAAGAAACAATCGATGCTTGATGAGTGTCGTTAACTAATTTCCAATACTCAAACTCCAGTTTGAACTAGAAATTAAGCTTTTGCATATACAAAAACAAATTACAATATATATATTTTTTAGGATTATTTCTTCTCATCAAAATTAGGATCGGAAATGGAAAATTAGTAGTTTGAGATGATATGTGACAAAGGTTTTTGTTTTTGCTTTTACTTATTTTTAAGAATTTGTTTCAATATAAGATTGATTATAGTTATTTAAATTATAAAAATTATAAAAAAATGTTTGTGGAAATATATTTAAAATATTTTGGATTTTTTAATTTTAAAAAATACTTTATTTTTAAATTTTTTTACTTAATTATTGTTCAATGAATGATTTACAAAGAATATGAGTGTAACATCAATTTTATGACACTTAAATAAGATATATAATCCTATAGAGAATTAAATGCTATTTAAATAATGAATTATACTCGCAAACATATTGCAAGTTGAATCCTTGAGTGTTTTAACTTTAATGGCTCTTTTATTATTATTGGTATTTACATAATGATATCCGCAAGCATGATAAATTGGATCTTAAAAATAAAAAAATTACATTAGTAGTCATCCAATTATATTTTTTCTGGTCACTTAATTATGAAAAAAAAAATGACCACTAAACTATGTTTTTTTTCTTTTTTAGTCACCCAACAATGAAACGTTACAAATGAGCTACTCAACTATCCAATTTTGTCTTTTTTGGCCATCTAACTATAAAAGATTACAAAATGGTCGCTCAACTATGAAAAGTTACAAATTAATCACTAAACTATCCAATTTTGTCTTTTTTAGTCACCTATATATCTTGGATTTGTTTTTGGGAATATCTATTGTTATGTTAGCCGATTAATGACCAAAAAAGAAAAAAATAAATAGTAGAGAGTCCATTTTATAATTTTTCATAGTTGGATGATAAAATAAAGGGTAAATTATACAAACAGTCACTCAAATTTGGGGTAGTTGACAAAATAGTCACTCAGGTTTCAATTCAGTCACTCAACTTTAAAAAAATAACGAATTAGTCCTTTTAACCATTTTCCATTACAGACATAACGGAAAAGTGACATGTCATTTAAGGATGGGCTAGTTGTCATTTAAACAGCCCTATTTAAGAGCCCTAGGTAGTAGAAGAATAAGAGAAAAAGAAAAATAAGAGAAAAATGGAGAAGAAGAAGGAAAAAAGAAGAGGAGAAGAAGAGAAAATGGAAGAAGCTTCATACCAACGATGGATTTACTAGCCATTGGGCTCATTGCAGTAAATTATGCCTAGATTTACTGGTATTTGATGTTTCATACCAGCCGAGGGTTCTGAATTACAAGGCATAATTATGCCTGAATAATAATTTACATTCGAGTTTCAATTTGTGGCAAAGGGTTCTAAGTTGCAAGGTGCATTTGAATCGATTGTTAGCAGAGGAGAAAAAGGTGAAGACGGAATAATTACATTTCAAAGTGAATATAACACCCCTTACATGTATTCGACACCGGAATAGGGTACAAGGCATTACCGAAATACATACACTTGTAAACGTATTAAACCGAGTCATAAAATTTCATCCAAATTAAACTTTTCAAATTTTTATCTTTGAGTCCCTAAATAGGGCCTACGAGGCCCAAAACATACTTTGGAAGTGGTCTAGGACTAAACCGAGAACTTTTGACAGCTCAAAATTTTTTTAAAAAATAAAATAAAATAAAACAGGGGCACACGCCCTGGGCACATGGCCGTGTGGCTACCCGTGTGGCTGCTCATTTGGCCACAGGTAAGGCTATTTACCAAGCCCTTTGCCACCCCAAAACACTTATACACTTATACAAATTTATCATCACACAACATTGTATTATTAAGCATTCAAACATCCACACTAAGAGATCCACATACCATTTACAAACCACATTCATCATGCATAATCACACAATTTGTAACAGCCCAAACTAGGGCTTAGTCGGAATAGTGGTTACGAGACCACAAATCTGAGATAGAAAAGTATATTTTATGATTATTATTAAGTTTATGACATGATTGCATGATAGTGATAAAATTCCACGAAGGAATTTTTAAGAAAAAATTATTAATTTGTCCTTAAGGACTAAATTGCAAAAGTTGCAAAATAGGAGTTTCTAGAAGGTTTAAGTATGATATAGCAAGAGAAAAATTAGTGAAGGTCCTTATTTAGCAAATAGACCAATTTTTAACATGATGGACAAAAATTCCCATGGAAAGGAAAGATATTAAAGAAAGGCCATACGGACATTTTGGTCATTTGGTAAAGTTAAGTAATAAAAAGGGAAAAAGAAAGAAAAAATGTTGTCATCTTCTTCCCAAGGGTGCCGAATTTTAGGGGTTCTCCATAGCTAGGGTTTCCTTCATTTTCAAGCTTCAAGTAAGTGTAATTTGATCCCATTTTTAATTTTCTTCATATTTTTGAAATCCTTGCAACATGATTAAGCTATTTGTACCACTAATTTGAGCTAGGGTTCACATTCAAAATTTTAACCATGCATGACATGCAAGTAAATTGATGCCTAGTGGTAGAAAATGAAAGTTTAAAGTGTAGTAAACATCTTTCTCTAAGTGATTTTCATGAAAAACCCTAATAAGGATTAAATTGCAAAGTTAGTAAAATGTGTAGTAAATGTACAAATTGATAAGAAATGTGGGCTACTATGAGCACATGAAAGGTTCGGCTAGGCTTGGGTAACCTAGAAAATAAGTGCATTTCATTTTACGAGCCTAGAGACCATTTTGTAAATATGCAAAATTTCAGGGGCAAAATTATAAATTTTGTCAAAAAGTTAATTATGGGCTATTTAGCCAATGTGTGTATTAAATTAGCTTAATTTTTCATTTTAGATCAAGAAACACGAAGCCCAGACCAAAACCGAGGAAAAAGTAAGGTGGTGGACTAAATCGAGCGTTCACCCTCATTTCGTATCTGAGGTAAGTTGTATGTAATAATTTAGCTTTATGCATGATGTAAATATATGATGATGTTATTTTATGTAATTCATGCAAATCTCATGAAGTTATTTAACATGATTATCATCAAGAAAGGATGAGAATTATTTGTTAGCAATGTTAAAGAATACGAGGGATACCGTTGTCATGAACATTGTAGGTCCTATATAAGACCATTTTTGGGACATGGCATCGGCATCGAGTAGAGATCCCATGTAATACCATGTCCAGTACATGGCATTGGCATCGATATGTGGTCCTGTGTAAGACCATGTCTGGGACATGGCGTCGGCACCGAAATTGGATATAGATCCCCTGTAAGACCATGTCTGGGACATGGCATGGGCATCTAAGAGAGATCCCGTATAAGACCATGTTTGGGACATGTCATTAGCATCAGATAACAATCTCGTGTAAGACCATGTCTGGGACATGGCATTGACATTGATATGAGATCCCATGTAAGACCATATCTAGGATATGGCTTCGGCATCGACTTGAGATCCCATGTAAGACCATATCTGGGATATGGATTTGGCATCTTATCATGAGAATGACATTCGAGTATCCTTCGGTATTATAATTAAATTTAATGGGAAAAGTATGCAAATTAATGAGATATAGATAAAGACTAAAGATTTGTGACGAGTGATACAAGTGTGGACGAATAAGTTTTGAGAAATTGAAAGTATAATGTTATGAGTATTACGGCAAGAAAGGCATGAGTAAGTTACGAGATCACAAGCTATGAGAACGAGTAAGCCATGAGAATGAGTAAGTTATGAGAATAAGAAATTCATGAGATTTAGTAAGTTTTGAAATGAGTAAGAAAGTTTATGGCATTTTATGATATTTAAATTTGTATAATGTTTCATGATTTATGTGGCTATATTATTCCATGCAATTTACTAAGCATTTATGCTTGCCCCATTTTCCTTTCCCTTTTTTCATGTAGAGTTGCCGAACTAGCTCGGGGATCGTTAAAGTCGGAGCTCGAAGTCACACTATCAAGCCATCCATTTTGGGCATTGTATAGTTAGTTATTTTTGTGTATGGCATGTATAGGAAACTTTGTCACTTTTAGATGTGTCCTTTTGTTAGCCCAATGTGTTGGCTACTAGTATTGCTCAAGATATTTTGTAATGGCCTTTGAAAGGAGGCTAATATTGATCAAGTTTAATTGCTAAGTTAATGTCAATGATATTAACATGAAATTGCATAAATTGATGGGAAAGATGAATGCTGATAATTGTATTATGATATTATAGTTTGAATGTCATGTTTGTGAATGTTTGGATGTTTTATTATGCCACGAGTTGTGATTTTAGATTGGCATTGTGTTTGGTTCAGTTTCAGGGTGGAAAAAGGCTTGGAAAATAGCCTATAGATGTCCACACGGTTGGGCACACGGGCGTGTGCCTAGGCCGTATGTAACGCATGGTCAGCCTCAAGGGCGTGTTAATAGACTGTGTGTCCCCTGCATCCAATTTAGTTAATTCAGTTTTGAGCACGCAAAGCACACTGGCATGTGCTTTGGCCGTGTTAAACCCAAGTTGTTTTTAGGGTTAATTCAGTATTACACACGGGCTAAGCACACGGACGTGTGCCTTGGTCGTGTGAACCTAAGATGTTCTAGTGTTCAAAGTCAAAGTCCTCCACGGGATAATGATACGGGCGTGTCTAGGCCGTGTGGTAAGTGATATTTATGATGGTCAAACCTGTAAACTAAACTATTATCACGATAAAGGCAAGCGCACCTATCAAACAATAGTATAGCTTATGGCAAGATCGGGATGTCAAACTCACAGGGACTAAAAGTACTAGTATTAATTTTCTTTTTATTATCTAGCCTAAAAATAAGGGGATTTGTTTTAAACTAATTAACTGAACTAATTAATTAAGAACACGACAAAGAATAAATTGGGAAAAATACTTTTAGAAAACTGATTGATTAAGACAATACCCAAGGAAGAATCCACCTAGACATCACTTGTTATTAAATCTGAATTAGACTATTTATTCACTTGATTTGATCTATAGAAATCCTTAAATTATGTTCATATCTCTTTTAAGACTAAGAACAACTAACCTTAGGTTGATTAATTGAAATTTCTTTCTAATTAAAACCCCCTAGTGTTGCATTAACTCGATCTATGGATTCCCTTATTAGATTTGACTCTAATCCGGTAAATTTTCGTCATCCTATGTCTAGAATTGCGATCAACTCCGCTCAATTTTGTTGGATCTACTCTTAAACAGGGACTTTTGCTCTACTAAATAAACACATTCGACTTGAATTAATATCCTGGAATATTAACACAAGAATTAATAACACAATTAAGAACAAATTCAAGCATTTATCATATAATTCAGATAATAATAACAAGATCCGTCTTAGGTTTCATCCCCCTCAGGTATTTAGGGAATTTAGTTCATAATTATAAAAGAAAACATATCAAAATAGGGAAAACAACAAAACATAAAGAACCCAAAACTTCGAGCGAAATTGAAGGGAGATCTTCAGTCTTGATGCAAATCTTTGCTTCCGAGATGAATCGATCGGTGTTCTTCGAGTAATTCCTTGCTTTCTACACTGTGTGTCCCTTTTGTTCCTTCCCTTGGGTGTTTTTATAGACTTTAAAATACCCATAATACCTAAAATTTAGCCTTTTCTGCGTAAAATTGAAACAGGACTCGACAGGACACACCCGTGTGAGGTTGCTCAGGCCGTGTTCAACACTGAGAAATCAACAAGGGCATGTGGTTTGCCCGTGTGAAAATGCCTTAGGCCGTGTTGAATGTTGATTTGGACCTATTTTGTCCGTTTTTGGCCCGTTCCTTACTCTTTTCTCTTCCTTATGCTCACCTAAGTATAAAACATGAAATCAAAGGATTAGGAGCATCATATTCCTTAATTTTAATGATAATTTATCCATAAATGTGCTAAGCATGGGGTAAAAATATGTATATATTATGGTTCATCACCGTGTGAGAGACACAGGCCATAGACACGGGCTTGTGCCTAAGCCATGTCAAAACCCCTGTAGGTTTAAAATAAAAATAAATTCAGCACGGGCTAGGAACATGGGCGTGTGTGACCTCACGGCCTGCCCACACGGGAGTGTTCAGTCTCACACGGGCGTGTGGCCCAGTTTTAGGCAAAAATTTTCTGAGTGCCCGAAAGTTCCCAGATTGGTTTCAAACTACTCCCGATGTATGTTTTGCGCCACGTGGGCCCCTGATCAGGATATTAAGAGTTTTGTCGAAACCATTTTTTGAAAAATAGGGGATCGACTTTGGGTTTTGAAAATAAAATTAAACGGGAGTCGCCACCAATCTTTTATAGGAGGTGTGATCGGATCACCTTGAAAAGGAGTTGTTTTTAATAGATAATTTGACTTATTAAAACAACGATTTTGGTCCACGAAAATCAGAAAGATAGGTTCGGGAGTCGATTACACTCGGGGAAGGATTAGCACCCCCGATACGCCCAAAATTGGTACCTAGTCGATTAATTAGTGTCCTAATGTCGGATATTTAAAAATTTGAAAGAATTTAAAATACGATCCTTTTTGTTAAAAACATTTGAATAAATTGAAAAGAATGTTTAAAAACCATTCTCGTTTCAAAGCAATAGAACGTCCCGTCCAGTGAGTTAGGATACGACGTTTAGAGCTTTTAGGGACGAGCGCGCTTTGTATTTGGAAATCAAAAGGATATTCGATTATACAGGTTAAACGAAAAAATCGAAACCCAGTGAGTTAGGGTACGAATTTTCGAATTTTCAAGTATCGAATATTACCTTTGTAAAAGTATGATTTTGTCGAACAATGTTAATAAAATCATGAATTTGTAAGGAAGTGCAAAAGTAATCTAAGACCATAATACGTACGAATAGAACAAATGCATTAAGGAAAGTAATATAAATGACATGGATAAAATAAATTATCGAGCATGCAGATTAATGACTGATCAAAAACAACAAAATAATATTAAAAACTACATAATTAAGTTGTATGTATAAATAATAAATAAACAAACAAATGAAACAGCAATAATAAAAATTAACGAAAAATATTGAAGTATAGTATCTAAAATGATAATAATGATAATAATAACAATTATAATAAAGAAAAAATGATAAAAATAATAGGCTAATTTAATAGCAATAGTAGAAAGTAATATGTACATAATATATATATATATATATACACGCATATATGTTATATATTAATAATGGAAAAAAAAAATGGCAATGATATATCAATTTGGGGAGTATTAAAATAAAATATAATAGTCAATATAATATTAAAATAATACTAAATATAATATGATGATAAAATAAGATATATATATATATATATATATATATATATAAAGGTAATAACACGTAATATCGGAAATAATACTAAAAATAGTATATAAAAAATAACAAAAAGAAAATAAAAGAAAAATAATAATAATAGTAATAATAGGGTACAAAAAGCACATGTGATATGATAATATTTAAAATAAAATAAATAATAATAGTAAATATCAAATATGTATATATATATAAAATAATGAAAAAAGATATAATATATAAAAAAAATAGAAAAGAATTATTAAGTATAATATAATAATTAATAATAATATTAAAAGAATAATAATAGTGTGTTAAAAATAATAATAGTAAAAGAAAATAATAATAAAAGTAATATAAGTATATACTAAAGGGATATATATATATATATATATATAAAGTATGATAGTAATAATAATAAGATAGAATACTTAATATCATTAAATATAATATAATAATCATGACATTAAAACAAATAACATTGAAAACAGTCATAAAATATATATGTACATATATGTAAAAATACTGATTAAAATTAATATTAATACTAAATATTAACAACAAATACAATAATATCAAAATAATTAACTTTAATAATATAACAAAACAAGAAGGATCAGATTGAGCTAGAAAAAAAATGTTTGGGGCGAAATAGAAATAAAAGAGTGGAAGAGGGTCAATCTAAACACGCTGAAGCATTAGAGGGACCAGAAGGGTAATAAATCCCTTTTCCAAAACGCACAGCAATAATAGGGATTAAAATGAAAACGGAACTAAACTACGGGGCCAAATGCGTAAAATGAGAAAGGTTAGAAAAAGGATTAGATTGCAGCACGCACGAAAGCAGAGAGACCCCTTGCGCAATTAACCCGAAAGGCAGAAAACACTCGGATCCCCCTTTATCCGGGTCGGGTCGCGCACCGGATAGCATCTAAACGGTGCCGTTTCATGCTTTTTGCTAAAACCCTAACTCCCTTTCTTTCTCATTTGCCCGTTTTCCCCCCATTTTCTTTTCAGAACAGTGGCCACCTCTTCCCCTCTTCTCCTCTCATCCTTTCGGCTAGGGTTTTGAACCCCTCCTCGCCGATTGTGAAGGTTACCGGTAGGCCCATCGCGCCATTAGCTTGGCGATCGGCCAGTATTGCGCGAAAGGGCCATTAAACTCGGTTCCAAAAGATCCCGAGAGGTCGCTTTCAAGACTCGTGTGCGTAGGCGAATAAAGGCCTCCCTCTCCCTTTCGGTCCCGTGGGCTTCATCGGCGACTAATGCACCTCTACCACCGTAGCGGTTTCGACTAGATCCACAAGGATCTGTCAACTTCCGGATAGGAGAAACCCTCATTAGATCGACCAACAACAGATAAGAAAACCCCCTCTTTTCCTTCTTATTATTAGTTGTTTAAAATAAGTTTGCAAATAGAGATAATAAAAGAGAAACGGAAAATCAAAAGGGAAAAGATGAGAAAATCAAATCAACCTTCTTGTGCCTTTGTTTTCTTTGATTTCTTTTGTTTTTGAAGGGTCGGGATTCCAATTTTTTACAAATATTTTCTTCTATTTCTAGCCGAATCTCCCCCCTTTTTTACACTTCGTTCTTAGGCTTTAATAGCCGAAAATCCCATAAGTTTTGCTACTGTTTTGTTTCTATCGTTGTTCTGTGCCTCTACTCTGCTTGCTGTCTTTTCTTTACGTGTTTGCAGGCCTCTGGAGGTGATGGACGTGATGGGCGGTGCGCTCGAGGAAAAGGCCGACGTGGGCAAAGCCTAGGTGCGGTGGTTGTATTTGCTGGAGGCTAGGGTTCGGTTGATTGGGTCTTTAGTTAATGGGCCGGGTTTGGGTAGTGGTTTTGGGTCTGGTTAATGGGCCCCGGGTTGTTTAGGTGGGTTATTTGGTTTGGGTTTATTTTTGTAAAAGGGCCGGGCATTTTGGGCCTTCTACAAGTTTATTTGAAAATTTTTAACTTGGAGTGAAAAGTAAGGCTCGATTTAGTATGATCAAACATGTTTAAGTAGGATAACGCCTCGTATCCCGTCCCAACGTCAGACTCGAGTAAGGGTGTTACACAATCAATCACATTTACCACTCATGATTATCACACATTTACTCATCCAACACATGCAAGCATACACATCCTTGAAATGCATCATCATAGACTTATAACATAACAATTATTAGCCACATTAAACGGCCTTATACAACAATAGCCTTCAAATAGCATAGGCTAACATTCTAGGCCAACTCACAATAACATATACACACATAATAAAGTCCCTATACATGCCATAGACTTAAAAATACTTGAAAATCATTAATATAATACCAATTAATAACTTGTAGTGTGATAGAATCTCTGACGACCTCCAACTCGAGCTAGCATCTGTGACACTACAGGAAAAAGGAAAGGAAGGGGGTAAGCATTATAGCTTAGTAAGTAGGTATGTAAATAATAAGTAATTTATTAACATGCTCTTATAAATCTTTACAATGCGTTCTCAAGATAATACAATCATAATTGCATAAAGTTCCACTATTCACTTATGTTCATATCAAGCTGTTTATGCGAGTCATATTCACTAAACTATTTATATCTGGAGCTACGGAACTCCAAATTAAGATCCGCTAATTTCCCCTGAAACTAGACTCATATATCTCCTTACCATAAAATTTTCAGAATTTTTGGTTTAGCAAATAAATATAGTTTATTTATTAAAGTCGCCCCTTTTCTGATGTCTGATAGTTCTGACCCCTCTTCACTTAGTTATTTTCCCGTTAGACACTTCGAAATAATAACAGATACACGGTGGTTCCACACATAGCACCGCCCTTATGATCAATGCTATCCGGTACACATATTAGCCTGCACTTAGTACTACACATGTGACCAATATTGTCGGGTACACATAGTAGCCTGCACTTAGTACTACACATGTGACCAATACCATCTGGTACACGTAGTAGCCTGTACATAGTACTACACACGTGACCATAACTATTTTAATACTCATAGTAGCCTACACATAGTACTACACATGAGTTCTCATGACATGTCATTCATATCCTTTTCTATTTCGAAAGTTCATCCGGGAATTTCTCACTTATTCTCACTTTGTCAATTTCATCCATAGTCAATCTCAATTCATAATTTACATCAAATAATCATTCAATATACAACCATATCCTATGTAATATGACAAAATATTATAACATAAATAAAAACAATGTATTATTTACATACAAACTTACCTCGACCCAAAAACGACAAACGGACGTATTCTACATTTTCTTTTATTTTCACCCGTTCTAAGTCCGAATCTCGTTTTTCTTAATCTATAACAACACATTTAACTCATTTATTCAATATACAACTCAAATTAACCCAAATTCACATTTTGAAAAAAATAAATTTTTGCCCTTGAACTTTGTCATAATTACACTTTTGCCTTTAGGCTCGTAAAATAAATTTTATTCAATTTCTTTAAATTTTAGGCCTATTCAAATCATTTTCATAACTATAGTAGTCCAAAATTTTCATTATTCACACACCTACACACATTTTACAACTTGTTACAAACTAGTCCTTTTAGGCATTTTCACCGAAAATCACTTAGTAAAAGTCGTTTCTCTAACCATAGACATGCATTTTCTACCCTTAAATAAAAAAATACACACATATTCATTAGGGATCAAAACCTTAGACTTTAATCATATCTCAAATTAGTGGTAGAAATAGATAGATCTTGTTGCGAGGATTTCAAAAACGTAAAAATCATTAAAAACGGGGCCAGAACGGACTTACAATCGAGCTTGAAAGCTTGAAAAACCTTAGCTATGTCTTCTCCATGCAAGTTTCGGCCATGGGGTAGAAGATGAGCAAAAATTTTCTTTTAACTTGGTTTTTAATTCATTTAATCACTAAATAACTAAACTGCCCCTAACTTAAAAATATTCTGTTTCACCTATTTCATGTCCATTTTTGTCCAAAAAATTAACCAATGGTATAATTACCATTTAAGGACCTTCAATTTAAAATTTCATAGCAATTTGACACCTCTAGCTTCTAGAACTCAAGTTTTGCACTTTTTACAATTTAGTCCTTTTGACTAAATTGAGTGCCCAAACGTCAAAATTTTCGAACGAGATTTTCACAAAATCATTCTGTGAAATTTTAATTCATAAAAATATAATAAAAATAATTTTTTTCTCGTAGGATTTGTGGTCCCGAAACCACTATTCCAACTAGGTCCAAAATCGGGTCGTTACAGTGAAGGTGAAGGATATAGAGCCAAAACATGAGAAAGAAGAGAAGGCCTAGGTCGAACTTGAATTGAAGACCAAATTGGTAGAGAACGAAAACCCAAGCATAAAGAGGATAAGGGGGAGAAACATAAAGAGAAAGATAAGGAAATGTAGAGGATAGTGAAATTGGAGAAATAAAGAATAAAAACGAGAAAAAGAAAGAAAAGAAGGAGAAGATGCACAAAGATGAAGAAGATGACGAGAACACAGAGAAAAAAAAAGACAAGGAGGCAAAGATGTAGAAAGAAGGAAAATATGAGGATAAAGAGGTGGTAACAGAAGATAAAGAGAAAGAAGAAAAGAAGCATAAGGAGAAAGAGGTTGAGAGAGAAGAAGATGAAGAGAAGAAAAATTATAGAAGAAAAAAAAAAGAAAAATTATGAATGGTAGATTGAACGTGGATATTGGAATTTCTTGATTATCAAGATTTCATGTTTAAATTTGTTTTTTTGGGCTTGTTAGCTTATAATTCTCGTAATTGATTAAGAGCATCAATGAATCCTTATTTATGTAATTGTATTGTTTAAATCTTCGTTAATAGCTTGCTTTTTTTAGCAATTTGATTTTCTAATGATGAAGAACTTCGTTTAATTGTTGCTAAATTGGGAACTAAATGAGTTAATTAAGTCACTTATTGATTAAACAAGTGCAAAATCTAACTTAATTTAAGCAAGATATTAGATTAGAATATGGATACTGATACTTCTCATCTCTAATCTTCTGTAAAGACTTTGAAATTAGGGTTTTTCATAGTTCTTAAGCATTTGGGATAAGATAGCTTATTATTGGTTTATTGACTCCTCTTGAAATTTTTGCATTTGGGATAATATTTTTTATTTTTATAACTTTTTATGCAGTTGTAGATATTACTTCTTGATTTAAAAGCGTTTAAGCTCTATGACTTGTAAGCTGCATGCGTCGATTTTATGGTTATGCTGACGAATTGCCGGTCTAGAACTCAAAACCTAAAGATTGAATAGATAGAAGACAACGTATAGTGATTTTTACTTGAGTTTTAATCAAAAAATGAGCAACACTTAAAACAAAGAAAATTTGTATTTGAAAGCTCAAAACAGAAGCAACCGGGATAAAGAATGGAGAGAACAAATTTTCAACTCTCTTTTTTTTTTAAGTAATAATACATCCAGCATAAGTAACTAAGATACATTGGGAGAAAATAAAGCTTGCTTGTGCAAGTGTCTAAGCTGTAAAATCAGCTAAGTGACAACCTAAAATGAGTACTAAAAACAACTAATTACATAATTAAACCTTAGCTGAACAAAAGAAATGATTACATCCAAAAAGTCAACTATTACAAAAAAAAAAGTACTTCATCCGGATTACACAATGAACATTTGTGTTCCCCTGCTGGACTGCTTGGTTACTTGCACGCTGCTGCATTTCATCCGGGTTACTTGCATGCTCGTGCATGGTTGCATGGCAGTTTGCATGTTGCTACTGTAGTTGCCACCTTTGAACAGTTTTGCTGACGAATTGCCGGTCTAGAACTCGAAACCTGATGATTGGATGGATAGAAGAAAACGTATAGCAATTTTTACCAGGGCAAGTCTACCATGGATGACTGGAACTACAATAAACCCTTTGTTTCGTGCCGCTTATCTAGCGAAAGGTGGAGACAGAAAGATCACATTGGTGATTCCTTGGTTGTATTTGAAAGATCAAAAACTAGTATACCCGGTCAATGCTATGTTCGGTTCACCTTGGGAGCAACAGTCTTATATTCGTCAATGGCTTGAACGGAGGATTGCATTTATACCTGATTTCGGTATATGCTTTTATCCTGGAAAGGTAATCGCACACCTTTAACAAATTCCTAAAGTTAAATGAACAGAGTTTATTTAAACATCAGAACCCTCATTTAATTACCATGGTGACAATCTGATGATAATTTATAGTACTAATTGTGATGCAGTTTGCTGTAGATAAAAGAAGCATAATTCTTGTAGGAGACATATTAGAAATCGTCCCTGATGAAGAGGCAGATATTGCTGTCCTCGAGGAGCCCGAACATCTTACGTGGTTTCATCATGGGAAGAGATGGAAAACGAAATTTCGCCTCGTCATAGGAATAATACATACCAATTATTTGGAGTACGTAAAGAGGGAGAAAAATGGACGATTGCTAGCATTTCTTCTGAAATATTTAAATAGTTGGGTTGTTAGCATCTATTGCCATAAGGTAAGCTTCCTAATAAGCCTTGATTTTTCTGTGCTTGCCAACAAGTTAATGCGACTTTTGCTTGATATTTATAGGACTATACAAAATTTGCACTGTTGGATACTTTATTAACTTGTTAGGCTAGATTATTTAAGGAAAAAAAAGATTGCAATCTACTTTGCCTCGGGTGATATATTGTTCCGACCTAACAGGAACCAATGCCACCTTGTTGGTCCACTAGAATGATATGTGTCTCTGATTTTACTAGCGTAGTCTAGCTGTTGATGCTGCTGATAGAGAAGAAAGGAGCACTAGGAGAGAAGAAAATCGAATTCCTCGCCTCTCCAAGTGTTGATATTATATTATAATATAATTAATTTCATCTGATTGTAATCATGTTGTTATTGCAGGTAATTAGGTTGTCTGCTGCCACTCAGGATTATCCCAGATCCAATATCTACAGTCGTCATGGAGTTAATCCCAAATTTCTCGAGGTAGGCAAAAAAATTTTCGAGCAACAACAAAGCCGTAACCAAGCCTTCACCAAAGGGGATTACTACATTGGGAAGATGGTTTGGAGCAAAGGCTACGGGGAACTACTTAAACTTCTTCGTGATCACCAAAAGGAGTTAGTTGGTCTCGAGATTGATTTGTATGTCAATGGAGAAGACTCTGATCAAGTTAATGAAGCTACTAACAAGCTGAAACTTGTAGTTAGAGTTCATCCCGGTTGTGATCATGCTGATCCTTTATTCCATGAGTAAGTCTCATTTTGTCCCCCACTCTCTCTTCATGTCTGGATCGGGATCAATGAACGTTGATTTTGTTTCTTTTCTCGGTTTCCCCTTCAGTTACGAAATATTCTTGAATCCTAGCACCACAGATGTTGTTTGCACAACCACAGCCGAAGCATTGGCTATGGGAAAAATCGTTATTTGTGCCAATCACCCCTCGAATGATTTCTTCAAGCAGTTCTCGAATTGTCGAACTTATGATGATGGCAGCGGTTCGTTGCAGCCACACGTAATGCAGAGCCTGCTCCATTGACCGATGCACAGAGGTACGAGTTGTAATGGGAGGCAGCAATAGAGCGGTTTTTAGGAGTTTAAGAACTCAACCAGGTCGTTGCAAAAGAATTGGATAAAAATCAGTCAACGAAATTCGCATCGATATCTTTAAACCTGCAGAAGAACATGGAGGCAACGTCAGCATATCTTCATTACGTGGCTTTAGGATTTGAAACAACTAGAAGAGCATTTGGTGCGGTTCCTGGGAGCTTGTATCTTGATGAAAAGCAATGTAAAGAACTTGGTTTGTTCACTCTTATAGACAGAGTAGGGTCCAAAAAAGATAATTGATTGAAACATTCTTTGCAATTCAATACAGTTCAATTACATTGTCGAATTATTTATGCACATCATTTATTGGTAAAATTTCTTTTTGAAGGTTTTTACTTTAAACAGGATGAAAATTGCTTAACAGATGAAAGTAGAGTTCTCCATTTTGACACTATTTTGAAAGCCCGGCTTCATTGATCTGAATTTAAATTTTATTTAATTTGATAAAGAATCACTAGAACTCCTCGAGGAGGAACAGAGTAGATGCTATGGCTGCATCTCGAAATGATCGAAAAGCGGAGTGCATATCATTAGGCGTAAGCAAATAACTTGAACAGAATCTTAAAAGTATAAATTTCTTTTCAATAAATTTAGATTATGATAGAGAAAATTGCAGAGTATTAAGTAAATATACAAATGAGATAATGAAACCATCTTTTCTAAACATATTTATTAAGAAATACAAAGACCCGATTATAGAAAATGGCCAAATGCACTCTTGTGATCATCTACCAAGAAACTGCTTAATGCATTTTTGTGATTCTTGACCACACTGCAATGTTACTTCTGAGGATCATGAAAGAACAAGTTCACAATACTTTCTTGCAGGAATGCATGCAGGACCTTCATCTCAACCATTAAGTTATCCATTAAATGCTCCTCTTTAAGCTTCTTATTTTAGGTGCTTAAACAATGAGATAACTTGTAATTTCCTGATATAGATGGTTAAAAAGCATTTAATCCACGGTCAATATTAAGAAATGCAACTAAGATTTAAAAAACACAACATCCATCATAAAAAAAATTCAAATTAGAATATCCAAACCATTTTTAGATTTTGAAAAAAACAGGATTCGACCTTTAAAAATATGGAGTCGCCGCCGATCTTTTTTACTTAGATGTGATCGGATCACCTTGCAAAACATTTGGTTTTATCAAAATACAGATTTTGGCCTATGTAATTGAAGAAAATAGATTTGGGAGTCGGTTACGTACGAGGAAGGATCAACACCCTCGTACGCCCAAAATCGGTACCAAATAAATCAAATGATGTGCTTATGCCGAGAACTTGAAAAGTTTCAAAAATGTCATCTTTTTGTAAAGGATTGGAATGACTCAAGTTTGAATATAAAATTCACTCGATCCAAAGGAACAAAATCCTACACTCAGTACGTTAGGATGCAATACTTTGAACCCTTAAAGTCGAAATCATCTTACAATTTCTAAATCATACAATTGAAAAGGGTATTATGTTATTTGGTCAAACGAAAAACCACGGCCCAATACGTTAGGACACAATTTCTCGGACTCCCAAATACCAAAATATCACCTTATTTTTGAAAAGCTTTCGAGTAGTGTTTATAAACCTGACTCAAAATGTATTTTATTTGATTTGTTTGGATAAAAAAAAGTTTGCATAAATAAGTTAGAAGTCTTAATTACTATGCAATAATAAAATGAAAATATAATTGCAAATATGAAATGGCAATACATGGTAATAATGAAAACACGAAAGAGGAAATTAGAAAGAAATACTAACATTAACCTTCAAAACTAATGAATTAAAAAACAATTTAAAAAGAAATACCAAGCGAAATAACTCCAATTCAATGTGACAAATTCTGATCTATAAAAAAAAAAAAATAACATGAGGGAAAAACAGTTTACAACCATCAATATGTGAACTATAAATTATATGTACAAAAGTTTTGAAATTGCATGTAAAAGTTTGAAATGGATTAAAAAAATAAAAATAGAAATAACTAAAATAAATGAATTTACAAATAAATATTTTATAAGAAGAAAATCAAAATAAACCATATACGAAATAATGAATATTATTTATATAGATAATATATATACATTTGAAATAAAGCTTAATATAGATAGTTTATATATGAAAATAATAATATATAAAGGTTTTGAAATAAACAAAAATATATAAGTTAGGGTTTTGAAAGAAATAAGTTATACATAAAATAATATAAAGCTAATAATATATATATATATTGAATAAAAATAATATAATATAAAACGTATATATATAAATAAATGATGGAAAATGTTTGAAATAAGCAAAATATAAAAGAAATAATATATATATATATATATATATATAAACAAATTTAAGCGAAAATATATAAGTACACAGATAAATTTAAAATATGCATAAAATACTATGATACAAATAATATATACATAAAATGAAAATAATTTTAATAATAATTTTGTATATATATATATATATATATATATATGCAAAATAATAATGTGTAGGAATATTTAAATTAAATATTATACTAATTTTTAAAACAAAGAGGAATACAAAAAAAAATTCTAAAAAATGAATGAATTATATAACAAAACAATAATAAAGAAAATATATACAAATGAAAATATGAAAATAAATTAAAACAATGCATAGTCAATAAAATAATTCAAAGAATAATTTATTAAGACAATTTCTAAAAGATGAAAAATAAATAAATTATGAAGAAAAATATGAACTGAAATTTGAAAACAGTTTTAATTGATATAAAAACAAAATCAGGAGAATAATTTACAAAGAAAAAGAACTTTTAACAGAATCGAGGACTTAAATAAAATGGGCGTAAATAATCAGGGATTTAACATGCAAATATTCCCAAGACCCAAAACGCAGTGTACAGATATGGATCGAATTGAAATAGCGCTCAAATTATAAGGAAAAATTAAAAAACGGAAGAAAATGCGAACATGACCCAATCGAACATCGACGCAACATGGAGGGACCAATGGCACAATTATCCATTCTCCGCGATAACGTGCGGATTCTCACGGCGATGGATCGGGTCAGATCGATTAGCCTTATACGACGTCATTTCAAAACCACTGAGTTAGGCCTTAACGACATTGTTTCATGACATCTATAAAAGGAAAAAAACCTAAAAATTAAAGCACTAAACCAAATCAAATAGGAAAGAAAACCTAATGCTCTCTCAACCTCCCCAATTCAGCCAACTCCAGAAGGCCATTCGCTCACCGATCCACCATTAAAATTGGTGAATGGCACCTTAGGCTTCCTTTTATAGCCACATTAAATTGAAAAAAATAAAAATAATACAAATTTCTTCCGTATTTTTTCGCTATATTCTATTGCGGTTATTTGCAGCCTAGCTATCATTCTGGTATCACCTTTATTGCTGTTGTTGTTTGTTTTACGGGTATAGTTATGGAGGAACCGCTCGTGGGAGCTACAGCTCAGGGAAGGGGAAGGCCCGAACGATGGCCGCGGCGTTAGAGAATTCTAAAAACCGCTAGGGTTTCTGATCCTTTAATTGATTTTGGGCCACTTGGGCTAGGTATTATTTCAGGCTATTAAGGCTGGGATTAGTTGGGGTTTGGGTTTATTTGTGAAGTGGGTATTGGGCCATTAGGACTAAGATTGGACTTGTTCGGGTCCAGCTTGATTTGGGTTATATTGAGCTTGTAATTTGGCTTTTGGGTCTTTAACCAAATCAAGCCGATCGGCTTGGTTTATTTGGATTTAATTTGTATTTAATTTGGACATTGGACTTATGTTTTTATTTGGTTTTTGGTTTAATTTAATTTTGGTTTTTTACTTGGTTTATTTATTTGTAAATGGACCTTTATTAAAATTTTATGGGCCGGGCAAAATAGGCCTTCTACAGCTGCCCCTCTTTGCTCATTTTCGTGTAACAGGAATGAAGCAAAGACTTTAAAAGGACTAATTTTGCCCGGTCTTTGCTGAATCTTGGCTTCTTGCTACTTCTTCTATTTAAGTAGCCCCATTCCATCCCACTGCGTCTTCAGGGGTATAGGAAATAGTGCTTCTATCCAGTACTCCACTGCAACTTCAAGGAGATAAGGTTAGTGACTTGAATCTGTTTCCCTGCTACCTCAGGAAGATAAGATTCATCGTCTACGATCTGCTCCACTACTATCTCAGTGAGATAAGATCTACAATCTCCAGTCTGCTCCGTTCTTCCTTAGGAAGATTACAATCTTTAATCTGCTCCCTTGCTACCTCAGGAAGATAAGCTTGGTGGCTAAAATATGCTTCCTTACTACTCGGGAAGATAAGATTCGCCATTTTCGATCTGTCCCACTACCATCTCAAGGAGACAAAATCTACAATCTCCAGTCTGCTTCCTTATTTCCTCAGGAAGATAAGACTACAATCTTCAGCCTGCTTCCTTGCTACCACAGGAAGGTAAGACTACAATCTTCAACCTGCTCCCTTGCTACCTCAGGGAGATAAGGTTAATCGCTAAAATCTGGTTCCCTATTACCTCGGGAAGATAAGATTCGCCATTTTCGATCTGTCCCACTACTATCTCGAGGAGACAAAATCTACAATCTTCAGTCTGCTTCCTTACTACCACAGGAAGATAAGACTACAATTTTCAATCTGCTCCCTTGCTACCTCAGGGAGATAAGGCTGATGGCTAAAATTTGCTTCCCTGCTACCTCGAGAAGATAAGATTCGCCGTCTTTGATCTGTCCCACTACTATCTCGAAGGGACAAAATCTAAAATCTTCAATCTGCTTCCTTACTACCTCAGGAAGATAAGACTACAATTTTCAACATGCTCCCTTGCTACCTTAGGAAGATAAGGTTGGTGGCTAAAATCTGCTCCCCTGCTACCTCAGGAAGATAAGGCTTGTCGTCTTCGATCTGCTCCGCTACTATCTTAAGGGGACAAAATCTACAATCTTCAGATTGTTTCCTTGCTACCACAGGAAGATAAGACTACAATCTTCATCCTGCTCCCTTGCTACCTCAGTGAGATAAGGCTAGTGGCTAAAATTTGCTCCTATGCTACCTCGAGAAGATAAGATTCACCATCTTCTATCTGCCCCAGTACTATCTCGAGGGGACAAAATCTACAATCTTCAGTCTGCTCCCTTGCTACCTCGGAAAGATAAGACTACCATCTTCAGCCTGCTCCCTTTCCACCTTAGGGAGATAAGGCTAGTGGCTAAAATCTGCTCCCCTACTACCTCGAAAAGGTAAGATTTGCCATTTTTGATCTGCTCCACTACTGCTTAGAGAGACCAGATCTGCGAATTCACCGATGATACTACACCGTCCTTTTGGGACCTATCCTGTAGAATCGGTTTTATGCGCTTATGCTTATGCAAAATAATTAGGATGCTATGATCGAAATGAATCAAATACTCCTAACTGAATATGTTATGAATGATATATGTATGAATGCAAAATGTTATGAGAACGATCCTTTTTAATATTTAGGGTGTCATCACTCATTGCTCATCAAGGCTCTATCAATGTTGTGGTACACTGCCATCTTGCTCGGCTGACTCTTTCGACAGAAAACCCGAATAATCAAACATATTCTGCTCAAAAGGTTTGCCCCACTATACCTTCAAGGACCATTCCACTATACCTCAAGAACATATGGTTTGTACCGTCTTTAAACTATCCCATTGCAACTCATGGTTATAGGATCTAAAACTTTTTCAATCCATTCCTACTACAACTCAGAGGTGTAGGATTTGAATCTTCCTCCATCATTTTGGTTTACTACACCATTTTCCAGATGAACGTAGGTTTTTCTTCTCCAAGAATGACCTCCTCGTAATGCCTGGGGAACATTATTTGCTTGTTCATTAAAGCTTCATCGCCGCTATGATATTTTACTTAAGAAAAGTCCAAAGAGATAATCTCAATTAGACTCCTCATCCTTAGGCCTGATAGGTTCTAAACAATAGTCCTGTTTCAGGTTCTCGTATTATTTAGAAACCTCTAGAGTAATATGTAAAACTTCTTTTATGAAAGTATTATTAGTTCATTAATCATCATTTCAATGTAACATGCTTGCAAAAGATCATAATAATAGATAAGGATAGAATTAACTTGGAGCATAGCTCGAAATAAATAAATTATCAAAGATAACCAGAAACAACAAGAGATTGATTGAAGATGCATATCTTGAAAAGAACAAAGTATTCAAAGATAGCAAATTCATTATGAATAAAATGAAGACTAGATGCCCCAAATATCGCAGCTTAAGCTTCTCTGTAAGAACTTCTTGAAGATTCTTTTGAACTCAACATGTGTTTAAGAGATCTGGAGTACTCTGTTGATGGCTCAAGATGTAGTATATCATTTCTTTGTTAATTTAAGTTTAGCAAGATCATCGCATGCCCTTTCTTTGAACAATATTTGAGCCGCCCTTTTCGGGTTTTTAACTCAAATCCCTTTTGGTCTCAAGGCACCCTTTACGGGTTTTCACCTTGGCCTCTTTTTTAATATATTTTTTTATTTTTTAGAGTCTCAAAGTGCCTTTTGAGGGTTTTCACCTTGGCCCCTTTTTTTTTTGAAGAAGTCTCAAAAAGCCCTTTCCAGGTTTTCACTTTGGTCTCTTTAAGTATAGTACTTTTTAACTAAATCTGAATTTATAGGATTGGGCAAGCTTTTCCCATCCATTTCGGTTAAAATCAATGCCACTCCGAAGAAAGCCTTCTTCACTACGTAAGGTCCTTCCAAATTTGGCATCCATTTCCCTCTGAAATCTTTTTGTATGGGAAGGATCTTTTTCAATACCAGGTCCCCTTCATGAAATTCCCTTGGGCAAACCTTTTTGTCATAAGCTTGCATCATTCGTTTTTGGTACTTCTAACCATGTTGGATAGCCCTTAGCCTCTTTTCTTCAATCAAATTCAACTGATCATATCGAGACTGGATCCATTCTGCTTCCTCTAACTTTATCTCTGACAAAACCTGAAGAGAAGGTATCTTTACTTCAATGGGTAAAACTGTCTCCATTCCGTAGACCAATGAGAAAGGCGTTGCCCCAGTAGAAGTTCTGACAGATGTTCGGTAAGCATAGAGGGAAATGGTAACTTCTAGTGCCAATCTCTATAAGTTTCAGTCATTTTTCCCATAATTTCTTTAATGTTTTTATTAGCTGCATCCACTGCACCATTCATTTTTGGGTGATATGGTGACGAGTTGTGGTGTCTGATCTTGAATTGACTGCAAACCTCCGCTATGGTGTTGTTGTTCAAATTTAATGCATTGTCAGATATGATCCTCTCAAGCATTCCATATCGATATATGATTTCCTTTTTCAAGAATTTGCTGACTGTTGACTTAGTAACATTGGCATATGAAGTAGCTTCTACCTATTTGGTAAAGTAGTCAATAACCACAAATATAAAATGATGTCTATTCGAAGCTTTTGGCGAAATCGGCCCAATAACGTCCATGCCCCACATAGAGAAAGGTCATGGATAAGTTATAACATGCAAGGGCGAAAGTGGCATATGAATTTTATCCCCATAAATTTGGCATTTGTGATATTTCTTGGCATAATTGATGTAATCTCCCTTCATGGTTGACCAATAATATCCAAATCACATAATTTGTCTAGCCATTGTAAAACCGTTGGCATGTATTCCACAAACACCCTCATGGACTTCTTCCAAAATTTTTCTAGCTTCGACTGCGCCCACACATTTCAATAGTACTTGATCATTTCTTCTTTTGTATAGGATCTCTCCATCTAAGACATAATCACAGGCTAGTCTTCTTAATGTCCTTTTGTCATTCTTAGTTGCTTGGCTAGGATATTCACGATTTCTCACATATCGCAATATATCATGATACCAAGGTTGATCATATCTTTCCTCTTCCTCCACATTGTAACAATGGGCTGAGGCCTCATAAATACTCATCTGAATGGGTTTTACATCTTCCTGTTTGCTTACATTGATCATAGAAGCCAAGGTAGCTAAAGTATCTGCTATCTGGTTTTCGTCTTGTGGGAGATATTTGAAAGTAATATCGTCAAATTCCTCAATTAACCCCAGAACTATCCTTTGATAATTGATTAATTTGGGGTCTCTTGTCTCCTATTCCCCTTTAAGTTGATAAATCACTAGCGCAGAGTCTCCATATACTTCTAACGCTTTGATTTTGAGTTCAATGGCTACACGGAGTCCCATAATACATGCCTCATACTCTGCCATGTTATTTGTACAATCAAAATCCAATTTGCAAGTGAATGGATAATGATCTCCATTTGGGGATACTAGAACTGCCCCAATTCCATTACCCATAGCATTTGATGCTCCGTCAAAGTTCAATTTCCAAAGATGATCTTTTGTAGCATTTCCTTTAATAGCTACTACATACATTAGCTCTTCATTGGGAAAATCAAAATCCAGAGGCTCATACTCTTCTAGAGCTCTGCTAGCTAGAAAATCTGCTACTGCACTCCATTTCACAGTCTTTTGGCTCACATAGACTATATCAAATTCAGAAAGCATAATTTGCCATCTAGCCATCCTTCCATTCAAGGTAGTTGACTCTATCATATACTTTAGAGGATCTAATTTCGAAATCAACCAAGTCGTATGGTATAGCATGTATTGCCTTAATCTCTGAGTTGTCCAAATCAGGGTGCAACATAGTTTCTCAATCGCCGAATATCTCATTTCACACTCAGTGAATTTCTTACTGAGGTAATATATCGCATTTTGTCTTCGTCTCGACTCATCGTGTTGACCAAGCACACATCCTATTGAGTTATTAAATACCGTTAATTACAATATTAATAGCCTATCTAGGCATGGATGTGATAATACCGAGGGACTTGTCAAATGATGTTTAACATTTTCAAAAGCTTTCTGGCATTCATTATTCCACACGCCTAGGTTATGTTTCTTAAGAAGACGAAATATATGATCACATTTCTCAGTTAATTGTGAAATGAACCGAGTAATGTAATTCAACCTTCCAAGAAAACCTCGAGCCTTTTTTTTAGTATGCGGCGGGGGCAATTCTTGTATAGCACTAACTTTGTCTAAGTCAATCTCAATTCCCTTTTCGCTAACTACGAAACCCAGCAGTTTTCATGATCGAGCTCCAAAAGTACATTTTGTTAGATTGAGCTTTTAATTGGAATTTTCTCAATCTTAGAAATAGCTTCCTCAAAACTTGAATGTTTTCCTTTTCTGTTTGAGATTTTGCAATCATATCATTGACATAAACTTCAATTTCTTTGTGCATCATATCATGGAACAAGGTTATCATGGCCCTTTGATATGTCGCGCCCGTGTTTTTCAGCCCAAATGGCATCACTTTATAACAGAACGTACCCCACAATGTTATGAATGTAGCCTTTTCCATATCTTCAAGATGCATCTTTATCTTATTGTATCCCAAAAAACCATCCATGAAGAAAAATAGCAAGTAGCCTGCCGTATTATCCACCAGAGTATCAATGTGAGGCAAGGGAAAATTATCCTTTGGGCTAGCCTTATTTAAATCCCTATAATCCACATACATACCTTTCCATCCTTTTTAGGAACAGGCATGATGTTGACTACCCATTCCGAGTATTTGACCACCCGCAAGAATCCAGCATCGAACTGATTTTTAACCTCCTCTTTTATTTTTAGCACAATATCAGGCCTCATCCTTTGGAGTTTCTGCTGAACTGGCTTGCAATCTTCTTTTATGGAAAGGCGGTGTACTACAATGTTAGTACTTAACCCAAGCATATCTTGGTATGACCATGCGAAAACGTCTTTGAATTCCTAAAGTAACTCAACAAGGTCTCGCTTTGTTTCTTCAGTTATGCACGTTCCAAATTTTACCACTTTTCCTTCTTCCAAGGTCACAATGTCTACTGTCTCCTTATGAGGTAGAATTTGTTTCTCCTATTGTTCTACTATCCTTAACAAGTCCGAAGATAAACCACAGTCTCTGTCATCTCCAAAGTCCTCGGATCCCTATAGACATATGTCTTGTTCAAAATAAGATTCTGAGTCCATAGCAGCGTCACGTCGTTGATATCTGGGAACCTATTGTAGGTTCAAAATAATATAAAGAAAGAATAAATCCAAGAATAATTATTTGTATGGTATGATTATGAATGATATGAAAGAATAATTTGGCAAAGAATCCAAAGAATGAAAGAATATTTACTTTAAATGATAGCAAAAATGTATTTCATTGAAATAATGATGTTTGAACATGAGCCTATTTCACAAAAGGAATCGTATTGCCTCTAGGCTAAAAGTAACAAGTGTGTTTTGAACATTACTCTGAGTACGCTCTAAATACTACAGGAATTTCTTTTACAATCCAATTGTCTAAAACACTCCCAAGCTCATAAGGGCGGATATCTGACAAGGTCCTTTCTTCATTTGCTTTTTCAAATATGGCATTGATGTGAACATTTCCTAACATTTCTTCAATACTTTCTTCTTTTGGTGTCTTTCGCTTGAGATAAATGATTCCTCCTAATACGAAAGTCTTGGATATGTGAGGAATTATCATAGGTTCCCACTTAAGTTCTTTACCATTCAAACGTGCTTTTCTTCTTTCCTGCCTTTTTTCCAACTCCTTTCTTTATCTCGCATCTAGTTTGAACCCTAAACCAAAACGATCATATTTGTCCTTCAGCATTGGAACTTCAACTCTTCCCTGAAGATGTCTCCCAAGTCTCTTTCCTAGTAAAGCTCTTCCTACCATCAACTATAGACCCATCTTTATAGTTTTAGATATTTTCGCTGCTAGAATCTTACTCCCTTCGGTGATGAATGTTGCATTCAAAACTCCAAAGACCGAAAAGAACATTCAATTGCTTCTTCATTTATTTCCAAATATGGCGCATCGCTAGTTACAGCTGCAATAATATCTTCTTCAAAGTTTATGGTTACCAACCATCCCTCTGATACTAGCTTCAACTTTTGATGTAATGACAAAAGCACTACCCTTGCCGAATGTATCTAGGGTCTTCCTAACAAGCAGTTGTAGAAGGGTTTAATATTCATCACTAAGAAATCCACCTCATATGTAGTTGAGCCAATCAACAAATGTATTTCTATTCTCTCCATGACCCTTCTTTCTGTATCATCAAATGCTCACACTATATTCTGACATCCCTTCATATGTGAGCTATCCACAGGTAATCTATTTAATGTAGACAAGGGTAATACATTCAGTGCTAATCCATTATCTATCAAAACTCCTGGCAATGTGTACCCTTTGCATCTGGTGGTTATGTGTAGAGCTTTAGTGGATCTCATACCCCCTGGTGGTATTTCGTCGTCGTTGAAGAAGATAAAGTTGTCAGCACTTATGTTATTAACCAACCAATCTAATTTATTGACGGAGATATCATTGGTCACGTATGTCTCATTCAACACCTTCATCAATGCATTTTGGTACACCTCTGAACTCAAGAGTAAAGCTAATATAGATATGTGAGTTGGCTGCTTATGCAACTGTTCCACAACGCTATACTCGCTATATTTCAAGAACTTCAAGAATTCATTCGATTCCTCCTATTTTACCGGCTCATTCACAGGTGACTCAGGTTCAACTACTTTTCCCTTATTTTGCTCCACCATCTGACCTTTCCCTTTTACAGGTTCTGCTCGAGCATTTACCAAATCATAGCGTCTCTCACTATGCGTATAAGAACATTCAGCTCGATTTTCTTTTGAAGCGCTAGCTAAGCTCTCCTTTCCCGGCATCGACACGTTGCAATCATAATTCCAAGGGACTTTCTTATTATCTTTATAAAAAAAGCTTGTAGTTTTCTGAAGTATAATCTTTGGTGTCATTGGTACCCCAATTTCATTACTTTTGGGTCACAAAATGATAACCACAGGGTAATTAACTTTTGAGACCTTAATTGTCGACTTTGACGCACATATGCTTCCCTATTTCTTAACCTCTTCGTAGAACTCTATCTCTTTATTGTTTATCAAACCTTGCACCAAGAGTTTAAATTCCACACAATCCTGGATCTCGTGCTCTTCTTCATGATGAAACTCACAGTAATTCCCTATTTTCTTGCAACTATTTTCCAGATCGGAAATAACCAACCCCCTTTGCACCATTTCTTTCTAGACTCATCTCAAAGGAATTTTCACTTTTGCAATATATGCCTTAATTCTTCTCCTCATATTTTCACTTATCACGTTTACCCTACTATCAGTATGATTGGGTAACAGATTTTCTGCACTAGGTGCATCGTCAAATTTCACAATACCCGTTTGAATAAATCTTTCTACTAACTTCTTAAAGGTAGTGCAGTTCTCTATTGAATGCCCTGTGATCCCAGTGTGATACTCACATTGAGCATTTGCATCATACCATTTAGGATATGGGGGTTGTAATGACTTTAAGTAAAAAGGAGCTACCACGTGTGCATCGAATAAACTTTGATATAGCTCCCTATACGACATTGTGATTGGTTTAAATTGAAGCTTCTCAGTGTTTTGCTTTGTTCCAGATTCTTGTTTTGACAAACCCTGATGTCCAATAGTCACTGTTCTTGGATGATTAAAAGTAACCAATTTTGAGTACCCCATTTTTGCATTGTTCACCTCATTTTCCTTTTTTTGTGGGGCTGATCTTTTGATATTCTCCACTACTTCTATCCTTCCACTTCTTATTGCATTCTCAATCATTTCGTCATTCATTACTATGTCTAAAAAGCTTTTTGAAGCGCACCCTAACATGTGCATGATGAACGGCGCCTTTAGAGTATTGATAAATAGCATCGTGGTTTCCTTTTCTAAGAGTGGCGGCTGAACCTGCATGGCAACTTCTCTCCACTTCTGTGCATATTGTCTAAAACTTTCATTCGGCTTCTTCTCCATATTCTACAAGGTGATCCTATCCGAAGTCATGTCTGTCACATGACTATACTATTTCATGAATACCTGAGCTAGGTCTCTCCATGAACCAATCCTAGCACGACTTAATTGATTATACCATTTAGCCGCTGCCACTACCAAGCTGTCTTGGAAGTAATGGATCAACAGTTGATCGTTGTTAACATACCCAGTCATCATTTTGCAGAACATAGTAATATGAGCTTCAGGGCAGCTCGTCCCGTTATATTTCTCAAATTCTGGCATTTTAAACTTGTAGGGTAATACCAGGTCTGGGACCAGGCTTAGATCCTTGGCATCTATTCCATGATAGTTGTCAGCACTATCCATGGCTCTGAATTTTTCCTCCAACCATTTACATCTGTCTTTCAATTGCTTTGGCAATTCCGTCTTTGCTTTCTCTCTTTCCACTATTTCATCCAAATCAGGGATAGTAGGATTTAGATTATCTCATGGGTTAGTTCTTGAACCAGTTTGGAAATTCATTGGCACCGAAACACCAGCCTGACATTGTTGAGGTCTGATCGTGACGGATGGTCTTTGCGTGTGCACCCCCGGTTGTGTTTGTGCATGAGTTGGTGTAAAACTCGGAGGATATAGAGGGTCTTCAGTAGTTTCCCCGGTATTGAAATAGGGCTCTTCCCTTTATCCATCACCCCATTCAACAGCTGAGCCATCTGAGTCATCATATTTCTTTGAGACTTCAGCATTTTGTCCATCATATCCTGTTGAATCTTAGCTAGTTGCTCTTGCATTTGGTCTTGCATCTCTTTTTGGAGTTGCTCAAGCCTTTCTAATCTCTAGTCCATATTTTTTGTTTTCGCTTGAGTACCGTAACGATGTAGGCTTTTATCGGTTTCCAGATTAACTAAAATAATTTTAATTAATTAGGATCTTTTGGTGGACTTTAATGCATGTGATGCAAATGTAATGCAAATGCATAAATGCAAAAAGGTGTCGATTCAAATTCAATTTCATTTAGAAAACTTTACTAGAAAACAAAACTTTTTACATAAAACGATTTACAAGTACGATTTTGCCTTAATGCTTAAAGCCTTAATCTTCCTAAGCAATAAAGCTAGCTCTTACCCCCGATCTGACTCCAGCTCGTACTTCATACTTAGTATATCAACCTGCACTGCCAAAGTTTGTAAGTAGTCAGCCACTTCCCGAATTTGAACCACAGCTTCTCCCATGATATAATCTCTATGTTTGATTTGATTCTGAGAATGATGAAGTTCATCCTTCCAGCGTTCTTTGCTAGCTTCAAGAAACTTAATACGGAATTCACAATTCTGCAATGCTATCTCTAATTCTTCTATTTTCCCTTTCATTTCCTCAATTTTACTTAAACTTGTCCTCAGCTCCATCATGGAATTACGATTTCGGTACTGATAAAGATTCTTTTCAAACTCATCAATCCTCGCTTTTAATTCATCCTTTCCATCTCAACTTTTTAACAGTTTCCTTTATAAAACCTCATTCTATGTCTGAACCTCTTGAAATTTCTTCTCCCATCGTTCAGCCTTAGTCATTTCCTCTTGGATCTCCTGTCGCCACTGCTCTGAAGTCTTCCCCAACCCAGCAGTTCTCATCGACAGACGAAGCTTCTTATAATCGGTTTTCAAACTATCCAAATCTTCTTCGACTTTATTCTTTCCTTTCCTTAATTTTTCAGCCTCTAACTTCTGAACATCCATGTCTAATCGCAGGTGCATTTTCTCTTCTTCCAACTGCTCTATTCTTTTTCCGAATTCAGCACTCTTCCTTTCAAAATCCTATTTTATAATTTTCAACTCGGATGGGACTACTCGTAAGTCCTCTTCTATTGATTGAGAGCCCTCTTGACTCGGCTTAGGGATATTATCATTTATCCTTTTGCTCTGCCACTCATTGTATTCTAGAGTTATTATTGTATCCACAATTAATCTCTTCATTCGGCAAGTTTGTTTTCAAGCATTAGCAATTTCACGAACCCTTTTCTTATAACTATCCCCTCTATATGAAAACTCACACTGCGCTAGCCCATGTGTCGCCGGTACGAACTGCCTTGATACCAATAGAGGAGCATATCCTATAGCGCCCCAGATTCCAAGTAAAGGGACCCAATCAAAACTCCCACACTGATAAAGGACCTCGTCAGGAACCATCCATGGAGCTCTCCATTCAACATCTTCCTCTTGAAGATTTTGAAGAATAGCCATCCACCTTTCCTGCGATACATCATCCTTTCTTGGCATAGTGGTCTCCTTTTTTAATGGGGAAAACTTCTCAGAAAACACCCGATAAGACATCTTATCTATCTTCTAAAAATAACCATAAAACCAAACCAACAATAATTACGCGCATCCAATAAATCGACCTTCCCCAGCCCTCCGGCATATGCTCAAAAATCGAAATGTCTCAGCCAAAATTGTAGGGACCGGTGTGACTCGTTTATCCAAATGAACGAATAAATCCGTGACTGCTTCATCTATATGCCTTAAAGCTTTAGGGAAAATTACCAATCCATAAATGCTCAGGGCAATGACGTCAACCCTCTTCTTTATATCGAGATGTGTCAGAATCAAGTCTCTCAAACTTACCCACAGAATACATTTACCCTCACCCTTTTACTGAATTCGGGTTGTAACCTACTTTTCACTTATTCCAGTAATGTTTATCAACCTCTTCACAAAAGTTGGGACATTAACAATCCAAGTATAAATCTTGTCAACCTGGATCTTTGGACATCGCAACAAAGTTGTATATTTCTCCATTGTAGGCACCAAGTCTACCTTCCCGAAAGTGAAACAGCTGTAGCAGGGTTCCAGAATTGAGTCATATCCCGAAACAAATGCTTATCTACCTTAATGTCGAGCAGATAGGATATATCCCCATAATTATACTGAAATAACCGCTTGACCTCATCATCCTACTGAGCCCAGACATCTTTCAACTCCTGGAACTTATTCTAAGTCACACTAATACTGGTGAAGTCTCACAACTCTGATGTATGCCCCTCAGCTAAACTATCCCCTTTCTCTAATTGCACCTTTTTCGACCACGTACGGACAGTCGCATGATCCACCACCTTATCAAGAAATTCACTTTCCATGGCAAATTTTCTAACTTAGTAACCGAACACGAATAGGCACCTCTTTAAATATGCAATGTCATGCAATCACAGCTAAAACAAAACACAAGAAGTCAGTATCAAATGATAAAATTCAAAGCAAACAGAACACAATCAAATACCTATTTAGGTAACCACTTGATTTCAGCATAGCTTTTACCTAGGGTAGGCTCTTAAGGTTCACTACATGTGGTTTAGCTCTAAAGAAAAGGGTACTCAAACTAGCAGATTCCTCAATCCTCACCCATTATAGGCTCATATGGATCGAGTTCGGTTCAGGGGAATACGTTTCCCTATGACCATGCGGAGATAAAAATCTCACGAAGCACACAGGTACGGATGTATCCCGGAAGTAGCCCACTAGCCCATGCGGAGGTGAAAACCTCACGAAGGCATAGTTTCCCATTCCCACTTAAAGGTGAGACTACACGGTCATGCAATGCAATGCAAGAGTATTCTACAAGACTCAAATGACAACAATCACATAAAACGACCCAACCAAGTGCAATAAAACATGATTTTCAAATCAGATTTTAAATTTTCTACAAAAGGACAAAATTTAATCAATTTATGGCCTGACTCTCTTTAGTCCCCAGTGGAGTCTCCAAGCTGTCGAAACCATTTTTAGATTTTGAAAAAAAATAGGATTCAACCTTTAAAAATATGGAGTTGCCACCGATCTTTTTTATTTAGGTGTGATCGGATCACCTTGCAAAACATTTGGTTTGATCAAAATACAGATTTTGGCCTACGTAATTGAAGAAAATAAGTTTAGGAGTCGGTTACGTACAAGGAAGAGTCAGCACCCTCGTACGCCCAAAATGGGTACCAAATCAATCAAATGATGTCCTTATGCCGAGAACTTGAAAAGTTTCAAAAATTTCGTCTTTTTGTAACGGATTGGAATGACTCAAGTTTGAATATAAAATTCACTCGATCCAAAGGAACAAAATCCTACACCCAATACATTAGGGTGCAATACTTTGAACCTTCAAAGTCGAGATTATCTTACAATTTCTAAATCATGCAATTGAAAAGGGTATTATGTTATTTGGTCGAACGAAAAACCACGGCCCAATACGTTAGGGCACAATTTCTCGAACTCCCAAATACCAAAATATCACCTTATTTTGAAAAGCTTTCGAGTAGTATTTATAAACCTGACTCAAAATGTATTTTATTTGATTTGTTTGGATAAAAAAAAGTTTGCATAAATAAGTTAGAAGTCTTAATTACTATGCAATAATAAAATGAAAATATAATTGCAAATATGAAATGGCAATACATGGCAATAATGAAAACACGAAAGAGCAAATTAGAAAGAAATACTAACATTAACCTTCAAAACTAATAAATTAAAAGACAATTTAGAAAGAAATACCAAGCGAAATAACTCCAATTCAATGTGACAAATTTTGAACTATAAAAGAAATAAATAACATGAGAAAAAAACAGTTTACAACCATCAATATGCGAACTATAAATTATATGTATAAAAGTTTTGAAATTGCATGTAAAAGTTTGAAATGGATTAAAAAAATAGAAATAACTAAAATAAATGAATTTACAAATAAATATTTTATAAGAAGAAAATCAAAGTAAACCATATATGAAATAATGAATATTATTTATATAGATAACATATATACATATGAAATAAAGCTTAATATAGATAGTTTATATATGAAAATAATAATATATAAAGGTTTTGAAATAAACAAAAATATATAAGTTAGGGTTTTGAAAGAAATAAGTTATACATAAAATAATATAAAGCTAATAATATATATATTAAATAAAAATAATATAATATAAAACGTGTATATATAAATAAATGATGGAAAATGTTTGAAATAAGTAAAATATAATTTAAAATGAAGTACTTTAAAGACATAATATATATATATATATATATATATATAAACAAATTTAAGCGAAAATATATAAGTTCACAAAGAAATTTAGAATATGCATAAAATACTATGATACAAATAATATATACATAAAATAAAAATAATTTTAATAATAATTTTGTGTATATATATATGCAAAATAATAATGTGTAGCAATATTTAAATTAAATATTATACTAATTTTTAAAACAAAGAGGAATACAAAGGAAAATTCTAAAAATGAATGAATTATATAACAAAACAATAATAAAGAAAATATATATAAATGAAAATATGAAAATAAATTAAAACAATGCGTAGTCAATAAAATAATCAAAGAATAATTTATTAAGACAATTTCTAAAAGATGAAAATAAATAAATTATGAAGAAAAATATGAACTGAAATTTGAAAACAGTTTTAATTGATATAAAAATAAAATCAGGAGAATAATTTACAAAGCAAAAGAACTTTTAATAGAATCAAAGACTTAAATAAAATGCGCATAAATAATTAGGGATTTAACATCCAAATATTCCCAAGACCCAAAACGCAGTGTATAGATATGGATCGAATTGAAATGGCGCTCAAATTATAAGGAAAAAATTAAAAAACGAAAGAAAATGCGAACAGGACCCAATCGAACATCGGCGCAACATGGAGGGACCAAAGGCACAATTATCCCTTCTCCGTGATAATGCGCGGATTCTCAGGGCGATGGATCGGGTCGGATCAATTAGCCTTATACGACGTCATTCAAAGCCACTGAGTTAGGCCTTAACGACGTTGTTTCATGAC